>JBBMOC010000006.1:7551694-8199244 GCA_037975185.1 Centropyge bicolor
TGTGTGTGTGTGTGTGTGTGTGTGTGTGTGTGTGTGTGTGTGTGTGTGTGTGTGTGTGTGTGTGTGTGTGTGTGTGTGTGTGTGTGGACCTGTCTCTCAAAGAAAAGAGAGCGTGAGTTGTTTGCTCAAGTTATGCTAATCATGCACATGAATTGTCTTCAGTTTGTGCGTTCACTGAGTTTCGACCATAATGCCCCGGCAGCCAGCTGCTGACAGGAAGTGATGATCCTCGCAGGTTCTGATTCAGCAGGTACACTTTTGCAAACAAAATGTGTGTTTATTGGGTTGAAACCGGTTGAAACTGGTCCATATTTGGGTTGATGGGTGACATTCATCATACTCGTCTGATACATAGCTTCTATTTTGTGACAGTGACAAGATCTTCTTTTATTAATGTCTTGAAGGAGCAATCCAACAGTTTTACAAACCTCTGTTGCTGTGGAGGAACTTTATTATTAGAAAAAAATCTGGTATCACCAGCCTTGGGATTAGTACTGTAAACTGTAGTTAGAGACATCACCCTCCAGCCGAGGTCAGTTTGAGTCGATACCAAAGTTGCTACAGCTGTTATGAGCAGCAAAAAACGATGGTATGGAGTTTGAAAGACAGCAAGTCTAATAAAAGAGTCTTTATTTTTAATGTGGAAATTGTAAAATCTGGTGTTTCATGAGCTTGAATCACACTGAAATTCAGGGCATCTCTACCTCTGCAGATCTCACCATTCTTTTTAAATCTGTCTCTACTGAGTCTACATTCAAGATGTTCATTTTAAAAAACTAAATATTCTTGTAAACATGTCACATAGAAAAAGAAAAATAACTTGAAAATGTGGGGATGCAATTTGTGTTAGTAGTGGCAGAGAATGGGCTTCATTACATCTATGTCTCTTTCCATTCCTGTCTAACTTCACAAATCCCACCAGCATGTTTAAGGATGTTAGACAGGTTATAGAAAAAAACCCCTGCTGTATCTTTACTTGAGAATCTATGGCTCTGTTTTGGAAAACTACTGACTCTAGTGGGTGGAAGCATGAAGTAAGTGGAAGAAGAGCAGCGCCAACTCTCCTCGCTGTCTATTCTCTCTCCTCCATCTCTATTTTTTCAAGTGTAAGTGATAATATCCTCCCTTTTTCTACCTCTCACCGGCTTGAGTGATTTGCTAAGGCGGTGTGTTCATGTGTGTGTACGTGTACATGCGTGTGTGTGTGTGCGTCTCACATTAGCCTTTTTCCATTAAAGCAATTTCGCCGCCCATTGTATTCCTGAAGAGGACCTGGGAAGTCACTAATGGTGCCTTGCGTCCACACTTGCGCGCTCACACACACACACACACACACACACACACACACACACACACACACACACACACACACACACACATACGCCGCACATGCACACAGCAGAACATCTCTCAGCGCGTGCTATCATCACCTGTCGCCTGATTGCTGTAAAACACACACATTAGCATAGAATGAGACACATTATCACTCCTGATTATGGGACGCTAAGAGGTTTCACAGAAAAAAAAAAGACCTCGCACCTTTTCTCCACAATGCCTGCTGCTAGTGAGATAAATGCATGTTGTCCAACATCTCTGACGCTACCGAAACAGCCTGAAGACTCTGCTGATGGATTTAATGGCCTCTTGTTGTCCATGTTCATAACTGCTCAGATTTGTCGTGTCAATCCTAATTTTTTTAAATTCAGACGGCGCCGTGATCCGCCTGCCACCATCAAAACATGTACTTTGTATGTTTCCGGCTGTTTTTGAAAGAAGAGTGAAAAGCGCCTGGCTGGTGGTGATTTCAATAGGATACTTTAGTGGGAACATATTTAAGTAGGAACACACACACACACACGCAGACACACACAAACACGGGCTGCATCCGCCATGACAGAGGTGACGGCGCACAGTTAGCAGGTGGCCCTCTCTTCCCCGTCTTGATGAGTACAGGAAGTGTCAGCCGTGTACAGCGGAGGCAGAGGACACTTGTTGGGGTCAAAGGTCATCGCTCTCTTCTTTTAGCACTGTTTTCTTAAGTCTGGGGTCCCTGATGAGGTCCCGCCACTGCTGAAAGGCCCCGCTCATTTCAGGGGTGGAGGAGGAACAGGAGAAAGGAGGGACGCTGTCATTGATGAGTTTTAACTATTTTCTTTTCGCCGTTTCTGGGGGGGGTTTCGCCAACATCCTGGAAACAGAGGAAGGGCCTTGTCTGAGTCCCTATATAGCCTGGCAGGGTCACTAGGTGATGGGTGGAAGATGGGAATCCCCCTGTGTTTGGGTTTATTTCATGGTGTGTGTTGTGACAACTGGAGACTTTAAGGGTTGACAAAAGCTTTACGTTCTCTGGAGAAATTCCACTTTCTGGCCTGAAATCAGAAGCTGAACTGAAAGCACAAAGATTTTTTTTCATTTTAGAAAATGCACATTTCTTCCAAAAAGTTTGATGAGAAAAAAATCACATATGAGCACCTCTAAATTTCATTAATTAACATGTTAATCTGTACAAAACAGAAGTGTAACAACAATAAGTCCTGGTTATACTTCAGCTTCATATTTAACGACATGAGGTTTAATTATTTAAGGTGGACAAAAGCTTGATGTTTGACTCCACTTTTTGGAGAGAGCTCAGGAAAAATCACTAAGAATTTGACGTTTTTGAGTTAAAACCGAATAATTTCATAAATATTTTAATGCAAATGGCTTGAAAAGAAACCACTGGGACGGACAGAGAAGTTGCAATTTAAAGCGATTTTAAAAAGCAACAGAGAAAGTGAAAGAGTGTGAGTTCAGATTTCCTTGGCACTTAGTAGCTTCGTTTGCCCACCTGTCACACATACACACACACATACACAAATAGAGAGAAAACACACACACACACACACACATACACACGCAGAGTTCTGTGATAATGACATAATTGTCCCGGAGCACACAGCCATGCAAATAGGGAAGATGGCTTGTGTTGCCATCCGTAGGTCTCTGCCATCTATTTCCATTATTCTAATGCACTGCTACTGATGACCTGCTCTCACACAATTAACAGTCAGCGAGTGAGAGAGGGAGAGAGAGAGAGAGAGAGAGAGAGAGAATGTGTGGTATTTGAGAAAAGCATTTTTCTGCCCTCATCTTTCTACCTTGATCTCCTGGCCTGTTTTTTTTTTTTTTTTAATGCCGTACCAGCCGTAACATATGGTAAGTTTTCCTCTCTCGTTTTTCTGTTTGACTTTTGTCTCATCTCTTCATCCATCCCTGGAGGCAGAGTTGGAGCTGGTTGAACTTAGAATTAAAAAAAATTAAAGGTGGAAATTTTTTGGTCACTTTTTTGTCCACACTTTCCACACTATTCACTCCTCCATATTATTTTGTGTCTCTTCTTGCTCTCTTATTTTCTATGTGTGTGTGTGTGTGTGTGCGATCTTGGAAGAATGGGCTGTTGATTCTGGTCTGTTCCTTGGCTCCTCATCTCATGGTCTTGGCCCAGGCCTGATCTCCGCGATTGGATCGGGGGGCTTTTGTGGTGGCTGATGGGACAGAATTAAGCCAAGTGGCACACACTGAGCACGCTCCATGGCGGGCAGATGGACGGAAAGTGAAAGAGCTGTGATTTCTCATTGTGTCCCGCCGTCTTTTGGGGTGTGTGTGATACCCCCAGAGCACATCCTCCATCCAAGAGCTCTATTCTTCAATCAGTGGCCACCGCTTCCTGGGTCCAGAGACACGCCTCTCCAAGATCTCATCTCTGTATCAGTCCACAACTGGGTTGTAAGCAGCTTAGAGAAGAATAATGCAGGGCAAGATATAGCAGCTCAGTCTTTGTTTAAGGCTCTGTCCAAAGTGTGCAATACACTGTTTTTTTTTTTTTAAGTGAGTAATTCCTGATGTTTCGCCCACTTTTTTTGCTGGATGCGTTTGCAGCCATGCTCATCATTAAAGTTTTTTTTTAGAAAATGATGCACAGCAGATAATTTTAAAATATGGTGTTGTTATTTAAATTAAGTCTCTGGATCAGTGCACTTGCAGTTGTGTCCAGCTGTTGACAATGAGCTCGTATGCTCAAGAGATTTGGGAAGTAAACAGATGCCCAAAATGTCTGTTTAAACATATTCTAAAACCGATTAAAAAGATATAAAGGGGTTAAATGACTGAGGCGGTAAAAGTTCCCGCAGATCATATTTAACCTCTTACCTTTGGTACCACCCTCTGTGTCCAGCCCCTAAAGCTTAGCCTCAATGGGATTTACACCACAAGCGTGTGTAATAGTTATTTGACCCACTGCTTTTTCTGTGCATACATATGTGAGTGTGTTTGGGTGAATGTGACGATTACAGCAGATTACTTACACCCATATAAAAACAGGAATTAGTTCCCAATAAGAACTGCTTACAGGGCCTAAAAACGTCAAAGATAATCATTAGGCCAAGGGGAACATCACTCGTTGCATCACGCAAACACCCACTCTCACTATTACATGTTAAAAAAGAGCAAATACGCCTACCCCGCCTTTCTCCATGCCCTCCTCCCCTCCTGAAAATAGCAAACCCGAGCCGTCGGTGCTCAACTGCTCCTCTGATCTGGACATTAGCGAGGGGCGCTTCTGAATTTTATTTTGAAGGGGCGAATGGCGCGAAAGGGCCCAAAAAGCCTGGAGCTCGAGCCAGGAAGAGGGGACAAAGTGCTTTCCATCCCATCCCATCCTCTGTCTAGAACTAATTCAGGCAGAACCTTTTGTCTGCTGTTCTGAGAGCTGAGCGACAACAGGGTGAGAGAGAGAGAGAGAGAGAGAGAGAGAGAGAGAGAGAGAGAGAGAGGCCATAAGAGATAACAGTGGAAACATGGCGTCCCCAGTAAGGGTTGAGTGATCTACAGTACTTAGAAGGGCCACGGCAGGCCTGGCCAGCAGAAGCCAGATAGATGCCTGAGCAGGCTGGCCGAGGACCAGACACCCCTTTAAATCTGCTACTATGGCTAATCTCTAATCTGGAGATTTACTATATCTGTTCCCCTCTCCCTCTGTTTCTCTTTCTCTCTCTCTGTTTTTACTTCTCCACATCTATAAATGGAGCAATCTGTGAGTATTTCAAAAATGCATTTATCCCCAAAATGTGTTATTAAAGACTGTCTAATTCCCAGCACATCCCTCAGCTCCACTCCCCCCCAAAAGCAAGCACAACAACACCCACACACACACACACATACACACAGTCGACATTTTTTTGCAGATGGTCACATAATGCACAATCAGCCAAACAAGACGGCTGATTTTAGGGTGGAATGTTGGACTCCCTCTCCCCGTTGGAGGGCATCCTTGGTGGACATCGCTTGCTAGAAGCCATTAGATGTTAGCTGGATGCAGCGAGCCAGCACCAGTCACAACCAATCCTGAATCTTCCCTTAACTGGACCCGAGCCCCAGTCCAAAAAAACTGGAGCGAGGAAGAGCTTGCCTGCCTGAAACAATGCGGTGGGATTGTAAAAAGACGTGCTGCGTGCCATGCATATATCAGGTGATTACCTCACACATCTTGCAGCAAAAATAAAAAAACACTTCTTCGTAAAGGTCTCTTAATTGACGTTGCAGTCATGTGGTTGGGTTTAAACGATGGTTTCCTTCGCTGCCAACAAAAGCACCTTTCCCCCCCTCAAGCACTCAAACACATGGCAGTCTTCAAACTTGCATGATGAAGACATGATGTGTCATAATAATTAGGAGGTGGACAAAGGATCTGCTGTTTAACATGGAAATTTATGCAGTCCCCTGTGTTTTCTATGAAACAAAATTCTGGCTTTTTCCTTTTTTTTTCCCCTTCTCCCAAGTCCGGATTCGTTCAATTCATTGTCGCCGTTGCCTCCGTCTAGGATGAGGTGAATGTTCACTGACACTAATGCGGCGCAGGTCAAGAGAGGAAGGGTCTCACCTAATGTGCATCTTCTTCCCTGCTCTCCTCTTCGCTGCCGCCAAAAAACAATGCGTCCCTCCTCCCTCGTTCCCGCTTCCCCATACTTAGGCCCTCGCAGCAATTATGCCCAATCACAGGGCCTCAATAGGAAGCAACCAGGGCTTGTTTGTGCCTCTGCGGTCATTAAGAGGGGGGCGAAGAAAGGAATTAATGACTTAATTGAGGAGGAGAGAAAAGGGGGAAATCACACAGACTCTGGGAGCGGAGGGGAGAGTATGAATGGGGCGCCTGGAACGCTCCTGGAGCAGGGGATTGTGGGATTGCTGAAGTGTGTCAAGATTTTGGTCGTCCTCCAGAGCAGATGGCGGCTTGTCGTTCGCATACCATCTATTCTCCTCTTTGTCAACCCAGAACGGCTTCTTTTGTTCCTCCCCATTGCTTTGCTGCAAAAGTTCATGGGGGGAGAGACGAAAAAAAGAAAAAAAACAACACAACAAAACTGAAACATCGGTCCAGTTTGCTCCAGATTAACAGTCTCAACGTCTCTTTCGCTCCCTCTCTCTCTCCCTCTCTCTCTCTCTCTTTCCTAAAGTTTTGACCAAATCAGAAAGGATGCTGTGTCTAAAGTGTTGGTGTGCCAGCCTTGGCACATTGCTATTCATTCCTCTCTAATGTGGCAGGGTCCCCTCACTGCCAAGCCTCCGCTCCTGCTCCACAGACTCCTGATTACTGTGGATAAACACGCAGGAGGAGATCCCCCTCCTCTCCTCCATCCACACCAACTGAGACTTGAGAGATACGCTACCTCCAGGAAATTCTGGCTCGGCTCGCTCTCGCAATTTCTCTTCCCGTCCAAGATTTCAAACCGATAAAGTAATCAGGAGGAAACTGAAAAACAGCTTGCTGACTATTCAACACTTGCCACACCTCTGAAATGTTCCTCTTTGATTGTTGCATGAAAAATAGGAAAGGAGGGCAGACGTAGCACCGTTAGGCCCCGGGGTCTACAGAGCCGATGATAGCAAGCTGAGGTGCTTTTAACAGTTTGCCTTTTTTCTTTTTTTATTTCATGTGCCCTGATTCCTGGAAGCATTCCTTCTGTAAACAGCAACTGAAAAAAAACAAAAAAACAACTGAGGCTTATTTGGGAAATGGCTAGCACCTTTTGCAGGGCTGAATAATTAATGTATGCTAATGTTAACAATGTATTAGTTATTCAAATGTGATCCTTTTCGACAACAGCACTGTTTACCCCCTATTGCTCCCTCTGATCGTCCACTCCAAAAGGGTGGCACATAAAGAGAAGAAAGCAAAGGAAGAGAGTAGAGATGAGTGTATGTGACACTAGCAGACACCAGCCAACACAACAAAGAAACACAGTGAGATTTGCATGACAGAGAATACCAGCGCTTCACACATTAATACACAACATGAACTATAGCCATAACCCTCAGGGGCCCGATGCAATATTCATCTCCTCTACCTCCTCCTTCAATCTTTCTCTTTTCACATCTCTCTGTCACTTCTTCTTTTTTTTCTCCCCTCTCTCCAGTCTTTTCTCTTCTTTGCTCGTCTCTTCTCCCTCTCTTTCCCACCCCTCTGCTCTTTCTCAGTAGACGTCTGAAGGGCCCTTCAGCCCAGAGGAGATGGGGGACTGGTCTTCCCCGGGGCAGGGGTCACAGTGTGGGTGGAGGCGGGGGGTGGCTGAGGAGGAGAGGAGAGGGCTCTCTGTCTGGAGGATGGAAGGTTGGTTATGTGTCTGAATGTTGGGAGAGGTGGGCCTCCCATTGATGGATTAAGGACCAGGTTGGCTGTACTTGAGAACTATGGTTCTCTATCACAGGAGGTGAGACTGGAGAGCCAGGTCACGCATTAGCATGTGTTTTGTTTGCGGCTCGGCCGTCCCAGAGTCCGTTACTCAGTTGTATCACTAACAACCAGGGGGTGGAAGAGGAGGGGAAACGCACCGTCTTGTTTGATGAGCAGTATTTACACAGCGTGTTAGGCTTATGTAAAGTATGTAAATCTTTCTAACACACATTTATACTACACAGACAGCGGACTGGGCAAAATGTTGCTTGCTACCCATGAGCATACTATGTGATGTCACACATTAATATCATCAATGAGATAAACTATCATTGAATTTCATTTCCTGTGAATCCTTCATATTTAGGGAGGCAATTATAGAACGAATGATTATTGCAGACAACATAAAGACGAGTATCAAAGATGGTGTTTGATTTCATCACAATATTAATGGATTATAACTTTAAAACACGTTAAATACAAGAAACCAAAGCATAAAGTCCATAATTCATGCAGATCGATACCAACTGAATGCCATTAACAGATCTTCTGGATGTTTTATGAAAGGCACAATTTAGACATTAACAGAATAGTTTCACAATGAAATAAATGCTTTAGGAAAATAGCTGATGATTGACAAATTATACTTGCAGGGTCGACAGTAGAATTCAGTGGAAAGTCTGTAATTTAGGAACTGGTGATCTCGCTCTGCATCCAGATGTTTGTCTGGAGAAGAAACAGATAAATCAGATTCCAGGAGTAGAAATCGAAAGCAAAACTAATCAAAGCTAATAAAAGAGGCCCCTCGTTTATTAGAGCTTGGGTCTTAATTTTGTACGATCTTATATATTAAATTCTAATGTCTGGAATTTGACCTTGCATTGGAAGTTTTTGTTTGCCCCCCAAGGACCACAGTCATTAGTTCCTGATATTAACCCCTTCTTCTGATCAAACTTTCCCAATTAACCCCCAAATGTGGTTGCTCAAACGTTACCCGCAATCCAAATTCAAATCCTTGAAAGAATTTGCATGAATGAGACACGCCTGGGCGGCTAAGGTTGTGCCGAGCGGTCGCAGTATCTTTTCAAGGGCCTTTAAAAACATATTTTCATGCCAGCTCTCGTCTGCGAGCCGCTTTCATTTGTGAGTCAGCGGAGCTAAGACCGCCTGAAGCAAGCTCCTCAAGGTGATTCAGTCTGGGAATGTCTTTGAACCTCCCCGAAGCTACTCCCACCTCTACAAAAGATCAATGCGTCTGCGAAAATGCAGTCGAGTTTATCCCGCCGCCGCCGCCGCCCCCCCCCCTTCTCCTCATCAAAGATGGACTTGAATTAGGTGCAATTAAGGTATTTCCACAGCCACCATAAAACAAAAACCACATGATACGAGAGCCGTGGCTTCACCATTACCAATAATCACCCACTAACTTCACACATTGTCACTCAGTAGCAACAAGGTCAAAGATGTGAAGCTGACCTGTTTAAAAAAAAAAAAAAAACAGTACAGTACATGCCAATCACGACAACAGTAAAATCTCACTAAGGGGCTGCGAAACAAAGTCATTTAAACACTGAAAGCTATAGACCCCCTCCTCCATTTCCCCTTTTGATAATGATATCAGTAATAGAGTCTTTTGTTCGATAATGAGAGCTGCTATTTCTGATAGGGAATAATAATACATGGCTATTACAGTTTCATCTGTTGGGATTGAATGAATAACAATGCTTGGTGCAATATCCAGCGTTGCGCTACAACACACACATCCTGTATGTCTGTAATTGTGGGGTTGACGCTGAAGTGGCCAAGCACCTCGGTCAGGCAGCGTGGAGAGGAAAGCAAAGGTCCTTGGAGTTATTGTTACGAGTGTAACAATGCAGTCGATCTGGAGTGTTAATCATACGCTTTCGTCCGGCAATAAAGTCCTGCCTGTGTTCACCCTTTGATGAGACTGTTTTGATGCTAATTGTACAGTGGAATAATAATTAAGTTAATGACATGGAGCTCTTTGCATGCGATTTAAGAGAACATGTTTGTGGTGCTGAGAAAGATTGGCACTTACAATGAGTGACTCAGTCCCCGCTGTTTATAAAAGTCGGAGAGGTCGAGATCACAACTCGCTGTGATAATTACAGTGTGAATCTTGCAACTGGGGCATTAAACGTAACCTCAAAGTTTTAGCACGCACTGTATAAATAAGACGGCGCAGCTGCTCTAAAATTCCAGTTTTGCATCCAAATTCCTTTTAAAAAGTTGAAGCGCGACCAATTGTGATTTTCACGCTGCAACCTGTGAGAGTTGAAACACGGAAAGACGAAAAACTCTTGAACAAATTGACAACTTTCCGCCGCTCCCGCCGCCTGCCAACTTCAATGACTCCAGCTGCATCTGCCAAAAACACTGATTCACAATCTGACAAAACTGGATGATGACAAAAAGCACATTCTTAACTCAAAACACTGTGCCGATGCTTGAGATAGAATTTCTCTCCTTTGTGGGATGGATGATAATAGGTGAAAACAAAGAAGCGGGGTGTAAAATGCTTCAGCTGAGCGTGATTACAGCTGTGGCCATCATTAGGCTGCCTCTTTAATGTAATTGATGGAGTGGATTCTCATAGCAGACCTCAATAGACTGGGCAGGGTCTCCTCGTTTATTTGGACTCATCTGCATTTGGTGTGTGTGTGTGTGTGTGTGTTTATGTGTTTATGTGTGTATGTGTGCATGCAGGCATGAGGTAGAGCCAGAGTGTGCAATAATTACGACTTCACACTCTTCAGACACTTAGAGAAAAGAGCAAAACAAAGCGCAGTAATCAGTGTGTGTGTGTGTGGTGTGTGAGTGTGTTTGTGTGTGTGTGTGTTTGGTACATTCTAAGTGCAATTGTGCAAATGTGGTCTCAGTGTCTATGTGTGTTTGCGCACACATGACTATGTGAATGTGTGTGCAGCTACTGTGCACACGTGAGTCTCATAAGTGTGTGTGTGTGTGTGTGTGTACGTGTGAGAGAGAGAGACTGTTTGCATTTGCTCAAGGATCCTGACCCTTCAGAAATGACACGTTTTCTCTATCTACCCCATCCTTTCCCCACACATTAGGTGCTTACAAAAGACAGAGCACTAATGCATCATCTAATTGGCCTAGGCTCCTGCCTCTGCCTCTCCCTCCATCACTCTATTAGCTCAGTAATTACCCATATGCCTCAGCGAGGCGGGCGTCCAGATAATGGCCGCCTCAAGGGCCCTTGAGCGCGGCAGAGAGGGGCCGCAGTCTGTCGCCGCGGGAACACAGCAAGCTCTCCAAACTATCCCAGCATCGCACTGGGAAAAACACAATGGGGAAGGAGTTTGGCAACTTCGTCCCCCCCCCCCACCCTCTCCTGAAAAAGGAAAAAAAAGTTATGAGTTGAGGGAGTGGAGATGCAAATTGGAGCTGTTAAAAATTGGATGTTGACTGTTTAGTTAATATGCAATTGTCTTTGTGTGTGTGTGTGTGTGTGTGTGTGTGTAAAACCCCAGGCATACTTTTGCTTTTCTTCAAAGGAGAGGTCAGGTTTTTTCACACCTGTCCAGCTCAGTGTCCCTGCAATCATGTCCACACTGAACGATGCTGCCTCCTGTTTGGACCCGTGCAGGAGACCGTGTGTCCTATATGTAGTGAGGTGACAGTCAGGGTTTGGGTGGGTGGGTGGATGGGTTTGTGGTGTGACTCAGCAGACGACCAAAAACAGCCACATATCAAAACAAGAATCCAACGTTGGTGGAGGTTTGTTTCAGGTACAGCTAAGACATGACATTTTTCAGGAAGGCTAGTTTAAGTGGATCTTCCAACTCTGGAAAGTTATCAGGAATGTGCGATCGCGCTTACTGACTGGCAATCAAAGGGCTTTGCATGATGATGTTGTGTGTCAGTGAAGCAAAAAAGGAACAGGGGTTTGTGTTGCTGATTGGCCTCTTTCCAATAATTCACAAAAGGCTAACGTCAGTGAATGCAACCTGCGTGTCCTGCAATTAACATTTGACCACAACCAATCTTCTCTTATCCCTAATGACACATGAGTTGACATATTGTAGGAAGCATGAATGTGAAAAATGCCTAGATTGGAAGTAAAAAACAAAACAAAAACATTGACAGTGAAGATATAGAATAGTCCAGTTTTTTGCAGAATCATCCCATATCAGTGTTGAAAAAAATCCAACCATATGTCCACTGTAAAAGAGGGACAAAATCCATCATACTTTTTAAAAAAGGCATTCTTAAAATCAGAAACTACAATGACGCTTTAGCAGTTTGAATAAACCAGATAGGCTATTTTCATCCCAGTAGTCATGTGTAAGCTTGTGTTCCAGCAACAAACCTACATGCAATGACCCTAAAACACAGTATGTCAAAGCACATCTGGGGAAAAGGCTGCTCTTTTTAAGACACCACTTGACTCAGCTTGCCTGAACCTAAGATCGCATTTGGATGACATGTGAACATTACGCCAAGACTCAAATGTCGTCTCCTTTGTCGTTCTCTATCACTCACTCTCTCCTTCCTATCTAAATCTCTCAATTTCACATCCCTTTGAAAATGGAAATGGTAATTCTCCAATCTTCAATCTTCAGCCTCTTAATTGAAATCTCATAATCTGTCGCAGAATAGGACCGGCCGCCCTCATCCCATCCCCAAATGACACTTCCAAAAAGAGTACAACAAAGAGCTTCTTAAATAATTCCCTCGCCCTCGGCATCATATAATATGGATTACAGAGCTCTCTCTGCCTCTCTCTCTCTCTCTCTCTCTCTCTCTCCACCTCCCACTCTTGCTCCCTCAATCTGGGATATGGTCTCATCCCTCCATCCTACCCAAGGCAGATTTTGTGACACTCAAGCTGACCAGGCAGCATTATCTGTTTTTAAAATCAGATAAATATATAAATAAAGCATCCAGCAGTAATGCTAATATATGCCCTAAGAGGGTCTAAGGCTTCAGATCTGTGGACTTAATCTGGGTTTTGGGTAGGTATCTTCCCTTGGCCGTTCAGAGATTTGCGAGATCACTGTCAGTCCTGGGCCGGCTGAATTATCTTTGCGTATTGTGTTAATCTGTTGGCATGCAGATTGTGGTGGACTAAGGTTCAAGTGGGAAGGATTAGGGGAGATCTGAGCAAAGCTGATGCAGGCTGCCTTCTCAAAAACGCTCCACGCGTTCGGGCCCCTCTGCGGGGTTTTTTGCACGCTGACCAAAGGGACCACTGAAGCATGGACTCTCTCTCTCTCTCTCTCTGTCTGTCTCATACACACTCACACACAAAGATACACACAAATCGCCTTCATTCCACCCTCTCCATTCCAGATAATTCCCCTCTTAAAATCTCCCCTCAGACCAACCACTGCGAGTGCAGGACCCAAAATGCAAAAACCAGTGGCCATGCCCACTCCACAAATCCCAAAACCTTTTAGAGCTACTTGACAGAGAGAAATCCATCTGGAGAGGATATCCACCGTCCATTACTTAGAGACTAATGTCTAGTTTTAACTCAGCAGTATTTATTTACATCAGAGCATCTAAATAAAGCATGTTTCGTGCCCCAAACTCACCCCAGTAATACCTTATTAAGATGCTTCTAACACAGAGCCTGAGCGTGGACAAGGTTTGTAACTTTGTTAATTGTTCATTGTCAGTTCAATAACCCAGCACTTTGTGTCGGACTCTCCATGATTATCTCTGGAGAGTGATAAAATCACTTCAGGTAAATGAGTGATTGGACTGGAGGACCGCTGAAGTACAACTTAGCAGTCCTTTAGCAGCTTCTGTTTGCTAAATGGAGCCATGGAGTTGGAAGTATGAAGAGGCTGGAGGGGTCAGAGGGGTCCGTATGGACCAGCAATTGGACGACTCTCGGAGGGACGAGCAACCAATCACATCAATCATTCTCTACAAATCCTCGACCCGGAGATCCAGCAGGAGAGCCGGGATTTCATTTCCACCAATCACTTGGCTTCAATGAAAGCTAATTGAACAATTCTTATCTCTCAAATCGTTTTATTTGGTTTAAGTTCCCGGTGACAGAAATAACAGTGTTGGAGGTGCACTTGTCTTTATGGAAATGTAAGAAAAAACTCTCTCTCATTGGAGATCGTTGTTGAGTTGTCCAGGACAAACAGACAGCTCGGGAAGACACGAGGAATAAAAACGACCACATTGCTTCAAACATGTTACTAAACTATACTAAAAAATATCATCACATGTTAATTTATGAATAAAATATGTCCTCAGAAAACTCAATGTTGCTGCATGTTGCACAGAGACTAATGAGTCCACTGACCAAGACACTGAAACAGAGAGATCAGGGCTGCATCTACGTAGTTTAATCAACCAAATGTCTTCATTTGGGCTCCGTCCCACAGTCCTGCTTTATTAGAGGCAGAATCTTCTGGGTCTTTCTGCCTGCGTTGATAAGGTTAATAGGCCTCTAATATGGTAATTGTCTGGTCAGGGAGGAAGGAGACCAAAACATTTTAATTAAGGAACGAGGGTTTTTTTTTTCCTCTCCTCACTTCGTTTGTACTCCGGCCCTTACGTTATCTTCCAGATATCAAGACTTCCAGAGCAGTTGTTTTGTCATCTCTCCAATTAAAACAAGCGGACGGTCGGAGAGAAAGTCGCCGGCTAATTTCTTTTTTGCGTTTGTGATCCATGAGCGAGCAATAAGGACATGAATAAAATCCGATTAGCAGCGGCCACAGGACTCCTTGATTGATTCTTGTCCGATATTGTTTTCCACAAATGTAATTAGGTTCAACTCTGGGTACTAATGCAGCTCCTCTATTTCATCACTATGGCATCAGTTTGCTCTCTTTTCTAAATGTTCTATAATTACCACCAATTATTACTGCCCTCCTTTTCTCTATACTTCTCTAAACAAACCTTTAAAAGAAAACGCTTCAGAGAGAAAAAAAATTATCGAGCACAGCAGAGAGGAAACGTGAACAAATACTTGTAAGTCTGGTCGAGAAGTTACAAAGAAAGACAAAAGCTTGATTAGCATTAATGTCAAACAATTAAAGCAGGAGTATTCATAAAGGGGAAGGATCTTATTAGCTGGAGGGAAACAGAATGAGACGGACCATTTCTCGGCCGCTTAAGCCTCAGGATTACTCAACCTTTGGTGGCAGAGAGGAACAATGTGGCTTTTAAAAACCCATTTTGGAGAGAAGCGTCTGGTTGACAATTATATGCCTCTAAGCTGTTTAATAGGTGGTCGGGAAGAGGTCTTTAAGATCCTCATTCAGGACTGGTGATGTGGGCCGCGGTGTTTGAGGCATCTCGGAGTGTGTGCGTGTGTGTGTGTGTGTGTATGGGGGGTATGACAAGGGTTTTAGGAAGAGCCTGACATAAGACAGAAAGAAAGGACAGAGAGAGATTTAAGCCTCCTAAGCAGATCAGTGTCTTTGTGTGTGGTCAACAGAGGCACTTGAAACTTTATATAAGCTCCAACTGTCTGGAGCTAATTCTTCCTTTTTAATGAGTAAAAGACAGAAGAAGGGCATTTATGAAATACTTACAAATCTTTATTCTTTGTGCAGCCACACTTGTTGAAATATTCTGCTGCAGAAATGTTACATATCAAGGGATCATAGCTGCCGGATGTAAAGTGAGTCTGAGATGCAAAACACAAATTGACGACTGATGTTATTCACGAGACTTTAAAAGTGAGGGAAAATCTAAATTAGCAGATAAAAAAATGTTAACTGTTTCTGACCCCCTTTGACTCCTTAAAGCAGCCTGTTTGTGTTTACAGATTGATTAAAAAAAAAAAAACCAGTCAATAATCTGTTTTCCCAAACGATTTTTAATCACCCTTTCAAATATTTGTGCCGTCGCTTGTGTGGAGTCGTGTCCTTTAGGATTTGAGATGGCCACAAACAACAGGAGGAGGGAAAAAAAAAAAGGCACCGCCAGAAAAAAGATCAACAAACAGGCGAAGCATAGAGACAGAACAGTTTGAGGATGAACGCTGCTAATCCTGACCTCGGCTAATGCTAATGCAAATGCATGTTTATCAAATATGTAATCGACATTAGTTAGAAAAACAAGGATCTGCCAGCACTCTGCTCTTTGTTCCGTGATTGTGGAAGAGGGAGATTAAGATGGGCTTTAGTGATGCTCAGATGGATGGAAGGAGAGAGGGATGGAGGGACGGCTGGATGCACTTATGCTCGCTGTCAAGAAAAGAAGTGAATCTGCTCCTCTGTTTCATCTGAGCTGAGCTGCATCCAGCCAGTGTTGGAATTTCTGGCACCGGATTATGATTCTGTTTGAGTCTTTGGACAAAAAATTTATAAAAGTTTTAGTCACAGTTTAGCAATTGTTTGTGGTTATTTTAGTTCAGTTTAGGCAACAACAAAAAAAATACATTTTAGTTACAAACGATGAAATTCTTGGTTAAGAATTCTGATGTTAAACTGTCGCCATCTTTAAAGGATTGACATTTTGACTAATATGCTTGTTTGCTTTCTGGCATAAAGTCACATGAGAGGATTGGTATTACCCTCATGTCTTCCTGGCTACCCGTCATCTTTGCTTTGTATAAAGATTGGAATGTCTTAATTGGAATGTCTTATATTAATAAAGATACTGTTCCATGACTGATGCTGTATTTTCTCACCTTTGGACAGAGCCAAACTAGTTGTTTCCACTGTTAAACTAAGCTTGTCGCTGAATTTATCGTACAGAAAGAAAAAAAAGGAAAGGGAAAAAAAGCATATTGCCCAAAATGTTGAACTATTCCTTTATGTTTTACACTTCCAATGATCACAGGTGATGTTCTCATCTACCACGCACTTAGCGGGCCTGCGTTTATTTTTTTGGGGGGGGTTTGCGGATGATTTCTCAAATTGTTGGTCAGATTGTAGGCGAGCTTTATGAATGTTTTCCTCACTAACACCTGTAACATTTGCTAGCATTAATAGCATTTGCTAGCATTAATAGCAAATGTGAACGAGTTGCAAGATGCTACTTTTTCACGTACGTCAAGCATCTCATCGACTCTTATTTTTGCGTGCCGAGGATGTTTTTACTAGCCAGGAAGATACAATATTTGATTGTAAATGATACTTTAAATTATAACAGTGATAACTTCATTGGTTCAATTGTCAGTCTTTCATGTTTAGTTTGTATTCATTGACAAAAATTTAGCATTTTTTTTTATCAGAGCTTTTTATCACATAGCTTGTATCATTATGAAAAAAGGCTGCTAATGAAGGTTTTTTTTAATCATAGTTTTCTGCATCCAGCTTGTGTGACATAATTACTTTAATTTCCAGCCAAAAGATGCAAATATTATTTTCCCTAGCGTGATCATGTACCTGAAAACATTGCGTGCCACTGTGCACGCTTAAAACACGTTTCACACCACACGTCACACGCTGCCCTGCGTTGGGAGGGAGGCGGTTCGGGGGGGGGAGTGTTGTCAGCGGTGTTGCGGGGCAGTTTTTTGTGGTTAAATGTTTACAGGATGACACAGGGGCACAACTCTTGCCAGTGTGCGCCTCCCCTGGGCAGCCGGAGAAACAGAGGTAACCTATTTTCTTTGGCAAGGTTGAGCAGTCACACGGAGACTGTGTTTGTGTTGTCTGATTACATCGCTCGTTCTGGGCTCTCCTACCTTGCCGCCTCCACCTCTCCTCTCTCCACTTTAACGCCTCCTTTCTCCTTTCTTTCTGCGCTCTATCGTTTCTTGTCTCCCCCTCCTTCCCTCCCTCCATCCTTCCTCCCCTCCGTCCACTGTCACGCAGGGATAAAGGAGAGGTCTTGCTGTGCTGTGTGTTCGCCTGCTTGGTTGCAGGGTTTGTTGTTAGTAAATGAGGCCATTAGAAGACACTCTGACCTAACCAAAGGCATTTGTTCTGCATGCTGTATTTTTTTTTTTTTACCCTCTTTTTCTCAGTATAAATATACACCTTTGATGGAACGGCCAGATGCTGGGATCATTAACATGTCATTATATCACCCGACAAATTAGCGTGAAAAATTCCTTTCCATATTCCCTTCACCTCTTCTAAGCATTAGATACAGCGAACTGTGTCACAAATAAATAAATATACACACCCGGTATCTATTCTTTCCCACACATTTGGTCACTTTCAGATGTTATCTCCATCCTCTCCCGACCTCCTACATGATGTTTTGGTACATCTTGCAGCAGGGTGACACCTCCAGGCGAGCCTCGGGGGCCTTTGGGTCTTCTCTTCCGTGGCACGTAGCCAGATCCCCGATGACACCTGTGAGCCTTGGCAGAGCTCCTGGTTTACAGTAGCTGTTAGCAGGCTTTTATGTCAAACAAAACACCAACACAATGTGTTCTCTCTCTCACTGTACCTCAACAATTCCCCACCCCCAAATGACTCCAGCCCACTTTCTCCTGCACTCAAAAAGTGGTTGCAGCTCTTTCTGCAATCATATGCTACAGTAAACACACAGCCAGTGAATCAGTCTTTTTCTCACCATGTCAACGGGTTTTAATTATCAGCGAATGTCAAGGATGTCTGCTGGGTCCACCTCATTTCTCTCAGAGCCAAACCCATTTCTTGTGTTGTGTAACATCATCCCCCATTGTCCGAGCACACTCATAAACATACTTCATACGCAGCATCTCTGAAGTGTATTCCATTGTTCCTCAAGTGGGGAGACGAGTGTTGCTGCTCTCCAAATGGACATTGGCGCATCTCCTGAAACAATGCGGTTCCCCCACACCACATCACTCACATGCGTTTAAAAACGCCAGACCTTGACCACTTACGCCTGGAAAGAAAATTACCTGAGCACAAAGCGGGAGCTCTTGTCTACACCCTAAAACACATCACAGCACTCTTGTCATTGCAAGTGGAGGGTCTATTATAAACAATTATTTTAGCCCTTCACGGACAGTTTGGTCTTTGTGATGCATTGTGTTTTTGAGCGAAGAAGTATGGGCAGTAATCAATGGAGGAGTCGTACGGTCAAGGTAAGGCTGCCAGGTGATCTAAACACATACCGTACATACGTGGGAGGGAGGGGGGGGGGTCGCTGGGAGGAAGATACTGATGTATGATGTATTGTATGCACAAAGGCTCAGTTTACCACGACCACGGAGAACGCTTGTCTCTGATTGGCTGGCAAGTGTCCGCTAAAATCATATAGCACAACAAACATAATCCTGGCAACAATTTAATCACAATTACAACCGTGGACAAGATGTATTTAATTTCCCATAGTCACAGTGCTGGTATTGAGACATGCAGTTCTTCAACCTCATCATTTTTTTTGGGGGGGGGGGGGGATTTCAGGACTCCTCATTAAGTATGCATGTGTTTGTCTATTTAAATTAGATGTGCATACTCCGGCCTATTTGACACTTTCTGCAGAGCTGCTTTCAGATTTGTTGTAGAATGCACAAGGTGCATTACCACAAGAGGTCATATTTATAGTCTTACACAAGCTCTTACCATGGCTCTCTTTCTTCATTTTCTAGTAAAAAAACATTATTTAAATGTTCTCTGTAGAGTTTTGGACCAGTTGTGGTGTTGTTAAGTAATCTTATGTTGTTCCCCATAATATTACACATGAGGGTGCACATGCATGCTAAAGCACATCAATGAAAATGATGTACACGTCTCTTACATAAATACACACTTGTCCTAAGCTTACTGAGTTTAACTACATACAGTATTACTAGTTTCATCTTAGTTTAGTTTATTTGCAAAAATCGCAAGACTTACAAAGACATCTCGCCATAAAACCCCAATAATATCAAAAATTTTACTGAAAGTTTATCAATGAAGAAAAAAATGTTTTTACAGTATTTTCTATTTTATTGTTATCAAGATAAAATGAGAATTGTCAAGATTTGTTTATAACAAACAAAGGGATAATGTTACTTTCAGTGACAATTTTGCATGGAGATTGCCCATTATTCCAAAACTCTAGCAGTCTAATATTCTGAAAAATGTCCAAAAAGACCTGCCCAAGCTACCAGAGTGGATTATTTGGTCACTTGTAAAAAGGCAATAGGAAAGAGAGATGAGATGTTATGTAAATATCATAAACCAGAATATCCCTTAATGACAGCTGGCAGCATGTTGGAGGAACAAAAAGTCACTTTATAAACAGTTGTTGCATTTTTAATGTCAATTTTGAACATTATCCATTTTAATCAGTCCGGATATGAGATATCAACTCAGAGTATAAATTAACCACATAATATAAGGAGATCAGGCACGAGTGTGAGGAAGGACGCATAGGAGCATGACAGAAATATGGAGAAAGAAGGACAGAGATAAGAGACAAAAAGCGAGAAAGAGAGGTGTGAGACGTGTGGGTGGACACTGGGCATGGTGGCAATAGGCACAGGGGCTTAATGAGAGGTGAGCCAGAGGAGAAACAGAGCAAGGACAGACAGAGAGAAGGTAGCAGGGAGAGGGAGAGGTGAGAAGGAGGGAGTGAGTGATAGATGGTGCAGCAGGAGAGGGGGGAAACAGAGGAAGAGAGGGAGGACGGGACTTTGGAAAAACAGAAGCAGTAAACAGAAAGCCAAGAATAGAGTCCAGGTGTGAAGAGTGAAGGAACAGGTGAGGGAGACAGGGAGAGAGAGAGGACGGGACAGAGGAGAGGACTGAAGGAGGAGCGAGGCGGGGGTCAGCGGGAGTCGTCCTCCGAGTGAGATCAGGCTGAAGGAGAGAGGGAAAGCAAAGAGAGGCAGAGACATTTTGAGTTTCATTTTCAAAAACCACCCCGTATATAATCATAAGAAAACTGCTTACACATATTTGCAGCATTATGAAAAGAAGTTAAAAGAAGAAAAATATACCTATATCAGCCAAATTGATCTCTTGATTTAGGTAGAATTTTGTCATATTTTTTATTCAAACAATGAGCTACCATTGTATTGAATGTGATTAAAAGGAATAAAAACCTTGATAATGTTTTTCTCTTACTACAATTCTGACCCTTGATCTACCATAGATTTTTAAAAAAAAAACAAAACTAAGGCTTGGTCCATCCCAGCAAAGTTCATCTGCATCCCTTCAAGAAATGTTCATGACCAGATAGTGACTTTGCAAAGGGTTAGTTGGGGAAACTACCGTAGCTGGAGATCTACCTGCTAACAACATCCAGGAACATGGCAGCCACATAGCCTCTTCCTGTTTCACTGAACTGTGCTGTTTACTCATTTTGTTCTTTGGGTTGTCCATCATTTCATTCAATTGAAAAATATATTAAGAAAGAAAAAACTTTGCCATTCATTAGCTTGGTCTCAAACAGGACGAAAAATTCATTTGTTGTATTTGCACCTTTGACGTCTGTCTCATACCTTTCTGCAGACTGTTCCTAAAAAGTGGAAAGTGCAACATTATCGATTAGCTGTCATAGCTTTTTGGATTTCACTATGAAACTGAAGCCTACTGGATAACTCACACCTAAATTGAGACCCATGAAAAATATTGATAAGATTAACATCTTTTGGATTCGGGGATGAAAACAGAAGTTTCAGAGAAAATTAAGAGAAAAAAACCTGGGTGTCACTAAACAAAGAAGCCCACTCCTCAGACACAAAGGAACATGGCAAAAAGGACAAACAGAAACTTGGCTCTGTCCCAACTTGTGAAGGAGTTTGGGACAGCACTGCCATTCCCTACCCCCCTCCACACCCCCTCCGCCATCCCCCTATAAAGGTGATGTATGATCAGGGGATGGATGTGCCCTTGTCAGAGCCCTGTGTCTGAAAATGCTGATGGATGGAGGGATGGAGAGGAGAAGGCGAAGGAGGAGAAGGAATGCAGGTGATGGAGAGATGACAGTGATGAAGCATGGGTGCGCCACACTGCCACATCTCAGACAGCTGTTTGGCGACGGGGGCTAACACTCTAAGTGTGTGTGTGTGTGTGTGTGTGTGTGTGTGTGTGTGTGGAGGGTGTAGGGGACACATATGTGGAGGAGGCTGCAGCGCCGTTCTGCAAGATAGGTGAAAAAAGTGGAAAAGTGAAATCAAAAGAAAGTTTCAATTTTTTTGTGTTAAGAGCTTGTCAGAATCTGTTGGCTCGGTGCAGGAGAGAGGCAGCATCTCCTCTCTCTGTATCTCATGTCCTTCAAGGCCTGGCTGTAGCCTCCAGGCAAGCCTCGGGCTCCAAGGCCTCCCTCCGTGTGGCAGAATACCAGATCGGACTCAGACACACACAGCTGTGGCCCAGGGGCCTTCACTCCTCCCGGAGAATGACACTCAAACTCCCCAGAGCCATATTTAAGAGCAACAGTAAGTAATTATGTGTGTGTGTATCAACTGTATCTGTGTGTTTGTGTGTGTGACTTTTAGCCCACGGCCAGCAGGTATTCAAGGGCCCTTTCAAATTAGAAACGGGAGGGTGGGGTGTGGGGGGGGGGTCAGACGATTCCCCTCGGAGCCCAGTGGGTTTCCGAGCAAGGACTCTGGGAATATCAGGAATATATGTCACACAGGAACACGGCAGACCATCACAGCAGCGGTCATAAATCACTCAGCTTGTCCTGCTCATCATCCCTCCGGCCACAGGTTACACCGTCTGAGTTTTACCGGACCACAAATCAGGAGTGGAATACAATAGAATAGAGGAGGTAGACTCAGCAGAATCAGGCTGAAGTAACAAATATCTGCCCTGTTCAACTGTCCATGATGCCCCTCTGTAACTGACCTCTCACCTCCATACAGGGGAGTCAGAAAAAGAGACTTCGCAGGCGTTGACTGAACCCCTGAAAACTCATGTCTCTTCATCAAAATGACATATTTACATTTTATTCCATTAAAAAAATCCCCTATACACACAGTACAGTACCAGGTTCTGCCCTTAGGTGGGAATGACACTGGATGACATGGGCAGAAAAGAGCATGATACAGATGAGAATACAATGAAAACAACATCTCAATAGTCTTAACTCAAGGTCCACTTACTAGCTTCTTCTGCAGCTTTCAACTGGTCTTCCTCAGATGGTGTTCGCTCAGTTGTCATGAAGATCGTTCATCATCACGTGATCTAAACCAGAAATGATAAAAGTACATGCTTATTGGTGAAACTTCTGTTTTTAAGGTCAAGAATGAAGTTTTAAGAAGACTGAAAGAGTTTAGTCCACCTATAACTCATTTAGATATGATTTACAAATAAGTGCATTTTTAACCAAGGAGACTTTACTTCACTGCACTAGTGTGTTGATGAATGAAATTAAAATGCAGCTGATCAGCAGCTCTGTGACTGATGTCTGATTTTAATATTCCCACATGGTTAAAAGTAGAAAGGGACCATGAACAGGATGTGGAAAAGGGGAAAATGGGGCAAGTTTAATTGAGGACTGGAAGAGCGGGAGATGTAGTGAGGGGCATGTTGAGAAGAGGAGGGGCAAGGGAGAGGTCTGGCTTGGGACAGTGAACTGGAAGTGTGTGTGAGAGTGTGTGTGTGTGTATGTATGCAATGTGTGTGTACAAAATGCACTTGTGACACAGAGCAGTATTGACAAGCAGGGCTGATGCCCCTGAGAAAACCTTCAGAATTCAATCTCATTGATTCCCACAGAGGAGTGGAGGACGCTGCCTCTGGTCCATACCCTGAGTCATTACACACACACAGAGAGATGTACAGTACTTAAACAAAAAACATGCATTGGAAGCTTTTTCCTCATGATATATTCAACGTGTCTTTTTCAAGTAAACATCCTCATTTTAACAGACAGCAAATGCTTTACACAAGAAAAATACTCATCTCATACCAGACATCACACATCTCCTTTTTCCACCATTTACATAACCACACTTGAATCTCTCTGAGTGTTTTCATGCCGAGCACTCGTTTCTACAGCTCGCACACTTAAGACTTCATTACACTGCTAATGCTTTTCCCTTTGTGTAAGTATGTCAAACAGGATGCATGCATCCACCACAAGTCCGCTCATACATGTATGTGCTAGAGAGAAATGAGGAGGAGGAGGAGGAGGAAGGGATTGTGGTGGGTGTTGAAGGGGTGGTGGTAGTGTTGGGTGGGTGGGGGGTGAGGCGTGGATGGGTGGCACAGAGTCCATGTGTTGTATGACCTTGGTCACTGCTGAGGGGACCTAGTTTCTTGCCAAGCCAATCAATAAGCTAAACAGGCGGAGGATGGCTATTTGGAGCATGGGAAGCCAAACTCAAATACTGATAGGTTATCTGCCTGTCCCAGCACCACTTCTGTGCAAATATTGGACCAGCACATTTTTCACGGTGACTTGCATTTGGAAAAAAAGAAAGAGAGTCAGAGAGGAGTGAGGGGGGGGTGTTGAGAACAGACACGGTTGAGTGGATGTGTTGCAGAGGGCAAATCCCCCCCCCCCCTCCATGTCTCTCTCAGCCCCCCTCTTCTTACCCCCTAAACCTTCAACCAACAAGTGCATCCCTCTCTCTCTTTCTCCCGTCCTCACTCTTGGGGCAAGTGTACAAAGCAATGAAAATGATTTAACATATTTTCTGCTATTCTATCCTCCTTTAAAGCATTTTGAATTGCTGCTGTGTGAGCTTGACACACCACTTTCTAATAAGGCACCATTCATTAAGGATTTATAATTCTGTAAATAAATGTGTTATTATTGGCTAATAATTTATTAATGCCTTATAGATAAGTGATTGTAAAAGTAATTGATTGATTATCGTTCTTGATTGTATATCCTCCTCCAGCATGACACTTGATTATAAATGCTCCTAAAAATAAATCTGCTGTTGTAAATCTTAATTAGTTCTTCATTAATGAATTGTTGCCCAGATTCTCTACAGAAGCTGTAAAATGGTCTTTAACCTGATAACCATTTTGTTTTTGTTCTTATTCAAATGGCTGAAAAAAAATTGACATTTAATTGACTGAATCTGGAACTAGGCGAGGTTTTTCCTTAAGAAATAAAGACTTAATTTCTCACAACATGGCAACCCCAAACTTCTTCTTATTAATGACATACTACTCATCCATGAAGCATGACTAAATAATTTATTGATTTGATTGATGATGATTATAAATGCGTCTTTCTAAAATAAACAAAATCTGCAGATGTAAATGTTAATTAGTTGGATTGTTGTCCAGATTCTCTACAGATGTTTTCACATAGTCCTTAGCCTGAAAATCATTGAACTTTTGTTCTAATTCAAACTGCTCAAGAATATTGGACATGTAAGCGATAATTCAGCGATCTGGAACCAGGCAAAGTTCTTCCTGACAAATTAAAGATTTAAAAAGACAAAGTATCACATTGAGTGAGATTAAACAGCCAAAGAGATTTTTCACAACATGGCAACCCAAAACTTGTTTTTACTAATGACATATAACTGATCCATGAAGCACTGGTAAATAATTTATTAACCATTAATAAGGCCATCATTCTGTTTCTTATAACTCTTTATGAAGGGTGTCTCCAAATATCTATATATGCTTTCATTACTACTATCACTGACTGTTCATTAATTGAGTGATTACACGTGTAATAAGGGAGTTGGCTGTGTGTATGAGTGTGTGTGATTGATCATGTAGTCATAATAAAAACATATGTTCTACATTATAGAGACAGTGTGCCTTATATTTTAGGGGTAAATCATCATCTAATTGCAAATTTTGAGATGACAATGAGACGATAAGCCTAGACAGAAGGGGCGAGTTAGTGAGCGAGTGAGCAAGTTTGCTTGGGTGTGAGTGTGTGTGATGGTGAGACACAGAGACAATGGTGTTCCTCTAAGTGATGTGTAGACGATGGCAGCTGGATCTGATCAATAATGGATGAGTGACACATGCCAACCACTGCATCCCAACCACTCTGGAGAGACACCAGACAGTCCAATGTGTGTGTGTGTGTGTGTGTGTGTGTAAGTACAAATGTGTGAAAGTATCAGCGAGACCCCTTCGAGACGATTCAAAGCTCAGGGAAAGAGAGAAAAAGTAATAGAGAGAGAGGTAAATGGGCAGAGGGAAGGAGGGTGAGCTGAGGGACGGGGGTGGGGGGGGGCAGCGCTGAGCTTTTCCCATCAGGTGTAGACGTCAAAGCCAGCTCGCGTTGGTACAGCGGAGATTGGAACAATGACTTCAAGAGCAGCGCGCAGCAAAACCACATTAATTATTAGAGAGGAGCGATCAAAGCGCAACTGTGACATGAAATAAATGAATTAAAGCTGGAAAAAAATATTGCCATCTGGACGAAGGGTTTCACATCCCAGAAACAACTCACTGCTCAGATGCCTGCCTTTGTTTTTTCCCCCCCTTTTTTTCTGTTTATGCTTGTCAGTTGAATATTTATACAGTATGTAGGCTGAACTAGATTCAACAATTGCTGGTATTTGTCTCATTGTTTGAAATTATTTTACTGCCTGTTGGTTTCATGCATAAAATACAGTTTATGCAACATCAGCAATTGAGTACATTTTGGATATTTATTTGGTTTCTTTCAGAGTCAGATGAGAAGATTGATATCATGTGTATTAGGGACAGATGTTACCTCTAAAGCTGACTTATCTATCTAACCTGCACATAAACAGAAAGATAAAAAGGGTGGTTGATGCTTTAAGAGGCAGTTAGTTGTTGTGTTATCTGCTCCATGTTGCCAGATATGCTGCACAGGTTCTGGTCTCTATAAAGGAATAATGGTACCAAACCTGGCAACCGAACTGTGACTCTGAGAAGCTATAAAGAGTCACTCTGGCTGTTGTTCGCCAATGTAGTTAAAGTGTGCCACTCAAATTGAGGTTTTCTGTTTCTGTAGCCGAGGAGGTAGACGAATAATATGTGCATTTGTGAGCTTTAAATTTGTTGGTAGGTGTATTTTTGAACAGAGTTGCCCACTGTTTCCAGTCCTCATGCTAGACTCAGCTAAACACCTCCAGTTCCACAATTAGTTCAACATTCTGGGAAAAAGGCTCATTTGCTTTCTTTTGGTTAGATAAGACAACCTCATGTCTAAGCATTAAGTACAAAAAGCCTGAAGGCCACCGGAGAGCTTAACATAAAGACCGCAAGCAGGAAACATCTATCGACAAACCCTGTAAATCTCTCATCTTAACACATGTCCAGTTCAATCTGTACACTAACCTTAATGTAAAAATTGTAGCATAATTATTCTATAACAGCTGAGTGCAGTAACGTCCTGGAGTAATTGTGACTCACACTACATATCTCCACCTGAAATCACAACATACTTTGAACAGAGTTTGGCCTTTAAAGTCTTTATGCTACTTTTAACAATCTAACTCCCAGAAAGAAATAAAACATGCCTATTCTCCCAAATGCTGAAATGTCTGAATCACTGACTGTTGTCATTAAGACCTTGAAGAGCTGGTAGACCACAGTTCAGTGGAGGCATGTGATTACAGATTGTGTGTGTTTGGTAACAGAGATGGCCCCTTTTTCTGTCTGTCTGCAGCTCTGGCTGGCGAAGCTGGTGTGATGTTGTCTTCCTGTTTCAGCTCCTCCACTCGGGCCTGGCTGCCGTCCCTCATCTCTCTTTCCAGCTATCTCACTCTCTCTCTATCTCACTTTCTCTCGTTTCTCTCTCTCTCTCTTTCCATTTCTCTCTTTCTCTCTCACTGACACTGGGCACTGCTCCCCTCCCTGACCATCTGGGCCTCTCCTCCACGAAAGTGTGTGTGTGTGTGTGTGTGTGTGTGTGTGTGTGTTGGTGTAAGTGTTTGTGCATGCGTGCACATGCAGACCGGCATGTGTGAGCGAGAGTTTGAGTTTCTCCTCAAGAGGGCATATATGTGTATGTCTATGTTTGTGTGTGTGTGTGCGTGTATGTGTGTGTGTGTGTGTGTATGTGTGTGTCAGTAGAAGGGTCTTCCTTCGCCAGGTGGACAGCTGCTACTTAGTAGCCTTACAGCCCAGCCAGCAAAGTCAGGGAGAGTGAGCTGGCGGACTTAACCCTTTATATTCCAAAACAATGCTGAACATGGACAACACTAGTGTGTGCGTGTGTGTATGTGTGTATGCGTCGCAATACATTTATGCTCGCTGATGCGTCTTGTCAGTATTACTTTACTCACTAATACTTCATATCCGAGCACTGCAGTATGTGCAGTTCATAGACATGTAACTAGGTAGGTAGGTAGGTAGGTAGGTAGGTAACTAGACGAACATTTTAGTTTGTCTTTGTATTTATGTGTCATTAACTTGTGTAGTCTATACTGTGTGTATGATCTGCGATGGTGCATGTAGGTGTATGTTAGTTTTTTAAATTACTCTTGTTTTTTATGTTAGCAACAAACTGCTGTAAATTAATTTTCATTTCGCGTAACTGCTAATTGTTATTGAAAACAATATGGGTCTATACAGCATTAGATAAACTACCTGTTTTCTGACTGTGGCAGCGGTCTTGGAAGACATCTGGGAACGACAAATATGACAGAACAAGTTATATTGCAGCATTATTTACCCATAATGCAAAACCTCAAACCCGCAGTGCGGAACATTTGTCTCCCCCTTCTGGCAGTGAGAGTGATTACACAAACACTGTTGACATGCTAACAATGCCATGATCGCCACTATGCTCATACTGCTGTAGTTCATTTCATCGTTGCTACCCTCTTCAGCTCTGGCTAGCCAGTCTTTGTTCGTTGGCGTAAAACAAATTGCCACCACTGGAACATCACCAGAGACTCCAGATTTAAAACCTGAGATAAACTATGAAATACAGAGAGATTTACCTGGTGGCGATCGGCTTAATCAGTATTGTGTGTGTGCAAAGAATTGAAGTAATGGACATTCATTTATGTGTAAAAGTCCAACACTCCAGATTTAATTTCAACTCAGAACTTGGTAAAAGTCGCCAACGTTATAGTGAAACACATACAGGAAGGTCTGCTGCTGTGTGTGTGCATATACACTCACATCACTGGCTCTGTGTGTGTGTGTGTGTTAATACATTGTGTACAATCTACATCTGTGTGTTTGTGAGCCTGGCAGTCAGCTTTAATACTCTTATCCGTCCCGGCGGTCCTGTCTTTGTCTGGTCCTTAAATGGAGGTTTAGTCTCTGCAGCACAGGCCTGACTGGATGAGCTTAATCAAACCATTAGAGTCCTGAGCCCCGAGGAGCATCTCACCACCTCCTACTGAGATCTGCTTTAAGACATGGTGGCAGTGGCAAACACTCAAACCTCTGGATTAGATCGGCTCTCAACGACTTAGCGGCGTCCCTCTCGCTTTCTCTCTCTCTCTCTCTCTCGCTCTCTTGTCAGGCTTTATCTGTCAGTCGGACTAAAAGCACTTTCTTTAGAGGATTGTTTAAAGAGTCTTAAGGTAAATGCAAGCAACTGCAATTGAGCACACACAAACAAAGCTGTACAGCACCGGACGTGTTCACTGATCGCTGAGGGATTATTGATAGCAACAGCAAACACACTTCATTTAAAACACGTGCAAATTTTTAAACAACTTATTAGAAAACTTGGTTTGTTCTTCACCAGTAAACTCAAGTCTAGGACTTGCAGGTGTTTCCAGACAAGCATTGGACAAGTTGTGCCAGTAATGACCTCTGAGTATCCACTACTCCCATGACCTTGAATATACAAAATTCCAACTCTCCAAAGATGTGGAACTTGTGACGGTCACACAGTGAGTGATCCCCTGGTTTTCCATGGACTCTATCCTTAATTGATTTCACATGCGACAACTGTGGATTGTCTTTCTGAAGCGCTCCTCTATGGCCAGCGTGTAAATAACGAGCAACGACAATGCCGGTTTTTGTCCCCCGGCCTCTTTTCTTGGCTGCTTGTGTTTCAGTGTTCTTGCTTTGATAAGCAGTATCGGGACGCATTCTTCCTCACCCCCCAGAGGACGATGGGTATTAGTGTTTTCTGAAGAGTCTGGAGTCCACTTCCTCCGCAGCCTTCGTCCAAGGGAGACAAGCGTATCAAAACACTTCCCCTCAGTCCGGCTGATGCGCCATGTTAAAAGATTAGAAACAGTGGCTTAATTTGAAGGGAGAGCTTTGGAAATATCAAGAAGAGGCCATCATCCCTTGTGTTCGGTTTGTAGGGAAGTGGATAGAGATATCCTCCATTGTAAATCTTTCAGTGTGACATTTGTTTGAAAAAAAAAAAACGGGATAGGGAGAAAGAAAGAAATGGGACATATTCTAAAGCCTTTCTGTTTTGCAGGAATTAAACAAACGCAAAAAAGGGATAAAATCGGCTTAGACTGTTGAGACAAGTACATCTAAGAGAACGCACAATAGGAGGGGTGTAAACGGCGGATTCTTCCCAGCTAAAAACTTATCAAGCGCAGGCTTTGTGCTCAATCCATTTAAGTGAGTCCCTAACACGCCCCTATTGTATGCCTTTAATGGTCGAAAAGTGACTTGTGCAGGGCTATCGCCTCTTCATGGGGATTACAGCTAAGTGCTTAAGTTGTAGTGAAACCCGGATTTACTGATGGCAAAGAGAAAAGGGCGAGGGAGGGAGGGCAGAAAAAGGACCCTTACCAAGGATTTGTGTCAGGATCGCGCTGTTCCCCTCGCCTGTCTGTGGCAGACTCGGGAGAGGACAACTGGTGATCACATGCGAGCCGGCACACAAGTAACAATGCTTTTGCACAACATCCTTTTTGCCATGCGTGCTTGTATGTATTTTCCTTGTGATCCCTTTCCGTCTGTCTCTCTCTCTCTCTATCTCTCTCTCTCTCTCATCCCCCCCTTCTCTTTCTCTCTTGCTCCCTCTCACTCTCATCCCCTGTTTTAATTAATTTCTAGCTGTGCTGCCGTATGAGACTTGGCCATGGAAGTGTCTGCTCCTGCAATTTCGGCCCTCGTGTCCCGCGGCTGCCAGAAAATGACTCAATGCTCCTTCCGTTTCGAGAAGGAGAGGTAAACAAGGCCAAATAAAAAAAAGAGAATCTGTACATAATAATTAGGCTTAATGATTAATAAAGATGCTAAGTGTGAGGGATGTGAGACATTTTTGGTTTGTGCTGCTAAATTTCAATTAGCTACTGCCAAAGTTCAAATTTGCTCATTTTGCTTTTTGGGTATTTCAATAAAGTTGCAAGACTTGGAAAGGTGAGGGTATTTTTGTCTGACCATGTCTGAAGGCAAAAGGGTCTATAGCTGTTCTGAAAGGTCAGACTCAAAGCCAGAGTGAAATGCCTGCCATTGTAAAGAAGCGAGAACCAATAACAGATTGAATGCGAGGATAGATACTTTAAGATAGTTCAGAGAAAGTGTCCGACAATTCCTGCAACTAACGTTTGACCTTCGTGTCCACTTCACGGCAGCGATCGCCCAGGTGTGTGCAGAAGTGTGAAAGTTGAACTTCTCCCTTAAGTTTAATTTTATAATTCTTTAGGCAACTCATTCTGTCATTTTCCTTGTGCAGAAACAGGTGTGACCCTGTGAATCTCTTCAAGGAGAGTCTGAAAACGTGCAACATTATCCCCATTCTTAAAATATATTGTCTTTTCAGTCCACCTCTGAACAACTATGAACACTTTTACCTTCTGGAGTCATTTGGACAAAGTAGTTCTTTCATAGTATATAACCCTGCATGCTTTCACATGACCAACTGTTGAGTCAAAGTGGGCATATTTGTCAAATGGTTGGTTTTGTAAAGTTACTGAAATTGTCACATAATTTGAAAGACTCCTTGAGAGATAGATTAGTTAAAGAATGGTGTACCAAAAGCTGACGTTTAGTGGCAAACCGGCTTCCAAAAACCAAGCTCCTACAATTACCATAATGAAAAATGATAGTGTCTTTAAAATGTGTCATCTCAAAGTAAGATAGCTCCCTCCAGAGCCACAGATATTGCAGCTGTTTGCACAGGCTGTGTTGTACTCCCTGCGACTGGTAAATTGGCTTTGACATGTATAATTAGTGGAGTGCCGCTTTTATTAAATTAAATAACTGGGTTTAAACAGGGTGTACAGTGTTTTATGTGCGTTTTCAACACAGGAAGTGGATGCTTGTCATCTACTTGTGCCAGTAGCCAAGGCATGAAAGCACCGTCACTTTCAGACGTGCGTGATATGATACACATTCATTTTAAAGGGAAGAGATCACGATGACACCGGTGACAGACGAGTGTGCAAGTGTCAGGCAGAGGACACTTCTCCTTGGGCGCTGTGTGTTTGCGTGTCTGTTCCCTGAGCTAACAAACTGCATGTAGGTAAACTCGGGAGCACCTGCCCCTATTGTTGTGCTCTCACCCACCTACACTCACACACCTTTCCCTTGAGCACACAACACCCAATACTGAGCAAAGATGAAGAAAGGGCCAAGCCCTGCATGAGGCAAAGGCCGCCCGTTCAAATAAAGATGGTAAACCCTCTGTCTTTTCTCTCACTAAGCCTTGATATGTTCCTCAAAGCTACTGAGGCCCATTGTGTGTCTCTACCTTTGTTGTCTTGTGTTTAAGCAGGCTGATGATTATAATGATGATGATGATGATGGTAATGATGACAGCGATGGCAGCGGCTTAAGGAGAAGCAGCTGCCGAGGGGTTGAGAGAGGCACAGACAATCGGCCTGTTTACTCAAGAAAAGGTACGCTTTGGATGTTCAAAGTGACGGCTGCTGAATGGCAAATGACTTGTGTGTGTGTGTGTGTGTAAAATGTTTGTGTGTGTGTGTGTGTGTGTGCGCAGCAGAAGTGCCTTCAGGTCTGTCTCGCACTGTCTGCAATTAATGCTTCAGGTTCCTGCTTGATTTCACTTCACCTTTATGTTTGTCATTTAATTTGGGGCTTTATGTGCATATTATATCATCACAATTATGCTCTGTGACACAAAAGTAAACAAGACTAAGTGGATTAAAAACCTCAATACATATCTATAACTCAAAGGAGTAGTTTAGTTTCAGAGGAATTATGATGCAACATGGATATCTTTTTTATGTCTTTGCGAATCAGAGGCAGGGCTGACATTGACAGGTGAGATTAGAAGTTTAGTTGTAGTTTGCAGTTCTTATTAAAGGAGTTATAATTTATCTTTTGGTCCCTCTGAGGCAGCAAAACAAGCTGCAAACATCAACATATTTTCACCATATAAACTTGTTGTTGTTGAACATCTTAGCAAACAGTTCCCTATTTACCCAACCTGGAAACACGGAGCATTACTGACATTCACTCAGAGTTGTGTTTCTGGACACTCAGTTCAATATCAGCTCCTTTTTAAGCCTGTTTTGATCTCTGACTTAAACTGAAAGCAGTCTGTGAAACTATAGCTGCATATATCTTTTCAGAGCATTATAGTTGGCGATATTCTCAATGTAAATGCATCAGACTGGCTAACAAAGACACACAGCAAAGTTATGTAACACAGCAATAAGTGGCTGCATTTAAAAATACTGTGCAAAGAACTGTCTTCTTTTATATAACCAGGTCAGTGGAAGCTAGTAGAAGTCTAGACTGTTTCATTAAACCTTGTGGCTTTTAAAAATCACAGACTGTACACACAGACGTATGGCATCTATATGTGAGTGTGATTCCTCAAAACTATCCTTTTAAATGTATAAGAAGTTGAGTTACAAAGAAAAAGCTGCAGGAAAAAGAAAGGGTAAAGAATAATTATGCTAGTTCTACTATATTGAGGGTGGATTGCTTTTTTTTTGCAAAGGCTTAGCATTTAAATCTTACGCTGGTGTGTCTTCTACATTTGTGGTGGCATGACCTGCCCTTCCATCTTCCAGCCTGTTTCCAGGATTTGCTGTCCCCTCACTGCGGCGACAGTGATATTTTCGCCCCTACTTAAGCTCCAGATGCTGAGAGGCTCCTTGTACTGGCACTGCTGCAAGAGGGCCAAAGAGGTTAATGCACCCAGGGAGGGAGAAGCAACCAGCTGTTGGCCTTCTAATGTTTAAAACCTCCTCCCCTCCATCCATCCCTGCTCCCCTCCATCTATCCTATTCTTCCTCCCTCCCTCCACCCCCCTCAAAGGAAGAAAGCCCGGGCAATAAAAAGTGCTCAAATGGTGAAACATCTGCTAGGACATTTCACTGCGGCCAAGAGCGTCTTAAGTCCTCCGGAGCAACAATGTGAGGACATTTTCTGGGCAGGAGCAGTGGGGACTTAGAAAGAGATAAGAGGAGATAATGGCTGGATGGAGGACTTTGGGGGGCTGCAAAAGCACAATCAGGAGGTCCACACAGAGATGGGAGGGTAGGAGGGGAGGGACAGGAGGGAGAGAAGGAGGGAGGAGGAGGATGGTGCAGGAGGCCAGAGGAAAGTGGTTTGGTAAACAATGCCTCCGCATTAGCATGATAATCTGAAACATGCCTTTATTCAGATAAAGATGTAGGTTATACTGGGGGAGGTTTCTGCATGCAGGAGTAGTCGGCTTCTGTGTGTGTGTGTGTGTGCATGTACGTGTTTCAGACATGAGAAATGTACAGCCTTGCACAAAGGAGCTCTTGTCCATGACATGCAGTCACAACATAGCAAGTCTGCATGCTAAGCAGCTTATGCTGGGATATTACGGCCTCTCTGTTTTACCATTCAACATTTATGAGACTGTCACTGACTTGAAATGGACAAAAACCTGGATTATATCAAGACTATGTGACGTTTGAAAGATGGAAAAGCACAGTCTTTCTATTACAAATGAAAACTTAAATTCATATTCACACCTGCTACAGCTTCACTTGGTCAATGACCTCTAACTTATGGTGGCTAATTTAAATGTTAGATATGATTGGGTAAATGGCACTATGATGTAAAAGTAGACAGACTGATAAGACATGTTTCTTGTTTCCTGCTTGAGGTCCCATTCATTGTGATCCATTCAGGTTTTCCATTAATGAGGTCTTTAAAGCAACAGAGACCTGTTCTTGTCTTTCGTCAACAATTCTAAGTTCGGCTGATCAAAGTTATCATAGTGTTTAATGGCATACAATAAGACAAAATATGACTTAAAAGCAGGACTATAAAACCTAATAATGCCAGAATCCATGATCCACAAGCAACATTCTGAGTTATGCAAATTGACAGATTAGTCTGTGATTAGAGCAAATTTAGAGTTTTTGCTGATTCCTATTTTTCTTTTCAGTCAAACTTAAACTACTTTGTCGAGTGCATGCAGTTTCCCCAGAAGCTGATCCAGAAACATCTACACTGAAAGTTGTGGTGCAGCTGTCATGTTGAAAAAAAAAAAGATGAAAACAAGTCATGTTGAAGAGCAGAGAGAGTAAAGGGAAGTCAGAGGACGAAAGTGATGAAGTGGCTTCATAATAACAAGATGACACACACGCATGTACTGCTGTTGCATGTCCTCAATCACATGCTCTTGTCATGTACTCTGAAAGTGAGAAGTAGCAGCAGCTGGGTCCACTGCTGTGTCTGGACAGCAAGACAGACCTGGAGGTGTGTGTGTGTGTCCTTATGATAATGATATCTCCACATCCATGCCATCTACTTAGGTGCCAACATTATGTGTGTATGAGTGTGTGTATGTGCAGATGCAGTCTAATTTGATGCATCTGCATTGTACATGGATGTGTAAGTGGTGTGAAATATACTGTATGTGTGTGTGTGTGTGTATGTGTGTGTATGTGTGGGTTTGTGTGTCAGTCCAGGCGCCACTCACCCTGATAAAAGCCCTTTGACACTCAGCTGTTTAACAGCTCAAACTGTCTTTGCTCAGTGGATTAATCACACACACACACACACACACACGCACGCACACACACACACAGCTTCAATGACCTCCACGACACCTCCAACACACACCTCCAAATTTTAACAAGGAATAACTTGTGAGTATGTGCAAGTGTTTATGCGTGTGTGCATGCAAATTGGAGCGTTTACACACATATCCAGTGGCCTGCTGAGGGCGTCCTACACCATACGGCCCCTCTCCTCTGCATTTTAACACTGTGGTGACAGGTGCTGGTCCAAGAGACAATAGAGCTCCTCCAGAGCTGGCAACCATAAAGAGAGAGGAAGAGAAGAGGCATTTGTAATTGTGAGTGCATGAGAGAGACTTTCCAAATCTATTCTCTCTCCCAAGTTTTGCCTAAACTCAAAAAGTGTGAATAAGTGGTTATTACTCTCCTGGGAAAAGGAGAGTTAGAAAAAAGGAGCATGAAACGCCCCCCTCACAGGTCTCTCAGCTCAAAAAGGGTCTAAAAAGTCTTTGCCCAGTCTTTGATTCCACCAGTTTGCAATGTGACTCCTCACGAGCACAAAGACGAGATCAGAGCACTTCTGTTTTTGTGCCGGCCACACAATACAAACCCCTGCTGCCAAACTGGATTCTATGGCCCTGATTCAAAATGTTTGGTGGTTTCTGGCAGAGTATTTTTAGTAAGAGTGTAACGTATGTGTGTGTGTGTGTCCTGGGTGAGATCATATACAAATAAAAAGTTCCCATTGGCCTGTGGTTTGTTTCTGAATAAGGTTCATCTCTGGCCAGCACACGCATATCGATATAAACACCCCCCCCTCAAAATTCTTAGAAAGCATTACCCATGCACTGATGCATAGAGTCTGTGTGTGCGTGTGTGTGTTCGCCAGATTCGAATCCCTAAGAGAGCCATTGAATCTGTATCAAGGTTGACAGTTGTATTTGAACGAATTTAAGTTTGAAAACATGCAAAATATTGGTGCTTATTTTCATATTTTGGTAAAAGAAACAAATCTTAAAAGTGCTGTGAAGATGGAAGCAGTCTTAAGGCCTCAACATGCTTCAAATGAAATGAATTAACTCGATTCTCAAGTTAATTCACCGCACGACTACTTTCATCACTTTTCGTGTGTACGGCAGGGCGCAACAACATGAATGCATTTACAGAGAGACTTCTTCAAATCGTTATCCCCCATTATATCTTTCCACTTTCTATTTACTTCACTGATGATGGTTTAACATTTTTAGTAGGGATGAGCCGGATACTCGTTTCAGACGAGTATCCGTTACGGATAAAGCATGTTTGACGAATACGATTATGATACGAGTAAAATCTGTCAATATCTGTGTTCGTGCTGAAGGAAAATCCTCATTGTGGAACTGACCGTCTTCGCGCTCTGTGATTGGCCAGTAACACACAGCGCCCGCCCCTCCCTACACAGACACGTCTCTGCCATAGACTGTATGGTCTCTGCACGTCTCTCCCAACATACACGCGGTGCATTTGACAAGACAGAGCTGAAAACGGCTCGCGTCGCGTCGGTAAATGCCTCCGCTCCGGTCCGATTTTTTTTTTTTTTTAACCGTCCGCTTGCTCTTAGTTTGGCCGGTGATATGAAGTCAGTTGAAAAACTTTGCTCGTACTGAACGCGGTGCTTTTGAAAAGAAGTGAACAAGGCTGACGTATTATTTCCCTGTTTGCCATCACTGGATGTTTGCATGAATCATGAAGTTCACACAGATCATTAAAAAATAAACAGTAGGGATGAGCCGGATACCCGTTTCAGACGAGTATCCGTTACGGATAAAGCATGTTTGACGAATACGATTATGATACGAGTAAAATATGTTAATATCTGTGTTCGTGCTGAAGGAAAATCCTCATTGTGGAACTGACTGTCTTCGCGCTCTGTGATTGGCCAGTCACGCACAGCGCCCGCCCCTCCCTACACAGACACGTCTCTGCCACAGACTGTATGGTCTCTGCACGTCTCTCCCAACCTGCTCCCAACATACGCGCGGTGCATTTAACAAGACAGAGCTGAAAACGGCTGGCGTCCGCTCGCGTCGCGTCGCGTCGGTAAATGCCTCCGCTCCAGTCCGATTTTTTTTTTAACCGTCTGCTTGCTCTTAGTTTGGCTAGTGATATGAAGTCAATTGAAAAACTTTGCTCGTACTGAACGCGGCGCTTTTGAGAAGAAGTGAACAAGGCTGACATATTATTTCCCTGTTTGCCATCACTGGATGTTTGCATGAATCATGAAGTTCACACAGATCATTAAAAAATAAACAGTCTCACAGATCACTTACACACATACACACATATAGCTGTAGCTGAACACACAAAGTAGCCTATATTAATATTTTTATTGTATGTGGCTGCATGCAGTATCTGACACTTTCTTTCTGCAGTTCATGAAAATAATATTATTGAGATATACTGTATATAGGCTTTGAATACAGTAGATTAGCAACTTCTGATCAATCCATATCAATTTCAGACTTAAAATAATGTACAGTTTTAAGCCTCACCCATTTCTGCCCTCACTTCCGGTTTAGGCCCCGCCCATTCCGAATACAGATACAGATACAGATAATGTAGATGGTTAAACAGATACNCGCCCACTCCGAATACAGATACAGATACAGATAATGTAGATGGTTAAACAGATACGGATACAGATACAGATAGTGGTGTACTCGCTCATCCCTAATTTTTAGGGTCAGCTATACTAAACTATATTTAGATTTAGATTCATGCAGTTTCTCAGAAATAATTGTTTAATGAACAGGGACAACATTTTATATGGGCTCATAATTTCTGGACCACTTAAATATAAAATGTAAATATGAATTAGTAGTTCATTTATTATTGCAAAACTTTTTTAAAAATTATTTCAAATTATGAGGAAATTAAGGTCAAATAAAATAAATCACTACACAAAATCTACTCTTCATCAACCCATGTATGATGCTCATACAAGAGTATAAGCAGCTACTAACAGCTGTGGATGGTTCAGATTCTTGAGTAGACTTTTCCACCATCTAATAGTTGTCTTGTATGTGTGTGTGGCATGCATTGTGTATTTTGGCCCGTCTTGTATGAGTGGAGCAAATTAGTGTGTGTGTGTGTGTGTGTGTGTGTGTGTGTGTGTGTGTGTGTGTGTACTTGGCATGTCACTGGGGCCAGGTGCAGGGCTGGGTTGTAATCACGAGTATGGGTTCTGCTCAGGATAAACAGGGTCTCTTTCTCAACTCTCCAGGGGCCACCATTTCCTGGTACTCTTTGTAATGGGAGGAACACGACATCACAACAGCGGAGAAGATCAAACGGTGGTCGTTCGCTGAGTCAGGGTTAAGAAAAAGAAAAAACATGCGTGACTGACGGAGGTAAATCAACAGAACTGGGCGCAAATCAAAATCACACAAAGCAAAGCAGGTGTCTTATCTTGGCTGTCGGACATTTAATAATTTCCTTTTTTGGTCGTGGTTGTTCAAATCTGGCTGTGACTTTTCATTCCCACCATGTTTTGCTGCTTGTTCCTTTTGCAACTACAGGACTGAAAACCTGCTAGATACGATCTGATTCAGTGTGTCTGACCTTGTTTTCAATCCGTCATCTAACCTCGGAGCACAAAAGTCTTTATTTTTTTTTCTCTCCAGAATTCCCCCTTCAGCCTGTGATAACCTGCCGTCCATCCCCACCCCCTCCCTCTGCCTTGCGGGGCAGGAAGCAGAGCAGCTCAGATGTACTGTACGGTCCCTCGCGTCTGGGCCGGAACCAGGATGTGTTGCTAGGCACAGGGATGATTGTGTCAGCACTTGCTGGCCGCTTCGTTTCCTTACAGGTGATCTCCTGAATGGACAATGACAGATATACGTTTCCTGCTATTTTTCACTTCTGCAGGAGGGGATCAGAAAAACACGGGACTCTGTGACCACGGGGGCCACCTCCGCAAGCAAGCGAGCAGGCTCCCAAAGTTAGCAGAGCTTCAAACCCCAGGCGAGACAAAGACACATTCAGCCGGTCAGCCACGAGACCTCGCCGTGACCCTGTGACCCGGTGGGTGTAGAGTTCTGTGAGCAGTGGCTGCAAATCTGGGAGATGGAGGTGGAGGGGGGGTGGATGATGAGGAAATATTGAGGAAGCCACTCTTGATTTCTGACGCGTTTGATGAACTTTGATGAGTAGAAGGTCGAGGAGGATGAGAGGGTGATGGCGTGGCAGGAGGGGGACAGGGAGGGGGGGTGGCGTGTGGCAGGATAGCTGAGGTCATTCTTTTGATTTATGATTTTTCAACTTTTTCTAACTGTGGAGGCTGCAGAGTAGACGCACGGCACAGGAGGGGGGAAGAGGGAGCGGGGATGGGAAGTGAAGGAGGGATGCGGCGGGGTGTTGAAGTGGAGGGGTGGTCACGCTCTTTTGATTTATGACGGGGGTGATTAATGCCCAAGGATATTACCCCTTGGAAAAAGTGCTGGCCCCTCGACTGAAGTTGTGTTTTGCTACATGTCTGACAGGCAGGAGCGATTTGGCCTCCTTTTGTTTTGTGACGACAATGTGAAGAGGGGTCATCTCTTGTTCACGAGTCAGGAAATATCTTTCTGATCGGTTTATAATGAGCACAAACCAGCAAGAGCAAACGGATCAAGACGGCATTTAATTGAAGAAAGACATCTGATCCTATGTCGCCATCAATGGTTAAAAATTTTGTTGTTTTGTTTTGGTGAGATCAGAAGTAAATTTGCTGTTAAAAGGAAATTACATAACAGCTTAACCTGTCTAAAAATGCTGCCTACAATGACATCATGTGTATTGCTGACAGGCTGTTTCTTAAGATTAGCACAAGTCATTGAAATTACTTTAAATGCACAACACACAGCTAAATATAAACTGTTTTCTATTTATAATCAGTTTCCTCTCATTCACAGTAGCACAGAGCTCCAGGGCTAGACAGTCAGTCGACAGTCTGGAAATACATACAATGGCACACATCTTAGGATTTCTTGTCTTGTTGTGATAATCATGATTCGTATCTCTCTGTGTGGTGGCACAGCTTAAGTATAGTTTATGAACATCTCTGAGATATTCATAATTCTACATGTATAGATCCCAAAAAAGTTGGGACACTGTAAAATGTAAACAAAGTTGAGAGTGTAATCATTTACAGATGAACTGTGTTTACTGACAAGTTTTACAAACTGTTCCTGAGCCCATGTATTAATCTCCTTCATACAATCATGTGTTTGACAAAGTGTTGAACCTCTCTCCATTCTCGCTTGTGAGTCTTTCCAGGATGAACCTTTCATACCCAATCATGATACTATCACCTGTTACCAATGAATCTGTTTACCTGTGGAATGATCCAAACAGGTGTTTTTGGATCAGTCCACAACTTTCACAGTCTTTTGTTGCTCCTGTCTCAACTTGTCTGAAACATGGTGCTGCCATCAAATTCAGAATAAGCAGATATTTCCAAAAATCAATAAAGTTGCTGAGGTCAGACATTAAATATATGGTACAAAAAAATAATCAAGTTGTGTTTATATTTCCCACCTTTTTTTTGTTACTTACTTGTGACTTACTTGTGTTGTGTATAATCACTTGTATACTTGTGTACTTATCCGGTGCAGACACAGGACGAGGTGACAGGAAAACACTCCGGTCAGCCGCGGTCTGGGGGCCTCTGCTCAGCCATCTTGTTTTCCGAGGACATAAATCACGCGAAATCCAGCGGTTCCTCTCCTCTTCAAAGGCCTTTGTTTTACAGCCTCGGCACAGAGGTTATCAGCAGGGCAGCGGCAATTGTGTGTATAATAGAGCTACTTACACTGCCTGATAAGATGCATTGAGAGTCTGAGAGGCTGTCAATAAAAGCAGGGAATCGGCGTGTTTTTTCAGGCTTTGAATTACATCACATCAATGTGACAGCGGCACCATTTTTCGACGCGGACTTGTCTGCCAATATAAACCGCGGAAGAATTGTTTGGGTTCCTGTCTGTGGGTTTCTACGAGTGACCCTGTCTGGAGTGATTAAATGGCTCCGTGCTGCAGGTTTCAGCGCCATCATCCCCGGCTGGATCAGAAGGTTATACACACAGCCGCGTACAGTAGATATTGATGTCGTCAATAAAAGTGTCTTGGAGTTATGTCGGCCGACTAGACGCTCCAAGGTTAAGCGGTGTTAAGCACACCTTCTCCTCCTCGTTAGACACTGTTTGTCTCAGTGTCAATCGCGCCATATGTCAGTCTCTTTTATGTTTGCTTGTTCGCTCGCAATGACAACTTTTCTTGCCCCTGCTGCCGCGCTGCCCTCCTCCCCTCCCGCAACATACACATCTAATCGTAGGTCACCCTCACGGTTCGGCGTGTGTTGAACCAAGGAACGCTGGTGGGGAGGAGGGGTTGGGTTGGGGGGGGCATCGGCTATCGCTAATCGCTCGCACTGTGGCTAACGGTAGCGCTGTGGAAGCAGTAGCCTCGCAGCCGTGTGATCTCCAGCTAACCTTGCCCACGGGCCTCTTTTGTCTGCACGCCGCACACGCCTGGCTCCATCCTCTCTCTGTTATTGAGCGGGTGGAGGGGGGTGGGGAGGGGGGGGGCTTAATCAATGGCGAATCGCTGGCACTGTTCTCAGGACAGTGACCGAAGCCCAGTCTGTTGGCCCCCTTTTGCCTCCCCTCCATCGAACTCCCCCCTTTCTCCTGCCTCCCTCAACCGGTCCTCCACCCCTCAGTCGCTGCCCACGCCCCCCCCCCAACCCCTCCTGTCTGATTGACACTTGAAAGGTGGCCGAGGACGGGGCCGGAGGCGATGTTCCACGCTCTGGAACCCTCCGTGCAGGGGAACAGCTGGTGACATCTGCAGAGAGGCCCACAAAAGGCAGTTGAAAGCGTGCAATCGCGCCCCCTCCTTCTCTTCTTCCCTTGTCTCGCTCACTCTCTCCTTCTCTGTCTCCCCCCCCCTCACCCTCTGTCTCTCTAACCCTGCTCGTTCTGTCTCTTTCATTCTCTCTGCTCCTGTCTCCCCCTCTCTCTCTCTGCCTCAGATGTCCCCTCTATCTCCTAAGAGTTGGCCCTTTTGTCTAAAGCAGTGATACAGGCACCCAAGCGCCTTTGAAAAAGCACGCTTTAAACTTGAAGAGCTTACGTTGGAGCATGTGTGTCTGAGCAAAAAGAAAGAGAGGGGACAGAGAATAAGGGGAAAAAAAGGGAGGGGGGACAGAAAGTGAACGCTTGTATGTTGTACAACAGCAAAACAGAAACACTTTCCTCTCTTTTAAATAAACTCCCTCTAGTCATTTCATTTATTTATCTGTCTGCTTCTTCACTGAGAATTCACCCAGTGTCTCTGCGTTTGATCTTCTTACATGGAAAACTATCGGCTGTATTGATATCCACGTGCACACGCCCAGTTAAAAGCTGCCTTTTAAGAGGGCCCCATTGTCCCTGTTCAATGGCATTACCCCGGCTCAGCTCACAGTGAGTGCTTGGGAAGCGGAAGGGGGTATCGACTCCCGTTAAAAGAATCCAAACGCGTTCACTGACGAGACACACATCGCCCACAGGAATGTCAAACTTCCGACCCGTTCCCCGCTCCCTCCCTCTCCATCTTTCTCTCTCTCATCACTCCATTTCTCTGTCCTAGAGTCAAAGGCTAACTCTGTGCTATCTGTCCTCTAGTGAGTGTTTTGCTCTTAAATGGAGGTAATCGCTTTTTAATTCACGTATAAACTTTTTGTCGGCTAAATTCCTGCAGAGCCGCTGTCGCACGCATTCAAACAATTTTCTGTGCATTTTCACATCATTAGCCCAAACAAATTCCCACAAAAAAAAGTTGACTGGCTTTTCCACCTGGCCACACCCCCGCACTTCCGGCCTCCATCTCCACCTCCACCTCCTCCTCTAAGAATGTAAAGGAGAGGTCAAAAGGTCGGCGTGCTATCAATATTTCAGAGCTGTGTGAATCCCTCCTTTCAGGGAGCCGGCCCCGCTGACTGAAGGTATCTTCAGGACCCAGGGGCCCGGCTGACGGATGAGCACAAAGCGCCCGTCAAGCTCCGAGCAGCGCTGCGGCTCGCACGGTCCGCGTTACGTGTGTGTGTTTGTGTGCGTGCGAGCGTGTGTTGTGTGTGTGGAAGCGGAAGGCTCGGGCAGCTCCCCCGCGGTCTCCTTTGTTGGGCTAACCTGCTGTTTGAATGGAGCGGGAGCTGTGAGTGACAGAGGAAAGTGTAGCTGGCGGTAAAGTGAGATATTGACCTCTCAATCGCCATGGAGGGCGAGCCGGGGGGAGTAAAGCGGTCAGCGCTTGTGTGTGAATGTACAGCATGCGAAAGGTGCGTACGGCCTTTAAATACGTCGATCGAGGAAGGGAACTGGGAAGTGTAGATTTCTTTGATTTCCTTTGTGTGTGTGTACATAAAACTTGTCTGTGAGTGTTTGAAAGGTGAACTGTCCCTGTCAGGTGAAGTGGCGGTGCACCCAGCTAGCTGGCCTAGCCGCTCAGTAACATGAAACAAGATTCCCCCCAATGATAATATTCAGTTTCAGCTCTGCCAGCGCGTCCTGTCTGCCCCTGTCCAGAGCCCCTCCAAGACAAAGGGGGAAGGAGCCTGGCGGGGGAACAGTAGCTTCTTGTTATTATGACATGTGGTAACATGAACTCCTTGGAAGACTTCTCCTGTCATCCCGGCCTGAGGTCCTCTTTATTCCACAGGCAGGGGATGTGGAGGTCACGACCTCCCGGACAGATTATGTTGGAACATGCCATGCTGTGTTGAAACTGACTTGAATAAGTTTATTGGCTAAGCCGGTGACGGCCCTTTGTGCCGACTCCCTTGGGAGGCTGAATACAGATTAGTCCATGGATTGACTATTCACATAAGATTGTACTCAGTTTTAGCTGGCGTCACACTTCTCACTGTCCTTACTTTAGCTTGAGGAATTCTTGCACTAAAATCAGAGGATGACATGATTTTACATTTCATGTGCAGATTTTTTTTCTTTCATTCTTGTCTTTTTTTTTTTTTAAAGAACTGAAGGTTTTTTTCCTTTCTGATTTATGATGTGACGGAGATTCACCAGGGTTAGATGCATGCAAGTTTAATCAGTGACATAATATGTCAAGCTTTTAATTATCACCTTTGAAAATGAAACTCTTTAAAATATTATGGATAAAATTCGTACTCTGTTTCATGTAGCAGCTACGGTGTCTTATTGATAAACTGCAACACCTCCTGCACTTAATAGTTGATTAATGGCACCTGTTGGAAACTAAGTTTAAAAAAAAAAAACCCTCTAACTCTCTCACTTTCTGCATGTCGAGGTGCAGCCATCTCCATCTTTCCCTCGCTCATATAAATCACATTTATTTTATGCAGGAAATTTGGTGACATAAGGTGACAAAACGAGCATTTGTTTCGATGTTTATGTGACATAATGGCTTTTGATCGTTTGCCTCTGAGGTCATGGAAAGCCTGCCTAATAACATGTGACCCTCTTTTCTCCTACAGGTCAGTCTGCGAGACAAAAAGTGGCAGTGACACTCGGCCTCTGACAGAACCCTGCTATTTTTAAAATCTTGTTTGTTGCACTATTAATATTCTCACACTGTAGTCCGTGGCGGGGTTCAAAGGCGCACGCCACGGCCTAGGAGATGACAAGTCTGCTGTGGCACCGAGCGAGCCAAAAGAGTGACAGCGACGTGGCCGCTCTCTCTTGTTAACGAAATAAATAAATGTGCTCTGAAAAGCCAATAAGCGGCAGGCGGGAAGCGGAGCCAAGGATCGCTGCGTCAAAAACAACCGCTCCAGCCATTAATCTCTCTAACTCTCTTAGCCCCCCTTCTCACTTTCTCTCTCCCTCTCTCCTCTGAGAGAATTACTGCCATAGATGTATAATTCACGGTGGTTTGGCTTTAGAAGGCAGCGGTTCTGTTGGAAAACACGGTGACAGCCAAGTTAGCGCACCCTCTCATTCAACTCAGCCACCTGTTCACAGGGGAGGGGGCAGAGAGAGACGCTTGATTTATATTTCATCTTTCCTCCCAGTCTAATGACTTTGTTGCGCAGTCGGGGCTGGAAATCGTCTCATGTATTAAAGATGACAACTTAAAGGAATCCTAAAGCCCTGACATGATTGAGCACTTAGGCAGACACTTTTGCTTGTAGTTTAGATTGCTTGTGTCAAGTTTAACTTGTCAGCTTCCTATTCCCAAGATCAACTCATCACTTCAAGTCCAATCAGTGTCATTAAGTTTAAAAGAATGGCAAAACTTTATGTGTATTAAACTCTGATGAACATTTCTCTACTCAAAGCAGTTTTCATTCAAACAGTATTATTTCTTCCTCAATCAAGAGAACTCAAACACATTTCCACCACGAGTTGATACTGTGTGTTTGTTGGATGCGTGCGTACCTGTGTCGGTGCGGCTCTGCACGTGCATGCCCATGTCGGTGCCATTTATTAGCATGGCGTGATTGTTGGAGGTGAGGAGGAATAACAAGTTAGAGCTTTGGCAGCCACACGCTCTCGCCCATCTGCGCGGCCCCTGCATCAGTCTCAGGGTTTCCTCGCCGATGATGAGGGCTGTCAGGGGCTTTTTAACCTCCTAACTGCTGCTCCCCACCGGCCCTAATCACACATTAATGACATCAGGAGGACCCCGGGGCTGGCCGCGTTGCTGCCTGCGCAGACAGAGTACTGATGAAGAGGGCAATTACCGACCAGCAAATAGCATAACCTCCACTGATCTGTACAGGGGTTATGGGCTATTAGCGCGCAGGTTACGCTCAAAAGATACAGCAGAGGCTTAAGAAAGGATCTGGTGCTGAGAGTAATTGGGGACGTGTGTGTGTGTGCACATGTGTGTTGGGGAGAAGGGAGGTTCGTGCATTAAGAGCGCAATTTTATTATTCTTCTTGAAAAGCAGATTTCAGTCACAGTGTCCATCTTTTTTTTTTTCGTATTTCTTCCTGGTTCTGAAGCCAAAGTCTCACCTTTGACAAACAAGTGTGTGATTACTGATTACTATGCACAAGGAGTCTAGCTGTGAAGCACCTCTGAGTGGGAAAACTATTCATATTTCATCAAAATGTCTTTGATTTCTGCCAGACAAACACACACACATTTGCCCCTTCACACATGCACACACTCACGCTGCGCTCTCAGTCCTGTCCGTTTCCTTGCTCGGAGATGAGTGAGAGTGTTTGTATGAAATATTAACAGGCCATTTGCTCCTCTGCTCCTCTGTTTGAGAGCTGGATGTTGGCCCTGTGTCTCTGGTCCCTCTTTGAGGCCATCTGTTGGGTACGGGCACCAGGGAGGTTTCCGGGAGGGGGCCCTGTCACCCAGGCAGGCCAGCCCAGAAAGCGGCACCGCCCTGGGGATCGATACACCCGACCTGCTGGGTGACGGAGCATCAAAGCTCTCCAACCTGCCAGATCACTGTACATGCTACGAGGGCCACTGATATGTAAACGCTGCTGCTTACCATCGGGCCCCCTGGGGAGCCGCTGCAGTCTTTGTGCCACTTCTGAGGGGATGTTTTCAGTGCAGTTTATGTGCTATTTATGTTAACCTTTGTAGAATGGCGGTTTGGTCACACAGCCCTTGACAAAATGCCCAGGACCCCTTTGGAGAGGCTTCCTTTAAAGGCGGCTTCCCTTGTTTGAAAAACCACTTAGCAGATTTTTGCTCTCTCGCAATTTGTATTTACTTTAAATTTAAATTGAGAGTTCATTTCAGAGGTATGTGGAGCAAGCTTAAAGATGTCCCTGAAAATTGACAAATTAATCGTCCACAGTGTGAAGATACATAATGACCAGCTTTTCCGTAACAACTGGCATTAAACGGAAAACTAATCACAAAGGCGTGTCAATAATTACAGTGACTGTGTTTTCTTCCTATGCCGTAATTGTAGCATTTCATAGAGACACTTCCCTCTCACGGCATCAATCAAATACGCTTTGGAGAAGTATATACAATCTGTGTGTGTGTGTGTGTGTGTGTGTGTGTGTGTGTGTGTGTGTGTGTGTGTGTGTGTGTTTGTTGACATTTGATGTCCTTGTTTTGGGTAATGGATTTGTCCCTGGCAGAGAGAGGGGCTGGGCCAGAGGCAGTCTTATGAGGCCCCTGGGTTAAGGAGGCTGCATTAGCCCACTGCTAACTGATTACTGATCAGACAGCTGGTGCACACACACACATGCACGGACATGCCTGCGTGCATACATATGTGCAAACACACACGTACATATAAAAATGCATGTGCACACGCACTGACAACTGCGCTATTATCGTAATTAAATGCTCCTGAAATTAAAACGTGCTAATGTAAATGGCGAGAAACAAACAATGAAAAGTAATTTTATGAGGCTTCAAGAAGCTCCTGTCTTATTTCTTTGCATAGTAATGCTGGCAAAATAGATTTTAGTTGATTTAGCAATCACTTACTTATTTCAAATGGCATTAAATGCATTGCATTGACCTAAATAAGCCTGATATAAAGCCCTGCAGGAGGATATGACAAAGAGCAAAGATTAGATTTGTGATATAAAGAGATGGATTAGCATTAGCATGGGAGTATCATCATTACACTCATCTGCATTCTGGACCAACACTGGCCATCTCTCAGGCAGAGCAGTCACACACACACACACAACACCAGAACTTGTTTTAGTTATGCAGCATGTGCGCACACATCCATCTACACAAACTCTCTCTCAGCCATACACACCACGTCTTGGCCCTTGTCTGGCTGGCCGGCGTGTGCCAGGACACCGGTGCCATGAGTGTCCATGTGTGACGCTGGCAGCACCTGGGGCCTCACAATAAAAATACAGCCATCATCCGAGGTCTTATTCACAGACCAGCACACCGTTACCTCTCAAACACAAGGAGCGCCTGCTACGATCCTCTGGACTCCATCTCTGAATCCAAACAGCATCCGATCTGCGCTTCACCCGCAGAAAACTTGAAGATTTTTACATCAAGAAATATAGCATCTAAAATCTGACTTTACTTAAACATAACACACCGCTCTGCAGTCAGTGTTATTGCTTTAGGGCCAAGGATGTGAAAAACTCTTTATCCATAAAGATGGCATCCTTTTACTGCGCACTGTGAACTACATTAAAGAGGCTGGATAGCCGAAGCACTAAAGCCACAAATGGCTCGTGGAAGTGTGATACAACGGAGAAGAATAGATTTGATAGTGTGTTAATGGACGATTTTAGTGTTGGATTACACCCCATGGGAGCAGCTATACTCTATAGTGTATGCTCACAATAAGGCTCAAAGGCTCTCTCTCTCTCACACACACACACACACAAGTATTTTGTTGCTAAAAAATTGGAAAACAATTATTACAATTTGGATTGGATTTATTTCTAGGGAGATTTAGGTTTGTGTGTGTCAAGGTTTGCTGAGCAGAGAGGGAGGGGCAAACGCTGCGTGTCTGTGTGTGTGTGTGTGAGAGAGAGAGAGACCGTATGCAATGGTTAAATAAGGCAGACTGAGGTGTTAACATCATTATTGCACATTTCCTCCCATGAAATAAAGCATTGTTTCCTCTGCTGCCATCACGATGGGAATACCATAATCCCAGATTAAATAGGATGGGTTAGCAGACACACAGCAACACACAATGAGCCTTTTGTGTTTGTGTGTATTTGCGTGTGTGTGTGTGTATATGTGTGTAAAGCGTTATTGTTTACTGTACAGCTTAAACACCTGCGGGAGGGGGACAAACGTTCTCATGCATGCACTTTTTGCAATGCACGGCTCCGAATTCAGCACCGACGGCATCCTCAAATCTGGACACATGGTCGCAAAACAAGTGTCATATGGCGTTTTATTAAAATGATTTGTGACACCAGAGAGCTGCGAGATGTCACATTTTCCTGCCAATGTGTATATTTTCTCATGACTCGAGCTTTCCTGCTAGCACAGCCTGAAAATGCAGCGATAAATATCTAAAGACTGAGCAGATTGAGTATTATTCAGTATTATCCTCCATGTCCGCTCCATATGATAGAGATTTAACTTAACCGTGTCCGTATGGGGTCTCCCAGGCCGTGCGCAGGGGCTAAGGCCCCCTCTAAAACTCTCATAGTTCTTGGTCAGTCATGCAAGAGAATCTGTGGGTCACAGAGCGGGCTGGAAAAAAGCAGCTCACAAGTTGCTCACTGTGACAGATGTCCTCTGGAAGATTTCTCCATCTCATTCTGCCCCCTCCCACCCCTCTCCACCTCCGTCACCCATCCCTCCCACCCGACCTCTCTCGGTGCTTCTAAGCTGGGAGCGAGCAGCAAGAGGTGATCCCGGCCTGCTTAACCTACTTCCCAAGACCTTGCTCTTAAAATGGCAGCGAGCGTGTATTAGGGATGTGTATCTCTGAGGGCGATGTGATGCTCATATCGACGGATTGCCAAAGATCCAATACATTAAAGATAGATATGAAGCAACTACCAATGCAATACACTTCACCCTTATAGCAATACACAACACACTTTCATTCAACACAATGGGAGTCAACGTGATACAATGTGATTCACTGCCATGCAAAAAAATATGATGCTATGCCATTAAATATGGTGAAGATAGTTTGATTTCATTTCTTTGGTTCTTCTCAAGCAAACAGAAAATGATAACTTTACTTGACATATTTGTTTCTCTAGCACTGCAACTAAGTCAGGATCTCATTGATCTTGTGTCTTTTTTGACCTCTAAAAAATACATGGCCTATTTTTGCAGAACGTCTCTGACTAAAGATAAAATAAAACTGGGCCTGGACCTTCACCTTCACAGACAGATCTTTCATAACTTCTAACTATTAGATTATGTTTTTACTTTTTTCCCCCTCAAATTTCAGTTTTTCTTTTTTTTGGAAGACTCTTTTTGTCCAAAGCAGGTAAGACGACTTAAAAAAATGCTTTCCCCTCTTCTGTCACTCCGTCTGCAGCTTTCAGGGGTTACAAGCCAAAAAAAAGTTTAAAAGAATTCAGTACTTTTTAAAAAGCATTCAAAACATTTCTATGTATTTTGTTTTCAGTTCAGGTAGGAAAAGAACTGATTCTAAACAAACATTAATAATACCTATTTAATAAATACAAAATGATAGTTAAAGACCCTTTGTATGATTTCTATCAGTGCAGTTTAGATGTATTTATGAGTACAAAGTTGAGAAAGAGCAAAAAATTGCATCAAGGATCATTTCAAGAATATTAATGTAATGACATTTTCTAAAAGCCCGGTCAGCAGTAAAACAGGCTGTACTACGTAAAATAAATGCCTCATTTGTGCTATGTAGAAGCATTTTTCATAAAGAGCTTAGATGCGGAAAGCTAAAGTCGCCCCGGCTCCACTCAGACACAGCGTCCCCGTCACAAAGGTTGGATTAGGGACCTTGCAGTAACTAACTCTTCCATGTCATTTGGTGTTAGACAAAGATCAATCAGTCAGATGAAGGGAGGGAGTCTTTAGATAAAGGGAAATTAAACAGAGGGAGGGAGCAGCGAAGGGAGGAGGGAGTCTCTTAAATAAAGAGAAATTAAACAGATGAAGGGGATGGTGTCTTTAAATACCGCTCAGCCACTGTACGGCCTCCCTCATCCTTTAATGTAATGAGAAGAGGTGGAATAAAAAGGCTTGGCCCTAGGATGAAAAGGTGATGGCTGGTTTTTTATTCTTCTTTTTTTCCTGAGTGGTGAAAGCCTTATCCTAATGTAGATTAGATGTTAAATCTGACAGAAGGGTGAAGCTTCGGTTAGAGTCTGTTCACCTCATTTCACTTGGCCCGGCCGAGAGGGTGAAAGGAGATTTTGTGATGTTCTCGTAAAGATGAAAAGCAAAAAGAAAGAAAACATTGTGTGTGTGTGTGGGACTTGACTCTAAACTCTTAATCTTAAAACTGTGCCTGAAAAATTTGGGGTTAGGGTATGTCACAAAGTGGCAAAGATATACTGTACATGTAACACACATCACATGTACACACACACACACACACACACACACTTTGAAGTGTATCACAATGTCTGTCGTCTCTTCTGCACTGAATTTGAGGATAAATATCATTTGTTGGTCAAGCAGGTCATTAGTGAGTGACAGAGAAGAAAAAAATCTGTGTGTCTGTGTGTGAATGTGTGTGTGTGTGTGCGTGTGTGTATTTTTTCTGTAATAATAATCCCTATGAAATCCAGATTTCTCAATCCGGTAGCTCAAGCTGACACTTTAAATAAAATCATTCTAATCCCACATGGTAAGAGAAATGAAAATGAGGAGATTAACATGAAGGGAGGAGGGGGGGTAGTGCCCTTCTCCCCCTCTGTCTCTCACCCTCATCCCTCTCTCTTTCTCTCTCTCTCATACTTGAACCCCTGTTTCTTCCTCTGACTGCCCTCTGTCCCATCATGCTTGAGGTGAGAGAGAAATACAGCGAGACTTTATGGCAGGTGAGGTTTTAGTCCTCAATTCTTTTGTGTGTGGAATATTTCAAAAGTGTCCGTTGGAATCTGTGTGTGTGTGTGTGCGTGTGTGTGTTCTACCAGGGGAATACAATAATTGGACATGGGCAGGACCACTGATCCAATCAGATGATGGGGAATGATCGCTCTCTCTCAAACAGTCATACCCTCCTACAAAACACACACACACTCGGTTCATTCACATATAGAGTCATAAATGGGTGGAGTTTAAATATGTCGGGAGTTTAAAGTGTTTTCCATTCACATTACACCCATATTTTTCTTCCATGTCACTCTATAAAGAAAAAGATACAAGATGGTAAAACCAGGTAACCAGGTAAAACCAGACACAAGCAACATGTAAACAATTGTTTCTTTTTCCCTATACAGGCTTGTTTTAGATTTCTGTAGTCAGGAAAATGCACATTTTGAGCGACTGACAGTGGACAGCAGTTACAGTGGACAACACACAGGTCTGTGATGACAAAGGCAATCTTTCTAAATCTGCGTGAACAACAAACTCTTACACTTCTAACACAACAGGAACAACATCAGAAACCATTTTCTTTGCCAATCTATGCTACAGAACAACCATAAGAAAGATAAGATAGTGGATGCTGAAACGTAGGAAACAAAGGAATGTGAAGAAGAGGCCCCAGAAAATGAAATATGCTCCCAGCTTCTGCTTAATATCCCAAAACACTCATGCATGAGATTTTATGAGCTTTTCTTTAAAAGCCAAACTACAGACTTTAGGCCTTAAAGCATAATTTCACTTTACTATAGTTTGGGTCCTATTTTTGTAAATGTCATTATTATTGGTCACAAAAGCATTATGGTCAGCATGTTGATTGAGACTTTAGAACATGGTGACATTGCTGAGAAGAAGTCTGATGTAGCAAGAAACATGAGCAGTGCAATGATCAGTATCTAACAAATATTAGCCCCAGGTTAGCTTAACCTATTTTCAAGAGAAGTGGGTACAGTCATATTAATACCCAAACTGTCTATTGTCAACATCTGTCTCTAATATAAATGCCCATCACCAAATGGCAGACACACAAACATAATGGAACATATAGACGCTAAAGAGCAAAACATTGGTCTTGGTAGAGACCAAAAACAGAGGTGAAAGTGAATGCTGGACTTTAATTCGTCAGTTGGACACAAACATGACTAATCAATACTAATGTTGCTCTGTGTCTGATGGATGTGCTAATGAACCACTCTTTGCTGATCAATACGTAACATAGGTTGAATTAAAGTTTGTATAATAATCTGGCTGAAATGTCGGCTTGTTTACAACTTGTATGTTCCTTGCCCAATTAGACTTTATTATAGCAATGTTGTAAATCTCAGGAAACATTTAAGCATGTAAGATGTCATTACAACTGATGGAAATGATGATAAAATGAGTCAAAAATGAAAGTGGATGTAATGGGCCACAAACTCTGGAAGACATGAAATGAGACAGAAGACGCCATAAATATTTCTCTAACAGCCTGTAATTAAACTGTAAATCAGGTCTTTCTCTGGATTGCCACTTGCTGCTGCTGATGTTTGACAAATGCGTGTTGGCATCTACACCCTATTACCCGTAAAATGCTCAGCAGAAGGTCCTCAGTTTGGTTAGCGAACACTTCACAATCACTGTTTTTACTGCTTAATCCAGCTCTTGTCCTCGTCCTTCCTGTTTCCTCCTCTCTTTTTATCTCTCCATCTCTCTGTCGACCTTCCTCCACTCTCTCTCTCTCTCTCTCGCTCTGTCGCCTCACCTCCATCTCAGCCTTTCATTTAGACGTTCCCCTCCGACGCCGCGTTTCCCTCCTCGCTTTTTTGTTAACCCTCTCCCACACACACTTTATCTCCACATGATTCATTTGCCCTCTCTCTATCTCTCTGACTGTCCTCGCAATCTCTCCCTCCATCCACCCCCATCTATATCCATCTCTTAAGCACACCCTTTTTTCTCCTTCTCTCCTCCATCTCCACCGCCATCCCTTCCTTTTAAAGGATAATCTTCAGCTAAGTGGACAGCACTTCGCTCTCTCTCGTTCCCTCTTAAGTGACCATCCCGATAATCTCAGGATTCTCTGTTGAACCCCCAACACAGAGGGAGAGTGGAGGGATCAGAAAGCCCAGAATGGAAGTCCTAAACTGGGTCAAGAAAAGGCCAGTGCCTGGGTCCTCTGGGGCTGATGGGACCAGAGCGGGACGGAGAAACGGCTGATGCCAAGCAAAGTTGGAGAGAGATCATCAGAGCAGATGGACATCATCTCTCTATCCTTTTATCTGTCCATCTTGATCTCTCTCTTCAAGGCTGCAGTGCCTCGACTTTTGAGACAAAAAATAGAAAAATAAGAACTGATCTGTTTGTTTAGAGTGCAGATAAAAAGACATCACTTGGCTGATAGGAGGATTTGATGGTGTTTTTTTTTTTCTTGTTATCTGGACACACAAAAGAGGCCAAAACGAGGGAGGCTCTGTTAAAGGACACTGCATGCACACATGCATCAAACATACACACACACACACATGCAGAGGTTGTGCTGACTGTACAAGATTCATCGCGCCTCCTTACTGGAGAGAAAAGAAGCCCTGAGTCAGGTTACACACATACATACACACACGTACTTGTTTTTTCTTTTCTTCCGCTGTCCTCTTCACGGGTCAGCGGGTGAATAAAGCCGCTGTCACTTTCCTTTGGGAGGCGTCATTGACAGGCAGGCTGACCACGATAAACTTCCGCACAGGAAGAGGAGATTCCTGCAAGGAAAAGGCCAGGAGGATCAGGAACGGCCCCGGGCATCACTTGTCCTTTGGCTTTGCTAAAGACACTGAAAACAGCAGTGTGTGTGTGTGTGTGTGTGTGTGTGTGTGTGTGTGTGTGTATGAGGGAAGTTAGGGATAGGGGTGAGTAATAAAAATATCATTGTGCCACTTAAACAGAGTAAAGGAATTGTAGGATCATACTGTAGATCCTGAATCAAAAATTAACGAGCTGGTCTGATCATAATACACGTCACAAAAATAATAAAAGTAAAAGCAGATTTAAAGTAATTTTGTCTAGTTTCCCTTTGATTTTATATGATAAGCAGTTTGCTACAACATATGGAAATTTTCTATAGTGAACTTTTCTTGTTTAAGAAATTAGGTTCACCCTTAAACAGACAACACTTTTTTTGTGCATAAGCCCCAAAAAATATTGCTTACTGTTCTTTAGTAGAGATTAGAGACAATGTTAACCTGCTGATGTTGTGTAGGTGCAATGTTTAACATGTTCACCATCTTAGTTTGTTGTGTTAACATGCTAACATTAATGATTTGTACAAAAGGACAAACAAAAATTTTGACAGGATGATGCCAGTTCACACAGTTCAAAGGTCATGGCAGGGTGTTTTATTTTTATTTTGCCTAATTTTATCTATATTCTATCTCTGTTTACTGAGGAACTGTGAGTATTTGTGTATTCAAATGATCTGAAGTTTTAAAAGGTTGAGTGAGGATTTAATAAATTCTAAAACCATAAGCTGAAAACCACAGTGTGATCATATGGAATAATTAAACTATCCATGACCAAAGCAAGAAAACTGATGCAAATATATATTTTCCTCAAATAGTGACATTACTTGTTGCAAACTAAGTTTCCTACAAGAGATAACAGACAAATTGCCGAACTTTTCAAATAACTGCAGATAACTCAAAATCAAATAACACTTCCACTAAAACCTCTACAGTATATTTTAAAGATCATGAACTTCAGATCATGTATTTTGCAAAATAGAATAAGACCACTTTGCATTTTAAACTTCATCCCATAGGTACTTTCCCTGCTGTGTAAAAGACAAACCACACCTTGAGACACACACAGTCCACCTCAGGACATTCACAGAACAGAGGAGGGGACATTATTCTTGGAGCCGTTATTCATACCAACAGAACAAAAGAGACGGCGTCCTATTATGGAACTCTCCTTTGTCCTAACACTGGACCTCTACTGGCACAGGTGCCACTGTGGCTCATTTATAGCCAGGTTAGCCCATGGTTAAGGCATGGAGCTGTGGTGTGGCATTAACACACACACACACACACACACACACACACACACACACAATATACTGTACACACGCAACTGAGTGAAAGAAGCTGCGTATGGGTGTATAAACAGGAGATTACTCCACTGACTCTTCTAGGAACTGTCCAATGAATCTATGTGTCTGTTGGCTAAAGCCTACACTATGTGTGTGCGTGTATGTGAGTCCGTGTGTGTGTGTAAGACAGAGAGAGGGAGTGTTTTGTGCACGCATGAATTGGTGGATATTTTTTGTCGGTGTACCTCAGGGTTCTGACCAGTATGTATATGATTAATTCTTCACTTCGACTATGTTATGGTAATGAATGCAGTGAGTGATTGCTTCATGCATGTGTGTGTGTGTGTGTGTTAGTGCAATGGTGAGATCTTTTATCTCTACAACAATGATGCCACAAATAGGCACATGCCTCGCTATTCTTGTCCTCTCAAGGCTCCTCTGACGTTCTGGTGGATGTACCCAGGCATACAAGGGGTTAGGGAGAGATTTGGACCTGGTGTGTGTGTGTCCGTGTGTGTTTGCATGTGTGGACTTGTTGTGTGGTCATAAATCTGTGAGCACACTCACGTTGTGGGGACAAAACGCAAGTCCCCATAATGTAAATCATGAAATTTTTTGTTGAAGACTTGTGTCAAGGTTACTCTTAGGTTTAGGTTTAGGTTAAGGTTTAGCATTGGGCAAGTAGTTGTTATGGTTAGATTAAGTCTCCAGGAAATGAATGTAAGTCAATGTAATATCAACTTTTCAAAATCTGAAACATGTTTCCTTTCTCAAACAAAAAGGCTTTTCAAATTAAAACACACTGTTGCATATCAGTGAATTTATTGGCAATTCTGAGCCTTTTGCTTAGAAATTTAATCTTAGAGGAAGTAATCATTTATGTGATTGCATGCCAAGCAACATGCAGCAGGGTTTTTCTTTTTCCAAAGTGGGGTTTGTCTGCTTTTGTCTATATTAAGACCTTCAAGTGGAATGCCAAGAACCAAACGCCGGGCTGGACTGTTTGCTCAGCTTCTCCCTCCGCAGCAGTAAAAATCAAGGGAAATAATCAGCAGATAACCCAACACTCCACACATTCTTTATCCTTTGTTCACTTTTATGTCTCTGTTGGGTGGTGAGGGGGTTTAATGCTCTATTATGAGCCTGTACACTTGGACCTCTCCTTTTCTTTCCAGAAACATTATACTTCCTCCAGAGGGGGTCATGATGGAAAGGTGCACCTTCTCAGCCAAATTCGGCACACCCTGAGGTAAACGGAGCGGAGGGAGCCGATTGGCCCACAGCACCTGAACCAAGCCGGCACACGACAGGATGAGGGTGTCGGCATCCTCCTGTTAAACGCTTGCTTCCTGCTGTTTTTGTTGTTTCTCTTTCTCCCTTTTTTCTTTCTCTCATCCCGCTCTTCAAGCAGGAAGTCATTGGAATGGAAAAAAAGAGTTAAATGAAGATGAGGGGGTGGGGGTGTCGGGGGGTTGTTGTTTCAAACAAGCAAAGCCCTGCCCCAAAACGTCCACTGCAACAGCTAAAAATTCCTAAAGATAGACAAGTTAGTCAGAAGAGGAGGAGGAACAATGGCAGGGACGAGGTGAGAGATGAGATGGAGGAAGGGAGGAGGAGGAGGGGAGATGAGGGCATGGGGGGGGGGTCTTCTCTAGGGTCGTGCTCGGAGGGCGTCGGGCAGCACGAGAGGCAGGATGTTATGGTTTATTCAGCCCAGGAGTGGGGGCGACGTGGACAAGGTGTGCCTTGCCCTCAGCGCCAGCCTCAGCGTGATTTATAGCGGCGCTGGCAGACGCCTCTGTCCACGGGGAAGTCTTTGAAAATGCCGGGAGTAATTTGCATGAATGTAGGCCTGTGCGTATACAACAGCATGTACTTGAGCGTGCACTTGTGTGTAGCTTTTTTTATGTGTGTGTGTGAATTCACTTGTATACATGAGCACTTTATAGGCTGCTGGTTTTTAACCTGTGGTTGGAGCGTGTTCATGCATGGCCCAACAGAGGATAGATGGTCAACCTACTCTGATTAATTACAAGCTACACACATACATTACAAACTATATAAAAACGCCTGGATCCTATAGGCAACTGTAATGAGAAGAATATCGTAACTGACACTAAAAACTAGATACACGGTGATAGAAGAAGTATTCAGGTCCTATACTTCAATACAAACATTAGAAGCTGAAGTCATGCATTCAAAAACTTAATTAAAAAGGTTCTAATATGAAAGCACACTTAAAGCAGTATTAGTTCCCCCGCTGCCTTAAAAATGTGATTTTACTGAACTTTGGTTGAATAATTACTTCAAAGTCATCTTCTGAGTTTTGATAATGCAAAACCTGAGTTACACCTGAGTTAAATGAACCTGAGTTAAATGAACCTGAGGAAACAGCTTTGATAAGCACAAGATTTTAAGTTGAATCAACAACTGTTCAGTCACAAGAAATTTTAGTGTCAGTTCTTCATTTACCACAAAGAACTTATGGCTGCAGTGACTCCTGTTGGAGACACTTTTCTTTTCTTTTCTTTTTTAACTGGAGTTAATGCAAAGACAACATTTGAAGCTGCTCCCTGACCTTTTCATATTGTAAGCATAAAGAGTTTAGGGACTGAATTTTATACAAACCTTCATTATGGTCAGCATTGTTTTCATTTCTACATACAGTTTATCACAGACACACAGCAAGTTTCCATCAGCTCTGTTTTCATCAAACTACAAAAAAGGTCTCTGTAGAGCTTTAATTGTAAGATAATGCAGTGCTGGGAAGTCGGCTAATATACTTTCATATTTCTCTAGAAGCTTAATGAGTTGAGTGAACTTTCAGCAGAACATTCATTCAACTCATTCCGAGACTTGAAGTCAGAGTATTCATATGTTCTGATGCTGTCTGAAAATAACATCAGAAACTTTCAGTTGAAATAACTTGGAATTAATAAAATACATATATTAAGTCAATGAGAAAAAACAGTTGATTCCACTAAATTCCTCTTATGCTACTGTGTTACAGCGCAGGCTTGTGAAAAGTACAATATCTCCCTCCAAAATGTATGAGTATAAAAGTAAAGATTCATATTCAGTTTGATATAACTAAGTTTCCTTTTCAATCAACAAGTAGTCAGAAAACAACACTCTGCTCTGTGTGTGTTTACTGGCCAATTATGACAGCGTTACCCTCCTGCTGACCTCCCCTGAGGCGGCCGAATCTCCTCTGGTGTGAAAGGTCGGCGAGGGGTCAAGAGAGGTCACCAGCGAAAGGCCCCTGTGGTGTGGAGGGCCCAAAACATCCACACTGGAAGGGGGGGGGTCAAAGGTTACGCAGATACATAAAGCAGACAAAAGGGTGCCAACAGGTACAAGACGTGTGAATGTCCACTGCTGTAACAGGAGAGCCGACTGTTGCAGAGAGCTACACTTATAACTGGAGACTAATGCGTGTGGTGAGAGAGGCACTTTAAAGCTACTTAAGCCTTGTACATGTCACTTCATACCCTATAGACGCCTCTCTTTATGGTATTTGGGGAAGTGCAGAAAGGCTGAAGCGCAGGTAACTGATCACTAATTACTCTTAATTGCCTCAGTCAGCCACAGAAAGCTTTGCCGTGTGAGTGTGCCCGTTAAACAACCATATAGTCATAGAAGCTATTAAAACCTCATTAACCTGCGTTTTATTTGAAGCCCCTTGCCCCCGTCCATCATACCCCTAATGTATTTTCCATGAGGTCTTTTTTTTTTAACCTTCAGATTTAATTTAGCTACTCTTTGATTTTACGACTCGCCTCTGTTATTGTAGGATATCTTCTCCTTTCCTTGTAATTTTATTTTATAGCATGGAGTGAGTGGAGCACAATGCACCCCCCGGGGAGGACCACTTACCTCCAAGCCAACAAATATAATTACAGCTGATCAGAGGAGTGAAAACAGACCGCCGCTTATCTGCCACAGCCTGTGTGTGTGCGTCTGTGTGTGTGTGTGTGTGTTTCTTGTTTTAGGTGATGGCTTTGGAAATCAGAAAAGAAAAAAAAAAACCCTGCACCCTCTTATATGGCATAAGAGGGCGCAGGTTTCCATTGAAAAATATGTAAATTTGTCTTATTTTCTTTGTGGACAAACAATCCCTTGATTAGTTTAAAACAATTAAGACAACAAATGAATCATTGAAATCCATTCTTAAATTCGGCACTCATTAAGAACCCAAAAATTATGATTCATTTAATCTAATCACAACTTTCATAACTGTTAACCCTTTCCTCCTTAAGCGTCGATCTAGGCCGCCTGCACCGTGGGGCATAGCGAGCAGTGTGGGCAAAATCTAAAGGTTGAGCCTCAAATTGATCCAATCAAGATAACTTGGATGTGAGCCAGATGTAACCTACCAATGTAGCACACATTGTCACAAAATAATTCGAGTCGTATTTAACAAAATATGCAACCCAAGTAGGGTCGCGTTAAAATTGTCACATTGTTGAATGGAGTTTGGCGTGGGTTTTCTCAAAGCACCCAGAGAACCAGCTGTGACCCCCTGAAGTAAACAGCTAAAGTCCTTTCCTGTTTGCCAAGTAGGCCTAAAGTCCTCTGCTCCATGTTGACAGGTGAGAGTTCATAGGAGCAAAGTTGGTCCCAATGGAGCTGCCAGCCTGAGTGTGTAACCCCCAAGAAATGGTGTGTGTGTGTGTCAGACAGAGGGAGAGATAAACAGGGAGAGTTGCTGAGGGGCCTCTTTGACTTTGAGAGGCATAAGCCCTTATTTCATGGTGCCATTGTTTGTTTTAAGGACGTCAGGCTTAATACAGTTCCAGGCGATTTCCCAGCATGTCTGTGCGCCCAAGCACCTCCAAGGCGCTCTGTGTGTGTGTGTGTGTGTGTGCGCCGCTCACACGCAAGCTCTCCATCCCTGTTGACTTTAGTCTAACCTCTTTCATAGGCAGTGATTTTTTAAAATTTGTGCACTTTCAAGGTTGCTCCTAAGACATATCGCTTTAACTCAGTTTGCAGAATTTAGTGCAATTTTCTGCGGAAGAAAAAACAAATATTATGGTTAATTTCTAGGATTTGTCACATGATTAATTAAGATTCAATATGATGTTTAGAATATATCTGTGGTTTTAATGAGTTTGACTGCAGCCACATTCCCATCAGTCTCACTGAGCAGCATTCTTTTAATTGCCTATTATTTCAGGCCAGACATAGAGTCTTATTTAACTTTAGAGCAAACAGGTTATTTATCAAAGGATTTTTTTAACATCTAGAAAAGTGTTGCATTTTAACACTCAGACTGTGAGGAACAAGTGTGCGTGGTCCAGAGAGAAATGTGCACATAAATGTAAAATCTTAAATATGAGAGTACAATACAGTTTCACTTCACATATCATCGTTAGTGATTAGTTATCATTAGGTCGCTCACTGTTTGCTTTGTGTATGTTTCCCTTTTTCTCTTTACATTGTGTCACACATTTGCTTCTGCAACAATGGTCAATACTCATTCATGCAAATAAAGCATATTTGAGCAGAAGTGTATGTGTGTGTGTATAATATGCAGTGTGTGTCATTGAATGTATAAAAACAGGCCACAGAGGATGACCAACATCTCTCTCTCTCTCTCTCATCAGTGTGCCATCTATCACATCTCTATAACAGCCAAGAAGTAATATCACCAATCACAGCATCCATGTAAATTTCAATCATTTCACTACAGGCGTTTCTTGTGATGCGTTCAGGTCACGCAGGCTCCAGTTTTTCGAAATGGGTTTTGCCTTGACAGCAGGAAAAAGTGACACGCATATTTTCCTCCAGCATCCTCATCCTTGATGGTGGAAGCTGAATACATTAAGAGGTGGACATGAGGCCCAACTGTAGGGACTGTAGAGGCTCTGAGAGTCAGACGCCTACTCACTTATTACACTGGGACAAATCCTGCATCCTCTTCTCCTCTCCTCTCCTCTCCTCTCCTCTCCTCTCCTCTGTCCTGTCTGCTAAACCTTTTTATTCAGGGACCCTGAGACCTCTCCGGAACAAAACAGCTTTTAGTGCTACCATCTCTCTCTGCTTGTGTTTTCACAAATAGCTCTCCATCCCTCTCTCTCTCTTATTTCTCTAAAAAAAAAAAAAAATCTGTCTGTGAAAAGAAATGGAGCTGTTGCAGGAGCTCATCAAGTCATTATCTGATTAATGCCATTTTATAACCTGCTGCTGCTCAAGAGATTGCTTCTCCTCCAGAGTAATATTCATTCTTTTTTTGTAATAATAATGATTCATCTAACTTAAAATTCAGGAAAACTGAGTTTGCTTGTGCCACTTTTCAATTTGCTTCAAAAATAAAACAAAGAATGCTATAATAATAATAAAAAAATAATAATAATAGTAATAATATTAATAATAATAATAGAAAGACAGTTGATCCATCCTTGATCCAAATTTATGCTGAGGGAAAAAATAGGCCACTGGCTCTTTCTCTTTCCCTTCTCACACTTATTATCACTTAATTGTGGTCAGAAATGTGATTTTAAAAAGCACCTTTATAACACCTCTGGGGGAAATATAGTTTTCACTGCCTCCCTCCTCTAATAAATATGTCAACAAATGCAGCCATCAGTGCGCAATGCCAGTGCGCATTATCAGTCTTGGGCATCGAGGTGTGTCGAACCCAAAAGTGAGTTTGGAATAAACGCACGGTTTGATCCACCTGGAACGAGCCGCGATAAGAGCAGCACCATGTTTCCTCTACACCTCATCCCAGTCTTCCTTTTCCAAACACGCGCTTCTTTAATGTCCCGGCCTGTTTTTCCAGCCTGCGCTGCGCACCGACGGCACCCAGGGGAGCCGAGGCCAGAGCAGCCACAGGCCAGCGAGGGGAGCAGGGGGGGAGCAGGGTGTGGGGGGGAGAGCAGGGACAGGGGGCCGGGACACCTGCTCTGGAAAAGACACTCCAGACACTAAAGTTTGCTGACTTGGTTGCAATTCGTTTGGTCCTAAAAAACACTTGCTTGCGGCATGGAAAAGAGACTCGCCTTTTCCTTTTTGGCACCCGACAGAGGAGCCAATATGGAAAATAAGATTTATGGTTTGAAGAGCTTTGGGATCCTGTTTGTGTGCAGAGGATAAAAAAAGAAGATTATGCGCGCAATGAATAAAAACGTGTAGGAAAGAAAACCGGTGGATGTGATGAGAATAATGCATGAACAACTTTTTCTTAAGGGCTCCAACAAATAGATGACCATAATTCACTGATAATAATAATATTAATAAGAAAACATTTTTTTATCCGTTCGATAAGAAATTAATTTGCAGGCAATTTGCTTAAAACAGGGCTTTCTCTAATTGCAGAAATGGATGGATGGTGAAATGGATGTGACCTGTTTTATATATAACGAGAGTCGATGTGGAAAAAAAATATTGCATGCATTTAATTTCAATGGCGCAAAAAAATTCCCTAAATATTGCGAAACAATTTCTGCACACACCTGTTGTGAAGGTCGAAAATATTTGCACACAAACTGCAGCGTAATTATAAGGTGCCTAATTTTGCACTGAAGCAGGAGGATGAGGATCAATTCAGAAAATGAGACAAACGGGTTTTTCTGCGCTTAAGATCAGATGTCAGTGTCCGCAGGGTTCAGTCTTACAGGTGGTTTCAAATTGAGAGAGAGAAAAATGCATTAATTCGTTTAAAATATTTGGATTTGCAAACAGAAATGTGAATTTTTTTTTCGTTTTGTTTTCATGCACCACAGGTTTTACTTGGTAATCACCTGTGATGACGGTGCAGTACTTTACGCACGGGGCATGTTTCAGTGACAGACGCTTCATGATGATACTCGGCTCTTCACAAAGACACGTTCATCCCTCCTCAGATATTGGCTTCCCCGGATAATGTGAATTCCAAAGCAAAGCTCGGAGCCTCTGTGGCCGCTTTGCTTGTTCATAAATCAGACTTTTTTTTTCTTTTGCTGGGACCAATGAGAAAACCGTGCGCGCAAAATATCTCCGCATGCCTCTCCAAATACCCAAGTGACCCGCTGCTGTTATTCCCTTAGAGAATACGAAAATAGATACTGGTGTTTTTAAAATATAAACCTCGTTAAAGACACATTAAAAGATCAAATTTCAAAGTGGGGGGATCATTTAAAAAAGATGCGTTTTAATAGACTCTCAAACATGCATTAAAACAAAAGGTGGAAAAAGTTGTCTAACGGACTGATTTTAAAGCCATGATGAAGAGACATTTACATTAAAACAAAAATCTTCATTAACAATCAATTTAAAGCTGAATTCATCTTAAAACTGTTTTTTATGCATAAAATAAATCAATCCACAATCAGAAGATAATCACAATCAAATCAGCTCCTTTATGCATTTTCTCAACTGTAATTATAATGAAAAAAGTTGTTATAATCGAGCATTAGAATAAAAGTTATAATAAGATGCAGATGTGTTTTATTCAGGTGTAATGTGTGATTCTTACTCGCGCAGTCGATAGAGATTAGTAAAGACTGCTGTTTCCTCTTTTTCCTCTCTCTCTCTCTCTCTTTAGTCGCCTGTCAAGTCCCGTTTTTTGTGGTCAAGTTCAGTGCGCTGTTCTCCGGACCGGACGGACGCTTCTTATTGGTAGGCTGGGGCGGTTACATCACGCCGCTCGTGACGCGCACGTCTTCCTGTTTCCTTCAGCCGCGTCTTAAAGTGAATCTTTAGTGGCGGAGGAGCGCACCAGCATCCAGTCCTGTCTGCATCCAGTGCGCCTCGGAGACGCACACACGCAGCCTCTCTCTCTCTCTCTCGCTCCCTCTCTCTCTCTCATGCGCTCCCTCTATGTCTCTCACTCTTTCAGCCACAGCAGAGGATAGAGGGAGAAGACCGACGCGCGAGAGCTCTTTTCATCTCCCGTGTTTTTTTCCATTCCTTGCGCACGCGACTTTGTTCTTCCATCTCTGAGAAAAATATTCTTCATATCCCAGCATCCACCTGTGCTCCGCGTTTTATTCTCTGCTTTATTTTTTGTGTGTGTGTGTGCCGTAGGAGTTCAGCTGGTCCCCCCTCTTCATCTAAAGGGTAAGTAACCTTGTCCTCGGATACCTCCCTCTCTTTGCGTCGCTCGCGCGCGGTGGGCGGAAAAAAAACAACACAAATAAACAAATCATTAACGAGGGGGAAATTTTTTATTCTGCCGATCAACAGCTAATCACGTCTATAGGAGGTTGTTTGCTGTGTTTTCGTCCCTCTTGGTGTTGATGTGTGGTAAGAGTTGCATGTTTTGTTTTTTTGTTGTTGTTGTTTTTTGTGAGGATGATTTGTGGCCCGACCTTCCTCATCCAAAGCGGAGATCAAGTTGATTTGCAACTTTGAGAAGTAAGTTTGAGAAGAGTTGGCAGAACGTGAGTGGATTTTATAGGTAAACTGAGATTTACTTGTGTTTGATGTGTCCGAATCGTGAATTAGCTGTTGCCTCATATAGTCTTTGTCCTGTGAGTTAGATCTTATTTTACCAGTTTTTATAGGCACTAAATCCTCGTGTGGGCGTTTTTGGAGCTTGTCACTTGTGCAATTTTGTGAATTTGCTGTTTGGCACAGTTGTGAGAAAACGCAGCCGGTTTATTGTTGTACGTGTCCGCAACTGTGTCTCTCATGTCTTAATCTGTCCACTGGTCTCACTTGTAACATCTTGTAGCATAAATGTTGTTGAACTTTAAGATTAACTCTTAAAAGTTGCGGAAACTTTACGTTATTTTAATTCAGATCAAGTTTCACAACTGAACTTCACTCATTATTTTCACTTTTGTTTCTTGTTAGGTAAAAGTTTAAAGGTTCACTGTATAAGGTCTTCAGGGATAAAACAATGTGGTGAAGATGTGTAAAAGTTGTAGTGAACATCTACAGCTTGTTGTTCTTAGCTGGAAATTGTTGAAAGGGTTTTTTTTATGAGAGAGAGAGAGTGCGCATGGGCAATGGGAGACAGGTGCGCCGTTGGAAAAGACAGGTGCTGGTGACTATTTCAAGCTCATTGTTAAGATCCTGAGGCGATCAAGTCAAGTTTTTTTTTCTTGGAGATGTATCACCTCCTGTCTGAACTGCTGGATATGGCTGTCAAGACTTGGGCCAAAGCCATTAATCAAAGGGCTGTATTATAGAATACTGGGGTTACTTCAATGGGAGGAAACATTTACCCGTTGTTCTGGCTAATTTGGACTTTTACACTCTTGTCTTGTGATTTTGCAAAATTACAATTTACAAACTGCTTTTCAGAGCGAGAAACCAGCCACTGCTTGTCACTTGTGTCAAACAAAGCCAGCAGCAAAGTTGTGTGTGTGTGACCCTAAGTGTTACGAAAGAACTCTTTCATTTTTTTTAAAAAAAAAAAAGACTTTTTTAGATGCAGCAATAATGTAAAGATGATACAGTTTCTTTAAGGTAAAGCAGGCAAATAATCAGAAAAAAGAAAATGTTTTTAAAATTCACTGGAGTTCAGTTTTCCCTCTTGTTTGCCACCACTTACACTGAAACAGATTCTTCAAATTTGATCGTCTCTGAATCACTTTTGTCTTAGAATATTATAGAAAAAATTAAGCACAGATCAGAATCAGTCATTTGACATTTTTGTATGTTAAATATCTTCTGTGTACTTTGAGGATCTATCTTAGAGTGTACCTAAATCAGTGTAACATTTAAGTATATTTGCAACCTGTGAAATTAAATTCAAGGAAAGAACAATGTATTTTACTAGTAATATTTTATGTTTTAGTTAACTATTTTTTAATGAGGCTGTGAGTCTTAATATGGGCTGTCTTCCTGAAGAGTGTAAAAAGCAAAATGTATATTGTTGCACCACATTTATACTGATAAGAAAACTATGTCAAAATTATAAATGTACTAATCTCATACATAATTTAATTTTTAAAAGAGAGGCATACATGTTGAACTGTTTCTGATAATATCACTAGATTTTAGATTGGATGCATCTGATGTGGCTCTGACTAAGACACTGCCACGGCTGCTTAAATAGCATTATTGATGCAGGCCTGTACTGACAAAACGTTTTGCTTTCAGAGGGGCATTAGGGTTTTTGTAAGAGCGCTTTAAGTTACTCCTTGCCAGAGTTGACCCTTGTGACCTATTCATTTGAGCAGAATTAACTGCCCTTGCCAGATGAAAAGACAAACAAAAAACGCAGAAGTGAGCTCACGCTGGCACCAAAATCAATAGGCCTATTTTGTGTTTCTTTTATGTGTCACTCTCCCCATTGCTTAAGATATGATGGCCATATTGATTAATGCGGACACAGGACTTGAATTTTAAAATTACACAATGTGCGAACATGTTTTAAAATGACAATATTTTGTTGAACTGACCGAACGATATCTCATTCACTACAGAGGATTTAGTAACGTGTATATAAGGACATGTACAATGTGCACTGTCTTCTTTTGTACGCCACATTTTTTCCTTTTAACCTTATTTCTTTTTATTTTATTTAGAGAATTAATAGCTCCTGTGTTGGCTCAAGCCGCACAAAAATGGAAATGAGGACAAGTACTTAAGTAATTATCATAATTTTATGCAGCTTTGTGTTCCGTGGGAACTGGTTCAGTGTCGCGCGGCGTGTAACAGGGGACAGGATAAAATGTAGGACTTTGCCCTGGAATGTCGAGCCAAGGCCTAATTCTGACCCCATCTTGCCTGTTCTCTTTACCCCACTGTCACTGATCCTTACTGCCTAAATCTAGTTGAGGACGTCTCTGTCCTTGTAGAAACACATTGGCTTGATACAAAACTCTTCAGTTTATATCCATATCGTCAGCTAATTCACTTAATAGATTTTGATTATTTCAGTCTAAAACTTTTAAGCTTTTCTGTCCAATTTAGATTTAGATTTGAAACTGAAGTGTTCTCGGAAATGTCCTGCCTGAGTGAGGGAGTGATTCTGTAAATATTTTTTTTCATTTTGGTGAGTCATGCATCTGTGAATTTTTGTCCACAGGTACTCAGAGGCTTTGATCCTAGAGGACTGGGTTTGTGGGATATGGCCCAATAGCAGCAGCCCGTGATGCCGGACCATGACAGTGACTCCCTCCTGAACAGACAGACCAAGCGAAGACGTGTGGACATTGGTGTTAAGAGGACCGTGGGCAGCACAGCCTCCTCCACAGCAGCAGCCACAACAGCAACCACTGATAACATTGCCCGCGCCAAAGCAGCCATTTTCAGTGCCATGAACTCTCTGAGCTCCCACTCTCACCACGGATCAGACACCGACTCCATGGAGTGCTCTGTAGTGCAGCCACATGGTGGGCCTGGCGTTGTATCAGCCAGCGACAGTGAGTCCAAGTCCAATGTACTCCGAAAGCTTCTGAAGAGGGCCAACTCATACGAGGACACCATGATGCCCTTCCCTGGAACCACCATTATCTCCCAGCTTCTCAAGAATAATATGGCTAAAAATGGAGGAGGACCCGAGAGAGGAGAAAGAGGGGACAGAGGTGATAGAGGGGATGCTGGCTTCCCCGGATCAGGGCTCTCCAATGCAAGCTCAGATGCTCCCCAGGAGGATGCCTGCAGTAACTCCTCCCAGGACAGCACCCCTCAAGAGTGCTTGTCACCATTTGGCCGTCCTCCTGGCCTGGCCACCTTTGACATCGAACGTCTCAATGATGAACACCTCCGTGCCAAGCGAGCCCGTGTAGAGAACATTATACGTGGTATGAGCCACTCGCCCAGCGTGGTGGTACCTGCTGCTTCCCGTCATGAGCGTGACCACGAGATGGATGGAGAAAGGGAGATGGAGCTAGACTGCCCACCCCCTCAGTCTCAGCAGCAGGCCCCCAGCAGTCCACGGGGAGGCGAGGTGTGCAGCAGTAGCAGCCGAGAGAACAAGCGTAAGCAGCGTCTGCCTCAGCAGCAACAGCAGAGCTTCACCCAGCTGGTGTGCCAGAGGAAGGAACAGAAGCAGGAGGAACGACGGCAACTGAAGCTGCAGCTGGAGGACATGCAGAAACAGTTACGCCAGCTGCAAGAGAAGTTCTTTCAGATCTATGACTCAACTGATGACTCAGAACACAATGACCTCCACAACGACCTCCACAATGACATAGGAAACATGTCTGAGGACAGCCCAACCCGGTCTGACACCGGCGGCGATGACCGGGGTGGAGACGACTTGCGCTCTGACAATGAGATGTCTGACCTAGACCCGGGTCATTTCCTGGACAGGGCACGAGCATTGCTTCAGGAGCAGGCCCTGCTGGCGGACGGAGAGAAGCCAAGAAGAGAAGGGCTTGGCCGGAGCAAAGCACAGGGAGGTCCAGGCTCCTCCATGCATGCTGAAGGTAAACAGCTGGCAGAAACACTGAAGCAGGAACTCAACTCAGCCATGACCCAGGTGGTGGACACAGTGGTTAAAGTGTTTGCCAAGCCTCCACGCCCTACACCCCAGCAGGCCTTCCCCCCACTTTCCATACCTCCTGAAAGATTCCCCACTGTTGTCAATGGAGACAACCCCAACTTCCACACCGCCAACCAGAGGCTGCAGTGCTTCGGCGATGTCATCATTCCCAATCCACTAGACTCCTTTGCCAGCATGCCCGGGATGCCAGGCGCCACTAATGACCAAACCGAGGCGCTGCCCTTAGTAGTGAGGAAGACTCCCAGTGAGCACCACCACCAGTCCTCGGCTGTGGGTGCTCATGGCGGGCACCACCACCCCGTCCTTCACCCCTCCTCACTCTCTGCCTCCATGGGCTTCAGCCCCCCATCTTTTAGACACCCCTTTCCATTGCCTCTCATGGGCTACCCTTTCCAGAGCCCCCTCGGTGCGCCCACAGGTGGCTACACAGGAAAGGACCGTTCCTCACCAGACTCCATGGACCTGTCCCGGGAGACCACCAGCCTGAGGACCAAGATGTCATCAGGTCACCACCTCGGGCATCACCATCGCTCTTGTTCACCAGCACACCCTGGCAGCACAGCCGAGGGACTCTCCCTGTCCCTCATCAAGTCCGAGTGCGGCGACCTCCAGGACATGGCTGACATCTCACCCTACTCAGGCAGCAATGTATCCTTTAAGAAAGATTTTCTTTCTTGGTGGTGTGTGAGAGAGCGTGTGTTCTGAGGGGGGTTAAAGGCATAAAGAAGTTAATGTGTGTGACAGTGACGCCGATGTTTTAACTCTACACAATCCAGTTGAGACCGGCTCATGCCTGTGTAAGCCAGGAAAAATTTGATTTCAGGTGGTAATTCCCTGCAGACAGGTGCGAAGCACTGCATCTAAACCACAAAGAGTTAAAAATCAAATCTTTTTTAGCCTGTTTGAAACTAGCCTAAGAATCTGAGAAATTGTTGATGAATCACTTTTCCTCCCACTGCTGTTCTCTTCTCCATTGTACTGCCTTGTTGTATTTATTTTTATACTCATACCTCTTCCTTCTAACAGCACCGTACAGCCTTTTCTTCCATTTTCAATCCTAAGTGCTTTAAAAGCTTTCTTGTCACATATCACTTACTCACAAAGATTAGGTCCCCATGACATTTACTGCCCCAATTCCTTTTATAAAAAAAATGGCCTGAAAGAACAAGGAGGGAGATAGCATCCTGAGACTTGGCACACAATGGTGTTATATAGCCTCCCTTATAGTTTAACCCCAGTGTGCCCCAATCATGCCCTACGGATAAAGAGGCTATCCCCTATGGGAGGCTCAAATTGAGTCCCCCGGGGACTCGGGACTAATAGCTTAAACAGATACATTCAGTCCCTTCTCTGTTTCCCCTATACCTCCTTAGTCCCCAAGTATTCAACACCCCTTAACCCTTATGAAAGTTTGATACGTGTCATGCTGGATGTCCTTAGAAAGCTTTGTCTTCAAGTCATTAACATTCATTACCAGCTTAAGAAATTAATCCAACAGCTTTTTACCTGTTGAGGCTTTATTAGTTAAGCGAATATGTATATTTAACACTTTGGATGCCTTGTTTTTACTGGTGTACCTGAGAGCCGAGCCTTTTTCGAGCATGTGTGTGTGTCTTTTGTGTGTGTGTGCATGTGTGTGTGTGCATGTCACAAAAGGTTCGCCTGAGGACTGAGTAAAGATGTATATTTATGATTGCTTGTGTTTTCTCTTGTGTTCCTCTTATCATCCATCGCTGTTGTAAAAAGCCCACAATCATTGTCGTTTCTTTTCTCTTTTTTTCATTTCATAAAGATCTGTCAACAGCCCGGGGGGCCCTTCGGCTGTTGCTTGGCAGCCAAATACTTCTTTTTTTGTTTTCCCTCCCTGCAAACCCCCCTCCTCCCTGTCTTTTCTTTGAAGCGGACGTTAACAGGTGTTTGCAGCGAGCTGTTTATCTTTCATTACCTCGCCTTGTCTTGTCTTCTGACCCAAGGGTGAACGCTTTCCAGAGATCCATAATCCTTTGCTTCTACGCGCTCCCGATGGAGGGATGAAAAGAGAAAAGGGAGAGAGAGACATACAGAGACTGAGAGAAAGTAGAAAACAATCAAACAATAACCACATATGCCAGATGCTGTGGCTTTCATTGTAGCATTTATAAATTCAGGGCATTAACAGATGTACTCCTCTAAATGGAAAGAATAGGTAGAACAACATGTCTACATGTGCGGTTTTATTTTTGATTCCACAGGTTTAGGAACAAAGTTTGGCATTTACAAGATATAGTTTTGCACATCTTTTTTTTCTTTTGTCTAGCGTTTATTTGCATTTACAGCTGGTTCCATTGATGTGGATTTTTTGATATTCCTGTAGCGTTCTTGTTTCTTTTTTTTCGGAGCCTCAGAAGCCAGAGACAGCTTGTCAGACATTTTGCGAGGTGTGTTCAAGTTCACCAGCTCTCGGCAGCGTTATGGAGCAGATGGCTGCTATCAATTTCCTCATTTGTTCTCAGTCCGACTCCAAATATTCTTGTCCTTACACCTGGAATTAGGAAGTGGAGCAGCTATTTTCCTCTCATGACTTTGGGCTTTGGGGAAGTGTTGTGAGAATGATGATGTCTTGTCAGATGTGGCAGGCGAACAGTGGGCCAGCTGGTATGAGTGCACCATCATGACAAAATAATAGCCTTGCACGCCACCCCTAAGTCCAATCACAATTACATTTGCAAGCTGTGAGAGAATTGGAGATGAAAATGCCTCATCAGGAGATATGAAGCTTCTTAATTGTCGTCTGAAGGGAGGTGATATTGTGTTTATGGCTGGAGAGGTAAAACCTTGACGTCTTTGTTTTAAAATAATTTTTAATTTCAGTGATAAGGGGAAAGCGATGCTAATCCTAATTGAAAAAGCAAAAACAAATTAATCCAAGTGTAAGTGCACAGCTTTCACAGCAAATAAATCCCACCTTGCCTTACTGAAAAAGAGCTCTCTTTTTCCCTGTCTCTCCCTCTCCCTGTCTGAGGATCCATTGTATCCCCTCCACTTGGAGCAGATGGTGTAGTGTGGAGAGTGAAGTGCTGCTCTTTTGGCCAGGCCTGACAGAGTAACACCAGTCTGCCAGGGTTTCCCCCGCAAGACCCTTGCTGCGTATACAACTAACTCTCCCTCTCTCCCTCTCTCTCACTGAATCAGACAAAGTAGACAGGGTCTTTAAGGAGCCAACCCAGTGTGGTTCAGCATTTGCTGGCTTTGCTGTGTAACCCTGAGGCCAAGGGCAATCCAATCTAGCAGCTGATGCCTTCTTGCCGCTCTATAGTTACAGCTACATCTGGACACTTGACTGATTTTAACGATCACAGCCGCCCCTGCAGATTATAAATAATGTCGAGCAATGTATTTTGTCCACTCAAGTGTAAACAGTCTTCATGAAAACTTAGGGTCTTCTGTGTAATTTAAAGCCGTGTCTTGCTTCTGCTTGATGAAAACCCTTGTTGAAACGGCCTGAGGTTTTAACATGCAGCCCGCCCCCCCATCCCCGTTCCCTTTTCAATGTCTTATCCTCCAGATTGATATTATCAGATGCATTATACGGCCGTTAATTCACCATGGAAATGGCTTGGGCCGTTCGGTGGCGCAGATGTGTTTCAGTCCCCCCATCACTGGCTGTGTCCAAAGCCTCAGAGCCCCTCTTCTCCTTCTCCTCCTCCTTCTTTTGCTCCTCCAAGGGTTTGGCAGCGGCAGAGAAGCTGGGGGGTAGGGGTGGAGCAGAGGGAGGAGGAGGGGGATGTAATTGAAGGTTGGAACCATGCTATCCCTCAAGGTGCCCCCACCAGCCCATCTCCATCCTCTCTGCTGTTCAATCCAGGCGATCCATTAGGAAGACAAGGCCTCTGACATGTATTTGAATATGGCCTGTGTGAGGGGTAAGAAGGTTTTTCATGTTGCTTGGGCCAGTGTTTGGGACTATCTCCTAGACCTTGTTTTGTTACTGATATGAAGCCAGCATCAGACAGTCATATTCAGGCTTGGCATGTGTTGTCGCCAAGCCATTAGGCCTTCTTGCCCGTCACTGGCGTTAACTGCTGTCTTTGTCTGTGATATGCAAATGTCTCCTTTTTTCTTCTTCCTTTTTTTGGGTGGAGGTTAGCGTGGGGTGTAGGCAAAGGCGTTTGCTTACTTTGACTGTGAAATGAGGCTCCTTATGTAAAAGCATCGGCTGTAGTGCTGGCCAGCGTTTTATTTACCGTGACGCTCTCACACCTGATACGGATGATGCTAATTGCAAGCAAATGGTTTTGCTTTGGTGCACTGTCTTCACCCCCCCTCCAAAGCAACCATGCATTTATGCCTGGAAGGAAATTTGGTTGCCCATCATCCAAATGACGATTTCTTGCCAACCGTACTGCCAATTATTAGCACGCACATATTGTATTTGTGATAATATCAGTAGCTACATGTGCTTGATCTACCATAAGTTGTTTCCCTCCAAACAGCTGTTGATGTCCTTAACGGCAGCTATTTTCAGATCCAAGAGGGTCTCTCTCCCAATCATCTGAAGAAAGCCAAGCTCATGTTTTTCTACACCCGCTACCCGAGCTCTAATATGCTCAAGATGTTCTTCTCTGATGTCAAGGTGAGTCCAAACATGCTCTTCCTCTTCAGTACTTTCAGTTTACAACCTTTGCCAATATCTTCCTTTTTAACTTTCACACACACTTCCTGTTAAGCATTTCAAACTCATTTGTTGCTGGCCCTGCATGTAACAAGTGTAAAGACCGATAACCCTCTGTTGCGTCTGCTTTCTCGTTTCTGTCTTTTGCCGCATTTCTCTATTTTACATTTGTCGGCTCACCTGCTATAAAAGGGGAAGTTTGACTTGTTATTTGTGATTTGCCAGCTTCAGTTGCTGAGAACAGTGTGCGCTTGTCTGTCTTGAAATGAGGCCCTTTCCCTTGCTAAGTTATGGTTTTATGCAAAAGATGAAAGAAGAGGAAGTTGAATGGGTTTACATGAGGGAGCTGGAGAGCCTATGAGTATTCTAAAGATAAAGAGCGGGATGAGTAATGGAGGGGTGGAGAGGGCAGAGAGGAGGATGGAGCCTAGAGACGGAGGAGTGGTTATCTGAGCAGGTGTAGGGAGGATGGTTTGATAGAGGGAGGGGAGAAGAGAAAGAGTCGGTTTAGGGAACATGGCAAGGATGAGCGTTGGCTCCGCTGGGAGTTTAATGAAGGAAATTTGGAAAACAAAGCACAATATGTAAGCTGCACAAAACAACACGAAGAACAACACAATGGCCGTTGTAGTGTGCGCGACCGAGTTTGTTTGTTTTTTGTGTGCGCGCCCCTCTCGGACCATACGGAGGGGTAAACACTGTGACATATCCAGGCCATCTTATTCAAATCAGTAGATAAAGGTCCCCTTTTTTCCCAGCTGCCCCCTCTTGGATGCCGTCGCCACCAACCATGACTCGAGGGTCACATGAATTTTCTACAAGCAAGTTACTGGTCATGTTAAATCGTACATTTTTAGCCAGGTAAATGTTGATTTGTTACAAAACTTTAATATTAAAGAAGCCCACTAATTTGACATTGGTGTTATTTGCTTTTGAACAATTACAGGAACCATTAAAGATTTCAATCACTGACTAATCGTTCCCGATGAGGTGGCCTCCTCATGAATGGCCTCATCGGATACTTAAACAAGGTCAAGATAGTTAAGGGGATTATGAGTCACATTGGTTTGTTTTTGTTTTCGGTAGAGGACAATGGACTCAAGCTGTAAGTTTGCAGACATGTATGGGAATGAGACTGACTATCTAATTAGATGCAGCCAGCGCGGCCTCTTAGCGAGTGGGTGTCCTCAGACATGAGTCTTGAAGGCTAATAAGGTCTCGACTAATCAGGTCTTGACTGTCAAGAACCTAATGAACGTGGGAAGTGGGACGCACTCACGACTTGGGGACGCTGTAGCTGTTGTTCCCCTCGATTAAGCTCCTTTTAAGACTATTGTGACTTCTTTTTGACTTTTGGTGTTTCTGAAATGTTTTGACAGATGGGTCATAATACCATTGTTGGTGCTACTAATGACAGCCTATAGTATCATCCCACTAGCTTTAAGACGTCTCATTATTAATGCAGATATTGTTTTGATGGATCGTGAATAATTATGACAGATTAATGAACAGATTAAATAAAGATATTCAGTCAATTGATAAAGTCAGCTAAACGTCTTGCCTTTGTAAAGAGATACAGTGTGTGGATGTGCTGTATATTAATTATAGTCTATTTGGGCCTTGATGTATTCATTGCACTTGTACATTTTTTTTTTCATTTCCAAGCAAACACAACCTGACACACACACACACACACACACACACACCTTGCTTTCTTTGTATCTCTCTGTGGCTCTTTTAGGAATGAGCCTCAGTATTTGGGCCAGTCATGTGCTATGAGTAGCAGAGGTCAGGAGGGTTTTCCCTTTTCTATATGTCATTCCTTCTCTTTTCTTTTTTTTCGCTGATGGTGTGGCATGGTATGTGCGCCTCGGCGGGGCCGGGGAGAAAGAAAAGCCAGCCGCTGGATTTGAGTCGCCGCAGTAACAAAAGCCCGCTTTCCAGGGCCGCTTTTTGTGTGCAGTCAGCCAATAGGCAGCCGGAGATTATCTCCCACAATTCACCCCTGCGAAAACAGGAAACGTTGGAAAGCCCTGATGACTGTGAAGGGGCTTACGAGAGAGAGAGACAGAGAGAGATAGAAAGAGAGAGAGAGAGGCCCGTACAGGCTTCTCTGTCTTTCTGCTCTCCTCTCCGGTTGTTCTGGATGTAGCTTAGCACTCTGAGGTCATCCGTGTGCTTTCTGCTCCATTGTTGACCACTATGTCAGGGAAAGTGTTGGCGAGAGACTCATTTTGGCTTTTCGTCCAAATGCTTTTCAGCCAAACGTTTTCATCCTAAACCAAAAGACAAAACTGTAAAACCAATTTCATTCGACGTATTAATACATTTGCTGATGTGTGTGTAGACCTTTGGGACTGACAGTCAAAGTGCCTGAATACTTCTGGCAGGCGACTAATATAGTTTAGACCAAGGATACTTGAGTGTTTTCCTATTCTGGACTTAAGTATGCGCCTGTGCATGAGCTGAACATGTGTGTGTGTGTGCGCCACTTTCTATCTTGTGCTGTTAGCACTAAGCGCTGACCTTTCACAGGCTCTTGAGTGTGAGTGTGAGAAACACGCTCTCGCTGTCTCTCTCTCATCTGCCTCTCAGCCAGACGCACACACACACACACACACACAATTATACACAATTATATGAACACAGTGCATCGACACACACACACTCTTTCCTCGCTGCATCTCATGTCTGTGCTGGCTGACCCCTGCCAGCTCTGATTAAGGAGCTGCAGTGATGTGCTCCTTTGAACCAATTCCCTCCTTTTACGCTGAACACACTCGTCCTTAGCCGCTATCAGGGGTCCTCTGTCCCCCACCAGCAACTTAATGAACCAAGACTGCTGGAATCTGCGGGGGGGGACTTGCCAAAATCCAGTCCCTGAGTGTGCTGGGAGCAGCTGAAGCAGATATAATATAATTTAGTGCATTTACCTGCATGTACAGTAAATATTGTATGTTTTGTGAGCTCCGTGCTGCGATCGAGCCACAGCTCAGCTCAGCTGCACGGGCCCTAATACATCTTCTCCTGCGCCGTCAGTATAATAAAGTAATCCTTGTCCAAAGTGACAAATCTATCCGTCACTGGGCTGCGGTGACACCAAAGGTCTCCTGCATGAGCGATGGTAACTCTTTCACTGACTTTAATCTCAGTATGTAGCGCTCGATCTCGCATGCGCCTCAGACGCTTGCACGCACACATGCTCGCACAGATCGACAACCAATTCACTAATGTCACACCGCTTATAAGACTTGTCGGGATCTTACGCACAAGAAAAAGGTTTATACTAAACTGACAACTTCGGTGAAATAGTGTTTTTGTGCTCTGTCACACTCCGGCTGTCTGCTACATTGTGTGTGTTTAAGAATAGCCCCGTGCAGCCGATGTATTTGTAAGTGTCAGTAGTTTGTTTGTTTGACACTCCGATGTCACGACCCCAGCTTGCTGACTGCTCACGTTCCGACCCTCTGCCCCCCCCCCCACCAGCAAAGCACCATTGTCCGACGGCACTGACCTGCACCCGTCCTCCTCTCCTCCCTGCCCCCCCTCCCTCCCTCCCTCCCTCATTTCCCCATTTATGCTCACCCTGCACTTTACGACAGCCACCATGCCACCCCTCCTCTCCCCCCCTACATACACCCTCCAAAACCCCTGCCAAACAATGTCAAGCGGACTTATTCTTTTCCACTCTGCCATTATGTCATCTGCTGATCATTCCAGAAAGGCACGGCGCTCTCCTTTAGCCCTCGTCCCACCTTGGTCCAACTCTTTGGCGGCTCCTGATTCGCCAACTTTGCCCGCCTGTCTTTCCGTCCTGTCGCCTCGCCCTCCCATCTTCGTGCGCTCGCTCGCGTTTGACTGCCAACCCAGATCGCGAAGAGTGTGTGTGCATGTTTGTGCGTGTCTGTGTGTTGTCGAACAATAGCCAGGGCCTAATCTCCATGTCAAAACCGCTCTGCCTCCCCAGCGAGCAGTCCGCTCAGCGTTTAGTAGCGTTTTGTCCCCCCATTCTTCCAGCACCACAAAAAGAGCAGAGGGGAGGGAGGAGTGAAGGCCTGTGTGTGTGTGTGCGTGTGTTTGTGTGGATGGGTGTGGGTGATTGTGGTGTGTGGTTAGGGGTATCAAGCATTTCACAGGCTAGAATTTTGAATTTGTGAGATTCATTTCTGGGAGTGACTGAGAAAAGAAAACATTACTTGTATGTTTTTATGGGTTTGATCAGAGTTTCAATGGGGGGCATTTCAGGGTGGCCAGGGTATCCTGAGCCCCCGAGGTCCTTATCTGGTGGTTTGAATGTTTAGACAGTGTGTTTTCGCTTCTGAGACCAGGCGGAAAAAGAGCCGGGACCAGCCGAGGCTCCTAATAGGTTTACCTCATACTATTGAATCCAGTCAAGCGGCACAGATCAGATAGCCACAGTCTTCTCCGCAACGCTTATCATCTCTGTCTTTTTCTTTCTTTTTCTTTGCTCTTTTTCTTCTCCTTTCCTTCTGCCTGGGAGGTGCGGAGAGGGGAGGAGAATCGGGGTGTAATTGGTGAACGGGGTTAAGTACATGTTTGAGCCCCCTGCGGGCCAGGGCGCTTCAGATGATGACTTAATCGTTTTTCTGGTCAATTATGTGTTTGCGGTCTCGCGTCCCCCCCCTCCCCCCTTCCACCTCTCCCTCCACTCTCAGGGTTATGATAGGGGGGAGGTCTGCTCCCAGTGGGGAAGATGAACCACACACACACACACACACACACACACTCTGTCCTGCTCTCTCTTTTCTCTCCCCCCCTCCTTGCTAGCTGTCTTACTTAATGTCTCTATTATCTTCCTTCACTCCATGACCTATGTTCTTTCTCACTCTCATCTTTTATCTTTCCTCTCTCGGTTTCTTCCCAGTCTTTTAAGTTATCGCCTCACGTCTCGACTCCCTGATGTGAAATGACACGCTGGCATCCTTACACTTCTTCTTCTCACTCATACTCAAATCATATGGCTTAATAGGGTTTAGACATGACAGCTTTCGTTTTACACCTCTTGCATTAAGAAAATTTACAGATCCCAATGATTTCCACTTAATACATCTTTGGATTTCAAGTGATATTTGACTTTATATATATACAGTGCTAATGCCTCCTCCTTTCTCGTTCCAGTTTAACCGCTGCATAACCTCCCAGCTGATTAAGTGGTTCAGCAACTTCAGGGAGTTCTACTACATCCAGATGGAGAAGTTCGCCCGCCAGGCCATCAACGACGGAGTCACCGGCACCGAGGAGTTGAGCGTCAGCCGCGACTGCGAGCTCTTCCGAGCCCTCAACATGCACTACAACAAGGCCAATGACTTCGAGGTAAACACCGACACTTTCAGCAGCTTATAATGCAGAGCAAATTGTAAAAAAGCGGTATGTTCTGAGCGAGGGGAGGAGCCGAGAGACCATATCAAAAAACGTTGAATTTCACCCGATACCTCGTGATGCAGACGGGTAGTGTGACACCGTCTCACTGTGTCCTCTCTGACACCGCCTCGCTGTGACTGTTCTCAATGCTGAGTTCAAGTCTCCTATACATCCTGCCACACTCGCTACGCTGCACTGTAATATACATCGCCGCAATACTGTGAAAACCAACGCTAGAATAGTCTAATTGTCAGGTTTGTGACAATGCACTCTCTCAGAATTTACTCATCATTCAGTTTATCTGTAAAATCCACAATTTGTGGTGAAACACTGGACAGCAATAATATGAAGAAAACATTATTTTCTAAAGCGTGCAGGCTTCAGTCATATAGGGATGTGAGGAACTCTCATCCAATGAGGAAGAAACCTTACAGACACCTCACTCATTGCTTCTTCCTCACTGTTAATTTCCCCTCAGCGGTTCTCAGTGTGCGTGTGTGTGTCTGAGAAACCACATTTTACTTCCCTGTCCTCATTTACCTATCATCTGTGGTGAGGTGTTTATGCGTGTGTGTCTTCCAGTGTATTGTAATCATAAATTCTCATCAGGCAACTTCACCTTTACTACATTTTATTTCTCCCACTTCCTCCTTTAGCTACCGTTTGTGTGTGTGCGTGTGTGTGTAAAAGTGTGTCTGTGTGTGTGAAACGTTTCAGGATCGCCAGCGCTCTCTCAATGTCAGCTGACAATAGACCTTTAAAAGGCTTGTGTTAAGAAGGACCTGGAGTGATCTGGGTTTGTGTGTGTGTGTGTGTGTTAGAGGGAGTCGGTGTGTGTTGGTGTATGTGTGTGAGTGTTTTGTTGTTGCTGCATTTCCCAGTGTCCTGTTCACCTCGAAGGGTACAGCCGTCCCTTGGACCGGCCTGGCATGCTGGCAAAGCACTTCTCCAGTGTGTGTGTGTGTGTGTGTGTGTGTGTGTGTGTGTGTGTGTGTCACTTTGAGGGGGGAAAAAATCTCACTGTTATCAAGGTTAAGCGTCCTACTGTTTTAGTGAGAGGAAGGGGAGAGAAAGAGGGGGAGAGGGGGAAGAGGGAGATGGATAGATAGGGGATAGAGGGTGAGAGCTCAGAGACAAAGGAGAGAGCGATGAAGGGAGGGAAGGAGAAAGGGAATCGAGGGGAAAGGAAAGGGGAGAAAGAAGGGTAGAAGGAAAGAGGGGGGAAAGAGAGATGACGTGCAGGAGAGAAGTGCCCTTGTGAGCAGTGGGAGTTTTGCAGCGCTCACATTTAAAGTGCTTCACTCTCTTTCTCTCTGTTTACGTCTATCTCGCTCTGTCCGTTATTTGTCCACTGGGGCTCCTCTGTGTGCACCCAAACACACACACGCACACACACACACACACACGCGCACACACACACACACACACACTTCCCCACATCCATCTTCAGCCCTCTTAAGGGAGGCTTTGAAAGACTCTGGCAGGCAGAAGCACTTGTATATATGAGGTCTCAATAATCCCCAAGTCCATCAGAGCAAAGCACAAAGAAAAATGACACAATTCCTCCTCTTCAGCTGCTCATAACGGCTGCAGGAATGATTTGTTTAGCCACTGGGGAATAAGTTGAAATCAAGAAGATGGCGTGTGCGTGAAAAGGGTGCAGCAAAGTTTGGATTTTCACACCACCAACGTGTAATCACAGTAAGGAGTTAAAGGATAATAATGTATTTTTTTAGTTTGTTCTAATCATTTAGGTTTCATTTTTCCTGATCCTGGAATCAGGACTTATTTTCCTTCAAAGGCTTGTTTCTGTTTTCATATCAAATTTTGCTCTGCTTATGGTAAATCACCTGACACCCACAACAGGAAATGGAAGTCCCTGATGGGAAATAATATCCCAAAAACACACAGCTTCATAACACTTGATATTTTTATATATATGACCTTGTTTAGAGCCCATGTTGTTTGTCAGAACAAAAATTAAAGACCCCCTTATTTAGGTTTCTAAACTCACAACTGTCCCTCATTGAATAATCTAGAATCTATGATCATGCACATATTGCATACAAGATGTCTTGCACTTCACTGAAGTCCATCCTCAGTGTGTGTGCGCGTTTCCACACCACACTTGTGTAAGCTGCCTACCACGATCGGCTTCCAGATATCACAAAATCAAGCTTGTTATACTTGTTAGATTCAAGGCGGACAGAGAAACTCTCCCCCTTCAGCAGATCCATTTAAAAACGGACTAGTGTCAAACTGCACATGCATCATTCTGCACAAGCACAGACAAGTGAAGAGACAATCAGCGAAGCACAATTTCTGAGTGGAGTGACTTCAGGTTATCTGAGCCTGAAATAAGTAAATGTTGAAAATTTAACTACATGTATTTCAGAGCAGTTGGGCCAAATGTAACCTGGAGGGATTTCCCTTTAAGGAAACTAAACAGATCCAAATGACGGTTTCTGTGACTGACATGACATGTCACAGAAAACCTCAGACAGAACAACCCATAGAAAGAGAGTGCAAATATCCTAAAAAAAAAAAGTTTCCACGCAACGAAAATGCCTGACATCTTTCACCCCCCCACCCGACAATCCCCTTCTTTCTGAGTCATATCTCAGACAAAACTATCATTCTTCTCCTGGCACCAGGAAGCTAGTGTTGAAACAGGCTTAAGGGGAACAGCCTATTTGCATACATAAATGTGAAAATTTGCAAGAAGACAGACAGAGAGGAAAAGAGTGAGAGAGGCCAGGTGAATAAGTCTTCTGTTGGCCGAGGAGCTGCAGCAGTGCAGGAGGGAGGGAAGGTGTTTTGCATATTAAGGTTTTTTTTTTTGCTGGGCAGGTGTCTGAGAGATACAGGAGCTGATTAGAGTTTAGCACAAGGAAAATTTGCCCAGCCATGCAAATTCTAACCCCCCTGACAAACCAACCGCCTTGGTGAGCACGAAGACTCTGCGTGTAAGTGTTTGTGTGTGGCTTTTTGGTGTGTGTGTGTGTGTGTGGGTGTTGTTTGTGTGTATGACAGTGTGTGTTTGTGAGTGCGGGTGCGTGGGTTGTGTGTTTTTTGCTGTTTGATGTTTGTGTGGGAATGGTGTGTTTGTGTGTGTTATGCATGTGCACGGACACATTTGTTATGTTTTTCCGTCTTAAATGTGCGTGTGTGTGTGTGAGTGTGTGTGTGAGTCATAGAGGTAACATGGAGATGGAAATGTACTGGATGTGTATCAGGATGCCCCCAAGGCCCTTTTCTGTGGATCTCTCCCCTTTCTCCTCCACCTCCTCCTCCTCTTCCTCCCCTACCTGCCTGCACCACCACTTGAAACAGGAGCCTACGCAGATTCAGCATGCACACACACACACACACACAAACACACACACCGAGTGAGTTTTCCCTTTGCCAGATTCTGCATCATCAAAGTTCCATCCACCTTGGTGGCGTCTTTGGAATGAATATGTCCTCTGTTTCAGTGATCACACACACGCACACACACACACAGACACGCATAGACACACATATACACACACACACACGTCTGTGGCCTTTCTTGTTTGATGCTAATCTGCTCTGTCACTGTGCTGGCCTAATACGCTCCCCATCTCCCTCCCAGCTCCTCTTTTGTCGCGATTGTTTCCCCTTTTCCTTTCATATCCCTCCTCCCTCGCTCCCTCTCGTCGTTCTCTCTTCCTTCTGTTGCCTCTCTCCTTTCATTCTTTCATCCTCCTCTTTTGCATGTCTTCCGTTACCCCCCCACCCCCCTCGCTTTTTCCCCCCATTAGGAAGTTTTAATGGCATAATTGTCACATTCCTTCTGGCACAATGAACACCAGCGGTAATTAAAGAGCTTGCCGTTAATTACCTAGACCCCGGCTCTACTTTCCTCTTTTCTCAGCCCCCCTCCTGATCCCCTCTCTTCTTCTCTTTCTTCTCTGCTTCTCATTCGCTCTGTCCATCGCCATCAAAGTCTTCCGAAAACACACCCGGCCTCCCAAAGCCTTGACTTTGAGCGAGCAGCGCTTTCATGTGAGGACTCAAGTGAAAATTCTCGCTTAGTGTCCTTTTCCTTTTACTTTGCAGCCCCCTCTGTCTGTTTTTGAACCCCCAATGACAACACACATCATCTTTCATAAGACAGGAATGTGTGTGACCTGGTAATGGGTTAGAGACAGAGGGAGGGAGGGAGAGAGGGAGAGAGGTGGGGTCTGATAAAGAGGCAGTTTTATGATGGCTCTGGGAAACTCTCAGATTTCCATAAGACAGACTGGGCCAAGTTTCCTCTGTCAGTGACCACTCCTCCCACAGAGGACACGCACACACACTCACGCAAACACTCATACATACACACACCTCAGCATTTAAAAGAGGAAGTCCCTATGATCTCTATGCGAGGGAGGTACCAGCGGTGAGAAGCCTTCGTCGGCACACACACACTGGTATCATGTGTCCTCCCTTATCAGCTGCTCTTTCTCCTATTAGAAAGATGTCTCACTCCTTTTGTCCCTCTTCCTCTTTTGTCTGTCCATCCGTCTGTCATCCCTCTATTTGAATTGATAACGCCCATCCACGGACGCACACTCAACCACTGTGATTTGACCAAAACGTGACCAAATAATGAGAGAAGGTTTGACTTTTTCACTCCTCTTCCTCCCTCACATGTGGCCTCTGCCTCCTCCCCTCTATTATCCTCTCTTTCTCCTTTTTTTCCTCCCTCCGTCTCCCTCCTTCCCCGCTCTCTCGGTGTCTCTCCAACTCTCCATCCATTACCAGAGCCACAGAGAGCTGAGAGCAGATGCTGTCTGTCCAACCGCCGTGCCCCATAGCATTGTGTGCTTCACCTCTCCTTCCCCCCTCACTCCCTCGTTCCTCCTCTTCACGTCCCTCTCGGGGCTCCATTTGTTCTCCACCCAGAGAGGCTAATGTCTGTTTTCTCCTCCTCCTCCTCCTCCTGCTGCTTTTCCCCTCCCTGTCTCTCTTACACTTCTTCATTCCTGTTCTTTTTTTGGGGGGGGTTTCTCACCACGTTGTGCATGGTGTGTGTGTGTGTGGGGTGTGTTTTTGACCGGGGTCCGACCTCAGGGAATTTGAGGTGAAAAGGTCACGGCCGTTGCACTGGATGCAAAGATACAGAGACACACAGATACAAATACAAACATATGTAAGTAAAAAGCACACGGTTGCACACAGGTGTGGTGTTGTCAGTAAACGGCTCTAGGGGTCTCTTTGAAGAGCGATTGAAGACAAAAAGAGGTAGAAGATAGAGGAGAGAGATGAAAAGCTGGCTGTATAGATTTAGGTTCAGAGCTGCCAAAAATACAACCGATACAATTTGCCAGTGGGTTTATGCGAACTACACACACACACACACACCTCTAACCTGCTTTCTCCCCCTCATATCTACACTATCTACTGTCATTCCCCTAATCTCTCTCGTTTCCATTGAGAAAAGGCTCATGTGCAACAAACTCTCCTACATGTGCATTTATCATGTGTGCACTTTAAGGCTGTACAGCATCACATACAGCAACAAATAATGAGTAGAGTCCTCGCTGTCCTTGTACACCCATGTGTAATCATACGAGTGTGTGTTTGCACCTGATTTTCCCACCACAGCGAGCAGATACACCAGCTTTCGTTTTCTACAGAGATGGTACAATTAAGGCATTAATCATGACCTGAGGAGAGGAACTGTCTTATGCGCTAATATTTATCATGAGGAACACGAACCGAATCACAGTTATGATATATGATGGATACAGAATGAGACATAGAGTTCAACGACAGTCCTAACTTTGTGATGCTGATAGGCTTGAATGGTTGGTACACCCAAATTTTTAAAAAGCATTTCTCTTCACAGATTCTCTTCACAGAATTATTCACCTCTCAGATTTCTTCTGCCACCTTTGTACAATGAAGGTGAACATGTGGTGATCACAGTTATCAGTGTCCCTGATAACCTACAGAACACTGTCAATAGTTTTCTTTCAAACTACTTTCTAACACAGAAATAATACTTTAAAATTGTTGACAATTTGATGCTCTGGAGCAAAATCAAAGCAAATAATGCAGAAACAATCTAAATGGCTAAATACAACTAGAAGTTAGTGATAAAAATGTGTTGCATGTGGGTGAACCAACCCTTTAAAGAGAGACTCCAACAACACTTTACAAACATATCTACCAAAGATCTGTTAAAAAAAAAAAAAAAAAAAAAAAGATCCCAACAAATCTGATATGATTTGACATTACCGCTGTGATGTGAGCCTCATTTACGACTTGTCTTGGCTTTTTAGTTCCCTTAGTGGGAAGAGTTAGGGAAAGAAAAGAATAGAGAGCAGGATCATCTGCTTCTCAGTGAATAGCCGGGGGCTATTGAGGGCCCCCGTTTGACGTAGCCTGACAGGTCTTTTCTTCACCGCGTGCTGTGTGTGTGCTCGAATGTGTGCGTGTGTATGTGAGAATAAGCCACTTTATTCTGTGCACTGATTAAATGACCAGAGCTGTGTGTAGAGCCTGGGGCACCAGGGGTGGCAAGGAATCACTTAAACATAAAGAACTACATGATCCCCCTTCTCCTTCTCTCACCTGCTCACACACACACACACACACACACACACACACACAAACACATATCCTCTCACTGCGCTCGTCCAACACTTGACTCTCCCTCCTCCCACCAGTCCTCCCCTCATCCTCCTCCTCCTCTTCCTCCCTTCTTCTCCTCTCTCCTTCTGTCCCTGGTCACCTTGTGAGGGGCAGCCTGCTCTGTGGCACAGCTGCTGATTATGTCATTATTTCTGGACCATTTTGGTCTCCCTCCGTGTGTGTGTGTGTGTGTGTGAGAGACTAATGAAGCGTGGCAAAGGGACTCATGCCAAAATGACCAGGGCGTGCATCAGAGCTGCAGATGTGTCAAAGCAACCCCCCCCAATTCAAACACACACGCGCACACACACACACACACACACACACTTCCCATTTCCCTTGCTGATGCCAAACTCTCCCTCCTTCAATCCAATCTGCAGTTTATTATTTTTCTTTCTTCTCCTGCCATCTTGTTCTCTCACTTGCCCTTCCTTCCTCTCTCCTTCTATCCATCCATCTTCCATCCTCCCTCCTTCGCTGCAGCTCCTTGCTCTCCATCCTTTATTGTTTGCCCACCCACCCACACCCTCCTTCCTCCTACCCTTCTATTCTTCCCCTTCCTCCCTCCCTCCCTCTGTTCTCCTCCTCTCCAGATGTCCTGTTCCTATCTTCCAGACTCCCTTGCTCCTTTCTTTCCCTTCTGCCTCCTGCTCGCTCTGTCTTGCTGAGCCGGGTTGACTTCCTGACCTCCAGAGGCCCTGTTACAGCGCTCCATGACCCCCCCTTCGTTTAGATGGCTTTCTTTCAGCCTGTGTCTGCCATACAAGCCCAGACGATGAATTTTTAAGTCTCTAAACAAGGGCTTGAACTGTGATTTCTGGCTTCCCCTGCTGCTTGTAATTCTTCTGAGTACAGATTATTTTTCTGTCTGTTGTCCGCGTCTGTCGTTTGGCTTGATATAAAGCGAGCGCCCTCGCCACAACCCCCAATTCCTATGAAGCAAGGGAAGGAGAGGGGATGGCAAGAGGGGAGGAAAGACATGTCAAAGAGGCCCTGATATGATATGAATTCTGAGCTTGTGTGTGTGTGTGTGTGTGTGTGTGTGTGTGTGTGTGTGTNTGTGTGTGTGTGTGTGTGTGTGTGTGTGTGTGTGTGTGTGTGTGTGTGTGTAGGGGTGGGTGTTGAGGCAAGTAATGGTGGAGGGAGGAGCGAGGAAGATGGGATAGGAGAGCAACTTCATCAGTGACCCTGTCCTGTCCTTGACTCCCCGGCAGAGGTGCACCTTGAGAAGAGCCCATGTGACGCTAGCGCTCATGCTCACATACGTATACAGACCAGACAGCAAGACACACACACATACACACACGTATACACAACAGCCCCTCAAGGCTCCATGTTCTCAAGGCTATCAGCGCAGTGAGGGTGGCTGGTGTTTGCTCAGCTTTGAGGCCCGTTTCCCGTCCCAGTAGCCGCGTAAGCACGAAGAAAAACGCACACTTAACGGATGACAGATTTGTGGACTTGCAGGGAAAATTCAGGAAAAGATTGTGAAAATGAAGAAAATGAAGCGCTCTGGAAGGAAACGATCAAAACGAAGGATTCACTGCGTCTCTGCCCGTTCTTGTTCCTCGCTAGTTGGCTGGACTCTTCAGCCATGGCACAGTCTTATCAGCGGGAGAGGGGGTTGGGACAAGCGTAGTGAGGGGTAGGAAGAAAGGGGACATGGGTTGTGTTTGCCTAAAGTGACAGTGTGGGCCAAGGGCTTATCAAGGCCTTTGTAGATTATTGATCAGAGCAGATACGTGAGGCACAGGGGCCTATGTGAGAGTGTGTGTGTGTGTGTATGTGTTCGAGGTTCGGGAAGCTCTGGCTTGACTCACTGAAATGTCACAGCTCAACTTCAGTTTCAACTCTTGTTTTTCGCTGTCAGCAGAAGTGAGAAAATTCTTAAGATACAGTCATTACTCATGATGCCAGATGACCCCATCTATGGCTTTCAGTGCATTACAAAACCTATAAATGCCCTGTCTCTCTCTCACACACACAAACACACGAACAAATACAATGACAAAAAGCATGGGAATTGTTGGTATTCCCAGGCTGAGCTGGGGTTAGGAATTAACCTGGCTGGCAGCAGGGGCTCCTGTTGTGTCCCTGCATTTCATCCTTCAAGGCTACAGCTCGCTAGCACACACACTCACTCACACACACAGCCTTATCTTCCAGGGTCTCGTCTTGTTTGGCCAACGCTGTGCAAATAGAAGGTGCAATACATCTCCTGACAGTTCCCAAAAGCAAGGGGCAGAAACAGCGTTGGCCAAACAAACAGCCAACCCTGAGTCACCGAGAGAGGGGAGATTTCTCAGGCTTTACCGAAACACATTCAAAGACACGCATACACACACGGACTTGCGCGCAGTGTGTGTAACAGTAGCCTGGCCTTTATTTGAGGGCTTGAGCCTCTGGCTACCTTTTTAAACGTTTGTCTAAGCAGTCTTAAGACAGGGGCCGCTGCTGGAGTGAATAGCTCCCAGCAAGCCGTCCACAGGCTCCTATTGTCCTCCGTCATATTTTATTATCTCATCAAAAAGCAGGAAATCCGATTCCCTCTCTCTGAAAAAGAGCTTATCCTTCTGTCTCAAAGCAACCTGTCACGAGAGAGGGAGATGGAGAGAGGTGGAGAGAATGGGGGAGAGAGTTGTGGGGGGAGGGGGGGGGGAGTCGGTGAATGAGAGTGATTAACTGCCTCATCATTGCCTCTTGTTGGAGAAGTCGCTTTTTTTCTCTATTTCTTCTATTTTTCTTTCTATCTTTCTTTCTCTTTGATTGGCATTTACCAACACACGTCCCAATGCAAAGGTTAGGAAAATGTGGGAATGAGAGACTGGCTTTTTCTCCATTTGCTATGTCTTTTCTCCCCCCTTTCCCTTCTTTCCTATCCATCTTCCTCCTTTCATATTGTGTTACACGTTCATAGAATGAAAGCTTTTGGTTTTTTGGACCCCCCACCACCACCACACACACTACCATCCTCTCCATCTTTCTTGTAGCTTCTCTCAGAACAAAACTTATTTTTTTCAGATGTCCAGATGATCTTATCAGCAGAAAGTGTGTGTGACACATGAAGAGGTCAACATTTGCACTGCCAGTCCTCTTTGGTTCAGACTCACCCACACTAAATTTGAAGATGCTGTTTGTTATTCTAATGTTCATAAGACACTGATTAAATCTCAAAGCTGTCTACAAATACAGATTAATCACAGCCATCCCATATAATTGTCTGTATTGACATTTAAAACAAGTGATCATGGAGAAAGTTAGAGATGGGAGAAAGTCTTTTAAATTCACAGCTGTTGACCATGACTGAGTTGGCTTATGTCATCAGTCTCCAAAAGCACAGTTTTCAAAAACACCAGCATGGCATGGACCAAAAGCCAAACAGAAAAAGGTGTGTTATATATCCGGCATAGTGGGGACGCACTCTCAGTCACCTTGTTTTCCTTTCCAGGCGTCATTCCACACACGCAACCCTCCATCCATCGCTCTAAACTCTTTTTTTTTCCCCTGTTTCTCTCCCTCCCTCCCTCTCTCCTCCCCTCTTTGTACATCTGTCCTTTAATTTTGGGCTCTGCTGAGAAGTTGTTAAAAAGCCCTATGAAATATGTATGAAGGATTGTGAGCCACGCGATTGGCCCCATTTACCGGACAGCCGAGCGAATGAACGGCCACACTGGATAATCCCCCACAATGCCTCTGGAACAAAGGCCCAACAGCTGACCCTAGAGAGAGAGATGAAGAGGGGGGGAGAGTGAAGGGGGAGTGAGTGGGACAAGGGAGGGGTTGCAAACAGTTAAGGCTCACTGCTGGTCAGGAGGCAGCTTGCTCACATACACAACTCACACGTACTCGCAAAACAAAGGCTTGCGGGACAGGAATAACTCCCTCTGTTCTGTCGCTCCGCTCTCTCTCCTTAGACTCTTCTCAGCCCCTCCTTCTCTTTGCCATCTCCCTCTCCCTCCCTCCCGTTCTCACTCTCTCGCTCTCTCAGTCAAGAGGATCTGAAATACCAATACCCTTTTCTCCTTGACATTGCTTTCTCCTTGCAGTCAGCGTTTTGCTGTCCTTTTATAGTCAAAACGTCAGGAGAAATTCCATGCAGGAATATTCTTAGTAATGCGGCACTCCCTGCGTCTAACGGCTAGGGCAGCGGCCCGTTAGCCAGGTCTTTTGGGAAAAGGGTGCGCATGCCCACACAGACGCTTGACAACGCACACACAACGTTGCCCTCACACCGGGGTCATTGTGCCAGTATTTCATAGACGACAGCAGTCCAAACAATGAATTATATCCACTTCTATCGCACCAGAGGGGAATTCAATATTTGGGGAATTGGGTTAGCTTGTGTGTTTTCTCTCGCTCTGCCAAACACACACACACACACACACAGCATACAGGCTCCTTATTCACGACTCACCTTTTCACTCGAGCAGTGGACAGAGATATGCACACACACCAGACACACGGGCATCTTAGCCTCCATTCATCACCCCGAGGGGGGCGGGTGGCTGTCCCATGTGTGTATAAGTGTGTGTGTGTGTGAGAAGAGGCATGCCTGTGTGTGTGTGTGTGTGTGTGTGTGTTCCAGTGGCCACTAACCTTGCTGTGTCCTGACACTCCTGATGAGTATCTGCAGGACACTGGAGGAGAGGAGCGGAGCGGAGTACGCACTGTCAGGCATTTGGGCAAGCTGCTGTATATGTGTGTGTGAGACAGTGTGAGCTTGTGTGTGTGTGTGAGCATCAAGGGAGGCGGGCAGGGAGACAGTCAGCATTATCCAAGCAGGTGACCCCTGAAGGCTGCGTCGCCCTGGAGCTTTGAGTCGAGGAAAGAGACTCAGCCAAATACACCAGGGTAGCTAGCATGTGTGTGTGTGTGTGTGGCGAGCATTATGTAGAGCTCGGTAACAGTACAGGATGTGTCATCTCCTTGGCACAAGGAGGTGTGTGCACTGGTGTGTGTGCTCACGCCTGCATGAGAGAGTGCGTATGTGTGTGTTTGTGTGTGTGTGTGTGTGTGTGTGTGTGTGACAGAGTGTTGGCTTGGGGGAAGGTGTCACAGATCTTTGCCAGACTAATCATCTCCATGGTGTCGGTGAGCGCTGCTGTCAGGGACACTAAAGAGGCGGCGTGTCTCCCCGTTCCCAAAGCGTTTAGTACTTCCTCTTTCGCCAGCACCTCTCTGCCGCTCTTCACTCAGCTCCGCTTTCTTGTTTGGTCACAGATTTACAGTAGGACTCATAAAGATGTCACGCTCACCGTGTTGTGGGGAGGGAAGTGGGAGGTGTGAGAAACCTGAGAATTCACAAGAAGTGACTTTTCTCAGGCTGACGCCTCAATTGGCTTTTAAGGAAGTAGATACTCAAGAGGAAGGAGATTTATGGTTTTACATCCACTATGAAAATATGAACATACCGTGTCCTGCAAAGGAGGAGATGGCAGTGTTGAGCATAATGCAAGTGCACACTGCTGTAAAATGACAGAAGTGTGAAGGAGAAGGAGGAGATCTTTGGGTTCATTTTCTGTACAGATGATGTTGAGTGAGCTACTTCGAAAGGTACATCAGAACAAAAGATGAGCGACTGTGTTAGAAAATCTCACATTCTTTGATGAAACAGCAAAGGCACAAGCCTGAATACATAAAAATAAGAAGTTCATTCCAACTCCCAAAAAGCACTGCCAAAGTACTATCTAATCGCTGAGCTAAACATTATGTTGTATGCATCATTAACAGTGAGCAGAAGCTTAAGTTATGCAGTGATACAACTTCCTGCAATTTACTTTCAAGTTAGGAGTCAATTCAAGAAGGTATCGGCAACTGCGACAGTGTTTTGTTCACATTTGTAACCACAAATTCTTCTAAATATGATACAGTTCTCACTCATTCCTCTGACTGACAGCTGCAGCTAAGGCTTGTGGGTATTGTAGTGTTTAGATGTATCCACTACATGAATCTGACAGAGCACATTTATTTACAGAAATTGAGGCTTAAAAATGAAATGGTGGTCATAATATAAACCTATAGTGCCTCTAAGTTATCAGTGTCATTCCTGTGTTTCTATGATTTGATAAATTAAGGAAAAGAATAGAAAAAATTTACTGTCTAGAAAAATACTTCAGGAACTATTATAATGCCAGATGCAGGGTCTTCTTATTTCTTTGTCCAGTTTCAGGAATAATTTAAACAGAGAAAGTTATTAGAACTATTCTAAGAAATCAATCACGAATGAAAAACAGCTAGACAAAAGTGAGAGAGCAGACTCAGAAATGAGTCTCAATTCGGATTCTGCTCTTACGAATACCGCGTTCGTGTTTTGAAATGTAGTAGAATGTAAGAGTAGCGCTCAGAATTTTTGGTCACTCAAATCATAATTAAATAGATGAATAACAATCTCTTTCCTTCCTGTGTCCGTAAAGGTTCCTGATCGCTTCCTGGAGGTGGCCGAGATCACACTGAGGGAGTTCTTCAATGCCATTGTGGCCGGCAAAGACGTGGACCCGTCCTGGAAGAAGGCCATCTACAAGGTCATCTGTAAACTGGACAGCGAGGTCCCCGAGGTCTTCAAGTCTCCCAACTGTCTCCAAGAGCTTCTACACGAGTAAATTTCTCCCCCTCCTCCTCCTCGCTCGACGCTTTGCGCTTTTTTTATTTTCTCTGATTTCATAGAATTTCAAAATGATACTCTTTTGTTTTTTTTTTCCTTTTCCCCAACTTTACTTTTGATTTCCTGTTTTTAATTTTTTAAATTTTTGAATGTATGAAAGTTATGAAGTAGCATTCCCAATCTGAGGCCTCTGTGGCAGTTCCTAAATGACCTAGCTATTGTGTTGTTGTTCTTATATGATAATTATCATGATGGTTATAATTTGTTTTGTTTTTCTATGATTCTGAACTGAAGAGACTCTAATCTTATTGGGTGTTTTTTGGACCGTGTGAACCCTCATCTGTTTTGGCCTGTTTTATGATCAACACTAACTAAGTCCTTAGTGTGTGGAAGGAGTTCCCATTTACACAACTAAGAACATAGGCTGGGTCCCCTAAAGACTTTACTCATGGCACCCAGGGGTGTTCCTCCAATCCAGTGGGTGTCCAGATGAACTGTCCCCGTGGAGTGGGTGCCCAATAGACTCTGCTACTGAAGATCACACATGCACACAAAAACAAGGCCTAGTTAGGTTATTGACTGGACTAAGACTGGACTTGTGGTACTGGTCTGTACTAGTCTGTGGGACTTGGACTGGATTCAAATAGCTACTGAGCTCTACCATGTTTTGAAGTGTGTTTTCCCTGCAAGTAGGGCATTGTGTTTATTGGCTGTACATTATTATTTTGATTATTATTATTATTGTTGTTGTTTATGATTATTATTATTTGTCATCACTGCTTGCTGAAGATTGGCACTTCAAGATTTGTTTGTCCCTTGATGCCGTTGCAGAAAAAAATAAATTATTGCTATTAATATTATTCCACAAGAGTTTAGATTCTGGAATATTTTACCCCCATTTCCCATCCTTCTCCTTACTCTCGTTATGTTTGTCCTTCTCTGAAGTGGACTTTGGTTTTGTTTATTTGTTAAGTCTTTTTGGTGGTTGGGGTCTGGGGCAACTTGCCTGGAAAGTGTTTGGATTTGGGGTTTTTAAGGGTGGGCCATCCGAGTAGGCTTCTCTATACGCCTGTAGTGATTAGCCTGTCCTGCACAGGACCAGTCTGGCAACAATGCTAGAGAAGAAGTTAGGCTGCAGAACATGAAGTAAACGGTGCAGAAGTATAGAAATATGCAGAAGTGTGGCCGTTTGGTGCGTGATTTGCTGTTTTTAAACGGCTAAATTTCCATAGCCACTCCAGCTTTGATAACTAAACTGCTCCCACTAAATGAGCCATTTGTTCAGCTATCAAATAAATCTGATTGGTCTAATTATCCGTTCAGAATTGGTGAACATACACAATAATAACTGCATAGTTCTTTGCCTTTTTATAGCACTGTTCAGTGAATAGCTCATGTGTGAGATGAAGTCACCTGTTTATACGACAGGCTTTTATTGTGATTAGCCTATACAAGGTGTAAATTACATTATGAAGTTATTTCAATAGCAGTTGATACTTGAATATATCAGAATACTGTGGCAATCTAAAGTACAGTGTCGCTGAAACAATAGATAATTGAATACATGCGAATAGAAGCATCGCAGAGAGGAAGATAATTCGTGGAGGGCAGAGAGAGAGGTGAATATAAGCTGAAACACAGGCATTCATTAATTCTGCTTCAAGTGGAACTTCCCCCACAAACAACACACACACAATCACACACACACATACACTACTCCTTCCCTCCACGTTCACCTGCCTTTGAGTGATCTAGCTCCTCTCTCACTGCAACAATACGAGGTCAGAGGTGAGCACTCACCCCAGGGGTAGATGGAAAAGCTCTCAGCACTACAAAGCGCGGGGACAAAGGCACAGAGCGAGGAGCGACACACACCTGAAACCCTCTACTATGTCCCTCCGTCCCAAACTGGCAGCTTATAAGACCCAAAGTGAGATTCTGTTGAAGCCGCTGTGCCCAGTTTGTTAAACGCCATTCCTTTAACTTTTATCTGAGATTGTAATCCCAGATTTTCCACTTGAGTTGTACTCGTATATCTAGGATTTTATTAAATTTATCCGCCCTCTCAGGCTTTTCAGAATTTTAAGAAGCAGGTAGCGTTAGCTCCCCTTTTGATGAGGTAAGTTTGAAGCAATGAGAGGACTTTGTAGGCTTTGTAGAGTGCGTGCGAACTCGCTGTTGATCTCACCTTGGCGACATTAGCGTATAGTGTGTGTCTGCGTGTGTGTGTCTGTGTGTGTGTGTGTGTCACAAAAGATCAAAAGGGGCAGGTTGCTTAACCTGCTGACTTGTCTAAGCGAGACAAAGCGCCTGACAAAAGGAGGCAGAGAAAGACGGAGAGCTACTCCCTTCATTATGTCCCCCCCCTCTCCTCCTCCTCCCCGGACAGTGTTCTTCTTAAGATCCAGAGCCCTGAGAGAGCGAGTCGGACATATTTCTCACTGAAGGATGGGCTAGGCCCTGCATGTCTCAAGAGTCTCAAAGCACCAGCCAAGGGCTCTAAAGTGCCACAAAACAAAGGAGAAGGGAAAGGACACTTTTATCTGATGCACAGATTATTATCACTCTCCACCCTCCCCCTTTCCTGCAACCCCGCCCTAAAGTTAAAGAGTTCCTGCGCCTAAAAAGATTAATTCAGGATAATGAAGACTTATGTGCAAAAAAACAAAATGGATTAGCAAAACCTTAATAGCGCGTTGAGAATATTTTTGTCAAGTTTTCCTTTTCTGGGGACGTTTGATTTTAAGGATAGCATTATTGAAATACATATATAGCCTTTTTTAAGAATTGTAAATTTTAAATCTATGGGAAAAGAAGTATATACAATAGTGGAAGTTCTTTGGACGGCACTGTTTCATAAAAGAAAGCTTGAGGGTATTTTTAGTGACAGCTTTGTTTAAATCTGTATTCTGAATAAGTGAGTTGTTGGTAGATTAGGAGCAATAGTTGTAGGTTTTTTGCAGGTTTTGTGACCACTTTTTCTTTTAGTTTCTTTACATTTTTTTGTATTGTGCTGAATGGCTGTCTTCTTGAGATCCGAAAAATAAACTTGGAATATGTTTTCAGAGTATGAAATATTGTTGTTGCTACTGTAAATACTGTCGGGATGAAACAAAGAATAGCTGTACAGTTTTTTCTATTATCACTCAGAGTGCTAGAGAGGGGTGAGAGTGGTTTAAAAAAAGAAGGATGGAAAAAAAGAGGGATGACCCGTCCTCTCTCTCTAACTGGACTCGTAACCACTCTTCCAAAAAAAAACCCACAGAGGAGAGGTTTTGGTTGTTGTTTTTTTTCCCTGCCATGCCTTTAACGGGGGTCTGTTTCCCGTCGGCAGTGCCCTTGAAGTTGCACCAGCATCCGTTTCTTTAATTTTTTGCTGACAGAAAGATGCATTTGGCTGGTAATGATGATGTCACACAACGGCCCGTTGGCAGTCCCGGTCTCGTCCAAAAACGAGGGCAGGGCTCCCGCCAACGTAGCTCTAGATTTGACCCGGGAGAGAGACAGGAACTCATTGTCATCAGAAGAGTAGTGTCATGGAAGGGGCACATGTTGTACAGTAACAGTTTAATAAAAAAAAAAAAGAACGCAGACAGAAGAAAAAAGTGATTTATACCCTTTTTTACCGGGTTCAAACGGTTGGAAAAAGTTTGGACTTTCTGTGGAATTTCTGTAGGCTTTGCATCGTGTGTGTGTGTGTGTGCGTGTGTGCGTAGATGTATACAAGTGCGTGTCTGTGTGAGAGAAAAGACCGATTATGAGAACCTGTGAACCAGTGAGTGACACAATTCTCAACACTGTGGCCCCTCCCCCACCCCTGGGAGTACCATCCTGACATGTAAATGATTCTCATTAAGCGTTGGCAACGTGTGTTTGGTGTGTGTGTGTGTGTGTGTGTGTTGCGATAATTTCCTCTGATCTGTTTTCTGACCTGTTTGAAAGGGGTTTTTGTTTCTCAATGCTTTCGGTAGTAATTCTTTTTTTATTATTATTACATTGCTCCTCTTTTTTTTGTAAATATCAATGATGTGGACTTACAGTGATAAATACTGCCTTTGTGTAACTTAGCAATATGTTATGTAAATAGTGTTTTGTTGATGCTTTTTGTATGACATTATTATTCGATTCTAGTGCAGTAATTCCAACTGGAACAGCCATGTTTCAAATACAGTCTGAATAGTTACACACAGGTTGTAAAATTAAACTCATGACATGGCTGTTTTTTTCTGTTATTGGTGTCTATTTGTCTTGCAGATTTTGTGTAATTTATTGGTTTAATTTATCCTAATTTATTTGATGTTATTTTCTTTTGTTTTGTTTTTTTCAAACAGGGAAGGCTGTACTGCATTTCATTGAGTAGAACCCACTTTAAAGATTTTAATCCTTATCTACCTAAATTTTACAAATTAGTATTCTAGCACTCAATTGAGAGAAATGACAAAATGGAGATCTTGGCAGCTAAATGGAACTGGACAGTTTAATTTAGAAAAAAAGGTTGTCATGTTTTGTTCCAGGACAGGGCCGAGGGTGGGCTGGAAAAGCTGAAACTAGTTTGAAGCAGTTTTGTATTTTCTCTTGAGATTTTTTTCCCCTGTATTGCTTTGGCCCAGCCCAAAAAACAACCAGTAGTCAAATTGCCTTTCGTGCCTTCACCCTCTATGAACTGAATGTATGTGCAGTATATATGCAAGCTTGTGCAAAATGAATAAAAAATGGAAATAAAAATGAAAAAGAGAGTAGAAAACGTCTGCTGCCTACGGTGTATTAATATCACCTGCTCCATAATAAAAACTGTATTTTGTTTGTGTGTGTGTGATGAGTGAGAAAGTGTTATATAATGATATGGTATTGCCTTGCTCTTTTCTATCTTAATGATGACCTATTTTAGTACATCACTGACTACAATGTATGTATTTACTGTACAGATACTGTGTCTGTGTTTGAGTGATTCAGTGCTGCTCTGCTCTCTGTGATTCAATGCACTAATGAGGGGTTTGGCAGCGGAGCACCAACCTCCCAGCACAGTTTTCACCACAGACGACTGCAGATGCCGCCTCATCGGGCTAAATGCAACAATCGCCATACGCAGACACACACACACGCATAGTGAAGTCTTTGACCTACAGTACCAACACTGAATAAAGGCATCGACTAAATTATGTGTGGAAATATATACAAGTGCATGAAAGATTTCCTATATTAAGTTAATAAATCCTCAGATAAAAGTTCAAGAAAACAGCAGAAAGAATTTGGGTTTGTTCTACAGCTGCAACTATAACGATTATTTTCATTATCAAATTAATCTAAAAAGATTCCTGTGACAAATGCCTGTTTTAATTTCCCACAGCCTAAGGAGATGTCTTCAAATTGCTTGGTTAGGGAATCCAAAACCCAAAGATAGTAAAGAAAATGCATCAAATCCTCAAAATTTGAGAATCTGGAACCACTTAAAATAAACTAAAATGATGAATTGATTACCATTATTGCAGATTAATTATCTGTCGATCAAGTAATTGATTCATCAACTAATTGAAGCAGCTCTGGTTGTAACCATTTAATTGTGTTCGTAATATAAAATTGGATCCGACTTATTTTTTGTAAAAGAAAAATGCTCACACATTCACACATATTTCACATTTTTAGCGCTTATTCTATTTGCTGATGAGTCTGGGAGTCTTTCAAGAAAAATATAAGAGTATTTTAAAAAGGCTCGGTGTGTTCTCTCTGCGTCATTTTGCTGTTTTCTTATCATGACCTCTGTTGTACTTTCCACCACGCCTGCCCGTTGCTCTGTTCCTTTTCTTCCTTTTGTTCTTGCCTGACTGCTTTTCACTCTTTTTGCTTTGATGCTCACTTTTGGAGTTGCTTCTTTTGTGTCTTTCTTGCTTGCTTGCTTTTATTCTTTTTTTTTCTCTCGCTCCCGTGTTCCTTTTCCCTCTTGTCCTCCGCCTGCCTCCCTCCGCTTGCCTTAACCGGAGGCTACAGCTCCTTAGGTTGGGCTGAGACAGCATCTTTGTACAACACCAACCGTCTGCTCTGTAATCAAATACCATCTGTCGCTACATCTGAAGACTCACTCTCTCGCTTCCTCCATCACACACACACACACACGCGCATGCACGCATGTAGGCACACACATGCACACACACACCACATCTGTGCCTCCCACTCTTGAACAATGTGTGTGTGCGCTTTTAATGTACAATGACCCGTGTACTTACAATCATTCCACCTGATTCATTCTTGGCCTGCAGGGAGGAAGTCACTGGAGTCACTTTCACCACTTCCTGTTTTTTCCACCTCTCCCGCTGAGGGTTCAAAGGTCATTGTCTTCAGGTATATACATGTTTGTTCTGCGGCTCTGTGTGTCAGCAAGACCTTGGCTGCTGTATCACACAGGAGATAGTGGACTTTAGTTCCTCAGTCTTAGATCAACGGCCCACTATCTCAAAGGCTGCCAGCCTTTCCCAATGTTTGTCCAATGTTTGTCCCTGCTCCGGCACAGAAAACGTTGACACAGTCCCCAAGGTCCCTCTCCAAGTCCCCCCTCCCTCCGTGGTCGCCTGTTATCACACGCTCAGGTTCAAGAACATTTTCCGTTTGGTGTTAAGAGTGTGTGTGTGTGTTTTTAGCTGAAATTGTTTTCTTTAAGCATTTCTTTTAGTGGAAGGTGTGTTTTGAGTGGAGGATTCACAGCACGCCAACCCAACAACAAACAGAGAATTGTTTGGTAAAGATCACCACACACATACACTGATGTAACTCCCCATGCTAAGGAAGCTTTGTGACGAAGAAACACAAGGACTCAGGACCTCATTTCGATTTCTTCCCTGTGCGATCCTCCTACCAGCGACCAAAATGAGCTGTCCGCCGTTTGAACCGCTTTGACACCTACACCTGGAAAATGACTGTGGGCTTGAAACTAAAGCAGCAGAATACGACTGAAGTTTTTTCTTCATCAGAGATTTTTTGTTCACAGAGGATGGTAATCTGTATGTATGTGTGCATCTCCTTTTACTCGGTTAACGGCGCATTTATTGAATCATTGCACCTAGAATCAGCGGTGGAATGTAACTAAGTACATCTACTCCAGTACTGTACTTAAGTACAAATTTGAGGGGCTCGTACTTTACTTGAGTATTTCTATTTTATGAAACTACTTCCACTCCACAATATCTCAGAGACAAATACTGTACTTTTATGTCCACTACGTTTTCTGACAGCTGTAGTTACTCTTTACTTTACAGATTACAATTTTTCATACCTTCCTGCCCAGTGAATAACACGTATCTCCAGATGTGTGGTTTCTGAATGTTTGTGATGATGTCAAGGATTAAATGTTGATTTAAGAGTTGTGAGTGAATAAACTAACCCTCTTGAATAAGCTCTAAAATACATCATCACAAAACAACACTACAAACATAAGATCATCATATACAATATTGCTGTAGATTTAACTACCAGCAATATATAAGTAGTTAAAACAAGCACAACAATAAACATCTACAGCGGTAAAATGCCACATACATATTAATTCAGCAATAATTCATCCAAAAACATCAAGTAATACACTGACAGGAACTGTTTTACTGCACCATTATTTGATACTTGAAGTATATTTTGCTGTTAATATTTGCATTCTTTTACCTAAGTAAGGTTTTGAAACCAGACTGTTTACTTGTAGTTGATTATTTTCACAGTGTGGCATTAATACTTTTACTCAAGTAAAAGATCAGATTACTTCTTCGACCACCACCAAGAGTCAAATTTGTCACACAAAAATCATTCCAGCTTCAATCAGCAACCATGAAAACAGATTTCCACATTGCACAGATTGATGGATTCATTGTGCATGTGTTAGTAATTAAACACTGGATTTCATCTTTTGTGGACGGAGCAGCACACTGGTCTCAGTCTGCTCCAGAGCCACTGGCACAGTGTGGGATTCACTCTGGGTTGCCCACATTTGGCATCAGTGATGGGGACACCTAGTGGTCAGTGTGTGCAGCTCCCACCCTGTGTGTGCTGCTACTGACGATGTCTTCATAACATCCTTATGCATTTGTGCCCTTTGTTGAGTTCTATTTGTTCTTATACATGATCTTTTGATTAATTTGTTCTTTCTCCTTCTACCCCCTCCATCTTTTCCATCTCCACATCACTTGCATGTGTGTGTGTGTGTATTTGTTTTGTGGAATTGGAAGATTCCAATTGGACAGATCATTATGCCCCCTTTTTCCTCTCTTTCTCTCTCTCTCTCTCTCTCACTCTCTGTCTCTCTCTCTCTCTCTCGCTGGAAGGCTCCAACGCAACTGGAGCCTCGGAGGCTCAAGAGAGGAGCCTGGGAAAGGAGGAACAAAGGGCCGTCCGTCTGCAGCCATCACCACTCCGCACCTCCTCCTCCTCGTCCCCCCCGTTCTTCCCTCCCTTGGTCCCCTCGCCTCTCTTCCCTCTCCCCACTGGCCAGCGCCCCAAATTAAGACTTCAGACAAGAAAATGGGCTCACTAAAAAAGGGAGAGAAAGCGAGTGAAAGAGAGAGAGAAGGAAGTCCATAACAAGCCAAGAGGAGCAGAGCGACAAAGCCTCTGTTGTTGGATGGCAGGGCCCCTCTGTCGCTCTGCGAGGAACTGTCACTGTGTCAACTTGGACCCCTTGTTGCGAGTAACACAAACACAAACCATAATGAACACACACACAAAACATACACGCACAGGCAGAAACATGCTGCAGAGGACACCGCTCACACACTCGCTGAAAAAGGCGGCGTGAGCATACAGTGTGTAAACTCACGTACAAAAGCACATACAAATCATGCCAAGAACATACTGATACTCCAAAATTAGTATAGACAGTATAGGTGAGAAGGCAGCAGGGGTGAATCCCCACAGCACATCTTCATTTTGACTGCCAAGAGAGGTGAGGCGGAGGGAGGGAGGGCAAAATGAGGAGGGAGGAACTTCCCTTAAAAATGAATGAAAAGTGAAGGTTTGTGAATGAGGGTGCATGTGAGAACAAGAGTTGAAGGTAGACAAAGGCAGGGTAAGTGATAAATAAGTGATATATGGAGGCCCCAGGGGCAAACGCCTCTTTTAGGGTCTTATGAAGTGGGCACACACACAAAACACAGCAGCGAGGCCTGTGCTTGCTAAATTTCTCAAAGAAAGATCAAAGAACTGCAGGTGCCTTTAACACATAACCTCCCCTCTTTTCAAGAGTGAAAGTGGTCACGGCGAGTGTGTGTGTACGTGTGTGTGCAAACAGTGCATCGGGGGCAGAGATAGAGACTGAACTGGTTTGGCTTCTTCCGGTCTAAACTGGGTCTAGTGGGTCCAAGACAGATGGCACTCAGGGCAAAGCCGGTCTGGGCTCTCTGTCTCTCTTTCTCTCTCCCGCACACAAACACACATCTCTTTTAATAGCCATTATTGGCATCCTTTGCCTCTTCCAGATCCCTGAATCAGAAATCACAGAGGCCCATTATATTTCCTATTGACCCATTTGGCAAGATGGTGGGAGCATCGAGTGCTGGATTAAATCGAAAGCAGTTTATAATCCAGTAATTCTAATGTTTTAATTACTTAGATGAACAGGAGGTGTTTGAGCAAAGGCTAATCTCTGAGACATAAGGGGGAGAGATGGAGAGAGAGAGAGGCGGGAAGAGATTTGTCTTTCTCCGTTGCAACACACACACATGTGCTTACTCGCGGAATATTAGCGGCGTATTAAAGTTTATCACCTGTTATCAACACAGATTAAAAGATTCACAGACTTAATAATGCACATTAAGGTGAGGCCCAAAGAGTGGAGGTGCGAAACAATTACCGAGCTTAGATGTCACTGTGTATCGGTATGTCATCTACATTTTCTTATTATTTTGATATCATATTCACAATGTTCTGATTTTGAAAAATCAGCAATTTTAGGGCAAATTTGGTCAATTACCACAAGTTTTGTTTTTTCACTGAAGACCGGCTGTATCTTGAGTGACATCCATGGCTGTAACAGATCCCACAATTGTCTTTGATAGCCACCCCTCCCGTCAATCAGGCTGTAGGACAAAGGCTGCTAAACCAAGGCTGATGACCTCATGCCTGGGGTCTGCTTCATACCGAAGGGGTCTTAACACCGTTCAACTTGCCTTTTGTGTCTGGGGCCGTTTTTCAGACGCTGTTGAGTACCCAGAATCGCCTCACAGTATCTCTCGAGGCTCAGGATGCATGCGCGCACACAAACACATGCGTCGCTGAGCCAGGAGTGAGCCTTAAGACAAGGGGTGACAACCGGGACAGCTGCAGGGGCTGGAAGCCAGTCTTAGTCCCCCCCCACCACCACCTCCCATACCGCCTCCAGCCAGCCAAACAAGCCATTGTTTCTGGCCAGGGCCTTTGGTATTTCATTTGTCATGAAATGGATACGGACACGAGACGACCATGAGGCTCTTTCTCCAAAAAAGAAGCTGCTACTGCTGCTGCTGTGGCTGGTAACTGGTAACTCCCCTCATCCTTAACCTTCTCATGGAGCTTGCCCCAAGCACCCTGCTCTGAACTAATAATAAACCTGCTTTTTCCAAGGTAGAGATGTAGGTAGGGGGGTGGTCCGAAGGGTATTGTGGCGTAAGAAGAAAGAAAAAGAGAAAGAGTGAGAGTGTGGGAGGCAGGGAGGGAGGTTAGCTTATGTGCCAATCTGTTTTTGTCATCCTTTATGATCTTCATTTTCTCAGGTTTCCCAGTAGACATTAGGCAGGTTAGGCCTGTGAGCCAGGTAGGTCATCAACGTCCCGCTCAGCTGTTGTCAATCTCAGCTGAGAATGAGTATGGTTTTGTGGGTATTATGACAGAGGGGCTATATCAGCCTCTCAATAATTGGCCAACCTTTACACATTCACATGGCTGCTCGATGCTAAGCTGTTGGCGCATGCCATGTCTTAGAGCAACTTTCAACACGTAGTTAACAGCGTCAAGGAGGAACTGACAACATACAGCTGTGCATCTAATGGCATTTCTGAAAACACTAAAGACGCAAGATGCTCATCACCTTCGCAGCTCCATCATCTTTAAGTACCCAAGACCAAAAGAGTTCATGGACATAAAAACAATACCCCTCTATCTCGGTCAAGGGCATTCCTTGGCACAACAATAGGACCATCTCCTCCCCCGTATTTTCCTTTCCTCCCCTCCCTCCTCATTCTCCAGCCCCTCCATCAAAGAGCATTCCAGCTCCAGAGCCCCCTAAGCCCTTCACTCTGGGCCTGTCCATGTGACACGGCACGCAGACAGTCATCTTTAAGAATTGATTCACTCTGGTATCCAAAGCCTATGGAGCCTGGCTGCCAAGATACCCAGCATAGGCGCCACTCATGGGGTCCAGGTACACAACAGCTGCTCCCTAACAATAAAGGCAAAAAAATGGGAGGCACTCAGGGGGAAGATGCAGCCCTAACCTCCCTCTCAAGCCTGAACTGGTCACCTTGAGCCAGTTGTTGCCTGCCTGCCTGCCTGCCTTCAGAGACGACAAAGGATTGGGTCCAACTTTGGGATGAGGGTGGTGGAAGGGGGTGGCTATTGAAATAAAATCGCAATAAAAATGGAGAGAGAGGGGGGCGCGGGATGAAAGGGGACAGGGGAAATATTTTTCCCTTCCTTGGAAGAAGGGAGCAGTCACGGCTGCTCTACCAAGATGGTACCAAGCGACACATGGAAGACCATAAATAAGGCAATGGCATGTTGTTTTCTTCTGAGGCACACTGTGTAGTCGCCTGGAGGTCAAGTCAAGGAGATGCAAGCCCATCCCAGAAACCTCACACACACGCGAGGAAGTAAGACCGGGTATGTCGTGATACTCCAGAGAGAGATCACAAATCATACAGAAGGAGACAGGGGAGATATTACCTCACCTGAAGTGTTTCCATAAACTCCAGTGTACCAAAGCCTTGGGAAGTGGTATCACTATTCAAGCAGGTCTTGACCCACACATACTCTGATTTATGATGATACAATCTAGCACATCATCCATCAAAGGAGATTAAATGAGGCTGTGTATATAGTAATTCCACCCTCTGAAATTATGTATACTGTTGAGCCACTGGTCTAAAAACTAAGAGACAGATTCCAGGATGGCTTAGGAAACAGGAGGCAAAGTTAAGGAGAAATGCAAAGGCAAGAGACAGAGAAGACAAAGAGGAAGGAGACAGAGGGAGGGAGATGAGGACAGAGAGGAACTTGGCATCATTAGTCTTCCTGTTAAAACGGAAAGGCAGAAGAGGGAAAGGGAGAGCGATGGAGAGACAGGGGGAATTTACCAAAGCAGCTCAGGAGGGCCCTCATTACGATATTAAACAAGATTTAATAAGTGAGAGTGATTTGATGAGGTGATTATCCTGGCCCATTAATCAAGCAGGCTTCTGGCCTCGCTGTAATATGGCCCATCTTTCCCCCTGTACCAAAGCCTCTTTAGACGCTGAGCTCCTTACTGCACTAACGCCGCTTCAGAAACAACACCAAGCCAAAAAAAAAAAAAAAAAAAAAAAGGCATATTACGTCTCATCTCTCAAGCCTGCGGGTATTTTCGATGCTCGCTCATCCCTCCACCTCCCTGCCCGCTCTTCTGGTGCATCTGGTAAATTGAACTCCTTAACATCTGGGTCAGAATCTAAAGTCTTATCAGAGGGAGCTAAGAGTGATAACTGGCAATGATATCGAGAAAGCATCTGTTGGCTTTAAGACTTTTGGTTGGAGAACAGAAGGAAGTTGTACGGATTTCGCTGGATTGTTGGGTTTTGTAAGGGAAGCGTGTGTGTGTTTGTGTGTGTGTGGGTAAATGTGTGTGGATGGGCTGAATCATAGAATGCTTCTTAGGAAAATGAGGCGCAAGCTGCATCAGGACATGAGCGAGCGAGCACAGTCTGCTGTTTAAGCTCAACCAGGTCAAAACAGAGTAATAAGCCTGGCAGACCATGCGAACCAGACCCTCTAGGGCTGCAAGAAGGTTTATCAATTAATCGTTTTGAGTATGAACACAATTTCACAATTTCCCAGAGTCCAAAATGGCATCTTCAAATTGCATTTTTTTTTGTTGTACAAACAGTCCAAATCCCATAAGATGGTGAATTTACAATAACATGAAACAGAAAAGAAGAAAATCCTCACATTTTTCAGGCTGGAATCAGCACATTTGACATCTGTGCTTGATAAGTAGCTTAAACAATTAATCCATTATAAAAAATAGTTGGAAATTAATTTTCTGTCAATTGACTTTTAGCCTTAATACCATCATTTCTGTATATTGAAGAGTAGGATATGTAGTGCAATGAATATCAGCTTTTGCCAGAGAAGACTAGTCCACTTTGGTACACTTACTTGGTCACTTGCAAAAAATGCTTTTGGGATGTTTAGTAAAATAAGTTCATTAATATGGAACCTCTCTCTCCCTGTACTTCAGGCAACAATATTTGATTTTCTGTCAGTTACACTTGTTTTTAGCCACTGTGGAGATAATTTCTCATAACTGTTCTTCAGCTGCGTTCCCGATAAAGTCTGCAGAGTTTTTACTTTATGTTTACGACTTAGGGCAAAAATGCCTTCCAGTGCCACAAGCTGACAGTGATCATGCATTACCAAAGTAAACGACTTGAACCAGGGGTTTTCCAAGACTGAGACTGTGGGCTTCCCCTCAGACAAAGTTTTGAAAAAGGCATCCTCTCGCCTCCCCTTAGTTTACTTTTTAGTTTCACACAATTCCTGGATGCCTTTGGGATCATGATTATGTTATTTGATCCAATAGACACTCAACAATTGAGGAAAGACAGTCTAATATTGCTGCTTGTCATAACTTCAGCTTACGCATAAAATGCATAAAAAAGATCTGCCCTGAGGCCTTTATTAGTTCCTGGCTCTGGGGAAGAGGGAAAAACAGTAAAAATCCCCCAAATCTACTGTATTTCTCTTGAACAAAATCATGCACATTTCATCTATTCAATGTGCTCTCCTCCTCCTAACTAATCTAACAACAAATGTGATCTGCCATTCACTGAGACTCCTGGGGAAGCCTGACTCCCCCTTTGAAAACATCTGGCTTAAACAGATAAGTCGAGGTTTGTTTTGCAGGTGTGCAGCTCCCTCCTTAAGCAAAATAGGTTTTATTTCAAATGCTGTCTTTATATTATCAATTCCCTTAATGCTGCCATGTTTGTGCAACACTTGCCTTGGGGTGAAGCTGAGGGATCACACAATTTACAAGTTGCAACTTGGGCATCGAGTGGTATTCAACGGCATATTTAAAAGAGTCAATGTCTCACCTTTACAAGTCTAAAATGCAACATTTTGCTATTTAGTCCCCAGGGCACAGCTACAGATGTGTGCACTAAGGAAGAGCAGGGCCAAATTGACAAGAGCTGAAACAATGAGTTGCTTAATTGATCAATCGATAGATAGAAAATTAATTGGCATTTTTTTTCTTTTGATCATGGAGAAATGGTTTCACTCATTCTTCAAGCAAAAATTCTGCTCTTTTCTCATATATGATAGTGAATGGAGAGCTTTGGGTTTTGGGCTGTTAGTTTCATAAAACAAGGAATTTGATGGTGATTGTGATGTGCATTTGTCACTATTGCCCTTTTATAGACAAAGACATTAAAAATTTAACTGAGAAAATAATCACCATACTACTCAGTAATGACAAAAAATCACTGATTGGCGCCCCGTCCAGACTCAAGCTTTCATGAACTGACGGCAGATTGAATCACTATTGTGCTACTTTGATGAAAGGAAGAAGGGAGATGGACTTTAACAAAGAGTATGTGAGAAACCTTTTGATTATCACTATAGAAGTCTACAAGAGGTAAATCCTATCATTAGAGCACAACAATAAGACATCCTGCACACACATCTGGGTACAAAGCAATATCGTTTTCTCCTCACAGTGGAGTAAATCATACCTTGAGGGCAACCATGTGCCTTCAATACTTTAACCTTCAGTGGGCAAGCTGACTGAACAAGTCCAGTCCGGCACAGCTCCGATCCACATATTTATAAGATATAATTTACTGTGTGGAATGATATGATAGAGCAATTGAGTCAAAGACAAGCGGTTAAATATAGCCTCAAGAGTGGGAGAGAATAGGTATTACAAAGACAGCCAGCCCCCCCAAAACATTTTAAAAGCTCAAGTGGAAGAAGATTACCTTAAAGCAGGCATGGGACGGAGCTTTTTCTGGGAACTGCCTGAGAGTATTAATACAATAAGCACAGAAAATATAATACAAGAATGTTTTTATCAACGTAATCCGAAGAGATGAGGCCGAACCAACCTGGAAAATAATCCCAAGGAGAAGGTCCCCTGGTTATCTGTCATCTGGGACACACACACACACACACACACACACACACACACACACACTTATGGAGACACGCTCACACACAGTGTCTCGTCCTCGCTTCAAATAATCGACAGATAATCTTCAAGAGGATGTTGTCTCATCTTTACTGGAACGTCCCCAGCAGCAGTGATGGTCGAGAGGTTAAGCTATCAATGAGAGGTCAGCTTGTTAACTTTTCTATTAACGTGACATGATATCTCTGACATGATACTCTGTCATTGTTTGGACACTGGAAAGGTTATTTGTCGGCTGAGATCCTATATTTGATTTAGGCTGAATTTAACTCATCCGGTGCCTTTCTTTGCAATTTAAAAATAAACCAAAGCATTATATAAGTCACTCAATAGGTCCCTTACACAGTAAATACAGTCGAACCAGACACAGTGAAGCTGCATTTGACTACAAACAGATGGAATCAACTTCCTGTTGATTTTAAATGTGCCCCAACTTTAACCACTTTCAAATTTACATGAAAACTCTCCTGCACTATTTTTTCCTTTAGTACGATTTTTAGAATCTTATTGCAATGAAACTGTATCTATTGTATCTATATAATATATTTTATTTTTATCTTTATCATCCCTTTAAAATATTGTTCTAATGCATTTCTTTGCATCATGCAAATGACTTCCCTCTTTATTTGAAAGGTACAAATTCACTTGCCTTGGCTTTATGATAAAACCAAAAAAAATGCAGAAGCAAATAAAGAACTTTATATCTCAGTGATAACACCTCGAGGGAAGAAAGAAAGAGTTTACTTGAAGGACAGATACAGAATTTGGTAGCTGACACCGATGGCTGTAAGACAATGTCGCCTTGGTGAGTAACTTTCTCTCTCTCCCTCTCTCTCTCCCCCTCCATGTATCTAAGCAGCATAATTTGAGTAAATGACAGGGGAACATCTGCTGTGCATAAGAGAGAGGCCAACACTTTAACATGCAGATGTCTCTCTCCATCTGCATTAATTCAATAATTACCGCAATGGAGGGAGGGGAAAAAATCTTTTTTTATAGCTTAAGACAATGTTATCTGTGCCAGTTGGTATGGGGAGGGCAAAAGGGAGGCGAAGGGGGGGGGCGAATGAGTGTGTGTGTGTGGGTATGTGTGCATGTGCTGCTGGAGGTTTGTGAGAGGAGGGGTAGATTATTACACCATTTAGCCAGAGCAAGCTGTCACATTGCGGAGAATCTCACTAATTCCATTGTGCCCTTGGTGAGTCACTGACAGACTCCAAGTGACCGGTGATGCCTCAACGCCACCACTTGGTCACCGGACAACCGACCTGCTCCACTCAGGATGTAACTGCGTGTGTCTTTTGTTGTATGTGTGTGCGTCAGATGATCAACCTGTGTATTTTAATATCTGGAAGCATGTAAGTGTGTACATGAGGGTGTGCTTGCAACCATGTTGCAACTACACAAGCAACCTGAGAGAGAGAGAGAGAGAGAGAGAGAGAGAGAGAGAGAGGTTACTGTACAGTACAGGCCATCGGCCGAGTTCCGATTCCCCAATTAATGGGAATTTGAGGCACAGCAGCAACACCAGAGAATGACGGGTCAAGGCTTACTACTAAATCAGTCCTTGTGACATTTAGAATGTCAGGCAATCATATTTTGGCTGGCACGATCAATTACAGTGAAAATATTGGGCCAAGGAGAGCATTAACATGTAATGTTTCCATTCAAATAGAGCTAATTATTTTATCAAAAGGTAGGTTCCAATATCTCATTTTCATCAAAAGCATTTATAAAGCAATCAGACAAATCTGATTATAATGCCCTTGTTCGATGAATGGAAGAGATTAAAAGAGGAGAATTGTTTAAATGATTTACTCTTTGCACATTAAAGACACTCATAGAGCTATAACCATGAGTTTCATTCAAATCATTTTCCTGGAAATGAAAAACAAAGAAAAATCCTAATTGTGCCACAGCAGTAGCAGGTAGTACAATAGACAAATATTTGTTCCGGGAAAAAGAATATCAGTGCACCAACAACCTGAAGGCGCATAACCTCTCACACAAAAGGTCACACTGTCAATAAGTGGCTTACAGACACACACAAACAATTAAAGGATGTATCACTGTACATATACGATTACACACATAAATAAACATACAACCTGACATAATACCCACGAGCATGCACACACTTGCTCGCACAGCCGCAGTCACACACACACATCTGACTCCTCCATGCCTGCTAAACTTAGGGACAAAGGAAAATATCTGTATACTTAGCAGGCCAACTTCCTTTGATTGCAGCAGTGCTGCTGTAGGAAACAATGCACAGGCACTATTAATACACCAAGGAGAAAGAGAATTCCTCTTAGAGGAAAGCTCAAAGGAGCCACCAGCCAGGCTATTTACAGACTGACTGACTGATTGAATGACTGACTGCACTATACTTACTGTAGTCTCTGCATCTTGTCTTACTCGACTCCTTTTTTCTGCAAGGACTCCGACATGCTGACACATACAGTGTATTGTGCATTACAGAGGCAGTGGTACATATTATTGCAGACCTTCTTTTATACATTTTGCTGACTAAACTGGTTATGAAAGTTTCAGTGTACGGATATCACATTGAAGCAAGTGCATGTGGAATGTAACAGATCTCTTCCACTGCTGTATCACATCCACACGCCTGTGACATTTGACTGGTGGTAAATAGCTGCCCGGCCACACTTATGATCGCCTCTCCTTTCTAAAAGTGCCCAGTTAAAGAGCATCAAATCCCCACTCGCTAAACCCACACAAGCCCAACCTTCATTAGCATAGCTAACAAACTCCCTGAAAGAGCAACAGTGAAGGAAGAGAACAATGGCAGTCTATTAAAGGGGGAGATGGTGGGGGTGAGAAGAGGAGAGGAAGGGGGGGAAGCTATTGTTCTGGTCTTATTTAGCCCTCGGTGTCACCCTGCAACTGTTGTCACTTCTAAGTTTAGCTGGACGGCTGAAGAGGACAGCGAAGAGAAGGAGGAGGGAAGGCAGGCGGAGGAGGAGAGAAGGATGGAGGACAGAGGGAGGGTGGACAAGGAGAGACGGTGTGAGGAAGAGGGGAGGATGAAGGGTGGAGGATAAAATGGATGCAAATGGAAGATGGAAAGAATGCAGAGTGAAGTGATGTCAGTCTCTGTAACCCACAAATGTTCATATAATGCAAGTGAAACTCAAGTCTCAAGGCTTAACACCAATACAGCTATTGTCGGTGCATATTAATTATATCCTCTTACATGCAATTAATATGGGTATCTACAGTGTAAAAGGCAACTGTGACTTTAAAATACATTTGTCTATTTAAATTGACAAGTAACAGCTTCAGTGTTTTAAAACTATTGTTTCAGCTGACCAAAGAAACAAGGTAGTATTGCTCTTTTGAGTAATACAGTAAGCAAACCTCTTTTAACATCTGTCTCATAAGCTACTTAAATGAAGTTAACAAGCAGCCGGGATTCAGAATCAGATAAAGTTGAGACTTTTTTTAGGGCTGCAACTAACGATTATAATAATTATTATTATTTCCGACAGGCCACTTGTGACATCTGCAAATATCTTGCATTATCTGACCGTCCCAAACCAAAACATATTCAGTTTGCTATCATGTACGATAAAAATAAGCCTCACATTTGGGAAACAGAAACTAGCAAATTAAAAAATGACTATACTGATGACTAAAATGATTTTAAAATAGTGGAAACAACAAAATAACATAACAAATGATTTAACTGATTTCCATATGTGTGTGAGTGTGTGTGAATGCTTATGGCTCCTGATGAACAAGGGGCACCTTCCATGGCAGTGTATGAATGTGTGCGTCAATGGGTGAATGCTGGCTTGTGTTGTAGACATCCTTAAGTGGTCAGTAAGATTAGAAACTTGTAATATAAATGCTGTACATTTAGTCAACTTCATATTTCAATCATAAAAATGTATACACCAGATGATTCAGTCAAGATGCCACAACACACTTTCCATTTCTACCATATGATTTCAGAATAGTGATTCCAGGGACTTCCAGGGGTCTCACAGAAACTGTTCAGACCAGCCTCAAGTCAGAAACACCCCTGTGATTGTCAGGTGTGACTGTGGGTGAATCAGGCCCAAAATCTGCCCAAATACCCTCTAGCGTGGGGCCCAGCATCAACAATGTTTGAGAGAGTCAAAGTATTATTAATGAGTCAAAGTTAACTCAAGCCAAAATTAGATGAACTACAAGTTATATAAAGTTGATTCAGTGTGGCTGAGTCAACAAGTGCTGGAACCAGATGTATCCTGAAGAGCCCAGGACCAAACATTTCTCCTCTCCCTACCCTGAAACTCTTTTTGAATTTCCCATTGAGTCAGTAAAAAACTGTAGCACAGAGACATACAAATGGAGATTTTTTTTTTGTCTGTGTGTGCATGTGGTGTGTGTTTGTGTACGGAGGAAACAGAAACAGCAGTGTCGGCGTTTGAAAGGCATGAGAGCAAACCAGACTACAAATAGATGACCAAAGGAGCCAAAAGAAGAGATGAGGCAAGACCCAAGGAGAAAGAAAGAGGGAGACAGAGGAGGGAAGGGGGAGACAGATTAGCCCAGCTGTCTGCTCATAAAGCGGCCGAGGGGTGAGGCGCTAAGCCCTCGAGTGAAAGCAGAGCTTAGGTGGGTGACACAGGGCAGTGGACCCCACTCAGCCCACAGTGGCCTACAGCATAGGGCCTGAGCCAAAGCAAAGACACATGGATAAACAGTGGGAGATGAGGCTCCGCGCCTGCAAAGCCCACAGGGCTAAGACGGCCGAGCAGGCGAGCAGGCAGGCAGGCGTCACATTCCCCCCCAGCCAGGAGTGGAGACAGGGGGGTTAAGGCTTAAGGCTTGGCTCCCTAACTGGCTGACAAGGGACGAGACGGGATGCTAGACACTGTCTCAGTCAGTGAGTTCATCAGAAGGAATGTGGATTTATTGTATCGCCTGGGCTCAGCTCGGGAGAATAAAGGAACGATAAAACAGGGTCTTGGCATGTGCCCCCCTCCCAAACACAGGCCAGACTTATCAATTACTCTGTGCCCACTCTTTCCACTGGACGCAAACACACAGCAGCGTCCATCTCTCAAGCCGTGCCCTGCTGATGACCCCCTAGTTAGCGCAGCAGCCTGGGAACGATGCGATGACAAGGTCATGAGTATAAAGTGAGGAGGCCTCCGTCCACCACTACTGCAACACCAAAAGTAGCAAAGGTCTTTAACAGCGCTGGATTTCACACACAACCCTCATCCACGACCTCATGGCACAGAGGCATTAGCAGCTGCCGTTTTACGAGGTCCCGATGTGACAATGTACCGCGTATATCCATCAGCAGTATGGCCATAAGTTATACATACAGTGTCTTCTCCGGGTGTTAAAAGCAGCAGAAGTGCTTATGCAGTTTGATCCTTGAAGAGGTGCAGGGTGAAGAGAGCTCTGATAATGTGCAGATAAATTATGAGACAGTAAAACTAACGGCTGCACACGGTGAATGGACCCCAATAGCGGGACTGGGAGGCAGAGCAGGTGAAAGCAATCAATTGTTTACTACTACTTGTTCAGCAACAAGTAGGAGACAGCGAGGACAAGCAAAGCAGGAGAGAGGCAGGCAGGTGGAACAGGAACGAAGGCTGGAACATTAAGGCTGGGGGGCACATTAGGTGATCTGGCAAACAAGTGGGGAAAGAGGACAGGTGTGTGTGCAGGAGAGCGAGTGAGCGAATGGAGAACAGGTGTCCTGGTGACTCAGGGGATCAGGTGACTGGGAATGGTGAGAACACACTGAGGGCAACTATAGGGCAGGTGGGGAATGGCAGGAATCTCAAATGGCATGAGAGGTTAATGACTGGGAAAAACAGGAAAAGGAGCAAAAATGTGCAAAACAGAGATAAACATTGTGACAGAAAGTGTAAATTTGTGATAAGCCTTTGAACACTGTCTTCCTTAGATAGCTTATTCATGAAAATAAAAAACAAATAATAATACTGATACTACGAACTATTAGATGTTTGAATGAATTTTCTTTCTTGCCTTGATTTGTACAAACACCACACTTTATTGTTTGTACAGTATGGTGCCCCCTGTTGAGGTACTATGGTCCTGTGTCTGCCTGTCATGACCTGCTGTGGTTTACAGTATCATTTGCTGAAATGAAGACCTTTTCTTTAATTATGTAGTTTGTAACATTCAATACAAAGGCTTGAAATTTTTCTAGGTCACTTGCTATGAGAAGAAGGCAGGGGAACACCACTATATTAACGTTTCACATGTAAAATTAAACAGTTTTCCTAGCCAGAGAGGATGTCTTCCACTTTTTACTATGATACACAACAAGGAAACTAATCCTCATATTGGAAAAGATGGAACTACAGGATGTTTGGCTTTTTCAGTTGAAAAACAGCTGAACCAATTAATGTACAATCAAAAAAGTTGCAGATTTATTTTCTGCTGCTACGATCTTTGCAGCTCTACTTCTTTCTGCAAATAACAGGAGTCAAACAAGAACACAAGCCAATACGAGTGCTGAATGGATTCAAGAAGAAATTTAAAATAGCTGGTGTTCAAAACAACTTAGTCTGAACCATTAAAGATGTCATGGTGGGAGTTTGTAAGACAAAAAGAAGACCAGAACTTATCTCTCAGACAGGTCAGGCTGACTGTACCTATTTAAAACCTCTGTCCTGTCTCTTTCCTGTCCGGCCTCTTATTCTGTTGATTTTCCGTAACAGGGTTTCCTTGAGAACTAAATCTACTTTAGGATTTATTGTTTCTTATTATTTCTCGTCATTGGAAATTATAATCCTTTGACCTAATCCCCCTCTCCCTCCCTCTCTTTCAGATCATATTCATCAAGATCATCCCCTCTGACAAAGCAAGAAATCAGCACAGCGGGGAGGTCTAAAGAGAGCGCGTACTAAAACAGGGGGTTTCTTCCTAATCAAATCAGGTTCCTCTGATGTAATCAAGACGAGACGCCAAAGACGACGACATAATCTCCCAGGGACATGCCTCCCTTGCTTGCGCGTTATTAAAAAATGAGGAGGAACAAATCTTTAGATTGAAAGACTGGAAAAATGGAATTATAATAAATCGGGGGAAACTGGGGCAAGGTTGGATAAAGCCTTCAGATACAGATGAGGGACAAATCTTCACAGTGGTTTGTGCTTGTATGTGTCTATGTGTGTGTGCGTGTGCGTGTGTGTGCGAGAGAGAGAGAGAGAGAGAGAGAGAGAGAGAGAGAGAGAGCAGGCATCCGTGTGTGTAATGTGTTTGCATGGTTGCTTATGAATATTTTCAATTTACTCAAGATCAAGTCCCTGACCTGAGCACTCCCTCTCTACCTCTGTGTAAAAAATCAGGAGTGCTGGTCATCCCAACAGAACTCAGTGTTGTTGGATAATCTGTCTGTGTCTGAGGTGACTGCTGGACTGTGATGCATCATGGGGCTTATCAATGACTGGAGGGTGCACTTACAATTAACACCCACATGATGGCACAATATGACAAAAGTGGACACCATCTAGGAACTTGAAGGCTCTTTCTATTTTTCTGATTGGTCTAACCTCCATAATGAATAAAGCACTGCATATATTGTATAATGTAATCAATGCTAGTGTTGTTGCAGCTGAATATTTGATTTTGTGAATTAAGTTGGTGAACTGAGCAACAAAATGCACAGTTGCCACAACACATAGAATGAAATTGCACTATAGAGAAGGAATCAACTGTCACAACATTTTCAGCTTTCACCACCAGGTGGCCTTACTGAGCTGCAAGGGAAAGTACCAACACTATAGAGATGAACTGTAGGCTATTCATATGTGTGCTGGTGTTTTACAACCTAAACATTATTTGGTATGTGCATATAATTTGTCAGGTAGATGATGAGTGTAAGGAACATGTCAAATAGGTAAATCACTATGGCTGGTGTCCTGCAGGAGTTTATATAGGCTGGCATACCATAGTGGTTTGGGTTTAAAGCACTGACGATGAATCACGAAGTCTACGTCTAGTCTAGAAAATGCCCCTACATCTAGTCCATAAAATGCCCCAAAAGTTTGAATAGCCTCCACATTGCATTGTGATGCATTATAACAACAAGAAACTACTTTAAAAGTTTAAGTAAAGTTGCTAATAATCATTGTATACACGGCAGCAATGGCAACAAATAATGATTACTTTCATCATCAATCAATCTGTTTTATGATACAATAGAATTATGACACTCTGACACCATAATGTACACTGTGTGACCATATAAGACTGTCTATCCATCAACACATCAGTCACACCATTTGTCTGTCCTGTTCATATGTCTGGGTGTATAAGGCCATTGTTTAAAGTACTGCCACAGGAATCATCATCAATGTGATAATAATTCATCAGGTTTTATAATTTATTGCGTTAATCAAAGATAGATATTAATGTCTAATGTTCTCCAACAACAGTAGATAGATAGATAGATAGATAGATAGATAGATAGATAGATAGATAGATAGAACTACAAAGCATGTAGGAAACAGGTACATACTGAATATTAAAAATATTGAAAATAAGAAATATTCACAGATTTAATCACTTATGGCGACATCAAAAGATATCAAAGTATAAAAAACACTTGACTTGCACGTACTTGTAAAAACTGTCTACAAGGCCCTCAGTATAATGACTCAATGTACAGCACAGATGAAGAAATTCTCACAAGCGACTTGCCAACCTGCACAGGCTCAGTCACAGACCATCAACAGGCAATTGAACAAACAATCGTGCTAAATTACTGAAATGACTGAAATGCCCCCGCAGAGCATTTCCCCGCAACTGTGTCCATGTAAACAACAGCAGTAACACAACAGCACTGCAAACAAGGTAAATAAGCAGAGGAACACAGCAAAACCTCATAATCAAATACACACAGATCATCAGAGAGACACAGTTAACCATCCGAAAAACAGTGAGCAAAGAGACAGACAGATTTCCAAATGTCCAAGATGAAGTTGTGTTTTACCTTGAATTTAAAACCCTGAAAGTACTGAGTTTACAGACAAATATAATAACGAAAAGCAGCAGGTTTTTGTGCAATTGATATCTGAGAGTTTGGCATAATGATTACTGGATTATTAAAACAGTTGCCACTTATTTTTCTATCAATTGACAAACTGTTTGAGGCAGTAAGGAACTTGCTTAACTTCCAAGACTTGTTCAATCTAGTACAACTAACAACTATTTTCAACTTCAAATAATGTGAATTGTTTTCTGTTGTCTGTTTGCTCTTTAAAAATGTTGAAAATAGTGATTCACCAAAGAGACAGACAGATATATAAAGGCAGAAGAGGGTGGACTTACATTATTTTTATTGAGGTCCATCCTTCAATGGAGATGAAGTGGTGAACATCCATGTCTTGTCCTCTTCTCTCTCCATCACTGCTAACCAATATTATAAAAACACTGTTAGCTAGTTTCATTTACAAACAGTCCAAGTGCAATTCGCCCAATTCATGCTAACTAGCTACCTAGCTAGTCCTACAAAAAGACAGCAGCTGATGTCGTTAGTGAAGCAAGCTAACTCTCCAAATTGTTTCATTTGAATCATGTTAGCTAACTTTCTATTGTTTATTACGAAGCCACAGTATACCTAGCTTCTAAATTCACATAATATAAGAGTTTATGACTAGAGACACACTCACTATTTCTTGGTAGCACGACAGAGATTTGATTGTTTGATGCTACTTTTCAAATCAACTCCACTTCAACTGGCAGCGTCGTTGACACGTACCCTCCGCTAGAGGCGCTGTTTCCCTCATTTGAAGAAACTTTATGAAAAGTCGGAAAAACAACATCATGTCAATTGATGCGCGGTTATTAATTAGCATTCTGATTAAAATGACAGTGATGACTTTGGAGTTTGAAGGAGTGAGGGAATTTTCTTTAGTTCCAGAGAGAAAAGGCTGGTGCATTTTCAAGAGGATCTTATTCAAATTATTCTAACACATTTAAAAGTAGTAAAATAACTTTATTGGGTGAAATTAATTATTGGGTGTTTTAATACAAGTAGAGTTTTTTTTTCTCTCACAGTAAAGCTTGTTATGGGGGCTCAATCTGAGTCTGTGGATGCCAGGATGGACTATTATTGGGTGACGCCTCAGGGCTTCATCCCCCCCTCCTCTCTGCCGGGGAGCTTCCGAGCCAAGAGTCCCTCTGGAGGCAGAGACAGAGGCAGCATGACGGGCAGCATCGAGGGGCTGGAGAGGTTTGATAGTCCGGACAAAGGACGAGGTCTGCGGGTGACCAGAGCCTTCAAGTTGGGAGAGCTGCTGTTTTCCAGCCAGGCTTACTCTTATGTGCTGTCAGTGAGGGAGAGAGGCTTCTACTGTGAGTGCTGCTTCACCAGGTAAATCACTGCTCACCTGTCTCTTAATGAACCTCATCTGATCACTTTTACCTGTGTCAGGCACTTTGTGATGAGATCATGAGGCTGCACATCCTGCAACACCTCATCTCATATGTTTTAATTCTCATTAGAATAAATTTAAAATCTAATCCTTTTAACTGCAAACTAAATTATTCCTCGTGTTTTATAAAATCAGTCCAATTCTGATTCACCATAATAAGTACTGACTGCCTCACAATTCCACAAAGCTATTTGTCATAAAAATGTCACTCCATAAAATCTATTTTTGGTGATGTGGCTCATCTTTCTGAATGGTGCTTCATGTATATCCTGTTCCACATGTCCTCACACCCTCTATGGCCTCCATATGAATGCTGAACATGAGAAATATATTTTGTGGCCTCAGTGGCACCATGATTGCATAATACAGTGTCTCTTAACCCCTCACTGTAGTTGTGAATAATGAAGGGGCTTTGGATTTAAAATAATATATCTGACGATGTTTGTGCAGAAACATACCATTTTATCACATGGAAATAATTTAGTATGGTAATCATAAATACAAGTGTATATATTCACACAGCATCATCAGTAGTTTGAAGATAAATCATGTTTTCTAACATTTTGTCATTCAACTTTTTACTGCATGATTGATTGATTATAATCAATAATGTCTAATATTTGTCTTTGTCCTGTAGTCTACAAGTTAGAAAGCGTGTGCACCATGCAGACACACCTTTCTCTGCATTAGGTGTACTGGGATGTAAAACACTGTCTTGCAGCAGCAGCTTGATTACTTTCTATGTTTAACATTAAGGAATGATTTATTGTCTGTATTGGCTCCAAATGGCGTAAGAGCAGTTTTTAATTCGGGAAGGTTCTGTTAGGTTTATTTGAATGATCTATGCAGAAGCTATCATAATTTGTCCTCTTTGATGCCTTAAATGATTTTGAAGTAGTGAGAGATGTGTGCTGCATGTGTGCGTGTGGGCTTTTTAATGCTCTGCCTTTAAACTGATGTGAAAAGTCGCAGAAGTCTAATTATGTGCACGATCAGGTGACAGAAACGATCTGTTCTTCCCCCGAGTCCAAACCCTAGTCCTGACCTCCTATTTTATCCTGAAGCAATCCATTCTAACCTACTTTTAATGTAACCTTAGTCTTGCATAAATAGAGCTTGGCCTTGGTCATATTGGGACATCTCTCCATCTTGGCAAGTGTGGAGGGAACTTGTGAACTTTTGCAGGTGCAGTCATAGGCAACATTGTTTTATCATAAAGGATCAAAGATGTTACAGATGATACAGCTGACTTTAACTGGTTACTGTATATAGAATACAGTTCAGACTCTGTATGATTATAAAAATCAATCGTGGTGAAACTCAGGGTTAGACCTGTACTTTACATCAGGTAGTGTGTTCCCAGCTTCAGCCTATCATTTCCACCCCTCCACTAACCAGCTTGCGAGACTTGGTGTGACTACCAACAGTAAGTGTTTGAAAAAAAAAATTTGGGTGGACTTATGGAGTGCTTTACTGTTTCAGTGTGGTAGAGAGACAGCTGGTCCGTCATAAGGTCAGATCTATTAATACCACAGAATGTTTTTAAGCCCTTCATTGCTATCAGTTACGACAGGCCACGAGCAACTGCTGCTTCTTGTCTCAGAGCAATGGAGCAAGATGTTGCAATCCGCATACACACTCACACTCTCAAGCAGTTAGAATCTCACATACGGCCCAGTGCTCCACTATAAACTCGCTTACATTTAAATGTTGTTTGTTTGTGTGCCTGGTAAAGTAAATTATGAGTAAATACTGTTTGCTGTAAGCTAATAGAGTTTTGTCTCTTATAGGAAAGAAGGCTTGGCAAAATGTGGGAAGTGCAAGAAAGCCTTTTACTGCAATGCGAAATGTCAGGTAGGAACACAGCTGGGGGAGGGACAGAATGGCTCTCTAATGTAATGTCTCCTGTGTAAGTGGCTAATGGATGAGGACACGGTGTAAGATAATGGACCCTATGTTGTACCTCAGACCTCCAAACTATTACTGTGTATTTCCTTTGCAATGGCTCCTGTGTGCAGGAACACAAGCAGAGTCACCTGAGGAATGACCATATTTGCAGGTGGACGACCTGACGCTTTTGTCAGGAGTGCAACATCTCTTCAACTATACCATGGATTTACATTAAACGATGTAGATATGAATGATATTTTTAATCTGAATGATTTACCTGATCTTTAGCGCCTCATCTTGCACCACCAACACGTTAAAGTTCATGCTTGTGGCCTTCACTCTAACAGTAGTATGCAGCTCTAAGTGCAGCTGAGGCTGATAAACTGCAGCTTAGACTGTTTAACGTTGAGATAAGTCTGAGTCTGAGATGGCCCAGAATAGCTGCTGTAGAGAGGATGAAGATGACAATATGTCCTGTCCGTTCTACTTCTTTCCTATTTTTCATCCATCCTATTATTAAGTTTTCTGATGTATAAAGAGCATACTGCAGCCATTTGAGTGGAAATAAACTTTCAATCTGGTTTCTGATGTGGTTTGATTCCATAGTGTCAGTTTAATGGGTTTGAATAAGTGTTATTCTATGAGGACGTTACATTAAAAAAGGGAACTTTCAATGGGAGTTTTCTATGCAGTTTCCCTCTGCAGGTGAATGCGGCTGAGCTGAAGCTGAAGTGTCTGTCAATGTAGTTTACAATGTGTACGACATGTATCTGTGTAAGCCCATATCATATAGTACAGTGAGTATACATGATGAGGAATATGAAGTGATTTTTATAATAATAAACTAGCCCTGTTGATTAACATGAACTCAGTCAGGGAGGTGGACAGGGCAGCCAGCAGATGGGTTCGTTTTCAAATGGTGCTGCTTAATGCTTCAGCTGGTAGAGAAGCTCAGGAGCCAACTGTTAGGCCTTTTGCCGTGCTGGGACCTAAAACTGTAAATAGCTGAATCAGCATTAAACTAAAACAGGAATACTCAGCTTGATTTTCCCAGGGGCAATATGACAGGAGGTCAGGGGCCAGTGACTTGGATTGACACCAGGCCTCCATGACAGATACAGATTACTGCATTTAACAGCTGCGGCTGCACTTTAGTTGTAAATACATTACATTACATTAGCAACATAGCTGTGATCTTTTCCGTCATGCAATCACTCAAATGTTGGAATGATTCGTCAACATAAACCATAAACATAAACTGCTCCTACCAAGGACAGAATAAGAAAACTATTTTAGCATGAAATACACATTTATAGTATCAGATTGATCCTTATTTCTCCTTCTCTTTTGCTTCTCTTCAGTTGATAGTTATTTTCCCCTGCAGAGCTCAACATCTGATCCTATGTGAAAGGCAATCATCAGCCTTCTCTCTGTTAATAGCAGCCTCATTTATCATATCATACAAACCCGGCATATCTGTCCAAAGAAAAGAAAAATTCCCAGCTTGAATCAATTTATTTTCGGCAGCTCACCCAGCATCAGAGGCCATAATTTGAGTATCACTGAACTCCAGTGTTCCTCTTTTGCTTGTGTAATATTTGCCTGTGTTGTATTGTAGAAAGGGGACTGGGCCATGCACAAGCTGGAGTGCTCTGCAATGACTGCATTCGGAGAGAACTGGTGCCCGTCGGAGATGTCCCGCCTGGTGGCCCGGATCCTCGCCAAGAAGGTCGGTACAGTTAATAAAAGACGCAGTGTCCTTCTGGAGCGTCGTCTGGCAGCTCATTGAGGTCATTGTTGTTCATCGTGCCTGTTTTCCACAGAAAACACAGAAAGAAAGATGTGCTTCTGAGAAGATCTTGCTCATAGGAGAGATGCAATCACGTGAGTTATTGTTCCTTTAACACACAGGTTTTTTTTATGTGATTTGACTTTTATTGTTCTTTGGGGACAACCTATATAAACTTACCTGGAAGACGTCTGTGCAGATTCAGTGTAAAGTTTTCAGAGACTCTGAGTCTGTACTTCAGTCCTAAGTGTCCCTAGATGTCCTCTCTTTAAAAAAGCACCACCCATTCAGATTAGAGAGAAACAGCCATGGGCTCCCATATGTATTTATATCCTATAGCTGTGGGTGGAAAGGCCATTTGACAACATAACACGTGTAACAACTTGAACAGGCAGCAGGAGCACTTTAGAGTAACACACACAGTGCTGACTGCACGAGTGTCAACCGAAGTCGAAACGATGTTGGATCCGATTAATTATATTGATTCATACTTGACGTTCAGTTCAAAATAATGAAAATGTATATTATATATAACCATATACAGCATGTTGTGTGTGTGGTATAAAAACTGTACATCATTTCAGTGCTATAAATATGTGCAGTATTTTTGTTTTAATTATGAACCATTAAAAAGAAAGAACACATATAATACTAGTTATATATTTATAACTAATGTGTGAAAAAGAGCATGGCAACCTGAGGTGTTAAAAGAAGCACAGTTTTGTCAGTGTGCCGATGTTTGTGCATGACATGAATCTGGCATGTCTCTGTGTCTGGAGGGGAAAGTTCGTCTGAGTCTGTGTGGGTGTCTGATGTCCGAGAATAAACTGACTCTAGTGTTCTAGGTCAGGGCACACATACTCACACATACGGAGTCTGGCAGATTGTAGGATATGGATGATGTGCTGACAGTGTGTTGCTGCCTTGACATAGTGAGAGTGAGAGTTTATCCCTGTATATTTACAGTTGGTGGAGATGAACAGAACAGACCTGATGAAAAATTTACTAAACTAGCAACATCCAGAACACAAAGGATATATTATGAAGGGATGGGAGGATCACAGATGAAAACAACTAACAATCCTAAAGGCAGGAAAGACGTGATGGCAGGATGTAATGACAACTAATACACACGAGGAAAGACTCTTTCAAAATAAAATAGCTCTAAACTAACAAACCACAATAATGACATGATGACCGAAAGTATGTTCTGTCGCTGTCACTGGTGTTTTCCTAGTTTTATATTAAAAATATCACTAAAAAGTTTGCACGCTTCTCTGGGTAAATAAATACATATTTCATCAGTCAAGTCAAACTGTCCTCCTGTTACAGACGTGGAGGATGTGGATAATGACAAAAGGGAGATGCACGAGGCCGATGCTGCTGGACTGCATCGATTTTACTCCAAACATCTGGAGATACCCGAACATAAGGACCTGCTCACACTCTTCTCCCAGGTACTGCACACACACACACACACAAAACAATTTTCTCGTCTCTGATTTCCTCATCAACCTCCAGAGCTTAAGAGGAAAGAAGATATTGCACATTATACATAATTTGATGTAAATCAAGTGAAAGCTTTGTAATATGGATGTAAATTGTTTCCTGTCCCTTCTCTCTGGCCTTTATTCAACAGGTTGCCTGTAATGGTTTCACCGTAGAGGATGATGAACTGTCCCACATGGGGACTGCAGTCTACCCAGAGTAAGAAGGAAAACTCACATGCATGCATACAATCAATCATTCTGTACTGTTTCAACAACACATGTAAAGATACAGGATACTACACAGTATATTCAGAAATATGATGTTTTTCTCTCTACGTACCAGCCAATAGCATCTTGGGATATTTTTTAGTCCCTTCATTATATTTTAGGACATTAGTCATTTTGTTAGGATTCTAATAAGTGTTCATAAAAACATACAAACAGATCTGAAAAAGAACATAACCAGCAATAGTTAAACGCACACCCACACTATATTATTCAATGACTGCTGAATGACACATTTGACCATTTGATTAGGTTTCAAAGTTATTCACAACAGCAACAGCATGTAACACATCCGAAGAAGCCAAACTGTCACTTCCTGGCAGGACAACTTTCCTTGTCCAGTTGGCCGTTGGGTGATAAAACTGTCTCCCTGCTGTGTGTGAGGCTGCTGAAGGCGAATTTGCCCGCTCAGCTCATTTTTAAGCTATTTCCAGCCCGACACCCAGGTTAGAGGAAGGTCGTTAACATACTTCAGGGACACTCAAGACCTCTCTGTAAGTTTAGTTGTAGCATAGTGTCAATGCCACTGAAAATAACATGGTTATATCACTGTTATGTCATTGCTATGAGCAATAATAAGTCGGGCCTTTTCTCACTGCTCCTGTTTCATCCATTGTAAGCTGGGTTTTTATTTTTATTTGGTCTTCTCCCCGTCTGTCTGTCTGTCTGTCTGTCTGTCTGTCTGTCTGTCTGCAGTGTGGCACTGATAAACCACAGCTGTCTTCCCAGCGTAATCGTCACATACAACGGGACCTCGGCTGATGTTCGGGCGGTGCAGGACATGAAGCCTGGAGATGAAGTGAGGAGAGGCGACAGCTGCCATTAGAGGGGGTTGGGTCCAGTTTTGGGTTGTTGTTGTTTTTTTCAAGTGTCTGTATGGAAAAGGCAGCTGTGCTGATTACGAGAGGGCAGAGTGTGTAAAACATTTGTCAGTCTACGAGCTTGGTTTGGTGGATCAATTTGGACCAAAAGCAAAGAAAGAAGATTCACTGAATTATATTTAACCCATTAGGAAAGGTCAATGTTTTATGTTTAAATGACATAATGCTATCTTTAAATGTTCCTGTAATATATAGTAAATAAATGAACTTTGACTTTACTTTGAAGTAATAGTTCAACATTTAGGAAATACGCTTATTCACTTTTCATTTTGAGATGGATAAGAATGCGTATTCTTTGCAGAGATCATGCACCACCCCCGACCCCCCACCCCACTCCTCCCTCCAAAAAAACAACCTGAGAAAATACCAATCTGTCTCCCTCAGTGTACAATAGAAAATATGTAAACTATGTCTTCTTTCTATGAACCCTGTCAACAGATCCACCTCTTGTTATTACCTATTTATTTCCATTTGTTAATGAAGACATAATTGCCGCTCCCCCCCCCCCCCCATGATTACATGCTGTGTGTGTAAAGTATATGTATGTGAAAACAGACAATGGAGCAGTAGAGGCCAACAGTAAGCAGACCGATATTATAAATCCTCAACAGGTGATGAAATCCCTGTGGAGAATATAGATGAGACAGTATCTTAAAAATGGAAAAGCCTTGGAAACTTTGACATTAGGATTATGAGATTAAAAGTCAGGGGTGTGAAGGCTTAGGAGTGCGACATAACTGCTGACGATATAACTGCAGGTCGATGACAGTTTAGGTGTCAGTGTGTCAGGGCAGCATTGTTGAAGAGGGGAGGCGGGCTTATTTTTAGAGCCATCTGGCAGCAGATTGAGACGTTCGAACAAGAGGGGAAATGTGAAGGATGCAGAGGTGCATTATTCTGGATTCTCATGTTCTTCCTCCAGGTGCTCATCAGCTACATCGACCTCCTCTATCCGACGGACGACCGCAACAACAGGCTGAGAGACTCCTATTACTTTACATGCCAGTGCCAGGAATGTAAAAGCAAGTCCAAGGTGAGACACAATACGAAGAGCTGAGTGAAAAAAGTGAGGTGATTTTTTTTTTTTTTTGGATAACAAACCCAAGCAGGGATGATTATGGTGGTGTATTACACGAGTCATTCAACTGCCATTGTAATTCACATGTAGTTTAGAAAGTTTAGAAACTGCACTTCATAGTTTCGTCTCCGCCTCCAGGACAAGGTGAAGCTGAAAGTACGCAAGCGGAGTGACCCCATCGAGCCAGAGGTCATCAACAACATGGTGCGCTACGCCAGGAAAACCATCAGAGAGTTTCGGGCCTTCAAACATATAAAAAATATCCTTTAATGCCGCTAAATAAAACTCTCTCTCGTGAGAACCGAGAACATGTCATTGTATGATCACAGACCCTTTGACATTTTAGCCTTGCGTTGATGCGGCCTTAACTCAGCAGCACCCCCTAGTGAGCTGCTGGAGATGTGTGAAAACAGCCTGGAGGAGATGGGAGCCGTCTTCGATGACTCCAACGTCTACATGCTCCACATGATGTACCAGGCCATGGGGGTTTACCTCTACATACAAGACGTGGACGAAGCTGTCAGATACGGAGAGAAGATCGTCAAACATTACAGGTGATGAGAAATGGTGAAACCTCAAAAACACACCTCTCTACATCACACAGGTCGGAAATTACAGATAGTAGCAGAGGGTCATTGTTTCATTTAAGTCAGTTTATGATTGAGTGTTCTTGTGGTTTGAATTGCATGGATAAGAATGGATGGTAGAGTATTCCCACACTTAAACATAGCACCAGTGTCCCTTTCACTGAGACCACATGTAAATACACAACAGCTGCTCGTGAATTACATCATGGGAAATGTAGGGTAAAGTGCTTTAGAGTTTGACCCAAACTAAAAACTGAAAGTCAGGATTTCTCTGCCTCCATTGATTTAATTTTACTTCCTTTTAATCTGTGTCTTGCAAGTCCATCAACTTCACAGTCCAATAATAAGTCATTTTTCTACTTCAGTAATTTTACTCGTGTCACTTTGATTAGTTATAACGGTGATCAAAAATGAAATTTTGCTTACCTTCTTGCCATCTCTTTCCAATCCAGCAAGCTGTATCCAGCCTACTCGCTGAACGTGTCCTCCATGTACCTGAAGATGGGCAGACTGTACATGGGCCTGGACAGGCACTCAGGGGGCGTCGGCCTTCTCAAGAAGGTAACGCAACCTGCTGAGCTTTTACATCCAACTCTCATACTCACATACAGCAGCTACGAAGCTGTTTAACCAAGTGAACAACCGCAAATACTTCTCTGACAAAATCATGCACAAAGATCATCAGTCAAAAGTTTTTTGACACAACCAAGGTTTGCCTTTTACGTCACGTTATATTATTATAATATTTATATTTATATTGTCTAAATGCAAGCAGCCATTCAGTAATTTAAGATGAATAAAGTTTGGTCTGAAATTTAAATGGGAAACTGTCTAATAGATTGGAAATTTGACCCAGCTTTCAGTATTTGACAGTTTTCAATACAGACAGTGATACAGACACATTTCAGTTTGTCCGACAGTCGTGATGTTCAATATACCCAGACCTGGAAATCATGAAATGTAAAATGTTGTAAAACTATATTTGTTTGTGTGTTTCACAGGCAATAGCCATAATGGAGGTGACTCACGGGAAGAATCACTTCTACTTGACAGAGTTACGCAAAGAAATTGTACAAAAATGAGGAGAAATAGAAGAAATGATGTAACGTGGATGATCCCTAAGGACTGATTACACTCCTTTGATCAGGAGCTTTACAGAACTGAAGGCACTTTCTACTCTTTTCGGGACTGAAGCAACAATAGAGGGCATTCATACTTTTGGAGGTTGAACGTTTTTACATCAGTGTCATGTGTGCAAGAACCTATTCCGTCTGTTGAACGCACAATAGTTTTGTACCAGAATGCATTCAGTGTTGAGTTGTGTGAACGTCTGACATTGTGAAAGATGCTTTTTAAACATGTTGACTGTAATGTGATTCAGAATTCATGACTTCCTGTTTGTTTTTGGCTTGTGACTGATGCGTCCACGCAACAAAATCCCAACAAAAACACACACACACAGCATCACCAGCTAAAACAAAATGATTAACAAATTCCAAAAATGAATGAATTTGTGGCCACAGTCTTAAAGAAAATAAGGCTTTATTGCATAATAAGCAAGTACGACAGCTTCATACATGTCTGGAGAGAGAAAAACAAAAGACTTGATGCACTGAAAAACGCATATACAAAACATATGTACACATACTTTGAAAGGTATTTGAGAGTTTTGCCAAAAAAAAAAAGAAGGGGAAAAATTAAATATAAACAAACAGTGGAATGCCGTGTGAGAAAATACTGTCACAAAGAGAACAGAAGTGCAACAAAACACTTATATGTCAAGAGAGCATAAAGCTTATACTTACTTGAGAATATATACATTGAAATATAAAAACGCATGCATAGTTTATTATGTCGCGGTATTTTTAGGGTACCAAGTCAAAAAAAAAGAGAAAACTATATAAAACATTTGTAGAAATCTTTTCTCTCATGTCCATTATGTACAGTTACTTTGGACATGGCTGGCTTTGCATTCAGAAAAATAAAAAAAAAGTATATTTAATGTAACATGTAAAAGGAAATTCTTTAGAATGTAATTTTATAAACAGGATCCAGGAACATGGCCAAATAATAATCATTGGGTTCGGATCTGATTATTAGAAACGGAAAGTCACTTTTACACTAATATCCTTCAAAAATAAATCAAGACATCAGCATTCTCCTACTCCCCAGTCTTTACCTGAGAGTCAGGTAAATAATATGACATGTTAAAGATGTTCTTTAACAAAATGCAAACTATTAAATACTGATTTAAAGATTTCATCTTTGGAGGTAAAAAAAAAAAGGGGGGGATTTAGTTTAACAAACCCATCCAAGACCCTAAAACAAGGATAGGGGTGTCTCCTTGTTTCACGGTTCAATAAGGCACAATCATACTGTACATACAGTATTTGTTGTATAAGGACACAGTTCTCTATTGACTGCATATGCAAACAATGAACTTGAATATTTATAAATTATCTCCAATTCATTTAGACTCTTGAAATGCTTTTAGGTTTGAAATGTGAAAAGATGATTGCAAGAAGTTGTGATTCAAGTAATTGTGAATGTACTTTGTGTGTGTGTGTGTGTGTGTGTGTGTGTGTGTGTGAGTGTGTGTGTGAGAGTGTGTGTGCTTGAATGTGGAAGAAGGATCTTAATAAAAAAATGTATCAAGAAGGAAAAATGGGAGCGATCCTTTTTGACATTGACAAGTCTTTCTGGAAAAAACAGTAAAAAAATTAAGACAAGTTCAAAAGATAAGAAAAAACTGACAGGGAAAGGATGAACACGCTTGTCAATGCTCCTCCATTCAAAGGTGACCTCAATGTTGATAGAAATAAATAAAAACATTTGTTACAATGTTGAAGTAAATATTTGCTGTATTAATCAATACTCTGTTAAAAATAAAAGAACTTTTTAGAACAGTGATTTAAAGAATACTTTTGTTTGGCAAACTCTTTCAGAGTATAGGAAATAGTAATAATACTGCTGCCACCTACTGTTCATGCAGCATAGTGCCATTTCTAACAACGGCTAAATAATGAAGGAGAAATGTAGCAGGCGGGCAATATATCCAGACTCAGACTTGATTTCTCAAGATATTTGTATAGAAATCTCAAGAACACACAGACAAACACATTCACACCTGCAGGCAAAAAAAAACAAGCTGCTTATTCACCTGACCTGCAGAAGGACCAGGTCCAAGAATAAAACCCAGGGGAGAAAAAAAAACATCTGAATACATTGATTAGGAGAAATGGTTGTCAATTTCTATACAGGCCTACACAAATCATTTCCTCCCTTCTGATGAGTTTGTATGAAAATTCACTAGAATTCCACATAGAAAACTCATGAATCTCTATCTGCTTCCAACCAGCTATCTGTTATACTGTGTCTGTCATACAGTCCTCGTGCTAATTTGAAGTACCGTTGTCGTTGTCTGGTGCCGTTCTGCGATGTTGTGGAAGGTCAAAGGTCGGGATCCCGGGGCTCAGATGAGGCGGGAGTTCTTGAGGAACTGGATGAGGACCTGGTAGACAAACTTGTACTGGGAGATGGTCTGCACCATCAGCATCCTCTGCTGCCTCAGCCCTGACAACATGGTGGGAACCTCCACTGGCTGGAAGGAAGAGACAGATAGTAATTACAACATGAGAAATAAAATGACAGCTGAGAACGAGTGAAATAATAAGAAGGATTTACCCTGTCTACATAGTATGATTAGAAAGTTTATAATGTTTTGCAAATGTGGTGCAGCTTTTAAACAACTCTACTTCCAATGTTTTTTAAGTCAAACAGTCTGCCTAACAAAATTAAAAAACCTGCATATGACGAAACAGTCCCACTGTTTTTCATAGAAACAATTAAACTATCAATTCAGATGATACACTACAAAAAAAATTCAAACAAACTGTGTTTACCGACCACATTTTAACTCAGTCTTCCTGAACCCATGTGATCTCCTTCATACAATCATGTGTTTGACAAAGTGTTGAACCTCTCTCCATCCTTGCTTGTGAACGACTGAGCCTTTCCAGGATGAACCTTTCATACCCAATCATGACACTATCTTCTGTTAACACTGAACCTGACTTTCACAGTCTTTTGTTGCTCCTGTCCCAACTTGATTGAAACATGTTGCTGCCATCAAATTCAGAATAAGCTGATATTTGATGAGGTCAAACATTAAATATATTGTCTTTGTACTGATTTCAGCTGTGTATATGTGGAAAACAACTTTTTTGGAATTGGGGTTGTACATACATTCTGTCAAATAAAAGCCGTGATCCTAAATGACACAAACTTAATCACAGCCTGGACTCAGAGTCTTGGCTTTGGTCTCCTGATCCTGCACGCTCACTGTCCACCCACCTCATTGTGCTCCAGGCAGCTGATCATGAGCTCAGTGAGGATGACCACTCCGGTGCGACCCACCCCCGCGCTGCAGTGCACCACCACGGGTGGATTGAGGCTCTTTGAGGTGTCCAGCATGGAGTTAGTGTGTCTCCTCACAGACTGGATCTCCTCTAGGTAGGCTGCAGAAATGAAGAGGAAGACAAAGGTAAGATGTGGGCACTGCATCCGTGAATTTGTTGACTGTGGTTCAATGCTTTTCTTGTATAACAGCATCTTTTCAGAGTGTGTGGCCTCTTTAAAGGAATTGCAATTACACTTAATTGCTTTCCTGAAGTGAGTTAGATCAGAATATCCATTCCATTAATTTGATGTTAAGTAATGAAGGTAGGTGTTTGTTTCACTTCCTGTTGAAATTCACACAAACTGATGACGACAATGACGACACAGTCCCACTCACAGAGGAATCCCTGGACATATTCAGGACAGCCCTGCTCAGGCCAGTCAGTGTACTGCAGGTGCCAGACCGTCCTCTCCTGGCCAGACAGCAGGTGTTTGACCTTTAACCCCGTGGTGGCGTAGCAGCCTGAGTCGGTGCGGAATTTGGTGGTCACCTTGAACTTGCCGTGAGTGGCTGAGTTGTGTTTGGAGCCCAGTTTGGGCCAGTAGCGGTGACTCTTGGACCTGCCGCCCTCCTGATTGGAGAATGAGAATGGAGAGAAAGGAAGGAGAAAAAGGGGATGAGGGAAAACAGACGTACACCATGAGCTCTGACATAAACACAAAGACACACACACTCTCACCGTCGTCCTATTTCTCACACACACAGACAGACGCCAGCTGTCGGACGCTGAAAAATACCCACATCTGCGTCTGCCGCTGTGTGTGCATGTGTGTGTGTGTGTGTGCGTGTACCTCCTCGGCAGTAACCATGGCGATGACGTTGACCCCCTGCTCCCAGACCATCTGCCAGAAGTCGGCACAGGTGTTGGCTAGCGGGCCCTGGGTGGCGATGTAGTGCCACTCCTCCCCTCTGATCATCACCTGGGAAAACACACATAAAGAATCAATTAGCGCACAGTGACTGCCGTGCAAACGAGAATCAGCCTCCACGTGGGTAAACAAACAAATGTACTTACTAGCAACCAGATTTAAATTCAATAAACATTCACACATAGGCCAGAATTTATACTTTAAAAATGTGAGCAGCTTATTTACACACTAACAGTAATCACATCCACCACCGGAGGGCAGTATAAACACCATTTTCATCCATAGTTTGAGCCCTTTGCCTCATTTATAAAACCACCAACCCCTCTTCTTTAGCTTTCTTGTGCTTGCCCTCATTAATAATCATCACACAGCACTGAAAAGCCTCCCATCTTCAACAACACTCCTGCCACACAGACTCCACAGTGCCATTACGTAATGAGCATGTCCCAGCTAATTTCTCAGGCCACCTCGTGACCGTAAACACTGTATTAAGAGATGGAAGGCGGAATAAACAGGCCCTTTTGTTCTGTGGCAGCTACCTTAAATGACGGGGGGAAGTAAGAGGGTTACGCCGTGATAGGCAGCGACACAGTGCCGCTTTGGTGCTCGCACCCGCGCGCCGGCCTGCAGTTACACCAAATGCAAACTCATGCACACACACCAGCTTGTGCGCACACACTGTTTTGCATGAATAGAGGGGCTAGTGAGAGCAGCTCAGGTTGACTTAAGAGGGTTTTGGAGTTTGGACCACATTCTTTGGGAATTCCACGAGCTGTGCAAGCTTAAAGACCCAAACAGCCTTCAACAGCTGCCTTTCATCCTTTCCTCCGAGCCGTTCGCTGCTTAAGGAATGACCACAACAAAGACCAGCAGAGAGCTGAATGTGTACGAGTTTGTGGCCTTTATTTTAATTTATGTCATATGAAGTGGGTGTTGCAAAGCACTTTGAGACTGTAACTGTGATTAAGAGCCAAGCACATAAAGTTGAATCTTATAAAACACTTTCTGAATTTGACAATTTCATTCTTTCCTTCACACCCTTCTTTTCCTCTACATTACTTGATACTGAAAATTGACAGGCAATATAGTTAGACTGAAACACAGTAAAACATCATATGTTTTACGATGTTATGTATCTATAGGTGTGTTTCCATCCACCTGTTTTCGATTTGCTGATAAAAAAAAAAAACTTGAGTGGAAGCAAAACTAAAAACAAAATATCTGTAAATCTTTTACACTGAAAAAGTTGGTGTATCAATAAAAGCAAAATTCACATCAATCAGCTGTTTACCTCGATGAGCCAATCTTCCCTTTCACAACAGTAGTGGATGTAAATGCTTATGTTCTTCTCATTTTCGTATGATTTTTCTTCTCTTGTTTTCTTGAAATTCTTCTAGAATTTGTGCTACATTTGCTTGGAACCTTAGCTAATTCGTAATGAATACAGTTGCTGTCTGATGAATTCACCAATTTTGGTGATTTCAAAGTTTTGATAAATGTTCAGATACGCTGAACAATCATGTGCTCTTTTATAAATTGGCTAATTAAGCACTATTTCCTGAAGAATGTAGTGTGACAAAGCCCAAGAAAAGGGTCTTTTGTTAGCATCACATCAGTTACATAAAAGTCTGGATTGCAGACAGTGGTGTGCTGTGATCATCCCTAATCATCCTTTTTTTAAATGTGTACTTGTGACCACTGGAGCGCACCTTGATATGCGAGGCGTTGATGTAGCCCGTGTTGTTCTCCTTGTTCGGTACGAGCTCGACCCGATTCTCTTCATAGGGAACGACGTCACGAAAGCGGTTGCGCTCTGTGTTTTCGGGCAGGGTCGCCGTGGTGAGAACACAGTCCGTCCTCTTCTTGGGAACCTGCTCGTACTCGGTGAAGACCCGCTCCTCCTCCAGCTTCAACTCCAAGGTCTTACACTGGAGAGACGGTGAGAGAAAGAAAGAGAGACGAATGGGCTGTTAGTCATTGAATTCCAAGCAACACATCATTCAGAGGTTTCTCTTTCAGTCCCCAAGGGGCTTTTATTCGTTTACATTCCACCATACCTAAGAGACTATTCAGACCAGGAGAATCCAGAAATCTCATTAGAAAACGCGTCCACATTTCTGAACCCTCGTCATCGCTCACAGCTGAACACTGACTTCGATATGAGAGAACTCGAGAAGTATGCATAATGCATCAACACAGCTGTAACAGAGCAGAATATGAAGCGGTGGTATTCATCCTGGTGGGGGTCCGTGTTTATTAGGCCAGTCATGTTTGAGAGGGCAGCGTCTGTCTCTCTCTCTCGCTCTCTTTCTATCACTCTTTCTGTGTGGCTCGCTCGCTCACTCTCTCGGGTCACATTCTTAACATACCGACGGGCCTAGAGGCGATAAGCACCGCCATGCCACGCGTTCCACAGCCCACTTAGGGCTTGCCCCCGTTAGCTTAGCAACAGTTGGGACAAAAGGCCGGGTTTCACACCTCCACCCTCAAAAGGGAGCCAACAGACAGTATTTGTGAAAGGAAATGCATTAAATAGTGTGATCACAGAGTCTTTTCAGTTTTACAGTGACAATCTGCAGCTGAGCTTCCTTTATCACTATCAACAGGTGAGGAATCATGAAAAATATGTTTAAATTTATAGTAAAATTTGCAGCTTTTTTGAGCTCACTTATTGAATGAAAAGACTCTAAATCCAGAATAGCAGCAGTTATATAATTGTGGTGTGATTATATTTTCAGTCTGAAATTTTTGGTCCCTTTTGAGCAACTTGAGTGAAAAAGAAGCTTTAAAAAGCTTGTTTTGCATCGACTGTACCATAAAATTACAAGAATTTATATGAATAAACCTATAATTTTCACATTATAAAGCATCCTATTGGAGTGCCCGAGGCAGATGGCTGCCCACCCAGAGCCCAGTTCTGCTCCAAGATTCCGCCTGTTAGAAGGGAGTTTTTCCTTGCCACCTTAACAAGTGCTTGCTTGTGATGGGAATTGTTGAGTCTCTGTAAATAAAAATGATGAAGAGTATGGTCTAGAACTGCTCTACATGAAAAGCGTCCTGAGATAACCTGTGTTGTGATTTGGCGCTAAATAAAGCTGAATTGAACTGAATTTAGTAGCAAGAATAATAATAATAAAAAAAGAAATTATTTCAACCAGACCATCATCATATATTAGTCAGTAGCACATACTGTACTGAAAAACAAGGAAAAAAGGCATTTGCCAGATCTTTCAAAAATACTTCCTGATAGTTGAAGACATGAAATCCTGAAAAACTCATTTGCAGTAGTAGGAGAGCTTAGATCTTACCCGTTCGTCGGTGGCAGCCTTGGCACCGTCTTCTGCTGGACTCTCCGGGACAGGCATTCGGGCCACGTAGAGGCCGTTGAGGGCGGCCATCATCAGCGGCCTCTTCATGGAGTCCACGGACATCTTCTGCCTCTCCAGCGTCTTCAAGAGAGAAGAGAACCCCGGAGTCACGGTCACAGGTACTGGCAGCATTGCAAGACTGACTGACTTGCACTGGCCTCAAAACGGCGAGCGCGTACATGTGCAGAAGTGGGTGGAGAGAGTCTGACGTGTGTGCGCATGTGTGTCCGGTTTGTAGGGCAAACCTGGCTGTACCAATCCCCTTGTATTCAGTCCAAAGGTGTGAACTAACAAGCCTTGTATGCAAAGCCTATTAAGAGTAGACTTGCAGCTTCTTATCCATCTCACCTCGCCCTCGACTTATTTTGATGCTTTCATCCTCCTATTGTCCTTCCTCGCATATTTTTCATTCTACTAGTCCTTTGTCTTTCCCACCTACCTCTTTGGCCTCCCTTTCCTTGCAGAACACACGCTCCCTCTGTCACCCTGTCTACCACACTCTGCCAAACTCTGACCCACATTGCCAGTCCCTCCTTCTTCCACGGATTACCTCTCCTAATCTCTGATGCTATGAAACTTCCAGGGCAGCTCCACCCTTCACCTCTCTGTCTCCTCCATCCCCTGTGGGACAGTCAAAACAACAGCTTGAGGGGTTCAGGGTACCCTTGAGGTACGAGATAATCCAGCTGGTATATATGATAAGCAACAGCTTTTGGAGATGGAAATTAGGCTGAAATATTGAATAGAAAGGTTTATCGCAACTAAGTGAGGCGATTAAATGATTTAACTTATACCTGGACTCTGGTGCTGTGTCAAATGTTTGTGCCTCAGCAGAGAGCCGACCTACACAGAAACAGCCAACCCAAAGAATAATCTGGGGGATTTATGAGGGTTTTAGCTGCCTGGGGGGACTCAGAGCCTAGTGCTACCCTCTCAGGTGCTGAACCCCGGATTACTGCTAATCAGGAGCTATGAAACTAGCTAGCAAACAACAGACTGAAATATTTAAAACTGCACAAGTAATGTGGGGTTTTTTTTCTCCGCGACAAGATGACATGTTGTTGAAGTGACACCTTGTTTACAGCTATGACTTTATACCACTTCCTTATAAATTGTTAATACACTACATGACATGATCAAGCCCGTTATTGATGAATGTTTATCTCAATGCTCTTGCACTACAATATTTTTGTATAATAGAGTGGAAATAATGTCATTGATTTTAATTAGCCTGATGATGTTGGTTTTACATTATTAAATCACTTCATTACTTTGATCTAAATATGATCAATCACAATTTGTCTGAGCTACAGCTGATATCTTCAAATTCAGCCCAAAACTCAAAGATATTCTGCACCGATTGCAAAAGTATAGCAGTAAATCACATCTGAAAAGTACCAATGTTCACAAGTTTGGCTAATAAATGATTGTCAGTGTTTGCTCTCAAATCATTATCTGTCGATTGACTGATCAATTAATCAACTTAATTATCTAAACAGGCAGCACTAATAAATCACATGCATTATTAAAAAAATACGAAATAAACTTAACTGTAACTAAGGGTTGTCGAGGTATTGAAGTACTGAACGTATGTCTTACCCTCTGAGCGATTTCCCTCTCCACTATGCTGTCTTCTAAGGAGAACATCTCTGACACTGGCCTCTCTTTCACCGGCTCCTTCCTCACCCGCTCCTTCACGCTGGTCAGGTCCGGTTCTGAAATGGATGGACCTAAAACTGCTCCATTCACCCCACCCTGGTCCCCTCGGGTCAGTGTCCCACCACCACCTGCACCACTACCGGCTCCAGGCCCACTAGGGCTCTGCCCATTTTTGAGCGCTCGGCCCTGGGCTTGGTTTGGGTCCATTGGTCCCTGGTTGCTCTGGGGTCCTTGATTATGGTTGTGGTGGTGAGTGTGGTTGTGATTGTGGGCGTGGGTGCGGATTTGAGCATTGCTAGGAGGTCTAGGAGGACCAGGGTACTCTGGAGGGGGTTTGTTGGGCAGCTTGGCCAGAGCAGCCTGGAGCTGAGCGCTGATGCTGATGTCTTCATTAAGACCTGGGATTTGAACATCCAGCTCAGGCCTCTCCTCTTCCTCTTCCTCCTCCTCTTCACTTTCACTACTGTGTATGAGCATGGTAGCATTGGAGAGAGTCTTTTGATGCTGGTAGGCCACTGGCCCAGGTGGCGCTACGGGGGCCTCAGGTGCTTTCTGGGCAGGTATCTGCATGGGCAGCTCCTGTGGTTGCTGAGGAGGAGGTGGAGGTTGAGGCTGCGGTTGAGGTTGCGGTTGTGGGGTTTGGGGCTGGGGCTGAGGAATGGACTGAGGCTGAGGGGGCATCACATGTTCTCTGAGAGTATTCCTCCGATGAAGGGGAGCATTCATGCCCTTCATCACCATGCCCTCCATCCCTCCTCCTCCACCTCCTCTCATGCTGCTGATCACCTCCATGCTGTGTCTCTTGCCCAGGGTGGAGCGGTGCTTAGCAGCTGCTGTTAGCGGCTCACTAACCTCCTGCAGGGACTGGTGCACCACGGCCGAGCTGTCCGGCTGGAAGGTCTTGACCGACAGCTGCACCATGCGGGTAACCAGCTCTGGACTGCTACCTCCGATGCAGCGGTGACGGTGGCTGGCGAGGTCCGGGGTGCTGGTGGCAGGGCGGAAGGAGCTGGAGGGGTAAGGTGGAGGAGGGCGCGACATGTGGTTTCTCAGCATGTTAGCTGTAGCTGCGTAGCTTCCCGCGTTGTTCCCCGCTTGTTTAGTATTGGCCAGCTCAGGTGTGCTGACAGTGTGAGAGATGGAGCTTCCTACACCTCCAACCCCACTGCTGCCTCCACCTCCGTTAACGCAGGGTGAATGACAGGGGCCCTGGCTGCTGGCTGGTCCTCCCTGATGAGGGCCATGGGACACAGGTTTACTGTAGCTGATCTGCAAGGTGAACATTCACAGAAAAAACGGTGTAAGAAGTAGAAAAGAGGAAGAAAAAAAACAATCAAACAAAGAGCATCCACCTCTACCTGTGGTGTGTATGGTCCTGGGCTGGGCCCCAGGCCATGATAAGGGCCCCTCTCCCTCATCTCCGGCTGGCTATACACCAGAGCCTCAGGCTGGCGGTAAGCACACGCGTTACTGATGTTCAGACTGCGCAGCGATTGGCTGTGGAGGTCATGATGAGCGGGGAGCATGCGCCGCTTCTGCCGCATGACAGCATCGTACTCAGGTGTGGGCCGGTAGGACGGAGCGATGATGGCGCTGTGGCGGTGGCTGGGGATGTAGTCAGGGCGCATGAGCTCACTGCCGGGGATGCTGAGGTTGGAGGACATGGGCGAAGGCGGGACGAACGTCTGGGAATGATTGAGGGAGCTCAGGCTGGGGCTGCTGTACATGCTTCCATTGGGAACAGTGCCGTTACGGAAGGGGAAGTCCACCGGGACGCGGTCCAGACTGGTCTCTGACTTGTAGTAGGGGTCGTCATGGAAGATACTGTCTGAAGATCAAAAGAGAGAGAAAGAAATACTGAAAGTTTATTTTTCATAGATTTGGGATTTTTTTGTGTGGTGAATATTTATGCATCTGCACAAACAGTTGGTGAAGTTGTATGCATGAGCTTTCCCTGAAATAAAGCAAGTACAAGAGAATACAGAATGAAAGTATGTACATGCAATGGAAACAGAAAAAATTATATTATATTGTTTTTCAATTGTTTTTTAATTCCTCAAGTTTGTCCTTCAGGCTGGGGGTGCCCAAACATTTTCCAACATAATGGCAGGTCTCAGGCCAAAAGCAAACATCTATTGTACTATTCAGGCAAAATGGTACTATGATCCCAAGTTCACTTAATTGACTTCCTGTGCAAAGTGTCACTCTGCTAAATGTCGTCAGATTATGAGAAATAATCACTACGGATCCGACATATTTAATGAATATCATTACTTCACAGAAAAATTTCGGGTAAAAAAAAACATTTTTTTAACCAAAATCTTTATGGCGGGCCAGCTTTGGCACGCAGACCAAAAGTGAAGGCTGTTTTCTGAGGTTTCATTTGTTTACTGGTTTTAGCTGTTGATGAACAGAGCTTGTGGCACCCTCAAGGTGTTTCTGTTGTGGCAAAAATGATGATTGTTTTTGGTCTGGTTGTCCTGCGGTACCAACCACAGTGGAAAAAAAATTGTGAAAATGTCCTCCTAGTAGTTGTAGTACAAACTTGGAAGAGGACAGATTTGGGATATTTTCTTCCCACCACATTGAAGGAGACAGTGGTATGCATTTTATTCCTCTTTATTCAACAAACAGAGCATTCTCTCGTGTGAAACTATCTCGAGCCCACAAGCGGGCAGACATACATAATCTCCATCCACACAAGCGGACTGTGATGCCTGAGGTCACACTACAGAATCACACCCACGCAGTGCAGCACACCCAGAATGTTTTTTTCCACTCGCTCTGTTTTACTGTGGAGCCGACATGAGTGAAGCTCCTCGCGTTTAAAAGCAGACCAAGTGTGTGAACAAGTCAATGAAAGAGCGAAGTACAAATGAGGTCACCGCTCGGCATCCCAAACGTTGGGCTCTAATTGGCTGGGAGATCGTTAAAATACAAATGGGACGTGAGTCACAGGCCTGATGGGAAAGACACAATTAGCTCCATTCAAATGCTGCAGTTATTATCAGGGAAGCGAAAAAATCATAAATCACACTATGGTCAAAGCAGTGGGTTAGAGGGGTTGAAATTTATTTTAAAAGTGTTTGCGTGTGAATTTACCTTGAGAGCTCTGTGTGTCTTGATAATGCTCTCCATACTGGGAATGCATGGACTGGAAGTTACAGGACTGGGGCCGCGGCTGAATGAAGAAACACAGTGAAGAAGAAGCAATTAATGTTATGCTCCATTATGTTATGCACATCATCATCTGGACAATTGTACAATTTTTATTTAGCAGGTCAATTTAGCTGGACAAACCTAAATGTCACATTGCAATCTTTCCAAATTAACAACGACATTCAATAGGTTTCATTTTCTTTGCATTACTTCACTTTCTTTCTGACTTACATCTAAACAATAGGTGACTGTGACTGACCCAGATCTACTATAGGGCTGAGGACCTGTCAAAGGCCAGTGCCTGCGGTTCTCCAGACAGACATCTGAGCACTCCAGTGGACTGCCCGAACAGCTATTGTGCCACATTTAGCCTAGCCATTGTCTGGCCAGCAGGGAGGGAGACGCACAAATCACTGCCTTCATTGTCGCACCGGAAATCAGACCAAGCAACACCCTTGCAAACTTTCCAACAACACCCACCACAGCACCAACGCACGTTAAAACCAAGGCTCCATGGCACAATTAAGAGCTGCCCTGAGTGGGAGAGCAGGGTCAAATCTCTAACCACAGCCGTTTCTGTCCTCCCTACCAAAATTCTCCCTCTGTCTCCTGGCTTCTCGGGCGTATTTATAAAAGGCCAGAGGCAATAATAAACAGGACTGTGTCAAACCACTGAGCCATACTGAACCAAGCAAATGATTCTGACGGTACCAGAGATATGCGGTGAGTCCAGGTGGGTCTCCTCCTGATTGGTGCAGGTGAGTGAGTGGGCCTGAAGAGAAACATAAGCACAACACAATTTTTTTTTTACATAACCTTCAAATGGTTGTTGAGCTCTATTTTAAAAGTTAAATGGCAGATAATACTGGATATGTTTTAATGGCCTCGGCTGGCTGAAGCGGCCTCGAGACTCACTCTGCACAGATTTTGTTCTGTTTGTAGAATTTGTGTCTGGCCGTGAAAAGACGAGCGATGTACTTGGCCATTTCCATATCCTCCTGCAGACACACACACACACAGAAAAAAACATTCATATTTAAAATTAACACAGTTGTATTTATAGAAGCTCGTAGTGAATTTGCCTCTGTATTTGTCTGTGCAGGGATATCAGAGAATGTGTTTGTGCTTTTTTTTTTTGTTTCACTTCCCACTAGAAACCTTGTGTGAAGCATGTGCGTATGTGCTTAGGCCACCTGCAGACACAACACTCACCATGTGAAAAATGATGGTGTCGTCTCTGCTCGTTATCTCCACTGTGATGGCGGACTTGTTGTGCGCGATGGTGCCGATGTCCTTCCACCTGTCACATGCACAAAATGCACACAAGGATTAAAATTTCCCACAAAAAAATCATTCATTTATTTGTATTATCAACACTATCTGATGATCACAGATGGGGTCAAAATTCATATAGGGCTACAAAAATATGGGGGAGAAACTTACTTGTGGAGCATGATGGATCTGCCATTTCTGTGTTTGACAAACACCCCAATGAAGGACACACCGATGAAAATGTCGTTGGTGTAGTTGTCCTGTGGAAGAATTAATATAACATCATAAAATCTTTTACAATCAAAATTTTTACAAAATTGGAGACTCTAAGGGGAGGGGGTGAAACAGTATTTATCTACCTTAGCAGGGAAGCTCTCCTGTCCAAAGCCGTCCAGTTTCTCCACCTCCTTGATGTACAGCAGTTCTGCTTCAGCAGTCTGCATTCGACTGGAAAGTACAGACAGATATACACCAGGTACTAAGTATCTCTCTCTTACCCATTTTTTCTTTCTCTCTTTTTCATATGTGCAAACAAAGCTGACAGTACCAGTGACTCTTGTGCTCCTCTGCCACTTTCTGGGTCCAGTCTTCCAGCACCTCATCCCCATTAGGCCAGTTCTGAGAGGGAAAAGGTGGAGGAGGAGAGGAGGAAAAGAAAGGAAAGGGAAGATGATGGAGGATTAATGAGACAGGTGAACTGTCTGATCAATGACAGAGAACCATTAAAACGGTTTTGCAGGCAAACTGTGGTCAGTGGTGTAACGATGAGCATCACACAGCTGGCAATGTAACAGAGTTAAATAGTGTTTCCTGCATGTACTGGAACATTTGTGTTAGCCACTAGATCTTTATCTCAGCCTTTACCGTCACTCAGATTCTTGCTTCTCCTTTTTCTGTTTTCTGTCTGTCAACCAGGTATGCAGAGGGAGGAGGAACACAGGTGACACAAGAATGCATGCCTCAAGGCAACACACAGAGAGACACACACTTATATTTGTGTTTGAGGACTCACCACTGGGAAGAGAACGTACTCCCTGAGGAAGTCCTGAGACTTGAACCCAGTGAAGTCTCCGAAGTCAGCTAGAAAACACAAAGCACACATTTATTGATCATCTGTTAAGACTTTAGTGACTGGAAATACCCAATGCTTTGGTTTAAAACAATGTACAATTTGTTGAAATAAAGCCAATGTATGCGTTGTTCCAAGTAACATATTTTGATATCAAGGCTGTTGTTAAAACCTTGCTACACTTGTAGCTACTGTTTTTTTAAGTGTTGTATCATACTGCAATACTTGCTGCTGGAACTGTATTGTCACTTTGTCATAACACTAAGTCACTTTGGATCTGCCATTTGAACCTCAGTTGTACATACCTCTTCTTACATAGATAGATAGATATATTCATTATGCGGTTTATCATTATCTCTCATTTTGCAGTATTTACAGTTGCTGCTTTACTGACATAACTATCCTGCACTATCTACCTCATATTCTCATATTGCACCACCTACATTTGCTGCTGTTTTGTAAATTGATGATTGTCACTTTATCTTCACTAAGCCACTTTTGGTTCAACTTGTACTTTGTTGTTACTTATATACTAAGTTGTATATACCTTTTTTTTATATAGTTTTTTATACTTTACACTTCTATCTGATTGTATGCTTGTGTTGCTGCAACATCCGAATTTCCCCTATGGGGGATCAATAAAGAATTATCTTATCTTATCTCAATGATTTTTGGGAAGAAATTTGCAGAATTATCACATTAGGGAGCCAGAATATTTCTGCTAACAGTCTTCAGTGTAACTACATCTTAGCTTTATTAGTATCTGATTTGTTCCATTCTCACTCCTTGTATGCTGGAGAATTTGTGCACCTTATTGTTAAGTGTTAGAAAAATAAATGTCTAAAGCACACCAGTAATATCCCCGCCTGCACACAGTCACCACAAACAAGCTCGGGCCTCCAGATCGGGTCTCTGAGTGCATCTTAAGTACTGTTCTGCCGTGTGTCGCGCAAAAGGAAATGCAGCGCAGGATCTGCGTCTCCTGACAGATAAGGGTCTTCCTGATGCTGCAAAGGCCAACCTTGGAACGAGCGATAAGCCAACTGTCTGTTTACATTCCCCCTGAGACACAGACAGCACCCAGGAACAAGACCGAGGAGATGGAGTGTGTATGTGTGTGTGTCCAGACTGATACCATAGGAACTCAAGTGGACTGGGCTCTCCCAGTGGTATGCAGCCATATTAGGTAGTGAAGTCAAGATGACCTGAGAAAGTGTGAGTTTGTGCTCGCTCCTTCTCTCTTGTGCTGCCTGTCTCCCTCTGGTAGATTATTCACATGGGATGTTTGTTCATGCACGAGTGTGTGTGTGTGTCTTACCTTGTACTGCTAGGCCAGCTAGTCTGATCCCCTGTTCCACCGAGCAGTGGAGACGTCCATCCAGCACCTCCTTCTTCACCTGCAGGTAATACTGATACCTGGAAGGAAAGAAACAGAAGGAAAACATTATTCAGGTGCTACAAGCTTCTATTAAAGTGTGACACTGGCAAAATGTTATATTTTGGTCTCAGCTCACCACTTTGGTCCACAGTGAAATATCTCAACAATTATTGGATGGATTGTGATGAAATGATGTGCAGACATTCATGTTGATCAGAGGCCGAACCCTAATCTTAATGACATTGATGATCTACCAACTTTTCTTTTTATTGTTCAACAACAATTGGAGGAACGGCTATGAAATTTGGTCCACCTTAGGATGGTTTGTAGGTTAGGCCAAAATTGTAATTTGTCCAATGGTTTGTTTGCTGATAAAAAACCTGAAACAACAATCCCATCAGTTTTGAGTTTAGTGCTATTGTTTAGTGTTAAAGTCTTGTTCTGACTCTATAATACAGCCTTTCTAAACAGCCAAACTGTACAAAAACTGACTAAGTGGGTGGTAGTTTTCAGAAACTCACCAGAGTTTGGATGGCGGTTAATGTTATTTTTCCAACTAGCCACACTGTCTCTGAACACCACTTATATAAAATCGACTTGGAAAACATGATGGGGTTCAGTTCAACACATTCATCCAAAGAAAGTAAGAAGAGCTGCACTGCCGGCGTTGCACATTAGCAACTGAGCGATTGCAAACATCCACTGAGACACCGCAGAGAGACATATTCTTCTGCTTCTGGTTTGTGCAACAGAAAGTATGCGTCAAGAAAGTATTGGCAACAGCACAAGCTGGTTAAAACAATGCCAGAGAAGCCTGTTGCAGAATTGGAGCGAGGAATGAGTGAATCACCTCTATTTGAAATGCCAGTGACTCATTTCTGACTTGAGAGGAATGCCAAATGTATACCAGCAGGAGCCAAACAATATGCTTTATAGGGCTGTTAATTTACAAGTATGTTACATGGAGCTGATGCTAATCAGGGCTGAGTTTAATCTTAGGTAGGATCGACACAAGTGGGAAAAAAGTATTATAATTGCTGTGTGAATGTGAGGTTTTGTGCAGTGGTGGCTTTGCCGAGTGTAAGCTGATATGATGACACTTTTGTGAGATTGTTGAGGCCTCACATTACGTGGTAAAAGTCACAAAAACCCAAGAGGCCGAAATACACCGAGCTGGTTAAGTTCTCTGAGCTCCTTTTGTCCACTTTTAGCTGTGGTCCAGCTGGATGTTTGTCTTTTGAAGAACGGAGCGCCACACAGGAGGAAAGAGAGGACTGTCGGGGCGACCGGCCTCGGCTGCCTAGGAACTCGCGCACCGTTTCCTGTTTGACCGCAGGCCCGAGTCGCTGTGCGCAGGCTGTGAGACACCTTTTCTGACACGTACACGCAGCCAGAAAGCGTACATCAGACGTCTATGTGGAAACCGCTGAGCTGTAAAAGCTTAGTCATTCAATCTCAAACACACATTATTTAGAATTGATTGCTCAATTTTCTTCCCTCCTCATTCATTCATTAGCTCCATGTCTACTCTGAATTCACCCTCACAGTTTTCATGCCCTCCTTCACCTCCTCACGTCTTTCGTGTTCATATTCTTCTTCACATTCTCTCCCCCCACTTCTTCTCCTCCTTTTCTTTTTTGAGCTCCACTCGGCATACTCCCGGGCCTATAATCTGACCCCGCCCTCCTCCCTCACCCTGTCATTACACCCGTTGGCTAAGCTGCCATTCAGTTCCCGTGGCAACCCTCTAATTAGCCAACCCCAACCGCCGCGGCTGCATCGGGGGGAGGAGGAGCTTGATGCGGTCTGGAGGGGGGGGGGGGCATCGCGGGACACAAAACCCTTCAAATGACTACGGACTTTGTTTTTACAAACTCTCCATGTTTTCCCAGCGCTCTCCGTATGGGGTCTGGGGAAATGTTGAGGTTGACAGTGGTTGGTTCTCATTCTGAGGTTCAATGGTAACAACATGATGGTGTTTATGCATATGCGAGGCCAGTGGTGAAGAGGCGGACGGTAAACTGTTAAAATAACTATGAACAAGTGAAAGCGTGACAGTGAAAGGCAGTCAAGGGAAGTCTCAGAGAGCTGCTCATGAAAGAGCTGCAGAACAGTGAAAACATGAAAGAGCCTTGGATCAGTGGTTCCCAAACATTTTCTGCCTTTGGCCTTTAATACAAACCTTTGTTTACTTGTGAATCCTGTACACAAGTTGCATATGTGTGCATGTTGTGACCAGTTCATTTTTGTTTTAGTTGAACACTTTTCAGGGGACCAAAGAGGTAAAATAACCAGTAAATCATGACAAAATATGCCAATGAATAAACCCAATTCTCTGTATAGTAGCAAAACTATGACAACAGCTGCAACAATTAGTCAATTAGTTGTTTGGAAGAAAATTAATCATCAACTACTTTGATAATCGATTAATCGTTTCTGTCATGTCTCATGCAAAAATGTCAAACATTATTTGTTTCCAGCTTGTTGAAAGTAAGGGTTTGCTGCTACTCTTTGCCATTTATGACAGTCAATGAAGGTGTCTATGGAGCAAAGAAGCAATTTGAAGACATCACTTTTGGCTCTGGGATATTGTGATGAACATGTTTCACAACTTTTTGACATTTTATAGACTAAATAGTTAATTAATTGTGAAAATATTTGCAGATTGATCAATAATGATGGATCATTCATCACCTAAAATCTATATGAAACTACATTTTTAATATTTGTTTCGCAGTGTAATCACATTCTGGCTGCACTGACTATTTCTCCTAAGGCTACAACTACGTACATGTCCACAAAGACATCATTATGGCTGCATGCACCTGGCACATATGTCAGCATGACATCACTATGCTGTAATAACAGGTGAACATACATAGACAGACATGAGGCAGAGCTTTCCTCACTGAGAGCAACTTGTGACTTCCACCATGGCAGAGTGCTCTGCTGGCACTCCAGGCAGCCACACAGGCACAAAGAGCCCTTTATATGCCCACGCATGTTCGAGCCCCGCTCAAGACACGCTGCCAGATGTCCAAGTGGCCTGGACAACAAGCCTGCGAGCATGTGTGCATGCATGCATGAATGTGTATGTGTGTACGTATGCCTCCTCCGCCCCCTCCACCTCTGCAGTGGTGTGACCCTGACCACCCCCTCAACCCTGGTTGGGTCCAGACGGCTTGTGTGTGGGAGGCAGGAGGATTTCGCTTTGAAATGTGTTGAATCAGCAAGGGGCACAACAGAGTACAGCTGTGTGTGTGTCTGTGTGTACACGTGTGTGTGTGTGTTAGTGATAACTAGCTGAACAAAGCTAGGATTTCAAGGCTGTTGGTGCTGTTAGCCTTGGGGGCTCCTGAGGCCAGTTGGCCTCGCTCCGGTCAACAGCTCTCTGTTTAGGTTCCTCACTTTCTCTCTCTGGGCCACTTTGCCCCCCTCCTTCACATCAGTGAGACGGAAGGAACAGAAGGCTTCAACCACACACACCTTCTGCAAGATGTGTGTAGCTTTTCAGAAAGAAAAAAGACAAATGTGGTGCAGGATATCTAGTTACAAGTGAGTAATATAGAGGAGGTAGAATGGGATTAGTGCAAAAAGCAGTTCAGGGGTCAAACACAGAGCAGCAGACTCTGGATGAAATACACACACACACACACGCACGCACACAGAGTTGTGTCTCTGTTCACATAAAACGAGGAAGTCCTCCACACCAAAACACTCCAAACAGCTTGTTTATGTCCAGTATTGTGAGTAATGCATTTCTCTGATTTACATCTTTACAGTGCTGGCCAGATTGAGGAGCACAACATGGTAAAAAAAAAAAAAAACATGTTTGCAGTTTTCACAATGACATAATCTGACTATACAGCAATAACTACAACTATGAGGATACACTGGTGTAACAGTAAACAGTGTTTACATGGACTCCAATTATCTTGCATTAATGTCTAAATTACATTCTCTTACATTTATTTTCTGCAGATTTATCCTAACCTAACCTTAACCCAAGTCTTTACCCTAATATTCAATGATTTACGTTATGGGGATTCCTGTTTTGTCCCCATATGGAAGGCGAGTCCCCACAATGTGACTGTGTCAACAGATTTATGTCCCCACAACATGAGTAATACACGTCGGCGCAAAGACAGACATAGTTGAGCCCCCTGATCTGGGTAATTTTCACAGCTGCATGAAGGGAGGAAGAGAGGGAAGGAGAAACAGATGAATGGATGGATGGGAAGAGAGGGAGATCTAGTATCAGGTTACACATCAGTCAAACACTCAACTTCAAAGACCTGACCACATGATAAAACTCACATTACTTTCTCAGTAAATCTCATTTACTCAGACGAGACGGAGTCAACACTCTTTATGGTCTTTATGGTTTCTGGCAAAAACTTACGATGAATTTGTTTATAAAAATCCAGTATAATTTTTTTTTTCTTACAGTCTGATTGCTGTCAAAGTGAACAGAAAAAAAATGTATTTTAAACCAATGACCCACATCTCAGTCGGCAACAAATTTAACTACATATATTTTAAGGTCAAAAAGCAGGATGCAATATTCTAATTTTGAAAGCAACTTTCCCTCAAAATGGGTTTTGTGAAACAGTAAATCACAGCACAAATGCCCCAAAAACCAAAATCCACTCACTCATACTGTTTTTACACACAAGCACAAACATACTTTTCTATGCGGACACATAAATATGTATAAGTTCCAGCACAAACACATGCGGGCAGGGAGCTAAAACCACATAAATAACAAGGTACAAACCCAAAGCAAAGTCTCGCTGGCAAACTTTTACTTTCTCTGTCCCCACTTGTCTTCTTCTCTTTGCCTCTGTCATTCTTCCTCTGAACCCTGCCCTCCCCCCTCTTCCTTCATCAGACCAGGTGTGGAGAGAAAAAAAACAAAGATCTGCTCCACTGGATCAGACCCAAATCAAACGTAAGACAATAAATTATCTCGACTTTAAAAAAAAGGAGGGGGGGTGTCATTTGTAACTGTTCTCACACACTGATTGATGGAGTTTTCAAAGGAACACAGAGACAGTGAAAACATGCTTTTAAGATATGGTACACCCCTGATTAGATCTGGGTAATAAAAAATGTGTTTGAGCTTCATCAAAAAAGTTGTAAGGATTGTTTTCAACTCGATGTGAAGAGAGAAAAAAAAAAGATGGGGCTTTTAGAAGAGCTTGCCTCAGGGAGCATGTATGTTCTTACAATGTGCTTTATTGTGACTAACTCTTCTGACAGGGCTGCAGCTGGCTCCTGAGAGGATTCTTGGGGGAGTGTGCGAGGTGAGAGTTTGAGTGTGTGTGTGTGTGTGCAAGCATGTGTGTGTAAGTGTGTGTTTTGTATACCAGACATCCCCCACCCCCCTTTTACCCCCAGCACTTCTGCTGGGAGGAATGTGTGGTCCGCCTCCTACGCTGGACGGCTGTGCCAACATTCCTGACTGAACAGAAAAGGAGAAAGAGGGAGAGAGAGAGAGAGAGAGAAAAAAAAGGAGGACGAAGCGACCGAGAGAGAGATTAAAAATGTGGGACCAGAGATGTGGAGATTTGATCTTGATAAAAAGGAGTAGGGGTGACACTATGTACAGGGATTGTCAGAGAAATAGAGGGGGCTTGAGAAACAGAGGCGACCATTGTTCCTTAAATTGCCCCGAAGGCCCCATCATAACCCCTTCAACCCTATAACCCCTATACACACACACATACACACACACACACACACACACACACACCATAAAAGCCCGCAGGGGTTTCCTGGAATACCATCCCTTTACCAGAGCAGATCCTGGCTTCTGTGTAACGAACCTGCAGGCACACGCACACACACACACACACACACACACACACACTCCAGTTTCTCTATCACACACACAAACACACAGTGGCTATATCAGATCACTAAAACATGATGATTTCATTATTTTCAATGTCTAGTCATGCCTTTCAAAAATACCCAGGAAATTCATCAGTGCAAATGGTTCACACACACACACACACCTTAAAACTAAGTCTGGCGTCAAAACGTCAAGCTGTGACCTGCAATCGACCTTTCCCACATCCAGCGAAGCAGAAGCCGCAAATTCACCAGCTCAGTGCGAGTCAGACCTGAGAGCAGAGTGTGTGTGTGTGTGTGTGTGAGTGTGTGTGAGAGTGAGAAGGAATCTGAGATGGCAGACTGTCCACTACACACTGACCCCTGGATGCCCTTTTCACAGCTAGTTGAAGGTGCTCATTCACACTCTCTCTTATACACACACGTACTGTTGTATTAGGAGAAAATGGCTGCTGTTGTTAAATATAACTCAGACTGACGTGACATCAATCTGGTGGATGTCACTCTAATCTCATCAAACTCAAGCAGGGAGCCTCATTCTTAATCCCGCCTGCTTAGCTGTGATTGGTCGCCTGTTCATCCAACCTGTGCAAACACTCATCAGTGGGAACGTAGTTGAACAAATACCTGTCTGTGACCAAGTGTATCCAAAAAATTACAACAAAGAAATTAGATGGTATAAAAGATTGTGAAGCCTGAAACACATGTGAGTGTCCAAAATAGTGTAAGTGATGTTTGGGGACTCTTTACCTGGTGGCTTCTTGCTCCAGCCGGGAAACACTGGGCACGTAGAACATGACCCCGAAGAAGAGCAGGGGCTCATTGCCAAACTTGTCCAGCTGCTTCTTGAGGGGCTTCTCCAGCTCCACCCAACGATGGGCCGGGGCCTGGGTCTTTCCCTGGAACCACAGCCCGAAGTAATGGGTCTAGACGGAGATGGAGAGAGCATCAGTGTGGGTGATGAAGGAAAAGGAAACAGGACAAGAAGGAAAGGAAAGAAGAGGTGGAGATGGGACGAGGAGGAAGCAAAGAGGAGAAGATGAGCTGGATGGAGAGAGTAATAGGTGGAGGACATGACTCAGAGAGGCCGAAGGGAGATGGAGGAAATGGTGGTAAATGGAAAAGACAAAGTATTAGAATGGGAAATGGGGGTTTGTAGGAATGGATTTTGGAAGGAAATTGCAAATTAGTTAAGAAATACATTGGGGACAACTGAGGACGGCAGTGGGGAAATTCATAAGGAGCTGAAATACAACAAGCACATATTATTCCTTCAAATCTGATCAAACCTTTGACGTCAGCAGCGTAACTCTATTAAGCATAAATATTAGACATGAGCCATCGCCAGTAAGATTGCCCGGGGAGAAACAATCCCATCTCACTGAATCAAAATGAAAACAAAGTCTCTGGGCCATTATTTTATCTAGACGTTCACATGCTGTTTGAAAATGAAACACAATTCAGCTATAAAAACACCATCCAGGAATAACGACAAAGGCCTTTTCGAGCGATACGATCGACTCATTTAAAGTGGTGGACTTCTCACCACCCTTATCTAAAACATGTGGTCCTAACAAGAGCGGTTCAGCAGATGAGCTGCAACCAGTCTAGACAGCACAGGATCAGCCATTACCTCAACTTTGAGTTACTTATTTCCTTTGGGTCGGTTTCCTCACATTTGATGTTTGACATTCAAGATGCATGTTGCACAGCTTAAAGAACCCTGTTTACAAGGATCTGGGGCAGGTTTCAACACGGTGAGATTTGCAACATGAGATCATTTCCTGTCACATTTCACTAATCAAAACAAACACCTTATTTGCCACCCCTGCAATTTGGGAGAGACAGTCATTTGTGAAACGTGACACTCCTACCATTTGTGTGTAAGCATTGCTCACAAATGGCCTTTGTGAAACGGCCCCTGATCTGGATCAGTCTCCTAAATAAAGATCAACAAAGTGTGTCAAACTAATTTACAGTTTAGCCTAGTTTTGGTGAGCTAATTGTTAACCACGTAATTCTTAAAACACAATGACGTTTAATTGGCTTTGTGTCTGTCACTCATATGACGAACAGGTAAGCACACCTGTTTTGTCTGCGCCGTTCGACTCTGCTGTAATGAAAGTCGTAAAGCTGCAAGATGCAGCTGCAAGGGCACAAACACTCCCTCATCACATGCAAACAGACACACGCTCAAGGCCTCGGGCACAGCAATAAAGAACAACACAACACATTCAGATGGACACACACATACACACAGCATCCTCAGATAGCGTGCATGCATGGGGGGGCAGACGGCGGGCTGAAGCCGAGGCGTCACAACGTCTTATTTATAACATCGCTGACACCTGGCAAATACCACAACACTATGTGAGTACGCACAAGTGCACCACCCCCCTCTCTCTCTCTCACTTTGTCAGCAGCTCCAGCAGGCGTGCACACACAGCTCAACACACGTATTCATCAAAGTCAATCACTCATCAATCAAACGGACACATTCTCTCTCTGATATGTGAACAAACTGGCCTGTCACACACACATGACCAACAATAAACCCAGTGCAAAGGGACATACGTCTAGTTTGTAATGACAACAAGCAGCAGACACATGGCCAGAGGGAAGTGGATGTATTTGCTCCCTGGTACAAGCCAGACTCCAGAAAAGATGGGACACTGTGTAACACATAAATTAAGCAGTTTCATCAACTTCATCGATTTTTGTAAATTTCTGCTTATTCTGAATTTGATGGCAGCAACATGTTTCAAACAAGTTGGGACAGGAGCAACAAAAGACTGTGAAAGTTGTGGACTGATCCTAAAACACCTGTTTGGATTATTCCACAGGTAAACAGGTTCATTGGTAACACGTTATGGCATCATGATTGGGTATGAAAGGTTCATCCTGAAAAGGCTCTGTCGTTCACAAGCAAGAATGAAGAGAGGTTGAAACCACAGTCAGACTTGGAATCTGGGAATCAGTCTACCTGTGTGAGTGCAGAGCAAGGTGACGGCTAAACCTTGATCAAAGGAAATGTAAAGAAAATTGGGGACCAGAAGAAAAGGGAGGAGAGGAAACACAGAGAGAGAGCATGGACAGGAGGGGTGAAGTGGGACAGGGGGATGAGCAGGATCTCTTTCTTCTGCAGTGAAAAGAGGACAGAGGTATGCACGCTTCGTTAGAGACAGACAAGGACCCTGCAGGAGAGAGACAGCAGAGGGCAGGGAGACACACACAGGGTGTGGGGAGAGACGCGTGGCCATAACACACACACACACACACACACACACACACACACACACACACACACACACACACACACACACACACATCTGACAATGCATTCATAAATGTGTGCATTTATGGAATATTTTGCTTGTTTTTTTCTGTGTATCCTTGATATGATAGATTACCAATTGGTAGGTGATATGGAAATATACACTGTAATATGATATTAATTTTTATCTTGTCAGAAATATTGCCATTTAGTTTAAACCACTGCAGCTCTCCCTTTATATTTCTGGATTAGAGCATTATGGACAATGTCATACATCATACACATTTGATGAACTACTTTGATGAGTCAGGATATTTTTTGCTGAATTAGCCAAAAAATGACATACATTGTGTATAAACTCTCTTTTTAACCATTATCTATTCCTCAATTGATTCAGTTGTGAATTTTAGAAAAACATATGAAAATATGAATATGTCGCAATATAATTCACATGTACAGTGTATATAGTATGTTATGAAGGTTAGTTTAGCAGATTTTTTATTCCGACATTCAATATCTTTATAATTAGATCATTTGTATGCCTTCAAAATGACAAGAGTTCAATGTGTCCCTCAGAATTTGTTTCCTGGTGCAGTGAAAAACAGAAACAGAACTTAAACACTTAAAACTATTCATTAAAACCTCAATATGTGTATGCACGAGCAGTTCCTCATCTTGCCTTTATGAGTTCAAATCAGTCTCAGAATTTATACAGATGCATTTCAATAAAGCCACAAAACACGAAAAAAAATCAACATTTACAACATGCTTGTACTGGGGTCACATAATAAAAGACTTCTCCTCACCTCCCGGAGCTCCAGCCTTTGGGCCACCGCCTCCAGACATTCCTGTCCTGTGCTATCCACCGACAGAGTGCATTCAATCACAGTGCTGTCCAGCAGGCGAATCCGTGTCACAAAGTAGTTCTTGCTCAGGACGTTGTAGCGCCGTGTGCGCCGCAGCTTCAGCCGGAAGGGCATGGCTGGCTGGAGGTCACGGCTGAGTCAAAGGTCAAAAGTCACTTTGGGAGCAAGCAAGCGGAGCGAGGGGTGGGCGGGCTCTATGACCTGGCCGCTGCCCTCCTCACTCTCGCACGACGCCAGCCACACCACCGGGTGGAGAGATGCACCCTGGCAAGGCGCTGGCCCATTCCCAAAGATGTCCAGAGAGGAGGAGGAGGACGATGAGGAGGAGGAGGATGAACGAGTGCTGCAGGGAGAGATGAAAAAGAGGAGGTTGGTCATGAGCAAGAAACTTTTAGATTGTTTAATGGCTTCTGTTCAAACTTTTCCTCTCCCATTTCATCCCACAGGAGTGCAAAAACCTACACAGTGCTCTAATCAGCAGACATTCATCCTATGATATCACACCCTCCCAACACCATATTTACACCATATTATCATCCTGCCTCCCTCCCATAAACGAGCAGAAACAAAAAACAGACGAGGCAAGCAGAATCACCGGCGATAACAGCAGCGGCAGCGGTGGTGATGTTAGCAGAGTCAGGAATCGCATGGTAGCAGACAGCTTTATCCTATAGTTATGGCAGCTGCGCTCGCTCCAGCCCCATGAGGCCCAGCGTCGGGCAAAGCCGGGAGACAGAGGCAGAGATGTAAGGCTATGGATGAATGGACATCAAACGGCCGAGCGCAGACATCCATCTGAACCCGGCAGCTGGCTTTGAGGAACTAATGGGGCTTCTAAGTCTCATATCTGCTCGTGTGGGAGGCCTTTCCTTTCCTTTTTATCTCCCCTCTAACTCTCTCTCTGCCCGGCTGCAGCACAGTGCCAGACATTGTAGTGTACAGTGCAGCAGTGTGTAAGATCACACACTCGTGTGCTTCCAAACACACACAGTTGTTGTCATTTACAGCCACCAAACAGAAAAATGTGAATTCATGTTGTCAGTGAGAAGCTCGTAAAAGTGTGACTAAAAAGAAGTGCAACATTATGAGGACACACACACACACACACACACTGTGGTTTTAAGGTTGAGACAGGTCTTTGGGGAACACTTTGAACACATCTCTGGGTTAGTCATCAGCTCTTAGCTTTCATGTCTGTGATGAGGAAAGAGCTTTGAAGTAGGGCATGTCACACAAACAAGTATATTTACTATATATACTATACATACTGGTAATATATACTGCACCCAAGACTGAGAGGCAAACCTGACAAAGCTCACACAGGTTAAACCCAGCTTTAATTTGGGTGATTTAGCCACCGAGCGATTCCTTTTTATGAAATAATGCCGGTGTTGTAAACAGGAATTAATTCAAATAGCTAAAAGCAGTGTCATTTCAAGGGTGGTGGCCACTTTGTAGTCTTGTTAGACAGGAACTAGAGCACAAAACCAAGGGGGGGAAAAAAGGGCTCCACACCTCCTAAGCAGGGAAAAGAACAACCTCTGCTCCATAAGAAAAAAAACATGGGAAATGCAAAAAGAAAATGCACGAAAATAAAAAGAAGAAAACAGAATCAGGAGAAAGAAAAGACCAAAATACGGCACGACAACGCTCCAGTGATCAGGAGAGGAGAAAAGGGGGGAGGAGGAGGAGCGGTAGGAGGAGGAGTAGAGAGGGAGTGGATGTGTTGCTTCTTGTCCTGGGCTCTGGCAATGTGCTGTTGATAGTCAGCTTGGACCCCGGCCCAGATTCCTCCCTGCCCTGACTGGAAAAACAGAGCACACCTGACACAAGTATGCACCACAAGGAAGGAAAGTGTGTGTCCATATGTGTGTGTGTGTGTGCGACAAGGCCGAGCGAGCGGGAGAGAAAGACACAAGGGGGAGGTTGTCTTGAATGAGAGGGCGAGAAAGCTACAAACTGCTGACTTACAGCCGTGTTGTTTTGGGACGAATTGAATCACACTTGCTTCACGCTTGTCTTTTGTAACAGCCGTGCCCCCTCTGGGAGCCGTAACACATTCCTTACTCCTGAATCCATCAGAGACAGCTCACTGTAGTGTGGCATCATCTGATTCGTGTGGGTTCTTTTTTTTTTTGAGGGCGATCATGCCAACACACACATACGGAGCTAGAAAGTCACAGCAAGTGAATAATTGGGCTACAATGGGTGAGTAAATCAGCTTTGCTATATATGTGGCCGCTGTGACCCCAGTCGTCACCACAGCCCCCTCTGACACCCCCGCCTCCTCTGGCTCGGGTTTAAGGGAAGTGACATCACAGGTTAACGGTAAAACCTCCCCCGAAATGCCTCAAGAAATGTTCCCAAGCACATAGCGAGATCACTGTCAACAAGACGCAGATAAACACGCAAATAAAGACACATACTTTCACTGTGTAGTGTACAAACATAGACATGCATGAACAGGGAATACCACAAATGCAAACACACACACACACACAGAGGATCGCACACACATACACACACACACACCAGGTTCTTCAGAGGTTAGCCAAAGGACCAGACAGCAGTTAGTGCAACTCTAAACTAGTAATCAGTGGCATGGTTGGGAGTGTGTGGTTGAGTAAAGCCAGACAGACAGACAGACAATAGGTTGGGACCGAAGCCACTCCTCAACACACACACACACACACACACGTACACACAAAAACGCTGCTTCAACGCCGCTGCAGCAGCATTCTCTCCCAACCGTCGTGTTTATTTCCAGCGTGCAAAAACAGCGTATACGTTTATGAATTTGCACATTGTAATTTTGTGGCGTGGAGAAAAACGAGAGGGAAAACTGAGGGAAGAGGGTTGTTTTTCTTTTTCAGGGTAGCAAGCATTCGGCTAAATATATATGAAACCATTCCCATCTTTTGTTGTGTTTCTTTCTTTATCCCGCTTAGGCTGGTGTGGTGAGGGGCAATAAGGTGAAAAAAAAACTTTTTTTCTGTGTGTGTTTAAAACCACTTTACCACAAGTATACTCTTTCTTAAGCACTGTTTGCAGATGCATTCTTTTCATGAATCAATAAAGATGAAAGATCTTTAGAGTGAAGGAATGGGCTCAGTCTGACCTCACAGACCTGTATACTTGAAGCTTTAATCTTACTCCCAAGACAGTGAAACATTTGCTCTGTCAGCCTGGCGTCACATTAATCTTTATCAAACATTTTTGTGCTGGTGCGTCACAAAATGTCAGCACAACAAATTTAAACAACAATGGCTGATTGATTATTCCCAGCATGCTGTGAAGTGAGTAGCTTGTGGTCTGAAACGCCTGATTTGACACAAACAGAAGTCGGTCATGCCGAAGCGGTGTGTGCATTTTTGTACTATATTTATATGAGAAAACAGTTTCTGCCCACAGCACGATCTGACTGGTTACACATCACACATGTGAAGCTTCAGACGTGATCCTGATTCTCCGACCAGAAGATATCAGCCTCAAAAACATGTTTGTTGGGTCACAAATTTACCTTTAAAAACTAGAAAAGCACTCGGAGAGCGCAGACCTCCGCCAAGCAGCACAGTTCCCCCAGCTTATTGTGACTTACACCCCAAAATATTAGTCCTACCTTTGATGTATCTATTTCAATGGATTCCTGGACCATAAAAACATACCCTTAGCAATTGGAATCACATTGATATCATTTTTAGTTTAATAGTTATACCCGAAAATTGACATTTCTGTAATGATGGTTTTCCGGATCACCTCCAAAATTTTATGATTTGTTTCTTGTCCCAGAAAGGACATTTCCTGAAAATTTCATCAAAATCTGTCCATAACTTTTTGAGTTATGTTGCAAACAAACAGACAAACAAACAAACAAACAAACAAACACCGGCAAAAACATAACCTCCTTGGCGGAGGCAACAAGTGCTGGTCAACACTAATATGTTCACTGCATAGTATTTCCACATTGTATAGAAGCTTGTCCTGGACACTACTACCTGGAGAAGATGACGTGTCCAACCAATCCACAGAGCTTCCAACCATTATTACTGTCAACTTCATAATGTAATATCAATAATAACTAATGGGGTCAGTGTCATCTATATACAGCTAGAAAAAGGATCTAAAATCTGTCTTTTTGTTTTAAATGTTGACACAGGTTTCCCCCTCAGGCCGTGATGTTTTGCTGCTAGTCACCTCTCAGGTGTGGATTCAGCACACAGAGGCCACCTGAGAATTACAGCCCGACCAAAACAAGCTGTGACAAACACCACAGGCAGTCAGGCGGCATTACACAAGCCAGCCACAAGCAGACAGTTGCTCATCTGCAGGCCGAACACTGCTGGAATCATAACGGACACCTGAAACGCCTAATTCCGCTTTAATGATCACTTTCACACAAAGACGTGTCGGGGAGATAACTCTTCCCAAGCATCTGCAGGTCTGGCTGCTGAGTGCGATCCGTTTTCTTTCTCTCTCAGGGCAGAGCCGTCTGTCGCTCTGCTCCATTCACATCCACACAATAGCGGGAACAAAACAGCACTTTGTCGCCTACTGCTAAGACCATTAGACACAGGCCGCCAAGAGCTGAGGACGCAAGTGTAGCGTGTGTAACTCAATCAATCTGATCTCTTGTTGCTTGTCTCTGTCTGAAATACCACCGCCCACCCCCCGACCACCTCCACCTCCACCCCTCCAGTTACACATGAGCGCTGTAGCAAAACAAACAGGTTAAGTGCTTCACAGCTCGTAACTGCTCTTCCTCCGGCGGACTCTTTTTACAGTTTGGTCAACGAGCCTCAATCAGGCCTGGATCGCATATCAGAGGAGTGCAAATCAAGTAGTATTTACAGGTCATGTGCTCAGGATGCTTGTTCTGACAATGGAAACTGAACAATACTTTTCTTTATAGTCCTGCTATATTGAATAATCTCTCATGTTGTTAAATTAGTCCAGGGCTGCAATTGATGATCATCATTGATTAATCTGCAAATGAGTTTCACAAGTTAATTTTTTTATTTATAAAAACATCACAAAATAAAAACATTTTTCATCATCAAAATAAAAAATATAAATGAAAAATAAAAGGTTAATCAATCATCAAATTTGTTGCTGATTAATTTTCTGTCAGTTGCCAGATTAATCAATTAGCCCATAATAAGTTGGAAGAGGACTTTTCTACCACGTGTCTAAGAACTATTGTCCTATGTGGTAACTAAACCATCTGTTACTCTGAGCAGGGCTAAAACACAACAATTTGTAAAATAGCCTACTATTACACCAACGTCTGCTCCAAAACAGCCAGATTTGATCTGATGTTTCCTAAACTCTTCTTAGGACTCTGATCCTCTTTTGTCCCACTGGCTCACCGTGGAGCTACTGAGATGTTTTGGTGGAAACACAGCTCCACACACATTCCTGGACACATACAACCAAAGTTTATCAGAGTAACAGGGCTGACCCTGGATCAGACTTCAGCCTCCAGAAACACAAACTTTGTTTTTTGCTATATGAAAAAAGCACATACAGTAAAGGAACACGCATCCACAAGATACAGTAATGGTTCTCCCAGCATGCTTTGGGGACAGGGGACACACCACCAGGGTCCTCTTTGTTATCTGACACTTTGGCCATGTGTGTGCATGTGTGTGTGCATGTGTGTGTGCATGTGTGTGTGCATGTGTGTGTGCTTGTGTGTGTGCTTGTGTGTGTGCGTGTGTGTGTGTGTGTGTGTGTGTGTGTGTACTTTCATGCATGGAAAAAACACAGTTGATTTTGCTTTTACCTTAAAGGAACATACATTTGCATTCCACAATATATACTGTATGCTTGCTCACACACAGCCCTGCACGCGCGCACACACACACACACATTGTCTGCCACATACAAACATTAGCAGCTGCAAACAGATGGTGGAGCCAGGCGGCCAGACAGTGTGTTTCTAACAAGCGCATCTGCTTTTTCACTTTCCATCTCTCTTTTCTCTCTCTCTCTCTCTCTCTAGCGCCATCTCTACTGACAAAGACACACACTTAAACACACGTATGCACACATTGTCTCTACTATATGAGAGCACAGCAACGGTGACAAAGTCGGGTGTCTTCGCACAGAGGTGACATCCAGACAGTGAGGTCGTCTGTAGTTTTACACACAGTCACAATTGCTCTTTCCCTTCCTGTATCCCCCTCTATCTCACATGCACACCAGCTGAGGGTGGAAATCATGAGAGCTTCAAACTAAACACAATTCAGAAATGTAAATAATATATGTGATACTGAGAGCAGATTTCCACTTCTTCCATTTTTTGCATGTAAGCCTAAACGATAGGATGTGAATGTTCTGTTCTGTGAATAACTTATATGCAACATTGGGTCCTATTTGAAAACTGCATTTAGGATTGATCTGGAAAGACTCACAATATCTTCCATTTGCCAACAATAATTATCCTAAAGTCTGGATTTGCACAGATGCAAAGCGTATTGCAAAAATCCTTGTAGCATCCTGTGCAATAAGATGTATCTGTCCACATCTTTGCAGCTGAACACACTTTCTCACAAATGCTAATTTTTCAACATCTGCTGCTTTGTAGTTATTGTTTAGGCTGTGTAATGACTGCAGACAGATGAAGGCGATGTGATAATGTGGTACAACTGTGCACAAGCAAAATGATTACAAATCTACAAAATCTAAACAGATGCAGCTTTGAGAAGACAGACTATCGGCTATAGACTGTAAATTTAAAGGAGGATTATCAAAAGAGCAAACTCTACTTAGGCTTCATAAAATGATTAATTGTGGGATTTTCAATCTCCATATTATTTATAGTGAGTGTCTGACAGCACACATACCCCCAAATATCATAAAACCAGAGCAATAAAATACCAGAAACGTGAGTTAACAGGCTGCAGCACGGTGCCACAGTTGACAGTAATAGATAGGGAATGCCCAGTGTTTCAGGCTGGCACAGCCATCTAAACACTGTCACCAGAACATGAAGAGGGGGGAGGATCAAAGAGGGAGGCAGCTTAACACTGGCCAGAGACTGGTTTTCCAAACCAACAATGACGTAGCGCTGCCGACTCATCCTGTGGCAGCGAAATCTGAGGATTGATGGCATGGAAGCCAGAGAGGTTGGAGATATGATTGAAAAAAAGAGTACAGTGTATGTGTGTGTGTGTGTGTCGTCTAAATGCACACAAAGCGTTTGTGCTTCCCAGCAGCCAAATGAGAAAGCAAAGGTTTCAGATAAGTGAGGATATGGAGAGGAGGGCAGAAAGGGAAGAGGAGGTGTGACACTGATGTTCCTCAGGCTCTTATCGTGTTGGTACAGTTGGTCAGGAGAAGAGGGGGGAGGACGGGAGTGAGATGAGGGAAGGAGTGAATAAACATGGGACAGCCAGGCTGATAGCGGCGGCTCCCCACCTCAACAACAGAAACATGGGACCATCAGCTGTCGGCCACCGTGTCTGTTCCAGCCAAACCACGATGCTGTTCACATTTTCCATGCCCCCCCTCCTCCACCTCCTCCTCCTCCTGGGAACCACATCACACTCACAACTCCACACACACACACACACACACATGCTCAATCACCAGAAAGCCACTGAGTGTTTTCTCACAGCTGAACCCTAAGGCACTAACACTAAACAGGGAGCTCGGCAGCACTGGGTTTACAGGCCTGTGAAAGCTGCAACACTTTGGGGTTTGCTACTGCGAACATCCGGCTGCATCTAACAGACATGACGGCTGCCAGGAGAGGAAAACTCACACATTTTAAACCAGAGATCAAATGGAAAATGTGGGCTCACTCACAAAGACACTTCCTCACCGAACACCCTGAAAAACATGCATGTTGCATGTACAGTCAGGCCACATCACATGAAGAGTAAATATCCAGGCTGATCAGAGAGAGGGGGCGTCTGACCTGCTGCATGGGGGCGGGGCCAGCAGTGATTGACACCTCACCCGTAGCACCTGGAACGTGCCTAAGGTGGAGTGTGGGAGAGTTGAGCAGGTCGCAGCACGCCGTCTGCTCTGTTGTTGTCTGCTGGGCTGCCACAGAGAGCAGCACTTACACAACACACACATCGCCTGACAAAAGCATCTCTCAAACACACGTATGTCACATTCAACAACACCCACACATTTCATTCTTTTACATGACCATCATAAAGAATAACTGCATTTAGAGTTGCAACTAATGACTAGTTTCATTAGCAATTAATCCATCCTCAATTCATCCATTAATCATTTAGTCAATAAAATGTCAGGATATGGTGAAACATGCCCATTACAATTTCCTACAGCCCAAGGTGAAATCCTCAGGTTGCTTTGTCCAACTGACAGTTCAAAATATATTTAATTTATGATGATGAAAGCAGAAAATCCTGCAGATGGAACCACGACATTTCAGTTTCAGACAAATGCAGTTTGCTTTGTAAATGACTTCGATTAATTAATTGTCAGTCCATCAGTCAGATTAATGAACTTGCCATTTCAAAACTAAAGCACACCCTTAACATGAAAAACCACACGTTAAAGGGAGAGAATTACAGTTAAGGATGACCAGTATGATGAATCAACAATCTTTATCATTGATTTAGCCTTATTTTGCATCACAACTCCACATAGAGGTCACAGCCTTGTCTCATGTTTTCATTCTGCCCCTGCGTCAGAGCTGCATCTCTGCAGAATAACAAGAAAAACCACAAGATGAGTTTGAAGGAATTCTGTACATTTTCTTTGCCTTCAGTTAAACTTCTGCAACGAAAACAATATATCTTTTTTCCTCCCTCTTTCTCTTCCTGTGCTACAGCAAGAGCACTTGACCAAAATTACAGGTATGTTCGCCCCACATAGCAATCAAATGGCCTTTAGCCTCCAATGACCACTGGCTACACAAACAATGGCCACTTTTCCTTTTTACATGCAGCCTCACATTATGCTGTAAACACCTATTATAATCGTGCCATGCTGACCTTAAACAAAACATGCCTGTGGGACTTGGCCCTAACTTTTCAGGAGCGCATAAAAAAACTTTCCTTTTGTTTGCAAATGTGACGGAAGGATACGGAGGAGGCCAGAAAACATGCTTCTGTGGAGGTAATCAGAAATTATATTGAACCACCTTCTGTGTGTCTGTGTGAAGGAGCCTGAGCAGAAGCTGATGAGAAGCGTGGATGGAGGCTACAACTTTGACTTTTGGTCCTTTAAATTCTCCAGCAGTGTTTTTTAAAAAAAATGCTGTGTACTCCCAAGCCACTTGCTCTGGCACCATATAATTTACACAGCATGCCTTTGAGCTTATAAAGACAGCCAGATGTGTGTGTGTGTGTGTGTGTGCATGGCCTACGCCTCCTGCAGCTATGCTATATTTGCCTTTACAGAACTCTCCCCTTTCTTTTTACAGTAATGCTGCTAGTCCAAGGTGCATGTCCAAACACATCTTTTTACATACTCTCACACAAACATGCATGCACACACAGGGTGAGAGGAGGGACGTGTACTCACTCTCACACACACCATGTCATCCAAGCTCATCATGTGAAAGTAATGCATGTGCAGCCTTCACACTCTGCATACTAAAGTTAAAGCCTACAAGGTTTCCAGTGTACAACGTTTAGTTCTAGGTGCAATAATGAAATATATAGAGTCCTAGGTCCTAGATACTGGGGGGAGGGGGGGTCCTGCAATAGGGGTCCTTTAAACCAAGTGTAAGTTCAGTGTTAAGATCTCATTGCAGGTGTAGCCATTTTTTCCAGTCATCTACAGAAGAAGGATTTGGGATCTCTGTCTGTATGTATGTTTATGTATGTTTATCTGGTGGAGGGTGAGGAGGTGGTGGGGGGGGGGGGGGGTATTTGGGATCCCCTGCCTGCCCCTACGTGGCCAAGCCATTTGGCCTACATTTGAACACAACTGATGGAGACTTTATAATAGTTTTCCTCTACTTTTAGACGCCTTTAGAAACAATACTCACACTCTCCTGATGAAGTTTTTCCTCGGGATTAAAACTCACCTTTGATCCTGAGCTACATGCTGGGGTTTTTTTCTGCTGGAGAAAACTCTGCTTTACTCGACGGCGTTGAACCTCGCAGCAAAAAATAATCCTTCTTTCAGTTTTATTTCTTTTTGAATGAGTTTAAATTCCCGTGTGGAAAAACAAAATCTCGAGAGATTCTTGAATCATATGAGGGAAACTTTTTCTGAAGAAAAAGGTCGCAGATTCAGCCGCAAAAAAAATCCTGGAGCTGCTTCAACTCGCCCAAGTTTTTTTTTGTCTGTTTTCGGAGAACAAAAAGTATTAAAAAAGAGTCACGAAAGCTTCTCCAACTTGGTCCTGAACAACACCGACGTGGTCTTCTTCTCTCAGGACTCAGTATGTTTATAGTAATGGTCCCTTTAGTCCCTTTAGTCCAATGGAGGCGTTCAGGACAGGGGGAGAGAGGAGCACATGCTGCGTTCACAGGCTGCGCAAAGTATCGGAATCACGAGTATTGAGTTGAACAGCAGCGGTTTCTCAACAAATCCAAGGAGGTCACCAGATGATTGAAAGGATATTCAAACAGAAAAAGATATTTATACTGCAATAAGTTATCTAACCTAATTTTTAATAAGGATGTGTCTATGATGTATGTGTTTTTTTGTGAATTACAGGATAATTTGAACTTCACATGATTGTTGAAAGACAGTTTTGTTTTTTTAAGCAAAAAGTTTTAAACACTTGTGTAAAAATGGCTGAGGAAAAAGGGAGATTTCATAATTTTAACAGCAATTTACAGTAGTTTGACATTTTGAGTAATGGCCTTATTTGTTTTATTGCTGAGAGATGGATGTGAAGACAGCAGCTTTTGGCTTAGCCTAGCAAAAAAAAAAACCCTGAAACACAGGGAAACAACTTGACTCATAACTCACAGATAAAACACAATTTTCTTATATTTACACTTTTTACACTTTCTGTGCAGATTATCCTAAAAAATAATAGTGAGTTTAACAGGTGGTGGTGAGTGAATTTCTTTTGGCAGAGCTAGGCTAACTGTTTGCCCCTGTTTCCAGTCTTTGTGCTAAGCTAGGCTAACTAGCTGCTAGCTGTAACTTCATATTTACTTTACAGACATGAATGAGAGGGATATCGATGTTTTCATCTAACTCTCGACAAGAAAGCAAGAACAAAAGTGTTTATCAAAATGTCTCACTATTCATTGAAAACCCCCTTTTTTAAAAATATATTTACAATATAAACATCAGAAGAAAATTAGCGTCATGTTTGTTTAAGGGTCAAAAGAAAGCAACAAAAAATGCTGTGTTCTTGACTGAAATAATTGAAAAGTGCAACTAAATGTCACATACAACAAACAGACATACATACATACATACATAAACACATACATACAAACATACATACGTTCAGACTCGCATACATAGACACACACACATGCAGACATATATCCATACATGCAGACATACAGTAGAGCTGAGAGGTCTCAGCCGGGGCAGGGACCTGAAGGCAGCAGTGGGTCCAGATGCCGTCCCCCTTTGCTCTGACATCAGACTGGAGGAATGTGAGGAATGCAGGGCTCCTGGGAGAAGAAGTCCTCCTCGTTTAATGGTTTTCCAGGGGCCACAGAGGTGACTAAACGTTGAACAAAGGAGGTCCCCTCACATATTTATGTCGCCCCCCTTTTTGCCTTTTGGCCGGGGATGAGTTAGAGCCGCGCCGGGGCAATTTATTTGCATAAGCTACATTTTTACAACATGGAGGCTTGAGGCTGTGTGTAGAAGTCATACAATATATGAGTTTATATAGGAGCTTTTCCCAAGCAAGACACCTCACATTCATTTTTTTATATGAAGTGAATCTATGTCTGTGCTATATTTCATTATTTCAACCCCAGGAGACACCATATAATGACATTTTCGGATTTATATTTCAATATTTATATTATAATTCTAAACTTATATTCTCACTAGATTATGTTTCTTTTTCGAGCCTTCTCCACTTTGCAAGGACAACCATTGTGGTGCAGCTATTGCAAGCCCCTGGTTTTACTAAATTGAACCATCTTGTTAAAACCCATAAGCAGAATGCTACATTCTCAGTATTTTAAAACCCTCATATTCCCAGAAACATTACCACAGACATGATTTCTGGGTGTGGCTCTGTCCCTGTGGAAACAATCTTGTTTGTCACTGACATCTTGTATATAAGATCATATAACATTTGTTCCCCTATGTTTCCCTCTTTATGTTCCACCCTGCTACCTTAAACCACCCTTAACAAGCCAAACTTTCTTATTCAATATAGTTCCTCTGCTGCAATATACTGTCACCCACTTGCTATCATGCTGTTATGAGCCCATGTGAGTTGGGTCCACAGTGATCTCATTATATCTTTTCAAAGCAAACTCTATAAATACCACAGCAAATGATTAAACCCAGTATCCTACACAGATATCACAGGAACACTTAATGGTACCACAGGAGAGAGTGAAATACAGGAAATAAGATTACCGTCCAGAGCCTTACGAGTTTATTAAACAGGTATTAAAGTGATCTTCTGTTTGGGATGAGTGTGGGTTCAACATGAGAAAAAAATAAAGGGTTATATATAACTGTAATTGCACTGGATTATTGCAGTCCTCTGCAAATTATACACCCAATGTCATTTTTGTATGTTTACACGTGTGTTTCTAATTTATTGTGGATTTGCATTGCAAAGGCTCAAGCATTAAGTGAAAATAACAATTTAACTCTGAGCAGAGGAAAGACAATGCTGACTTATTTGTGACCAAATTGCAGCCTCTTGTGGCTAAAATGCAACTTACAGCAGCGGCGAAAATGACTGCAGGGTGCCACGTACAAAACACGTCTTCAAAAAGTTACAAAAAATAAGAGTAAAACCAGAAAACAAATCAAAACCTACATTTATTCTATACCTTATAATATTTCTTGTATAAAGTAATAATCTAAGTAAGTATTTTCCCTGACTAAACTACTCAGGCAGGTTGATCTCAAAAGCCAAATGTTTGATCAGCTTTACTTTGAAACAGCCCTGCTTAAATTAAATTATCATTGACATGGAAACACACATTGCAATAATTTGGCAATACCAAAATTGTTGTAAACCCAGTGCAGGCTGCAGTATTTGTCACATTACCTTGTGGTCTCTTATGTGATGTGATAACATGGGACTTCTCTCTCTGGGAAAATTCTTGCAAGGATTTAATGGCAGTAATTAGATTTTATAACTGTGATGTTAGCACGCCTCTTCAGTATCACTTGTATTTTGCTACCTCACTGGCAGATGAAGGAGGCAGTTCCCCTCTTTAAAGGACACTTTCACTCTAAATATAATAATACAGTATAACAATACAAGTTTTACCCTGAATCAAAGGACTGTGGTGCCACAGTTGTGTAGGCAGGAAAACAAGAGGCAGGACCCAAATACAGACACCAGAAGCAGAACTGACGCAGTTCAATTCACAGGCAGAGACTTAGAAACACCAGAAGAGCAAAACACTAGAGAAAGACTAGAACACTTGACACAAGGTGCAAAGAAAAACTGGCACAAAGAGAAAGGAACACAAGCTAAATACACTTAACCTATGCAGGGTGGGATATCACATGAACTGTTTCACAAATTGAATCTGTTAACCTTTTTTTAAATCAATTTTTTAGAGAGTTATTGTTGCAGTCTGCATCAGTGCCAGATCATTTTGGACCATGTCATCAAGATATCAGCGATTGAATTTAATACAGGTAACTGCAAAAAACAGAGGACTTTTCAAATGGAGCAGCCTCGGTGGAGATGAACAGCAGAGACAGTGGAAGATTTCAGCAACTTAAGACTTTCACTAATGACACATGGAGAAATGAATCACAGAGTAGGCAAAGACAGACCTCGATCTCACAACAGAAAGGAAAAGTACAAACCCTGTAAATAACATTAAGCAAAAGGATGATGCATAAGCCTAAAAGTATCCACGAGTTCTTAATTTGTTCTTTTTAAATAGGACACAGCAGGGTGGGTCAACTATCAACTCCAAGAACATGTTTTTTTTATTTTTCTATTTCGGAAAAAAAAGGCAGAGGACTGTGCTTCCTGAGACATCCTGTGGGAGATGCTGTGGGAGTGTAAAACACCGGCTGCTTTTTACGAGACCTTCAGTCCTTTTACATCCAGTGTGAGTTATGTTCTCCTTCATTGACATTAAACAGGGTTTCAGACTCCCCGTAGAGCACAAGTCGTTCCTTGTTATGAATGACTTTACACTCATAGTGGACAAGAACACATTAGAAACTGTCCTGTTAAGCACAATTAAAATGTTAGGCTGGTTAGATCACCACATGTTAATTTGCTTTCTTGTTGAGCTCATTGTTATGGGCAAAGTTACTGTGCTCTTATTATTTTACCATGTCAGATACTGTGGGAAAACTCTGATTTTGTCTTTCTGGTTTCTTCAAGTATTTTTTTCCTTTGAAACTTTTCTGAGTAATTTAACTCTGCCTGCACCATTGGTCTCAAGTTGATGGGCTGGATGAATTAGGTTTGTATTTTCAACATAAGACATACATATAATGAAGAGCTGTATGAATAAACCTATGAAGAGTCCAAACCACAGTCAACTTTCTAGGTAAAATTTCCGAAAGTACCCAGTCACTATAGGTTAAAAATGCATGTTTTATTTTCAAGAAGCTATATATCTAAAAATATGTAAGTATGATGAAGAAGGCAGATAAGCTGGGGGGAAAAAATCAATCAAATGCATAACAGATAAAAAGTAAACCATCAATTATGCCACCGACAAATGATGCAATGGATACAGTTCATTACTTTTTTTTTTAATCAATTTACATGTACATTATCACTGCTGCTCTAAAATGAGAAAGAGAGGTTGTTGTTTGGGCAAAGGTCCAAAGGAACAGAAAGTTAACGGCTGTTTCCTCAAGTATTTATTAGTGTCTGCAACATTAAATCTGGCTTGGACAGCAGTTAGTTTGCATCCTGTCCTCTTAGTATGTTCATTAAAGAATTTCTCAAAAAATGTAAAAACTTCATGCAGTTTGTTATTGGCTCAAAAAATATGGAAGCATGAACCATTAACAACATGTGTGTTTGATTTTAAATCAAACAGCACAGAGGCATTTGAGTGATAACTGAGTTCATTAAGTTGTTTATACAGACGTCAGATTAGCTTTTTTGTTTCAGTCAGTTCAGACACGATCGTTAGTTAACCTAATTTCACATGACCCGGTTTGACCTGCCAGATCTGCTCTCCCTCTGACGCATCAGTACACCTCTGCAGAAATTAGCACTTACCGGTAATAACAAGGTGTGTGTGCAACAAGGTTTTTGCTCAAACATTCAAGTACTTCTGCAGGTGATTTTCCTGATTAGCACCTCCCTTCATGTTTAAGTGTTTTGTTTGAATGGAAATCTAAAGTGCAGCTTACAATGTCATTAATCAGCTCCAGACGTGCAGGGACCCCAGGAGCCCCGGGTTCAACATGTGTCCATTCTTTGAACATATAATTTGACTGAATGCAGATCTATTCAGAACTACAAAGAACTGAACCTATTGTCAAAGTCCTTCACAATCAAGTGAGAAAAGTAAAAGTGTCATTTATGAGCAAAACTCATTCATAGTAATTATCGCCGAGACGGAAAAGGATGAAGAGTGTAAAGACGTTTAGGGGTCATAATTGTCCTGTCATGCGAAAAATGAGTGGAACCGTTTTACCAGACAGATATTCTATAAACTGAAACTGCACACGTCTACAACTGAGTGTTATCTGTGAAGTGTTTGCTTGCTGTTTGTTACGGAGTCCATCAGTCTGCCTGAGGCATCCTCACAACTGGCTCAAAGCCAGAGCTGCTCTCCTCTGAAGCTCCTTTGTTGGGATTTGTTGGTGTGAAAAAGTTCATCCTGGGACACAAAAAAAACTTGCAAGCGTGGGTTCTGATACAAGTCGGCATGTCTTTAGGTGCTTTAAAACATGTTGAGAGGCAGATACTGTTTACTCGCCGAGGCCACGGCCAGAGTAAGTGGGTACTTTGGAAAACACACATACTCTCTTTGTTTCCTTCTTTCATCCACACTAAGTCAACGTTTCCCGCCCACAGACCACTCACCTTTTCTAAAATGCTCTTCCAAGCTGACAACTTTATAAAACACGTTAGAGAGGTTGGACAAAATGCAGCTTTTCATGAGATCTGACATTTTACAACCTACCACCGCATGCAAACATGACTTCTCACTTCTCAGTCTCTTCTTTGAACCTCAGCGTCTTCCTCCTCCAACGCAAGGGAGGAATCGAGGCAACACACATTTGCCAAATGGGACATTCCTCCTCGCTCCGGCAATATTTTGAAGCGACGTCAGCTTGCTCATGACGCACAGTTGCATAACCTGACACCGAGCTTGTAATGGATTGTTCTGGATAATGAGAAAAGCTGCAAATACCTCACATAACGTCTGTAATTGGTTTGGAAAAGGTTACAGGTACAGTAAGTCTATCCATTTCAAGCGTAGATGGCCTATTACAGAACTAACAACCTATATGGTGGATGTAATTTGCGACTCTGCAGCTTTGGGGGGTGGGGTGGGGGGAGTGATAATTGGACTCTCCTCCTCTCTATGACTGTGCTGAGATGCACTTGGAAATGAACAGAGGACATCACAAATAGAAGACGCCTGGCTGACTAATGACTAAACAGTAAAAAGGTGGCATGGTATTTTTATGATTCATTTATTATATAAATCACAAACATCAAATAATTGGAGCAAATTGGGAGCAATGAGGCTACAGCTATTACAGAAATAGGGAACTGAATATGTAAAAAAAAACAAAAAAAACGCAAACAAGCATTGCATGAAAATGTTACATGATTTTGTATGTGGTTTTTTTTAGTTTTTTGTTTGTTGTTTGGTTGGTCGTTTTTTGCATTTTGATCATCTTGGTGATTCTTAGATAATCTATGCTAATTTGGAGCCCAATCCCAGCCTAACCCTAAACATTAGCCATCTTTGTTTAAAGCTAAAATCGGATCATATTCAGTCTTTTTCTTATTAAATTCCATGAAAAGGTCATGACCTGTGCAACCAAAGTGGCTTGTCACATCCCAACCCACAAAATAATGAGCATTTTCAAGATAAGCCTAAGGAGTACAAAAGTGAAGTAAAATATCAACAAAGCCAGTTCTTGTCGATTTCAACAAGACAGCACCTTTGTGAGATTCTCGGGAACATGCGTCATGTGTCCTGTTCTCCTCTATGTGCTTGTCCATCGTGTACTGGAGGAACATCAGCTGATAGCAAAATTCCCCTGGACTCCAGTCAAATGTTCTGGTTTCACCGTGTCCATGGAAAAGTGTAATAAAACATATGCATGTAATAAAACACAATAAAGCCAAAGGTGTCCTGCTGTTTTAGTATTAGCCTTTGGTGTGATATCAGAGAGGGTGGAGCTGTATCTCAAACATAAACAGCATTTGTTACCATAACCTTAAACATAAATCTCCATTTGGGTGGACAAAGCCTCTGGAAAGTAAAAAATACTGCTGGGTTGTCTGACGTTTCCAGTAATGAAAAACTTTCTTTACACTACTAAAATTGCATAATTTTCTGAATGCACATTCCTGATGACGGATTAGAAAGTTTAAAATTGGAGAATGAAACTGATACCATAAACATAATATGGTTCTCATGCTTAAGTGTTTTATCTGACTTCTATCGTATTCTGAAATCACTTTCATTCTAAGAGAAACCAGCAGGATCACTGTTGTTGCTTGGCCTCAGTAAATAGCTTCTCAATCCAGTGGTACAGTACAAATTTGAAGTACTTGTACTTTACTTGAGCATTTCCATTTTCATGCAACCATATGTTTCTACTCCACAACAATTCAGAGGGTCATATTGCACTTTTCACTTCAATGCATTTGTAATTAACAGCTGCTCAAAAAAAAACAACCAAAAAACAGGTGAAGGGTTTATAACTTATGATGCTTCCTTATAGATAAATCAACCCACTAGTATAGATAACTAGAGCTGAAATCGATTTTTTGATTCATTGTTGAAGTCATTTTTCATGCAAAATCCTTGACAAAACATTGTTCCAGCTTCATAAATGTGAGAACTGTTAGAACTATTTTGATAATTTATTGAATTAAAGAGAAAATAATCAGCAGATCAATCCATGATGATTTAATGATTAGTTTCAGCACCTTATTAAAAAATAATTTGAAATTAGTTTTTGTGCACATGACAACATGCTGATCTGACTTTTATTGGCTGTGTGTGGTAACTGGTTTATGGTCAGTCAGAGCCGCAAGGGGCTTTTTTACTGATCTCTGGTCATATGAGCGTTTTTATTTCTCCTCATTAATAATGTAATAATGAATGTTAACATTCATTATTTTGTCGTGCTATGATGTTATTTATGTTTAAGGTCAAATAGATGCTTTTACAAAGTGACAGAAAGACTTGTTTGGGAGGGGTAGTGCTGCGTACAAAGCAATCATCATAGAAAATTTAGGCCAAGTTTCAATTCAAAGCTCTGAACTCACAACACAGGCTCATTTACAGCAAGAGGTCATATGTCAAATTTAATGGCGTCAGAACATTTCATGTATCTCAACACTATATATTTAGACAAATATTTGCTTGAACATTAACATTTACCCTCTCTCCATCTGCATCTGCAAAGGTGAGATCTGAAAATATCCGTCCTGCGCTTTCTTTAAACCCTCCGCAGATTGACGAGATGATAATACTTGTATACATGGCAGTTGGTTAAATGGCAGAGTCTTTATCAGGCAGTGATTCACAGCCTGCGCAGCCTTATCTGGGGGTTGTATTATTAACGGGGAGCTGAAATACACTCGTAAGTGCTGTTGGAATGCATCATCTCCATTTGTTTTTAACCTTTATTTATCCATGGAAGAGGTGGCTCAGCACGCATGCTCTTTTTTATCTCACCATTCACGTCCAGTAATGACTCAAATTCACAAACAGGAGCCCACCAGAACAAACACCACCTGCAGAGGGAGGCCACATGGAGGTTCAGTGGGGTAAATCTATACAGGCTTTGTCACTTGCTGCTGAGGGAGAAGAGAGAATCACTCTGACTTCAGATTGCCCCTTGATTCTTATTTCTCATTATCATGTCTAACCATACCCACCATCGTGTTCCAGACTTTGACGATATTTCATTATGATTATATTTATTCCGATTAGTCTCGATCACTTGTGCAGGATTGCGTAAAGCATCATCTGCTTCGCCTGTTGCTGACAAAGACGCTCGTTGTTTGTGCTGCAACAGAAGATCTTTTTTTTTTTTAAGTAATGTTTCTTACTGTGTAGTTCCAGCAGCACCTTTGGCACAATTCACAATTGTGTGATGATGATGTTCAGAAAATCTATCTGCAAAATGCTGCAAGTAAAAAGTTCTTGTAGAGGTAATATCTAAGGATGAAAAATGCGGCATTGAAAGCGTGACTTTTAAGTTTTAATCTATCTGGACACGTCATGTTATTCAGAACATAATGAAATGGAGAGAACTCAAGAACAATAGCAAGAGTTCAATAATCTCCCCATGAAGTGAACATGAGGATGGGCTAAGATATCACACAGCGCGGGAACTGCTTGGAAGCATAAATAAGGATCAGTTGGAGACAGAAAGGCATTTGATTTTTGTATTTCCAGGAAGGGCGGAGGAGCATGGTTATTCATTAGAGATTTTGTAAGCCTGCTTGTGCAACATGACATCACCTAAACATAAAGGGTCGACTGGAGAGTAACATTTTTCCCAGAGGAGAAGCACTTTATCATCAGAGAACATTAATACATGCTTTGCACTGAACATAACATCTCTTGGTTTCATCAAAAGTAGTTCCTCTGTTAATAATTATCAAATTAAAAAAAAAAAAATTCTCACAAATGTTCATTATTCTGTTCATCTCTTGACCAACCCACTCTCGCCTTTATTCTCTTTAATGCAGCAACAGTTATACTCCACTGTACCGATGCCTTAAAAAGAGTCTGTGTTTTACTGTTAAGGTGATGAGAATCCGTCCAGAATGCACCCTCACACAGTTCATTTAGTTATTTGGAAGGAAGGTTGTGAACAAAGTGTTTCTTCATCACTTCCCCAAACCTCATAGCTCTTTATGATTTGCTGGGTCTGCTGCTCCTCTGCAAACGTTATAATGAAAGGAATGTGGATCATCTGTCATAATAAGCAACTTTGGGACACAGTGGCATCCTATGATTGAGGGGATGCATTTGATTTGCTGGAAAGGAAAAACTAATTGTTTAAAAAAAAAAGAGGATATTGAATAACGTTTTGGCACCTTTGCAGTGTCTTTGCATGAGGCAGTAAGTTTACAGCAGGGCACTGCAGATGTGTCTGATCTGGCGCTTGTGGATATGGGTCTGGTGGTGCTACATGTTGACTTAAGTTTGATTGTATTTATGTGCTTCTACATTAACTTTGAATGCCCATGAGTGATTTCTTTCTAAGGAAGACAATAAAGGCTTTCTTGGTCTTGTGAATCTAAATATATCTGTACTTACATGCCCATACACAAGTACATTTACTGTAGGGCCTATCTATCTTTATGTGGTTGAATTTAATATAACTGCAATGGCAAAGTTTTCAGTTTTATTTGCATTAGATAATACAATATTATGTTCAAGTAACAGAAGTGGATGGGATCACAGCATTAACGTAATTTAATCACTTTATTACTTTACTTGCACCAGTTTACAGGTTTGCAGGAAGCAAACAGGTACCTTGCTATTTCATTCAATCTGCATTTACTGACAAACTGCATTCAATTCATACTTTATGATTATCATTATTATCTAGTCACCTTGTCCTCTTAAAGACATGTTGAAGGCAGGTTGAATGAATATATTTGGAGATCGCTGCAAAAAGGCTAGTTTTCAAAACAAAACAAAACAGAGTGTGTCCTATGAAAGGAAACAGATTAATCAGTGTCTTTTACAGCTCCTCTCGTCCTCCATCAAACTCCTGCTTTTGTGTGCGCTTCATCCTTGTGTGTGATTCCTTTAAGCTGTAGCAAACAGAAGGCTGAACGTGTCTGGTACCAGAATCTAAAAGGTGAAAGGAAAGTGATTTTCTTTTCAACAGCGCATCCTTTCATAAAGCACTGTGTGTGTGTGTGTGTGTGTGTGTGTGTGTGTGTGTGTGTGTGTGTGTGTGTGTGTGTGTGTGTGTGTGTGTGTGTGTATGTGCGTGTGTGTGTGTTTGTGTGTGTGTGTGTGTGTGTGTGCGTGTGCGTGTGTGTGTGTGTGTGTGTTTGTGTCTCCACTCAAGGTGTAGTCATGACGTGCAACCAGTGAGTCAGGTCTTCCTAATGAAGTTTCCACACAGGGATACATGCACACCTTGTGAAAAGGAGCCGCAGAAAAACGATCCACTCAGTCAAATTGATTAACGCACTTCACCGTGGCTCGCCAGCCTTTTTCAAAGGATGACGCTCTCGACGATTAGTGCTGACCTTTGAGGGATTTAAGAGACATTTCCAGGAGTCCCCTGATGATAATTTGATTTTATCAGTGTATGAATAGGTAAATGCACTCAAGAAATTTACTTGAGAGAAACATCCCAATAATCCCACATTAAGGAGATTTGAAAGCTCGTAAGATTTCAACCCGTCCAGGAGGAAAGAGGAAGGCAGCAAGTTAGCAACTAGTTCACTAATGCTTCACCTGTTGTCTGGTGACGTGAGCTGCACCATTGATTAAAAAGTGTGTGGGTGGCCTTTACACCAACCATACACACAAACACACTCAAATGCACACTCCTCCCCATGCAGAGAGGAACGCGAGACCCTTTACCTCAATCACACCCTGAGGCCTTGAGACTCCGAGCTCCATACCTCGTGCTTCTATAAAAAGAGCTTTCCTCCTCTAAGGAAGCAACAGCAGACCCTCTCCTACTGAGCATTTCATCACAGAGCAGAGAGAAAGCAGAAGAGGAGGAGAGGGATCACAGTTAAGAGTCACCACTCTGGAAAATCTGTGGACAAACGGAGGGAGAGAAACAAGAAGAGAGGGAGGAAACAGCATTTGAAAAAGGTAAAACAGTTTCCTGAACTTGTTTTGTGGCTTCTTTTGGATGAAAATTGCATCTGATTGTTTTTAGCCTCTTGCTTTCCTGAACAAGTGAGCACTGTTGCATTGATTGAAAACACTCACTGGCTGATTGATTCAGGATATTCTGACGTTTTCTGACATGCACAGCTGCATTTTGCTGTGTAAATGATTAAGTGGTTGCATGCTTCATAGTTCCACCTCAGGTTTTTTTTTGCAGAATATGCATAGTTGTGTTAGGTGGCATTTGAATTGCTCTCCATTAACATATGACTAATCTGACTAACATAGCCTTTAAATAACTCTTTATACAGTATCATTAACACATATGGTTTCAATCTATTTTGATTGCAGCTCTCGGGCTTCTTTTGTCAGAGTATCTCTGTGGAGAGCAGGGCTCAGCTGAGTGAGTCATACTGTAGGAAGAGTGAAGACGAGTCTCTGCCAGAGTTACAAAGACGATGGCCCACCAAGGAGTCACTCCTTAGGATAATAGAGAAGGGAGGGAGAAATAACAAGATGCAATTTCCCAACGAAGGAAAGAAAATGAACTCATCTCCTGTTACACATTTTGTGCACCCAAGATGAGAAAAGGTGGAAGAAGGAGGGAGGGATTTTCTGAAGCAGCTTTAAAATGTTAATAAATGGGAAACTGGGAATCAGAAAACCAGCAAGATGATATTATTGATCAGTGCTAAATCTTAAAGTTGAGTTTAATATTGATCTGTTCTGGCCAACTGGTTTGGCATGAGAAGAGAGAGAACAGGAAGAGAAGAAGTGCTAATGAAGACAGCAACAAAGAGATAAAGAGATGAATGGAGGCGTTCGCTTGCTGGAGATGCATCATAAAGGAAGTTATTCAGTGCCGTCATCTGTTAAAGAAATGACTTTCCTCGTCACTTAAGGGTGAATATATTGTTTCTGAAATGAGTGGGACCTCCATGAAAGCAGCCTCCTACAATATGTTTCCCTGCATGCATCCACGTACTGTATGTGCATTGCTCACTGTCCTTGAAGTGGCACAAAGGCAATGTTTGCTGCCCACTTATCTCACACAGCGACTTTGAGTCATTTCCCCTCAGTGACCTTCTCAATTCTTGGCTGCAGATATCTCTATTAATGTTAAATAAGCGCAGTATGGCTGAGTACAGTCAAGACCTATTCACTCAAGCAATGAGTGCTAAATTACTACCATCATCATTGTTGTGCGCCCTTGAACAGCTATAAAGGGGGTGTTAGATGACTTTTTTCTATTTTTTGTTCAGGCAGGTTCCTACGTTAAATTCTGTGCATCATGGGAAATGGATATCATTACAGTTTAGGGACTGTATGTAAATGATTGCAGTGGGGAAGCAGGGCAAAAACTTTATATTTGTCCATTAATTTTAATGGCATTAATATTTGCTTTGGACCCTTAAGTTGACTTCGAAAAAGAAGCGTGAAAGAAGTTTGCACACTTTTTAAATAGGAACCTCTGAAAATTTTGCTTACGTTACAATGAAACAACCGAGCAACCTCAATCTGATTCGATCCTCAAACAAGTATTTTTCCATTCAGCAGCTCACAGAGGCCTTTTGTCTCGTTTCTCTACTCCCTTGCAAAGATGAATGTTTGATGAACACATAGATATAAAAAAGCAGAGCTGCTTCTAAATGAGAGCCTCCCCATGTTTTATTAAAAGAATGCTTTTATTGAGAAAATCTTCAGTTAGCATTACCAATAATACAACTGTGATATGGCTGTAGGAAGGCGAACAGCAAACGTTGCATCTGTCCTTAGAATGAGACATTCAGGGGTTCTCCAGCATCCAATCTGGGTCTCTCTATGAATAGATATGATTGTTGTCCTCAGCATGTTGCAACAAAAAAAAAAAAATCTGTTCTATATTTATGTAACTATTTAATATCCTTTTCCTATGAACCCTTTATAGGGCACTCATTGAAAAATTTTGAAATTAAAAAATTCAACTCTAGAGTGTTATCTGAGGACATAACAAAACTCTATTTCTGTTGTAAAATTTTTCATAATTTTTCACTTGTGTAAGTTGCGTGTAAATTACCAAAAATAGTCACTTGCCCTATAAAGGGTTCACAGCAAGTCTACCAAGATAAAGATCAGACAGAATCTGGAGCAGGAAAACTGTAAAAACCCTGACCTGCTTTCCCTTCTGCAAATAGAAAAATATCAAATTCTTACCCTTTTTGAACTCTACCTCCTAATCATTTTCACACAGTCCCTTGGTGTTAAAAACAATAAATCTCAAACAAGCCTCTTTTGAGGAGGGAGTCCTCTCTCATATTTTCTAGCTTGTTCGTTACCCGCCACTTTTGAGTAAGATTAATGTGCCACTGATAAACAGGACCATCTGTGGCAATATACTAATGACGTTGGCAGAAAGACGACTGTTGATGAAAGATATTTGAACTCGCAGTTATTATTCAACCATCACATGCACAGCCGTAAATCCAACGATTCTCTCAAAGATGGTTTTGAAACAGGTCTCGTTACATAATGAAAGGGGGAAAGCATTATGCAAGTGGAATGGTCAGGAGACTTACATTTGTGCACAGAAGTGGCAATTTCTTCCCATGTAGGTATGATTGACTGAATTTATGAGCCCGCCAGGAGTCATCTTATTGAAGCCTTCTCTATGTTTTGCCTCACTTTTGTTTCTGTCCTCCACAGCACACTGAAGATGGTGTGTCTATGTTGGTTGTTAGTGGTGGTGATGGCATATGTGTTTGTCCCTGGGTCTGGCTCGGTGTGCTGGGACAGCTCCATCTGCAAAGATCTGAGCAACAAGGCGAGGATACTGGTGGGTACAACTGTCCATCACCATCACACACTGTTGTTATCTTCTGTTTCTATGTCCTGTTTCTATGTCCTTACTCCTACTGCGATCAATAGGCACAACAAGGCAAATTAATTATCATAACAGATTTCACATGTGGTAATTCAAGGTGGTTTAAAGAGGACACCAACAAAACAAAAACACCAGCTCAAGTCAAGAGTCAAAAAAAAAAAAAATCAAGAAAATAAAATAGTTCACATTTGTCTTTAGAACCAGCAGTTGACAAAGGAATCTTTCTTTCTTCTAAAGGCCCATTAAGTTGCTGTTTTCCAAATCTTTTGATGTTCAACTTTTAAGCCAACATGAACAAGAATAAAACATCCACAATTTCATCTAACAACAGAGCAAACTTCATCTGCTCTGAAAGATCTTGTGATGTGATTGAAAGCTCCATAAAATCTGCTAAAGGGACGTTGACATGGGATACTTATGTGACAAACCAATTATATTGAAACAATATTGAAAATCTTTATTTTGCGTCTTTTCAAAGTCGTAACTTATTTTTCAAGCAAATATGCCAGAAATCCTCTGATTCCAGCTAATCAAATGTGAAGGTTTGAACCAAACAAACTTTTATTTAAATTTAGTATAATTAAGTATATAGTAGAATTAAGTATCATCTGCATAATTATGATCGGAAACTTTGTCGTCTGGCATATTTTAAGAATGAAAGCAATAAAATGCTCACTTGTGGATCATCCTCAACTCTTCTAGCTTGAAATGAGTCATAGATTGTGTTTAAAAATGTTTGCTGGTGTCTCCACACAGGACTGTATTCACCTCTGCATGTCTGTGGTCCAGACTGAATTACCAGATCTCAGTGGATTGAACTTGAAGGTTAACGATGACGACCTCTTACTCAGCGTCCTTCTGACCACCATGGTCCCTGAAAACAAGATGTCAAAGTCAGACCTGAAAGCCCACAACGACCAGCGACGCTCCTACTCGATGGAGCATTTCCGCTGGGGCAAACCCACCGGGCGTAAACGCCGGCCTGTGAAAGTTTTCGCCTCTTCTCTGGAGGGAGGGGGCTCCTCCGAGGGCAGTTTCCTCCCTCAGACTCGCAGGCAGCTGAGCAGTATCGAGGATGACCTGAATGGAGAAAGTCAAAACCAGGGAATGCTGAGTGCAAGGGTCAAGACGCACGTCCAGCTGAGCCCTCAGGAGAGAAAAGGCGGGACCTATCGGATGAGCCACTTCAGATGGGGGAGCCCGCCCGTCTCTAAACGTAACGGCAGCCTTATGAAAACGTTGGAGGTGAAACCTCAAAGGCAGCTGACCAAGCTCTTCAGGAACATTATAGTGAAGGATGTGCAAAGGATAATGGGCTGAGCGGAGGATGGAGAAGAGGAGGAGAGGCCGGGAAAGAGTCTAATAGCCATTGCATGTTTGTACCCGCAAGTCTTAATTTTAAATTACAGAAACTTGTTACTATCATTAGCATGTTGTTGAATGTCTTTTCTGGACCAAAGGCTTGTCTCATTAAAACTAAAGATAAGAGGCAGTTTTATGCTGAATAAAAACAATGATGCACCCACAGATGGCCTTGACCTTCTTGGTCTGACTCGACAGCTTTCTTGGGAGTGCAGGATGTCATTGATCCAAATGTTTTAGAAAAGGAAGTGAACAGAGAATGAGGGTCCAGGGTGAAGGAGAGTATTTAAAAAAAAAAAAGCTATCCAGTCTATTTACAGTGTGTTGTCTTTTTGTAAATGAATATATTAAAGCTCATTCTATTTGTGGCAAACAATAACGGTAGTTGATTTAATTTACTAAGCACAGACTGAAAAAAACATTACATCTGAAAATAACTATGTCAGAATTTTACTGGTAACGGATGGAGAAAGGTAATAACTTACAGCGGAGAGAAGACTTTTGCTGTGATAATTCCAAATATTGTAAGAAATGTGAGTTTAGGCTAAGAATAAACTCCATCCAACATCAACTTAAGATTGCAGATATTTGGACGAGCCACAATTTGCAGCTGAGGCCAACAGGAATGTCATTATTTTTAGAGGTAAAGTGTTGGACAAATGATGTTCCTGACCTGATGAGGGCAACAGATGAAGAGTCAGGGGATCAATGTGGACGTCTGTAGGAAATTTCACAATTCATCAAATAGTTTCAGAGATATTACTGAGATATTATATATTTGTTTGCTTTGTTTATAATTTTGCAATTATTATTTTCAATTTATTCTCAAGTTTTGGAATATTTATTTCAATGCCACAGAACATATCATTAAGATCAATATTCCGAAATTGTGTGTGAAAGCACTTTGAGTACTGCTGAGGGAACTTCTCAGCGACTTCCTACTGTGCTGAACAATGCATTGCATTCAAACCTCTTGAGTCAGCAGTTGTTACCCTGCTCGCTGGGTCTCAGGCAGATCACATTGCAAAACAACATTCTTCTTCATCACTATCATCCAGAATAACAACAACAGACTAAAATCAGAAACAGAACAGACCCCTTTCGCGGTTACAGACAAATTTATTGTACAACACAGCAACGTCACTAGCATGCAAAGTCAGGTATGACACTCATAAGGCATTTTCTCCATGTAAAAGCTGCCTTTGTCACTAGGTAATCCAGTTTTTAAAGTGCAAAGTTCACAGAATGAATAGATTTGACCTACAGCACTACATTGTAAACAGATCTATTAACCAGACATGTAATGGCAAAAAGTAAGATTGGATTACAGTCAGTTAATATTACATTACACTATGACGACAAGCACACTGGTAGATTTACAGGTCTTCACTGCAAAGTTGCAAGAACGCTGAAAAGACAATTTTACATGGTGTCACTGGAAGGTTTAGACAGCTGCACGTTGCTCTTAGATAGCTTGCTCTTCACAAACGTGGTGGAAAGAGTCACTGGACGAAAACTGTAAACTGTGTTTGAAGAGTTTGGTCAGGGGGGGGAATGACGACGGAGACGTGCGTCTGTATGAATGTTCATAGAGACACGTGAACGAATACACTCACTCGCACATCTGCACTGACAAAGATGGTAGACAATCGGATACACTGGCATGTGTGGGCATAAATATACATACAGAGGACGTTATATTGTAAAAAATGACAAAACAACCAACTGGACCGTAAGACGTGACAATCAGGGACAGACTGGACTTTTACATTAATCAAGATGGCTGCAACACGTTTGACGCCCGATGCAGTTAATTCACAGAAGCAGGAGCGGGAGGGGGGCGGCCTCTTACAACATCACAAAACTGACCCGGCACAGCATCACGACAACAACAGAAGGTACAGTTTAAAACACACTAACGGATGTGCTACCAACGGTTGGGCCGCGTCAGCCAGGCCAGTGCCAAATTATTGCCATTATACGTTATTTTCATACCTGTGTGTGTGTATATGTGCACACATGCACACAAAAAAATGGCTTTTAGGCTTATTTGAGTCTTGCTGAATGAGACGGACGCACTGCTGCGGCAGCGGTGGCGGCAGTGTGGTGTAAAAACAGAGTGCAGACTCATTCCAGAAAGACTGAGACAGACTGAGGATTGTAATGATAATACAGGTCACAAGTGTGGTGCTAAAAATCTGTCCCAAAATCTGTGGCTAGAAATGAGGCGGAACCTTTATTTCCTCTAAGATTCTATCAGATGGGCTCTTTAATACTTTATCAGATCACATTCAGACTCCACTAATGTGAACTACTGGTCTTGAGACGATGCAGATTTCTACTGTGGGCAGTTCAGACCCTTGTGGATACTCCATTTGATTTCATGTGATGCTTGTTAATAATCTGCAAGATTTTAACAGGAGTATTTGAATACTAGCTAAGTCGCTTCCTCCTTTATCTACGGACACAGTCAATGCAGTGGCAGTCTAAAATTATTAATATACAGTATATATATACACACAAAAACATCCCTACTCTGTACATCAGCTTTAAGATTTATATATTTCTCTGTATGTACACATTTGTATGGAAAGGAGAAAAATAAAAGATTCTTAATTATCTAGTGTTTGATCTGGTAAACAAAATGGTAAACACTTGAGAAGTTTCATCTGGACATGACTGTGGCGCTGTGTGTGTGTTTTTGTGTATGTTTTAGCTTGAGTCACCTGTAAGGCACACTCACCTCGGGAGGATTGCAAACAGATCCACGGTTGTCTTTCGTTAAAAATACGGATAAAAATAAAATTTAAAATAGGAAAATAATTATCTAAGTGCAGGAAATAAATGCCCGTAGTTAAATAAAAAGCACTTTTGGCTAACACTAAAAAGGCAAAACGAAAAATGGTAAAGAATTCAACACTGCCGATATGACGATGAGTAACATGGGAGGTGGAGAAGGAATAGTCTTGTGTAGTGTGTATCTATCCATATTTCATCCAAACATACACAAAAATACACTGACGATTAAATTAAAATGCATCTAATAAACATACGCTCTTCGTGGCCATAAAATTGACAAACAGTATAACAAATAAAACACAAAATGAAATGAAGAATAAATAAAATTGGTCAATCTAATTTGTGATCAAGGGTAGTATGGCACCCTGTAAGGGACAAACAGGTCAAATGAACTGCAGTGCTATTTAAAGTGTCCAGTTACAGGGCATGCAATAAGTCAATTCATTCTAAAGCCAATGAAGTAACTTGCAGTCTGTCACTGAATTTGTCCTGACAGTTCTTGGCAATTTCTATTTGAAAATCCAACCAGTGGAGTTTCTACAGACATCTAAAGTAAGCAGAGGGGAGTAAGTGAGATGAAAGTTTGTTTTACTGCTGCATTCTTTTGACGTTAGCCAGCTCGTTTTGGCTGCGTTCGCAGGGCAACAAGAATTGTTAGTTAGTTAATTTAATCAGGAAGTGGCTTGTTCTTTAGTTGGCTTCAAGCAACTGTAGCTTTCTCATCCACTGTGGTTGTTTGATTCCATGAACGAGATGTTTTTACAGTGAGGATCAGTTGTCCCCTCCCTCCCCCAAAATCCCTTTCCCATCCCATGGACTTTGTGGTCTAGTATACACAAAGGTCAGGAAATTTCATCTCGTAGATGGGGACAGATCGACTCTGGCTTTGGCCGTAACCTGATGAAATGGTTCCAGATGGGCTGGGAGGGGGTCTGAATGAGAAGAGCGAACAGTCATCATCATCATTCACATGAAGTCACCATCAGCCTATATCAAACATTATTTATCAAACAATAAATCACTATAAATATCTCAAAAAAACATCTCTTACCTGATTGTAATCTCAAAGATCTGATTGAGTTTGCTCTGCAGTAGTGTGGCCTAGAAGGGATAAAAATATCACATGAGACAAAGCTGAATCCAGAAAAATAAAAGTTAACAGTACTGATAAAAGAAAACTGTTTCTTGTACCCTGGCACCGCAGTGGGCAGCTATCTCCTCGAAAGGAGCCTTCTGAAACTTCTCCACCACTTGTCTCCTCCGCTCCCTCTCCTGCTCCTCCATACCCACACTGTCCACTGGAGGGAGTCACAAACCATGTTATATACATATATATATATATTTAAATTTCAACAGTGTATTATGCTGCAGTGTAGTGGGTATTAATATAGGACATAGTGGTATAACACTTAAACCACAGAAGGTAATATGTGAGAGGACATACCGATGGCATTTTTCAGGGTTTCAAAGGTGATCTCCTCTGCAGGTGTCCTCTGCAGAACAGAACAAGAAAAAAGAGGCATGATGCTATTATATAAAATATAAAATGCTGGAAAGGTAATATATCTTAAAAAAAATTTTTTCGCATGAGTTTAACTTCTTTATAATGGGTATGTTTGAGTTCTAGACCATGAAACTGTTGTACATGTCTTTTGCCTTTACCTCCTCTTTCTCTGGACTGTTTCTGGACTCCACCTCCACCTGCAGTGAGATGGTCTCCCCGATACTCTTTCTCTTGGACAGACGGTCCTCATCTGGAAAGAGAGGGCAGATTCTTTCTTTTCCTTCATTTTGAATAGAAAAGTCAAATCTATTCTATATATAAAAAGTGAGTAAACCCAAACAGAAAAAACGGAGAAAGTTTGTCAAAGTGAACTGGTGCCAAAAGGTTGCCAAAGTTTGAGAAGTATTGCCCCTCAACTCAATGATCCTGGCTCGAGTCCCAGACCTGATGGAGCATCCCTCAACCAAACACTAAATCCCCACCAGCTCCAGGGGAGTAGTTCAGCTCTGAATTTCTATACAGGAATCAATAAAGCTCCCCAAAGTTGTAACGCACTGACAGGTCAATAAACATCCTCATTATGTATCATTATATATTTAGACAGAGCACCACATTAGTCATGGTAAGAATTCCTCCGCTCTGCCACAGTTGACTTTTAAATTCAGTGTTACATAAGAACACAAGAGATGTATTGTGCAAGCTCCTTACCAGTATACTGGGGGACATAAGGCGTAGCCAGTCTGTCCGTGTTATAACCACTTCCTCCAAGGACCTCAGTGATCTTCGACTGGAGGAACAAAACATCCCCTTCTACCTTCTCCAGTGAAGAAGGCAGCCTAAGAAGACAGGTTATTTTTCATTAATAGTGAATAGGAAAATTGACAGACATTATTGCTTGTTTAAATATCAAATTGAATGTGATGTTTGTTGTAATGTTGGAAGAATTGAATGTGGCTGGTACATACTTAGGATTATCAACGAAGACATCCTCAGGCAAAAGGTAGGGATTCTCTTTCTGTCTCACCTCAATCACCTGAAGGGCAGATGACCAATGTTAAAACAGGGTCTTGGTATAGAATCACAAACACATATACAAACAAAGAAGGCCAGACCCAGACCTCGTGTATGTGCTGGCAGAAGGCTGGGACGGTGGTGAGCTGGCAGATGAGGTTGAGGTAGGCGGCGGCGAGGGCGTGAACAGCACAGCGGTTAAAGACGGGCAGAGCCTCGTCAGTGGACAGAGCCAGGTCCTGCAGATGAAACACAGACAGACAGACAGACAGAGTACTTTATTAATCCCTTTGGGAGGTTCCCTCCGGGAAATTGGCATCTCCATCACTTCTCGTATAATGCACTGTTTAAATATAGAATACAAATTATAAAATAGAATATAAAATAGAAAATAAAAAATATAAAATCTAAAAATAGACACAATAAATTAGGCAGTAGAGATAGCAGGAATTTGAATCAGAAGTAGGCACTTGTAAGAGATCTACAGAAAATATGCATATGTGTATGTGTGTACCTGAGTGTGTACATAGTAATAGCAGCAGTAGGTATGGTATGCTAATGGTAATGGTAGAGTGCATATAGTAATATAATATAATAATATAATATAGCATGTAATAGTAGTATGATATAGCATATACAATGTATAACATCCAAGAGTATAACATACATGTACATGAATAATATAATAATATAGTAGTGTAATGTGATATATACTACACTCTACTACATATAATAGTAATAGTAGTCATATACTACTAGTTAGTTATCAAAATATAATGTAGTGTAGTATAATAATAATATAATATGTGGTATAATAATAATAATAGTATATAATATATATATAATAGTATATATATAACAGACCGTCAGTAATGTTCCCTGGACCTTAAAGCACCTGTCTGAACAAATAACTTCTAGAATATCTTTGCACTCAGACTGTAAGTTTTATGACTCTTGGACTGTGCCTACATCTTATCCTGTCTTGTTATATTACAATATATATGTTTAATTTATAGCTTGTTTCACCATTCATCTTTGAAAAGGTCTTTCTGGTTTTATCTCCTTTATTGAGTTGGCAGATAACCGTGTCTGGGAGTAATGACAAATGCCACAATTGATTCCAAACAAAATACATAAACGAGTAAATATAACACATTACGTGCATCAGTACCTGCAAGGCGAGAGCCAGGCGAATGAGGTCCACCACCACCTCTTCGTTAGCCAGCTCCACGCTGAGCAGGCCCAACAGAGCGAAGAGGGTCTCGTAGTGCTGCCGACCGCTGCTCTGCTCCTTACAGCCCAGGTAGATGTGTCGGTACAGCTGCTGGCCGTGCTGCGAGGAGGATGCACAAGGAGGAGGATGAGTCAGACGAAAGACAGACAGAGAGGGTGCTCGAGAGCTTAGCTACTCTGGATTTGTGAGTGGAAATATTTATATGTTGAAAACCTTTTTCATGAATAAGTTGTCCTGTCTGGAACACTTGTCAACTTTGAGCTTGAGCACGGAGATGTCTGAGATGATGCTGCACAGAAAGGAGATGCAGTGATTAACACAGTCACGGACTAACTGTCACTGAAGTACAGCGAGGCTCCAACACATTACTACGTAGGCCCATTAACAAATACACAAACCTGCAGACACAGACCCACACACCTTATGTTGGAGAACTTGGGAGTGTTGTCATGTCTGTCGATGAGACTGAGAAGGATTCGGAGCACCAGGAGCCGCACCTCTGGATCCTCTGTTAAAGAGAAGGACAGCAGTGGCTCCAGGAAAGAGCTGGGAAGTGCTGTCAGCATGTTGGTGGTTTGGAAACCTGCAGTCACCTGAAAGATTGATGAACAAGCAATTAGATGTTTACAATGTCCCAAAATGTGAAGAGAATTCATGTTCAATTCAAGCACAGTGGGGTTGTAGCTGTTGGTCTCAGCAGGTACATACATCTAACTGTCATCGCAGTCATATCTGAGGAACATTGCATTTCTGAAGTCTGTGGATAAAGCCTATAAAACCACTGGCTGAGCAGTAATGAGATGTTAAATCTGTCGCAGCCGCTCTGATGTTTGATTTTTGAATTAAGATCAAATGCACATGTTGTTGAACAGGGATACTGGATTGATTGACCTCCTGTTAGTCCAGCTCACAACCTAGATGGATGGATTGGTGCTTTCATGAGCGCATATTTAGGGTAGGTAGAAACGACATCACCAGAGAAGCAGCCTTGCAAACCTTCCTTAGATCATTGAAAGACAAATGTGAAACCATGCAGGCAAATGAAATAATGAAAGAATATCAGGAGGATGAGATAATTCTTAGGCCATAAGACTGCCAAAACACACATGGATGGTAGAAAACAATTTTCTCAAGAGCCGTATGGTGAGATAAAGTTTGACACACCACAGCTGCTGAGAAGTGAAGTGCCACCCTGACTAATTGAACTTAATTGACTTCTTGTCTACACTTATATCGCTGTGATAAACACAGCTCTAGCATTATCATATTAACTCCTTTCTGAACATGATGAAATGCACTGGTTCAAAAGGACAGACTCGCAAATCTATTCTGTCATTTTCACAACTGGTGATCGTTACCATCAGTGTTTGAGTCTCCTGCTTTAAACCCACATTTGTGAACATTCTAAGTTAATAACAACGCAAGGTTGAAAACATACCTGGACCAAGGACTTCAGTAACATAACTTGAATCATCCTGGTACCCTCAGGCCTGGAGATGAAAGCAAATGAAGATGCCCTTTAATTTACCAGCATTCCAGTCTAAACATCTGTTCACAAAGTGCTAACGATTGACAGTTGGAATAAGGTGAGACAGAGAATTACATAAACACATAGAGCATTCAAGTTTGACCAACCGGTGTTCATGTGTGTGTTCTGTTCTGGACAAATGTGTTTGTAGGATTTGTGAGTAACTTACCCAGAGCCTGTGGAGGGCAGAGCTGGGTGAATACCAGGGACAGGGATCTTGCCCATGATGAAGAGCATGACCTCTGACCTCTGGTATGTTGGTAGAGTGTTGGCAAATGAACCTGAAAGAGATGGAAAGAAAGGACAGAGAGATGAGCATTAAACTGATGAGAGGAGGATTTGGAGTGAAGTAAAAAAAAAAGAAATCAAATCTAGTCCGTAGAAAACTCACACATACTCAAACACAGGCATAAAAAAAACAAGCATAAGTGAGATAAATGTGAGCATCACAGACAAACTAATCCAGTCCAGGAACCTGTCTTGCAAAGCCTCCCACACATACACACTCACTCACTCTCTCTCTCTCTCACAGACAAACACACAGTCTCACCAATGGTCCTGATGACAGCCTCCTGCAGCTGCCTCTCCTCATGAGCTTTGATAATCTTGGTGCCGATGTTGGTGCTGCCGTCATAGGAGCCGGTCAACTCGTAGTCCACACTCAGACGGAGCTGCCGCAGAAGGGTGTTAAAAACCTCCAACACTGTGGGACCTGCATACACAAACATAGCACCTGTCATACAAGAAATGCAACTCAAAGTGTTTCACATAAAAAAAGAAATAGAAAAAAACAAACACAGGGATGAAGATTGAATGTAAAATATAATGTCCCGACGTGCCAGCCAGTGCCTCAGTGTGTATATTGTTTGTGAGTATGTGCGTCAGTCCTCACCCACAGAGCCACTGGCTGCGATGGCAGCTGCCTCCAGCAAAACCTCCACTATCCCTGCTCGCACTGTGGCTGAATTCTTGCTGTTTGCATCCAGGTGGCCGAGAAGCTGCTGGATTACCAAGTGAGAGTGCTGGGACTAAGAAGGGAAGAGAAGGAATGAATGAAACCAGAGTGGAAAAACAAGAAAACCGTAGGAAGGAGGAGAGAGAAATAGAAGTGGTAGTAAACTGGTAAATCACAGTGAGTCATTCAATGAGGTAGGATAACTAAAAGCTCCGGAGATGAAACACATCACTGACTTGCAGTTTTCATTCAGGTCCAAATTAAAGAAGGAGGTGAAGGCTTGACATGCAAAATCTTCAAACATCTCTAATTTTCTAAGCTATTTTCAGCTGTAAATCAGTGACAACTCCATGTGTACACACTGAAGCATGTTTCTACTTTGTGCCTCTAAATCATGTAATAACCACCTACAAAGACATAAAACACTGCACTGTGTAAATCACACAACCCTTGACCTGGATGAACAGAGTGAAAGAGAGAAAAAAAAAAGGGGTGAGGAGGGTTTTTTTGTGGGTACTGTATCACTCACCTGGATGGAGTACATGATGATTTTGAAGCAGCGCACTGCAAAGGTCTTTCCCTCCCATAGAGAGTGGTTATCTAAGTGCCTGGGGGAGCACAGACAGCAGGAGAGGGAGGGACATAATTATATACTGCCGGTAGTGATGGAGACTAGCAAGAGATAGAGAGCGCACTGATGGTTCCCCAAAGAGACTCCATATGTATTTTTTTTTCATTTAGGAATGATGTAACCTTCTTCACTAAAACACATAGGAACACAGTATAAATGCACAGTCAAACATGTATTGAGATGTACTGTAATATTTACAGTACACAATAAATAATTAAAGAGACATGTCAGCATTTAACTCGTTGTTGAATGTAGTCAAGATGATATGTGATGTAAAAAGTGCAATTAAGTGACAAAAACAAACCCAATCAATAATAACGATCAGGATCACAACATCCATTAAACACAAGATCATTACTATTGAACAGCTGGTCAAACTGCGGAGTCCTTATACACATACAGATAGAGAGGTGGGGACAGACTGATATATGAAACAGAAGACAGGGATGGATGGTTGAGAGCTGCTGTCACATAGCACATGACAAGTGAGACAAACTGAAGGGAGAAAAATGGATTAAGAGATCAAAAGAATTAAAAATGTAATATAGAACTGCACAGGAAAATGGTAAGCAGAGTTGCACATAGATGGATTCTGGAGTTAAAAAAATAAGAAATAAAGGCACTATACGCTGACAAGTCTGAAACTCCTCTGTGCATTCTTGAAATGTTCTCAGGGGAAAAAAGCGACTTTGTATTTCTGCTGGCTTTTCATGCTATTATCCACGTCAGCTTTAAAATTTGACTGCCAGAGAAATTGTACAATTATAAAAATGCATTCCTGCAAGCACATGATACATGCATAAATAGTGGCTGATATATTTTATCTACAGTATCCCTCAGCAGAGCTCTGAACTCATTTAGCTCTAACTTTTCATAAAAAATTAACCTTCTGGTCTGACTGCTTCTCACACCCTACCAACAAATTCACTGAAATAGAGGATTACAAATACAGGCTGAGATGCAGGGAGTGAAGCCAAGAGAGGCAAAGGAAGGATGGATACACAACAAACACAAAATTAAAAGTCAACTCAATCCAGAAAGGAACAAGCATTAATGCCGCATGAAGTGAAAGGAAGTGGCTGAGACAACAACAAGCATTGAGCTGAACTGATTAAAATATGAGCAAGACAGTGAACGCATGAATCTGGATAGAGAGAACAAATAAAAAGGACAGAAACCACAAAGGATCAGGCTCAGAGACATCCAAACTTTGAAAAAATAACGAATCATAAAAGATGACCTTAGAAGCAGGATAAAGCTGCGATAAAGCTGGGAAACTGCAATGTCATGTCAGAAAAGCACTACAACTGTTATAAAATTACAACCTTACAAGGCAGACCTCAACATAAATGCAATAACATACAATTTAAATGTCCCACATGCAAATCATGCACTCATATCCAGTCAGAAACAACTATGTAACCTTGTATTGACCTTGTCGCGCCCCCTCTGGGCCAATCAGCGCACAGATAAAAATGCTGCAAAATAGCACTGAGGTTCATCCTTTCTTCAGGTCAATACGTCAAAAACAAATCACAAAAACAGGACAGATCTTGTGCGCGGGGAGAGTTTGCGGGGCGACTTCACTCACATCAGCACGGGAGTGACAGCATTCTTGATGTTGCCATAGGCGGCTCGTCCCAGGAGCTCCCTGAAGCAGCGCTCCGTCAGCTCCACCGGGCTTTCCTTCTCCTTCTCCGACGCCTGCAGCGGAGAGGGGGAGCGGCTGGCGGAGAGCGAGGCAGGTGAGAAAGCAGAAAGAGAACGAGAGGAAAGAGCAGGGGAGGAGGCGAGGAGATTGAGTGAGGGAGGGAGGGAGGTGAGGATGACGAGTCAGGAGGGGGGAGAGAGCGAGAGAGAGAGAACGGAGGCAAGAGTTTGAAATCAATTTGATTCAATAACACTAACATTCCTACAAAGGCTTTTTTTTTAAACACACAGAAACACTCTCTAGACTGCTGTGTCACTGCAGCCTTCAATCCTGAGGTGACTTCTCCCTCTGCAGTTTGTCTGCAGTGAAAATAAAGTGACTGTGTTGGCCATCGTGTGTGTACACACATCTGTTATCACCATGGGGGTCATGTCTGTGTCTAAATTGGTATATGTGTGCATGTGGGCACTCACACCAGCTCCAGCCTTTCTTTGTTCTCATGCATAGTTAAAACCTCCACCACTCCTCTATCTTTGTCATGACCGGCCTCGGGTGGTCCACCAATGATGACATTATTTATTAACAGCCTAACTTTTTCATCTTGCCTGCTGCTGCTGCTGTGGAAGAAATATGACTCCCTGCCTCCCTGCTCCTCTTAACTCAAATCCAAAAATTAAAACAGCAAAGCCAAGAAGAAAACACAGGATTAATGCACCAGTTTAACTTTGAGGGCACACATTTAAATGAAGCCATTTCCTTTTAGTGCTTTAAATGCTGCAAACTTCTCAGCTTCTGCTGTTGAAAGGTTTAGCATTTGTCCAGCAGCTCTCATTGACCCACGTCCAATTGAAAAGTGCATCGAAAAACACCCACAGGAGACTTAATCTGAGGTCACCCTAATAGCCTCTCACTGCACAATTCTGCCTAATGATTTGGAAACTCACAAGGAAAACGTTTGGCATGAGGGATCATCATCTCAAAGCTTACTTGGCTACTGCAATCTGACCTCGTATCCGCTTTCATCAAACACTTCACAGAGGCTGTTCTGGAGTGTGTAAAAGGCATGTTCAAGGTGAAGATTATTTCTGTTAATATTTTCTGCTCAGGCAATACCTGGAGGAAAATTGCTTGGCAAACATAAAGCTTTTGCAGGCACCTTCACACAGCATTAAAACCAATCAATCATGCATGAGAGAGAGAACGATTTTGGTGTCTCCAGAAACACACTTTGCACAGAAATTAGTCTCAACCATCAGAAGACTTTGCTGTGCCCGAAGTTGATCTTTAAATGAACTTGTACATGTGCACGGGGATTAATGTGGAGAGAAATGTACCATCTGTGAGTTTAATTAGACTCTGTACTGACTGCTGTGGATTTTAGGGCTGGTAATGACTGGCTAAACTCAGTGCGGGGAGGAATGGAAGGAGGCACAGTGGGGGCAGGCCTCATAACACACACAGAGCGAAGGGAAGCTGAGAGCGAATGGTGTCTCTCTGTTGGAGTGTGACTGTCTGTCTCTTTCTCGTTCATCTCTCTCTCTCTCAATAACATCCCCATTTCCATCACTCTACCTTTCAATTTCTTCTCTCTTCCCTCCCCCTTTGCTCCCCTAACCTTCAGATGTCGGCATTGACGTCAAAGTGCATTTCAGTGAGCGGAATACTGCCAAGAGAGGGAGGCTCAGACTCCACCTCTCTCTCTCTCTCTGAACCTCAATCTCTCTCTGCTTACTCCATTCTCCTCCCATTGCACTAATTCTGCTTATGCTCTGCCCCCTTTCTCCTTCAGAGCTGTCACTGGGTTCACTCACTGATGACGATGATGATGAATGACATGGGTGATGGCTGACCAGATTGCCAGGACAAATATGGCCAAACGAAAGACAAACAGCACCAGTCGGCCACAACCCAACGGCACTGGACTGTGTGACCAGGGCACAGAGGGTCGACACTGACGCATTCTGGGTCATCAACTTTCTAATCCACACGTTGACACAGCCTGGCCTGTTGTGTGAGGATGACACAGTGACAGCTGCGCCATATTTACGTGCTCTAAAATGCAGTGAGGAGGTAACTTTGTGCATCATTAGTTAAAAATGCTGATACAGTCTAATGTAATATTTAAAATAGGCAGTTTTAGTAGGTAAAATCTTTCATCCATTTCTGCTACATAATCCACATTATCACATTAAATATGATCATCTCATAAGCCACATGACGGAAATCATAAGTGAGGGAAAAAATACTGCAGGCAAGTGATGAAGTGATCCCCACAAAATGGGATATGCATAAATTATTTGGCTATTATAAAGGAGGATTTAAAGAAGAAAGGAAATTTCCAGTAAATATTTGCTAGCAATCAGTTGACATTTTCTTTGTGAACACTCACCTCTCTGTCCGCTCTCCGCTCTGCAGGTTGAAAAGCAGCGAGGGGACGATCTTGTCCATGTGTTGAGGGTCCCATATGTTGGCCTGGAGCTCATCATTCACAGTCTTCCTCACCACGCCCTGCAGGCCCTTGATACCCGCCATGCGGATCCTGCAGGAAACAGACACAGACACAGACAGACTTGGATTGGTAAGTGCATCTATAAATGGATGATTATATTTAGGAAATGATATTTTAGTCTAGTCTTCAGTCTGTGTCCCTCTGTCTTTGGCTGCTACCCTTTAATTCTGCGAAGCTATATTTAACTGTTCAAAGCTGTCACTTTTGTGTATTTACAACAGATAAAAAAAGATGACAACATGACTTTTAAAGGATTTGTTTAAGGAGGTGATAAAAATGCCCAGAGGCAGCGGTAGTCTAAAAAAAGGACTCCCTAAAGCAGTCTAAAAACAGCAGTTACTGAATAATTCTGCTTCTGCTGCAATCAAGCATCTGTCCACTCACTTGGTGCGGATGTCAGGGTCCTCGAAGCTGGAGTGGCACATCTCGCTGAAGCGTGACACAAAGAAGTCATAGCTGCGATGGTACGACGGTGTATCCTCTTCTATGTTGGCAAACTTCACAAACTGAGAAAAGAGGAAGATAAATGCATTTTCCTGCAAAACTGAATCTCTACCACCTTTGAGGTTCGCAGTAATAAGTCTGCTCCTAGAAAACGCCAGTTTATTAAGAGTGTATTTCAATTTGATTAAACAGTCTTTAATGAAATAACTGCAAATACCCGTGTTGAATATCTCCTAAATTAAAGTCAAACCGCAGCACCATAACATCTCATTAAGAGTGAGCAGCACAGGGCAGAGGGGGGGTGGGCTCTCCCACTGGGCCAGAAAATGTCACCATTTTAACATGCTGACATTAAGCTTCACAACACTCTCCAATTAATAAATTATGGACTGAATTTCTTTAGACTCAAAACAGAAAGGAGACTACCTGAAGCGAGAATTATATAATGAACATTCAGCAGAGCTGGTAATTAAAGCACAGAAATTCCCCTTTCAAAAATGCAGGCTGGATTAGCGCAGCAACCCAGAATGGAAGGATAAAAAGTGGAGTTCATGTAGAAAATGAACATCTAAAAGAAGCCCCGTGTGAATCTATTTCCCGGTACAAAATCAGTGTTTGTAGTGGTTTTGAAATGAAGCACCCTTGAGCAAATTAAATGAAGTGAACCCATACAATCTTGTGAAGCTGCTCAACTGGTGCAGTAAATTGCAGCAGCAGTTGATACCTTGAAGCTGCTGCTACACGGTATCAATGCATCAGCTCTGTGTCTGCGGAAACAAACTCTCTATCTGATCGAAAGCTTCAATAATGGGCTCCACAACCACAAGCGATGGAGAGCTGAGATCATAAAGTCTTTTGCTGCGACCAAAGTCCTGTCTGTCGCAGAGCCATCTATATGAGTAATTGCAAGTTGACCGAAACACTAACTCAAGCACTGATGTGATGAAGAGCTAGCTTGTGTGCGAAAGGGCTCTGCAGTACAAGGTTTTAGGTCAGTGAAACAGCGTGCGAGAAAACCTGGCCGGGCCTTGAGTCCTGTGGTGATAAAACTCTAATCCTCTCCTTTCACCTCTCTGTGACACTGATGAGCCACAGTTCACAGAGAGGAAAGATGTTATGTCTGTCTTCACAACGTTCAAGAACAGGCGCAAGATTAAAATGAGCATATGCCGCAAAATGTCACTAATATTGATAAACTGCACTGCGATGCACAATTAATTATGCAGTAAGACCTTGCATTTGTCCTAAATACTCAGGCGAGAGTGTGTGTGTGCAAGGGAGATTGATAGTATGAAGATTATGAGCGGGAGGCCGGCATGTCTCGTCAATCTGTGTAGATGACTGCAGAGCTTTGCCAGCATGGTCTGCAGCTAATCTGATTGCCACTATATGTCCTCTGCTGACCTGGGCGACAGCGCTGATAGCTGCTCTCCACATCAGAGGATGCTCATCACTCACATTCACTCTGCCCACCACTCTCCGGCTGAGCTCGGCTCTTCCTCAAATACTAACGCCGTATTCCTCTCAAGGTTAACGTTTACTTCACGCCACAGCATGAGGAAAGTAAATACTGCCTGTCAACTTCTGATTAGATAATGCCTCTAAATCCACTGAAATGGGCCAAATCTGGTGCAACAGAGAAGCTTAGAAACTAAGGCACATTAGATGCACATTAGTGACCAACAATTCAAGGATGTGGGTATTTATCTAATTTTATACCAGCAAAGAAACTGTCTTAGCTTTATATGTTTCTTTATGAACAATGGCTAGGCAAAGTATTTTTGTGGATTAAATCAAATGCATTATATTTATAACACAAAATTGTCTTTGTATGGCTTCTACAATAACTTGAAACTGTGCATCCTTCAAAAAAAAAAAAACCATAAACTACCATAAATGCAATCATAGTCATCAATTTACACAAAGGTGGACAGTGCATTTACAGTTTCACTGAATGCAACAACTAAACTTCAAAATTTACTAAGTTAAATCACTTGATTTGCTTATTCTAATGTTTACCACACAGCACAGTCCTAGATCAACAAAATGCAAATTATCATGAGCAGGAACAAAACCACAAGGTTTTATAATGTGCAGGTGTTCTTTGTTTTGCTCTTTCAGATCTGGAAACTATAAAACATCTGATGGACTTTATAATAATGACATAATGGAAACTCACAGAGTTGGTTCCTAGGATCTGCAGGCTGGGTTTGTCTGACTCTAGCAGCTTTCGCACCATCTTGAGGAAACTCTCCACAAACAGGTTGATGCTCTGACAGTGGCAAGCCATCAGCAGCTGGTCCAGGGCTTCCATGGCTATGCATACATACCTGAAGAGGAGGGGAAAGAGACACAGAAACATCTGGATGGCACCATTAGCCTGTAGGTGAATATAATCTATGTCTGGACAGTATATAGGATAATATATATTCTAAATGTCTGATGGCACACAGCAACTGAAATCAAAATGTAATAAGCTCTGCCATACCATCTCTATATACTCGCACATTGAGCACATTTCAGCTGCCAAGTGTAAATGTAATCTGTACAGGCTGTTTGCATTGGCGAGAATCATCACAGTGCGTCTTAGTCATGAGTCAGAAAAGACAACAACTTCTTTGGCACATAAAGTAAGTACAGAGTGTACGGAAACATCGCCAGCGACCATACAGCAGTCACGATGTTTTTGTTAAAAACAGACCAGCCTGCTTCCCAGACTACATGAATACAAATTCTCAGGATTTTATGTTTTAGGTGTAACTGTGCTGAATTCAGTTAAGAAAATAAGTAGCACACAAAATGTACAAACAATATTTGTCAGGCCAAAGGCAGCTGAACTTTGACTGACTTTGTTTTTCTAGAGACTATTTTGAATGGTGATCGCTAGCCATGCTAACCCGTATCTGTGACGGGCCACATCCCTTGATAATCTCTCAGACAGGTAGGCTCCGATACGGTCGAGCTTCTCCGGAGCAGACAGGGCGTAGAATGTCAGCTTCTCCATGTTGGCCTTCACCAGCCCATCCTATGGGGAGACAGAGGGAGACAGAGAGTAGGAAAACATGATATAGAAAAGAATGTTTTAGGGTCTCATTCACATGGTTTCGTCACTTTCAGGTTAGATGATCTGAGATGTACATGAGGCCGGTACATCCACTAAGCAAAGAGAAAATTACACCAATAAAATGTGTAGTCAAGTGTGTACTCAAAAGCTAAACTTAAAGAGTAGAACTAGATCACCAAGTTTCACCTCCTTCTTTCCCCCTTGACCTACTTCACTGCTCTTCAGCCAGGTCAGGGGGAGGAGGGAGCTAAAAACATCTATAGTCCATTGAGACTCCGTTTAGATTCAAACAGGAGCCAAAACAAGCCATCACCAGAAGAACAGAAGGTTGCCCACTTTTTTTCTTCCTGTTGCAATGGCAGGGTTTGATAAGACTGGGACACGAGGACTGGTAGAATCTGTTATACACTCTGCAGTAAACTGCATATAGCTATGCAAGGCAAAGAGACTCTAAAAATACTGTTATACACGGGCAGAACATCATTCATCATTTACAAAGAAACCCAGCAAGGCACTATTTGTGAAACAGTTTAATCAGACCCATTTGCAACCTGACGATCAATTAATTATAACTCGTTCTGCCCGTATCAAAGAGCTGATTGGTTTAGATGTTAGACCAATAAGACGAAGCAACATTTAAAAGAATTCTTAATTGAAGAGATTTTGATTATATTAGTCAGATTTTGGGCTAAGATTGATTCTATTAATAGAATAAGTGACTTATCAGAGAAGCTGAAATTACAAGATTTTCTTATAGAATGTGTATTATCTATGATATTTCCTGTCGATATAATATGTTTGAATAGTTTCGTCTGATAACTTCGTATTAAATTCGTACTGGAAGTGAAAGGGTGTGAGTATCTCTGTGACTTCCTCTACAGACTGAAGGCTACACGAAACTGTCGGTCTTGACTGCAGCTGTTTGTCACGGCCCACTGCTGTCACCGCCTGCTCGAGGGGCAGTTCATCTCAAACAAGTCTGATGTCTTCCATTAACAAGGCCTATTACCATACATGCTGGAGAGTGCAAGCAGCACTGCTGGTCAAGTATGTTGTTGAAGTTGAAGATTCTGCTCTAGGTTTGTGTCCACAGCAGCAACAGTCCATTTTCACACCAGATATTTTGACATGTTATATCAGAAAGCACACAGGTGTAATCAACAATATTGCAATGGTTGCCTCATTCAATTGAAGATTTTCCAGTTCCTTGGCCCTTGCTGTTGTGCATGCTGGCTCATTAGCAATGCTTCCTGTTACACCTAAATGAAATGGGAGCCTCATTAATGTTGTGTTCTTCAAGGACAAGTCAAAATGTCTGCTGTAAAAAAAACTCTCATCAGAGGGTTATTATGGAGATCAGCACAGGTCGACAGCTCTGCTTTGGTCTGCGTCTCTAAAACATCCTGTGGCTGGAACCCATTATCGATCACACAGGCAGAATATTGCAGCTGGCTATAAAACAACACCCTCCAGTTGGAAAGCTGATTTCTGGCTTTTGTTCATTAGAGTCAATCATTTTGCAGTTCTGCAGACTCACAGCGCAGGATTCTCTAGAGTGTTAACAGAGTAAATCAAGAAATGTCTGAGAGACTCTTTATAGCCTCTTCCCTGCCAATCCATTTGTAGCCAGTCCAGTTTAAACTAGTAATGTTTACACTATTGTGAGGAGATTTTGTGTGTGTATGAGACACACATACACAGAGAATAAAACATATTTAAGCAATTTACCACTAATTACATGTCAGAAACACTGAAATACAGTAAACATGTCCACACAGTGTGACACAGTTTGAGTACATGTTATCAGAAGCCTTCATTATTCCCAAGCTGCTGGGATACAGTTAGTTACAGTCATAGCAGCTTGGAGCCAAACTTAGAAGCCATTTTTGAGACCACAATGAGCAGGTGCACCTGAACACACATACCAAACAGGGAAATGAGGTCTGTGTGTACTAGTATGGCCCCTGTATTGCAGTTTTGGCCACAGATCCAATAGGTAAAGTGGGTTACTGCAGTAGCACAGAGGCACTCATGAAAAGTTTCCTCTGCAACAAATCAGCTCCTTCTTCTCCAAATTTAATTCTCTTTATGAGTCATCTGTATCAGATCTCAGTTCGAGAAATCCGAGAACAGAAGCAAAGATGGGGTCTGTGGTTTGATACCGACAGCTTTGAAGAAGATAGTTAGGTATGGAGGCGGTTCTCATCACATCTACCTCACTCTGCCCAAGTCTAAGACAATATCATAACATGGTGTTTATATTTGCCTACCAAGGGACTGCAAATGGAAAGTTTCCAGCTAAATCTGGTACAGCAGATTTTTTCTCACAATTTCTTCTCACATTTTTGAAATACGTGTTCTGTTTCGCACTGTTCTTGTATAAATTAAACTTATTAACCTAGTTGTTTATATAACAATTACTTTACCAATAATGGACCAAATGCATTGGAAAGAGACAGACAACTTCTATATAAAATCACACAGAAGACAAGTTAGCAACTTTAGACAAGAATGATAACTGTTTGGGTTAGGAAAGTCATGGCTAAATCAATAGAATGTGTCACTTGAGCTTCTTACCTCCGGGTCTTCTGGGAAGATGTTGTCTACCAGTCTCTTGTACCGGGGCCTGAGTGCCCCGCAACAGCCACAAACCCCTGAAGAAGACGAGAGATGAAGAGGGAGGAAAAAACAAAAGAGAAAGACGGTTAATGAGACTGGTGCAGTGTGACTGACGGAAAACGCAATAAAAACAAGGAGAATGAAAAATAACAAGGAAACGTGTCTTCTTTTCAAACACTGCTTGTCTTTGTTCTGTTTACATGAAAAACACAGTGCCTATGTAAAAAGTTATGTCCTAAATCAGCCACTTGTTTCAAAGGTAAGTTTAGAGACAATACACAATGTAGGTAGGGTTAAAATGGTTGTACAGTTGACAGAAGTTTTGGTACTGATTACTCATTCAATGACCACTGGGACACTAATAAATACACAGCTTGTGATATACAGTCATTCTAAGGCAGCAAGGTGAAATGACACATCAGTAATATACTGTATCACCCCCGAGGTAGTGGTGGAAAATGAAAGAGGCCATATTATGCATTTGGGATTTTCCTTTTTCTTCAGTTTATTATATAGTTTTTTATTGCATGTAAAAAGTCTGAAAAGTTATAAAAGCTCAAAGTCCACACCAAAGGGAGTTCCTGTCTCCCATCGAAAACACTGTACCTGAAATGCCAGAAATGTCTCTGTTGTAGTCCAGCATCTGAGAATGTCAAGACCCAGTGGATTCACTATTTTTGACAGAAATGTACCCGCAACAACTGGACAACTCTTGGTCTGCTTTTATCAACAAGGACCAGTACAAGAGAAAGAGCTAAGCAAGGGAGATGCTCTGTTGCTGGCTGCACAGACCAGCACAAATCGCTACATCGTCCCACAGCTTCAGAGGACAGAAGAGCTGACTGGATAAAGTTGTTTTGTGATGGAAATGTGACAGGAAAGTCCCCACAACGACTGAACTGTGAATTCTACTCCCCCGAAATAAAATTCTGAAACTAAAAATGAGCATAATACGGCCTCATTAAATGCTAAAAAGTGAGTCATAAAAAAATAAACGTGTAGCTGTAAAAACTGTCAAATTAACTTGTCAACAAGGAAAACACACCTGCAGTGCCAATAATGATGATGGGGAAGCTAAACATACATAAATATAAACTTTAATTTATTACTGTAGGTGCAGTGGTCAATCCTGCTGTAGGGAATTTACTAGGGAGGTGCTGAATATGGAAAGACAAGACAGACTAGCACAGATCGTCAATAAGTTCCATTGTACCAGGGGGAAAAACATATAAAGTATTGAAAAAACTGCATATTCAAATACCCTGCAAGAACACCAAAGTTGCCAAATGTTTGGAATCAGTAATTCCAGTACTGGTGTGATGCCATCATTCAAACCGCCGAGTCCAAGATTTAAAAAATGAAGACATGTTCATCTTCTGGTAAACAGAAGCTTGGCTAAGTGAAGGCAATTCTGTGCAAAGAGCAAAGCCAGATATGGAAAGAATGTGGTCAGAAGACAATTACAGTCACAACAATGTTGCTCAACACACACACACACACACACACACACACACACACACACAATGATATCAAGATAGCCTTGAAGAGAAAGGTGCAACACACAGAACAGTGATTTTTCTGACTTTGCTTGAGGAGAAAGCAGGCAGCAAAGAGAGCTGGATTCTGATTGGCCGAGTGAATTCAGCAGTGGTGAGTCATAAGGGGACTCTGGGAGACTGAAGAAATGGGGGGAAAAGGGACAACCTCCAAAAACCCAAAATGAATAACTGAACCCTTCATACAGCTGTGCATAAGGATGTTTGCCTTCCTGTTTAAGTCAAACAAGTATATATTAGTTTAGGGGTCATGAAAGCTGATTAAAAAAAAAAAAAAGTAGGTCATTGTGGTGTCAGCAATGCTGTAAAGCATAATGAAGGATTTGAGCCTGACACTTCAACACAAGTCACAAAAAAGCACAACAATCTGCAAAGAAACAGCTTTTCTTCTTTCCTTCCGTTCTCCCTCTTAACAACATTTTCCTTCCTTCTATTCTTGCAAAGGAAAAATGTTTCATTATTCATTATTTACTGTAATACAGACTGAAGGTTTTTTTGCTGATCTGGCAGTAAAACCCCATTCTGAGAGCACACTGACCAGACATTAACTAGATTACCAGCTGCCCAATTTGGAGCCCTCTACCTCACAGCAAGCTCTATCCAACATATAGTAGATTCTTCCTTGACTCGTGCATCAAGAAGGCACATTTTATCTTTATAATGCACCACCAGACATGTATAAGAACTCTTTAACCAACTATAGAAACAGCCAGCAAGAAGATTTATACCTTGTGATAAACATTGTCTCAGCCTCTTACAGGGACTAAAGTGCCCAAACCAGCTGTCAACTAGTAATACACCTGCTACAAATCACAAAATCCTTCTTCCCAATACAAAATGCAACCAACTGGGCACATTTTGCACAGACGATGGAGGCAATCAGCTGCCACGTGCCTGACTCACAAATGCAAATGGGCAAGATGAGCCAGGCTATGAAACCACATCGCACAACAACACAGTTTCCCGTGCAATACAGTCGATTTCCCAGTAATACACAACCACAATAAACACAGACCACTTGAAATAAAGGATGAAAGGCAGACATCCACACAGTACAAAGACCCCAGACAAAAACACTTTGCTGCAATTAATTATTTTCATTATTGATTAATCTGTCAACAATTCCCTTAAATCAATTAATTGTTCAGTCTATACAATTTTTGAAAATAGTAAAAATGCCCATTACACCTTCGTAGAGCTCAAAGTGTCTTGTTATTTTATCCAACTAACCTGACTGTGAAGCAGTTACCAGCATTTTTTGGCTGCACTTTGCTTGAAAAATGTCTTTGACAGTCGATTTCTGTCAATCTTTCACTAATCTTTTCAGCTCTCTATTATATTGCCTGAATGTCATGTTCACCTATTCATATAGGTATTTTGTATGACTGTGAGTGTGACTGTATGTCCATTAAGCAAACTTGATTTAAATAGGGAATTGCGTGCTTAAGCAACATGTCATTTGGGATTCAGTGTCTTCACAACATGTGGACAGGAGGAACTAGGGATTGAACCGCCAACCATGTGATTAGTGGGTGACCTGCTCTACCAACCTGAGCCACAGGCGCTCCCTCATCTGGGCTACGTTCCTACATTCACGAGCCTTCCGGTATGTTATCAGTGACCTGCACCTGGGAGGAGGGCAGTCCGAACAGGCGGGACGTCCTTGAAAAGCTTTTAATAGAGTAAATGGCATCTTTAGTGTTGTGAGCACTTAAAAGTCTGTCTGTTTCATGGCCTCTGTCTGTTCTCTAAAAGTTCTCCTGAAGCCCACAGCAGGAGCTCCAGCTTATCTCTGAGAGCTGGGTGTCTATTCATAGTGCTGCTCCTCTCTACTCCATCACTTCAAACACTAATGAGGCCTCTGCACCCCACCCACTCTCCCTTCCTCCCTCCCTCCCTCTGTCCCTTCCTCCTGCACCCGCCCAACCTCCCCCCTACACCACCCTCTCTCATCGTCGCTGCATTGGCCCGGGGCCTGAGTGTAGGAGTCGTCGAAGAATTAATGAAAATGCAGCAGGTCCCAAGTGTAGATAGGAAAGGGTGGAGGACAAAGAGTGACAGAGACACAGGCAGCGAAAGAGAAAAGAGACAGAGATGGACGTGTAATGGGGGAGGTGGATTGTGATGCACCGAATGAGTCACAGATTAGTGCTACTTATTGCATCTTCTCTGTCCAGTGCAAATCTGTCCTGTCCTCTCTGTCAGCAGTAGAGGGGAGAGATTTTTTGGAAGGAGCAGAGAAACATAATATAGGAAAAGGTTTTGTTTTGTTTTTGCAAGGAAAACTTCAGTAGTGCTATCATGCAAAAGATCTACAATAAGTCTTTATAGCTCGGTGGGTGTAGTAATTTGCATATTTTCCATACTCCTGTGGTGAACTGCAGGTATCTGCATTTTCTATAACATTTAGTTGTAAGCACGATCTTTTCATAGGTAACGTTTTTTTCAGTTTGTTGTGTGAAAGTTGCTGCTATTGGTTTTAATGAAGATTTGACAATACATCAGTTTTTTAAGACAAAAGAGACTTGACAGGACAAGACTTTCAGAAGCTTGATGAAAAGCAGTTGATGTGTTGAGGTAGTGACACTTATGGGACATTACAATAATAAATGTTACAGGACAACAACTAGTGATTTTAATCCTTGATCAACTGATCCACCAGTTGTTTTTGTTTTAAGACTTTGAGAGGACGTCTTCAAATTGCTTGTTCCAAAACCCAGTGACATTCAGTTTAAATTATATGAAGAGGAGAAAAGCAGCAAATATTTGCTTAAAATTGTGTTGACAAAATTGAATCAAATTAGTTTGTAAACTCTAAAATGTACCTGCCATAATGTGAAACATTGCATATTCTGCTTCCAATGTGCTTATGGCTTTACTGTGCAGCAACACCATGTTTCTATTGGAAATTACTCCAGCTGCTTCACTGCAACTCCAAGACAATACTGCATCATTTCAGAGTTGTGTCGAGTTTGTGTAAAAATATACAGAGTGTGTTTCATGTTTCTGGTGTTGGTAATGGTGGGTTAGTGTGGAAAAAGCTATGAGAGAGGTGGGTGGACAAGAATTTGGATGACAGCGGTGAAAAAAACACACATAGGGGGTCTCACGACATCCACCCACTCTGTATGGCAAGCTGACAACACATTTAGGGGCTGGACACCCCGGAGCTTCTCCACGTCTCCATATACACTGACACATAAGCCCACACACGAACATGCTTGCGCACACATCGAGGAGGACGAAACAAGAACAATAAATTACTGGTTGTTGTTAAACGGAACAAGACAAGAGGGAAGGCGGACATCTCTGCAGCCTGGTGCACCAGAGTTTGGGAACTTAAGCCTGTTCTCTTACCTGTTTTACTGAATAGATACTAAGCAACATATACATGCAGAATGAATTGACATGTACATATGTGTACACATGTGAGGGGTCTCCACCTCTCAAATTACCACAGAGAGGAGGCAGCCAATCACAATGCTATTTTTATCCCCCTAACAATGGGCTGGTACATTAACAGATTACACTCTCCATTTCCCCCAGGATGTCAGCTTAACATTTCCACTTTAGGGTGAGAGAGGGAGAGATAGTGAGAGGGGAGAAAAAAAAACTGTTTGCTGAAGTGAGAAAAATAGGGGCAAACAAAACAATGCACAGCTCTGACAGACATGTTTGTGCATGATAAAAATCATCCACACACTTGCATAAGCATGGCCAAGTGTTAATAGGAGTACTGCTCTGTGGGCCGCACATGTCAGCACTGGACATTAGCACACCACAAGCATGAACAACATGTTCTGCATTAACATCTGAGACAGAGGGAATTTATCTATAGGAGTATAATAGACACACTCATTACAAAAACACACACACACACACAAGGTAGTGTGTGAAGTAGCCCAGCGCATCTTGCAGTGTCAAATCTGCACCTGCTGTCCCAAAGCCTCTCTGTTGTTCCCAAAGTCACGTGGCTGACAAGAGAGGGTAAATATAGTCGCTATGCCCTGCAAGGAGAATATTAAACACACTCTGGATCTGTGTCCTGTGTGTGCATATTTGCGCAGTTGAGAAAGAGACAGAACCATCAATACACATTTAGACCTCACCTTCACCTGGGGTCATGCGGAGCACTGGTTTTACAGGCCCCACACTAACAGGCACATACACAAACACAGAGAAGCAAACAGTTTACACTCTGTTGCTGTATGTACATATACCTCTGCAAAACACAAGACACTTCTCATGATGGTTACAAAGCATGCTGCCCTTCAGGGGTGTTCTTACATAAGAGGGAAAGGGGGGAGACAGACCAACTACTGCTATTTTTACATCAGCAAACAAGGAAGGACAAATCATCCTTAAACAGTGGATTCACACAGTGAAATGCAAGCACACAGCCGAATCGACAAACACGCAGAGAAGACAAGACAAGCGGCGAGGAGAGTGTAAGCAAATAATGAATAATGAGCAATGCTGATTCAACGGCCAACCAATATGCACATGAGCTTGCCGCTCAATGAGCCGAGGAGAGGTGGTGAGTATGCTGGAGAAGAGGCTGACAGCATTACAGAAAGCGTGACTAAGAGTAAGAAATGTGAATTTCTGCCACTAAGGCATGCAGAAGATGACAGCCATTCAAATTCACTGCATATATAACAACGTGAATCTATCCCTCCATTCTGTTTGTCGTGATGAGCCCTACCTACAAGAATCTATCTTGAGGCTATTGACATGCATACGCACTGTGCACACACTTTGCAGAGGCACATGTCTAGCATATACATTTTTTCCCCCAGCCATGAATCTATGTTCACCAACCGAGATTCAAAGCAAACATTTGATCCAGTGTGGGTGGCAGCGAACACGGTCGGTATAATGCGACCAACATACTGAGGAACAGACCCAGCTGCCTTCAAATCCTTGTGACACAAGACTGATCCGACACGCCATGAATCACAGTCAAACAGGCGCAGAAACTGGGCTATGAGGGATTCAAGCTCAGAGCACCATTTCCTTACAGTAGCCCACCACAGCACCAGCACTGCATGGCAAAGTCTAACCTAGCTGCCTAACTTGATCTTTCAGTGTTGAGCCTACAATCCAGAGTCTTTTTCCATCAATAGTCTGCAAACTCAAAGCAAAGCTGACTACGTTTTTAATTAGTGCTAATCAATGAGCCATATATCAACATGTCCCACTGACACCAGAGCTACAGTCAACAATAACACCAAGGGCATTTTCTTATGTTGTGAACATTTCCCAAATATTAACTTTTAAAAGCACATATATCACTTTTTCTGTCTTGAGGGATGCATGAATTTATCATGTGCTGCCTAAAATATTGAGGAACCATGAAAACCAGGATGACAAAATTAAACATCTGTACAGTAAGCTTCAAAAACATCTCAAAGAAAACAACACTTAGCTGAATATGTTGCAAGCGCAGCGATGACAATGTTACCACATCAAAAAATAACTGCAGGAAACAATTAGTAAAAAGTAAGTAAGCCAAAATAATCACCAATAATAAACATCTTCAAAGCGGTGTCTCCTTGCAAACCAAAGCTGTAATTTAATAGAGTGGTTTCCTCACAAGAGTCCAAGTTGCCATAATGTGCTTATAGGAGACCATACTCTCTAGTGACAGTTGCAAGCTATGACAAAAAAATCTAAGAGGAAATGTGTTTGTAGAATGTAGGAAAACTGGCTTAACGATGCTTCACATAACTCACATGCTTACACAGCCTGGTAAACACACACAAATACACAATGGAGGAGTGACTGTTATTCTTACCGTACATCGATCGTGATGTTGGAGTCGCTCACTACAGAAGCTTGTGTTTCCTTAATGCAGCTTCAGTCGCTCATACAGACACACTGCTGTGCCAAGAGGCACTGAAAACGAACACACACGCATACACACACACACACTCTCTGGGATGAATGCCTGCACGTGTGCTTGGAGCTAAAATGCGCACCGTGATTGGTGCAGAGCCTGGCTCGATGCAATGAATTACACACTCTCTCCCTGCCGTGCAGACACGCACGCACGCACACACACAAAGGCATATACACACGTGCACAAAAGGGGGCTGAAAGGCAACGTCAGAGAGAAGCGTGCCGTGATGACCTTGGATTTTCCCCCGTTTGTCTTCTGCAACAGCGCTCCCGTCTAAAGGCGGTAGTGCAGATTTCACATGCAGGCGCACATACAAACACACCCACCTCACTTATAGTCATTTCTCTCAGTTGCAGAGAAAGAAAGCGAGAAAGGGGGGGGAGTGAGAGAGAATAAGAGAGAATTGTACACCACAGGGATAAAAAGGGAGAAGACCTCCCACCCACGCAATCTCCTTTTCTCCCTCTCTCCACCCCCCTGTCAGCATCACTCTTTCCCTCCTCTCTGTCATTAATCTTCCCATGCTTCCTGCTTTACTTACTTTGAGTTTTTCCTTCTATGCTTATGCAACTTTCTACCACGATTCCTTCCATTTTCTAGCCTCATACCAACATGTTTGTTTTTCCCCTTTGTTCATTTTGTCAGGGTTGCAAACAAACTTTTTGCTCTAACATTCACAATGGCTGCCTGGTGCATACCTCAAACAAATCAGCCATATATCTTAAAATCAGTCATTTTTTTAATGCCATTAAACTGTAGAAAATGTGTGATTATATAACTGTGTTTACTGATATTTGCATTCTTAGAAAATTGTAGAAATGCAAAACTGTGAAATGGCCAAGATGTCACTGTTTACTCATTCTCTTCCAGGTTTCATTTAAAATACTTTTCAGCAGCTGCCTCGCCTCTCTCGGATGGCAGAGCTTCTCGCTTGCACATGAATGCACCATATGAGGACACCTTTCAAATCAATTCATGCTTTTATCTACATTACCACAGAGCCATAACTGTGACAAACATAAAGCCAGACATGATGCTCATATAACTGTCTAATGTACGAGCTGGGAGTGAACACAAACATGATGCTGCCACAGTGTAAAAGCATGACAGAGTGCTTGAAATTAAATGCATGCATACTCAACTTAATGGATCACATTTTTCTATTATTCCGAAACAATTTTAAAGAGAGAGAAACATTGGACGAATTTTCAAGATCAACTATCAGCATTTAAAGAGGTTTTGGAAACAACTAAAATAGAACCAGCTTATACAGCGTGAGAAAGCCAAGATCCATTATAAAGCTTGGTTTTGCAATTACCAAAAGTGCTCAGCTGTCATTGATTGAACAAGGAGAAGAGAGTGGGCTACATCAGAAAGGTTTCGATAAATTATACACGGTGTGGAATTGCTCTCAATTGGGCAACTAATAGTAATAACACTGTGTGATGCGATCATTCACTGCAGCGTGGAGCAGGTATGTTTGCAGTACATAAACTCCTTGTGTGATATCACTTTAATCCTCACAGTCAGTTACAATCGAGCTTTGTTTTCCTCCTCCTCACATGCCAGAAATTCTTATTGCTGCCATGATCAGCAATATCCCCTGTGGAGCTACGTATATGCATCTCTTTCTGATGGAAGAGCAACTTTCCTCTTATCCAAAGGAGAGCATTTCCTGATGTAGGCTTTTATGAATCAGTCAATTTGAAGGCAGATAGTAAAAAAAAAAAAAAAGGAATGAATGAAACTCCCCTTTAAACAACACTGTTCAACAACAACTTATGCCAAGCACCAATCACAGCCAGTGTTCCTTTTGATGTTGGCCTACTCTAGTGCTCAAGCACCATCTACAAACTATGAAATGAGCTGAATCAATTTCATGGGACAGGAGGCAGCTCAGAGCAAGTCAAACAGTAATTTCCATTTGCGACATGACATATTTCCGTCAGGCATCATGGAACCATAAGGAAGAAAACAACTTTGCAGTGAAAATAATTCTCTGTTCATGCCACTTAGAAACAGAGATGGAGCCAGAGGAGAGAACAGAGGCGATGCTGTTGTCACTTACCCTTGCCAATGCGATGGTCCAGAAGGGTACGACAGTCCAGTGCCAGCCTCTGAGAGGCCGAGACATCAGGCGCAGGCAAGGGCATGGCAGGCAAACAAATGCACAACAGCTCACAAACACACACACACTCAGTCACACACTAGCTCTTTCATTAACACAGAAATCCTTCTAACAAAGCCAAAAGCATGCATGCAACGCTACAATCAGCAGACTAAATATCTCAAATCCTTTTTTTTTTTTTCTTTTAAAAAATAAGTCAATTTGCCATTTTTTAATATGTTTAAAATTAAGCCAATACTCAAAAACTGCACTCAATGTCACAATGTCTTGGCAGACAACTTAAAAGCATAATTCTACTCACTCACATGCATCCTCTGCTCAGTTTGGCTACCATAAACTTTGAACACACGCAAACACTTTTCCTCAGTCAAGCCTGACGACAAAAGCCAACTCCAACTTCTGTGTAAAGTTTCACAATCCAGCGAACTCAAATTCCCTGAGAGTCCATACTGAACATCAACTTGCATGTCCCTGTCTTGAGGCTTCAGAGTAATTTATATTAGTACATAGACAGATTGACCGCATTAACGAAGAGATTAGTGATTAGTCCTTCAACAGCAGCTCTGCTCTCTGTGTGCTCCTCTCTCATTAATAAACATCTCACTGACACAATGGACCTCACTATCCACCCGAAGTCTCTCTCTGGGCGAGAGAGGCCGGGAGACACAGAGAGAGGAGGGTGGGGAGAGGAGGCAGGGAGAGAGGGGCTCTGTGGGACAACCATTCAGTCAGTGGGCTTGAGCTTCCAGGAATGTGGCCATCAGCAGATGCCAACATGGGCAAAATGTCTGGTGAGTGATTTCTGTGCAAACGCACACATGAGACACATCACATACAAACACACATACACACACACTGATTTTTCTTGCACCAAACATTTTCAATCTGCAGTGATCATATAACTAGTTTTCATTTCCTTCATTCAGCTATTGCAAAGTCGTGATTGTGTCTTCAGGCAGAGAACAGGTGTATAATAGTTTGGTATTGCCCACCTGTCATGTTGAATGTTGGTCAAAGGCGGCGCTGCTCCTCCAGGTTCACAGTGGCGGGGAGATGGGCGACACTTCAGCCCCGAACAGAGTCTCCACCGGCGCTTCGAAAATCAGGAAAGCCGCCGGATTGTCTTTGGCCTGTGGATGTTATAGTTTGCCCAATTAGCCGGCGCTCTCATAAATAATGCTGAACATATAGATAGGAAGAAGAAGTTTTTAAGGTTTCTCTGACTAATGACAAGAAAATGATATACTTATTTTATTACACCGGGCAGAAATGTTCAAATCATGTTTCAGTGTAAATTAATTAATGTAAAGCTAATGTTAGCAATGCTAGCTGTCACAGATTTTCAAGCTAACTTTATCTTCTCGTGATAGCTTTGTCTTTACACCTTTCCTTGATTTCGATCGGGTTTGAAGACTTAAACATAACTTGAGGTTATCAAATCAAACAAGGCTAACTCATATTATCTAAAGCTAGCAACTGTCTGTCTGTGCTAGCATGCTAACGGTAGCTAACTCGCTCATCTGAACAGCGTTTAATTAGTGTCAACACCCTTTACTCACCATGAAGTGAAGGAAATTAAAATCCTTAAGATGTGTAGCATGCGGACAGTTAACGTCAAACACCTCGACTGAAGTTAAACTCTGTCAGGACACCAGACACTGAGTCAGACCAGCCTTCCTGTTGTGTAGCTGCCAGCTGTGTCTGTGAGACAACCTACAACTGGAGTCAATGAGCTTCACTGGTGTTTGAGCACATGAAGCTCAGGATGTGTCCCTGCATGTTCAAAAATTATACAGCATATCATACAAATATTTGTCCTGATGTCTGACCAAATAGATGCTTCAATATTACAGCTTTATGATTATATTGTGATAATATATTTTGAAAATACTGATGTGCCACCTCATTATGGCTGAGAGTGAACATATTCATGTGTACATTTTATTTGTTAAAGTGCGTTGAATCTCATCCGAGAAGCTTCTTGAATGAGAAATGAGATATCTTCATGCATCTACAATTGAGCCCAGTTGCCTTCAATTCAAAAATGAGAATGTTTCATCCTGTAGCTCCACTTTCTCTTCATGTGTCAAGTGCAACATCCTTTCTCATTAGTCAATCAATACTGATTCTGATGCTCTTTTCATCTATGTAATCCCTGATCATTTGCAAATTTCTCCAATGAGGGACGAAGAAAGGTTTATCTTATTTTATTTTATCACATGTCTTAATTTATCAAGAAGAGCAACAGAATTAGTCGTCCAGACCTGTGAACTGCTGCATACATCTCTGATTTGTTCAGCAATGCATAGGTGATACAAAATACAATTCACTCCAAATATCAAACTATTTTAAAATCTGTACTCTGGAAGCTGAATCAGTGGATGGGCACTTCGCTTTTTTTTTTTTTTTTTACAAGTCTACTTTCTACCAGTTGGTGACAGCAGTGAGTCAGAAGAGTCTGAGCCTGTTAGGTTATGAGCATAACAGACTACCATTTCTGAGACTATTATCACGCCTAAAGACAGAGTAATTGCAATAAAATTTCCTTAACTTAAGTATTTTCTGGACAATATATCATAATCAGTGTACATGCCATGCAATACTGTCTGCCACCATTTTTGAAGCCTGCTTGTCATAGACCTCTCAGCCTTTAATTCCCAGGGTCTCTTAACACCACTAAGCCATCAGATCCCTGAGTCTTTCATGTGACAGTATTTTTGTCCTCCTCTGTGTCGTGCCGTTGGCGTTTCTATGCGTTCAGCCCCATTAGATGCTAGTTGGTGTGGGACCCTTTTTAAATGGGATAATACCACCTTAGTGTTGAGCTAATGATGCTTAGGCCAAAGATCAAAACATAGGGGTCGGGGAGGTTGCCATGTCAAGATATCCTTGTCACTGTATTGTACTGTAATGCAAGAGTAGAAAATGTTGTGCAGAAAACGTGAGCTTCATAAAAGCTAACAAGTATTTCAAGGTGGTTGCATGGATGGATTACCAGACTGCATGCACAGGAACTCGATGTTCAGACAGGTTAAGGGCTCAGTCAAAATCCTATTGAAACACTAAAGGGATAGCCATTTACTTTGAAGATGTCATCATCTTCAAAAAGAGCATTTACTCCTGCAGGGTAATAAGGACTTTTTTGCTAAGTGCTCCTTACAATCAACATGCCATATGGGTGGTATCCGCCTTTGGGAGTGGGGGTTGCTCAGTAGGAGGAAGGGTCTCTTAGGTATTTGTGCACAAGGGCCTATTGTCTCATGTCAGTTTGTAAATCCTTTTGATGAAACATATTCAAGATCTTGTGGGATGGGAAATGCCAAATTGTCAGTAGTAAAGTGTTTCAGCACAGTCTCCGCTTTGGTTTGTGTTTCAATTTGACCCTCAGTGACCTGTACGCGTCTTCGCTTTCAAGAGCTTTGTGCCACTGCCAAAAAAAGGCTAGCAGGTACTCACCATCCAACTGCAGTCTTGTGCCACTCACACCCATGATTACACAGCACTTTTTTAGCTGTACACCACCAACAGAAATAGGCCTCTGTGTCTGACATAAGTGAAAAGTTTGGCAAGCACGTAGCTCTGCGAGGTGTATGAGGATCAGCTGATTAGTGGACAGCCAAAGCGGTTCGTCTTAATACTAATTAGCTTCTGGGCTTTTACCCTTAGCAGACTAATTCATCCTAACTCCTCCCTCAGGTGGACACAAGTTCACAGGCACTCCAAATAGAGTCACAAGATAAAATTATAAACTGATTGTGAGCAGTAGGTTCACAAGAAAGGCTCTTAATGAACGTCAAGGCAGCGTTATATCAGAATGAACTACTCGGATTTATTCATTCCCTCTCAGTGTTTCTGTTAATGTGACCACTGATCAAACAATTTCAGGTGCTTTATTGAATGTTTGCCAAGTGTCAGCGAACTATCCTGATGTGGCAGCAGCTATAGTAGAACTAATTGCCTTAGACCTATTTTTAGACGTACGGTAATCAGCAAGAAAGGTCTGAGCTACGCAGTTACGGGCGGGGGGGACAGATGGGAACTCATTAGATCAGCCTTAGGGGCCTTGTGCCTTGCATGGACACAATTAGCAAAGCAAGTCTCAAAAACTTTAACCAGCTTATAACCATGAGGGACCACGGGCCTGCTGACGCTATCAGCCCCTGTGAGTCATTAATACCGAGGTCTGATTGTCTGTCCCAACACACCTGTTGTTCTGCTCATATTTTCTTTTGTTTGTCTGTGTCTGAATTTACCAGTTTCCTTATATTGTTGATTAGACAATAAAAAAGTTATGTCACTGTCATGTCATGTTTAGAACAGTAAACAGAAGTGTGCTATTAACAGGTAAATTCTTATTTTTGTTGCTTATTCTGAATTTCAAACAAGCCGAACTTCATTAAGCTGTTGTCAGCGAGCACAGTTTGTTTGCAAATGACTGCTATTTAATATTTATTTACATTGTAATTCACAATACAACATACAAAAATGCATTTATTTTTCAGCAAGGAAGCAAAATATTGACTTCGAAATGTTGGGCAGATGGATGCATAATAGCTTCTCACCCTTTTTTTTTTCAGAAACACACAAATTTAAATGCTTAATGAATGCAGTTTCATTAGCGTGCATTTGCTGTTGAATCGCCTCAGGGTTCTGTGTCCAGGTGGGGGATGATTCATCGTTCTTGTTTTCACGGTCCACCTGGTTTTTGTTGGCTTTTAGGTCTTTTTTTAACTGCTCACCCTTAGGTCTCTAATTGCACATTTGCATGCTGACATAACTAAGAGTTCCAAGGCAAAATAGCGGCAGCAACTCTGCTTCCAGTTTCTAGGATGCCATCCTTGGGAGGAGAGTAAATGAAAAAGAGAGGATATGAAAAGCACTGATCGTAATGCTATTCAACTGCCAACTCCACTTTTAAAGCTGATAGTAGATTTGGATGACTTGGCCAAAGGTTGAGAGCATTGCATTTCTCTTGGCATTGTCTTGGTGGCAATGATCTCAGCTTTACAGGCCAGTGAGAGTGGCTGCTGACTAAGTAATCCTCTTTGCACTCCTCACTCCTGCAGCTCTGCTTCGTGGCAGTTGTTGACTTCATTACAAACAGTCCAGGTGGTGACCTACAATCCTGCCACTGCCACTCCACACATCTTGGCTGGATCTTTTTTATCCCTGTCTCTTCATCGCTTTTGCACACTTCATCACAGCGGGGACTACTTCAAGTTTCATTTTTTTCTTTCATGGATTATGCCTTAATTTTCAGACCTGCATCTGATTCCTGTGCGATGGAAAAAGTGGATTATGACGTGCTGGCCGGACACATATGGCAAAGGCTGGACATGAGGGGAGGATACACAATATGTAAAACAATACAGGTCAGTTTTGGAACTGTATTGGAACTGTGACATTTGTTTGTCAAACCAAGACTAAATGTGTTAATCTAAGAATAAAACTGTTCTTTATATATATATACAAGTGAAGTTTCGATCTCTTCAGGCTTTTTTCTTCTCCATGCAGCTTGGAGCTCAATTGTACAAAACTCTATCATACAAGGAGCCTAAATAGTGCATGCATTAAAATGTAGTAAATATATTTGTATTTTATTATATATTTTTAAACTTGAGTATTATAATTGTTATAGGAACAAATAATTTTTCCTCAGCAGAGAAACTTTAATGTTCACTGTTTGTGTGATCAACAAGTTGATAAAATAAAGTGCTCCGATATTACTCACAGGGTGAATATTTTCAGCCGGCATAATGACAAAAATGCCTTAATTATAAATGTCACTCTTCTAATGTGAAGTGTTTATCACATCCAGTCTGTGCAGCGTGGATACATGGTGAGAGCCAGACTGGTCACAGTGGACTGTGAGTGGGTGGGACGGCAGCATGCAGAGCCAGAAGGACCTGGAGGAGTTTAACTCTGAGCATTAACCAGCTCAGGTCTAAATCTGGCCACCAGATAATTTGTTGGAAAGCTGCCTTTCCTCTGGCACACACTGTGTCAACACGTGGAGCCTGGAGTCTCTTTCCAACATGCTGAACATGTGCAGCTCAAGTGAGAAAGTGTGGACAAGTTTATATGGACATATATGGCCCCGGTGGTGGATCATAACAGGAGCCACAAATGCTATAAGATCACTGTAGTATATTCACACACAAAATAGCATTTAAATTCAGGATTCAAACTCAGTATACACAACAGTATATAGCAGTATGGAAGATGCTGAGATGATTCAGTGTTAACGAAGGAGGAGAATAAACTGTTATCTCAAACCGACAATAATCACAAAGGAAACAGTAATATGAACCGAAATGTGTCATAGCTTTTCCAATAAAATTTTAAATCTTTAATGTAAACAATAAAAAATATTTTCTAAAAAGTTGGGTTAAAGTTAAAGTCGTCTAACCATGGCACCCACAATCACTGCATGCTTGGCCATACTGATCTAAAAGAAAACTCCAGCAATTTAATATAATATTTCCATAAAGATGGAAGGAGACAGTGCAAAAAAGAATGATCAAAATCGAAGCAGTAGAGGTTGAGATATCATGATTTTTAGTCCCAACTCTGAGGCAGGCTCATGAAATACTAGATGCTGCATTTCCCATAATGCAACTCAAAAGCATCACTCATTAGACCCACATCCTTCAAACTCCTCACCTCCACTTTGCAAGGCTTTATGTTGTAAATCTGTGGTCTCCAATCCTGATACTGTGACATCATCTGGGTTATTTTCTTGACAAAGCTCCTCCAGAGCCACTGAGTACACCATACATCAACTTTATGTGTAAAATTTCTGCCATGTCCTTTTAAGAATATATTTCCATCATGTTGATAGTGTGAGGAAAAAGACATGTTGTGGCCTGAAGCTAGTCTTACTCATCACTAACCATCTTTGTTTTTTCACCTCTAACATTATCTCCAGGCTGCTTCCTCCTCCTGATCTGAGACCAACAGATGAGGTCAGCCAAAGTCATCAGCATGGTCACCTTCGCTGAGACAACACAAGTCTCCCCCATGGAGCTCCGTGAACCGACATGCCTGACTGCCACCCTGTCCCCCGGGCTGCGGCGGAAAAAGATGCTGTGGCAGAACGCTGTGAAACACATCATTATCCAGCAGGAGCTCAACGCCCAGGTGACTGCACTGATTATCCCACAGTCATCAGTGGATTTCTTGCATCCAGATGAGACTGCCGTTTGTTATGTTTTATTTTATTTTTTGTACTTATTCCTCAATGAGATTACTAGGACTGTTTACTGAGAGAGACTTGTGTCTGCATTAACAGCATGAACATGAATTATCAGTGAGAATGAGTCCAGACCACATGTGCAGTAATGAAAAATTCAATTAATTGAACCGAGCAATTGTTTTAAATGGCCAGTTCACCTACAACCCTGATTCCAAAAAAGTTGGGACAATGTGTAAAATGCATTAATCTCATTTATACAATCATGTGTTTGACAAAGTGTTGAACCTCACTCCATCCTTGCTTGTGAACGACTGAGTCTTTCCAGGATGAAGCTTTCATACCCAATCATGATACTATCACCTGTTACCAATGAAGCTGTTTACCTGTGGAATGATCCAATCAGGTGTTTTTGGATCAGTCCACAACTTTCACAGTCTGTTGTTGCTCCTGTCCCAACTTGTTTGAAACATGTTGCTGCCATCAAATTCAGAATAAGCTTTACAAAAATTAATGAAGTTGTTTAAATATATTTTCTTAGTACTGTTTTCAATTGAGTATGTGTCAAAAAGGATCAGCAAATTATTACATCTGTTTTATGTGTGTTTTATGTCCCAACATTTTTTTGGAATCAGGGTTGTTGGAGGGTTGGAGGGTTTTGCTTTTACAGTGCTTACTCTGTAAGATTGTGACTGTATGTTTGATTTGTGGAGCTCAAAGTTTTGAAAAAATTTCAAGTCAAATTTTGACACAATTAAAAATGTGATTTGTTAATGCTCTGAGAACCATAAATGAAATTCTGGTTGCTTCGATTGAATTGACACGATGACCACAATCAAGCAGATCTATATAACTATCTACATGGTTGAACAGGAACAGGAAAAGTGCTTGATGTCCCAGTAAACATCTGATTTCCTGTTGGGGTTGATAGGTGGGTGTGGAACCAGCACGGAAGATCTTCGTGACGGATGCCTACATGGAGGAGATCAACAAACAAATCCGCAACAAGGCCTCACGCGGGGTCACAAAACGCCGCTCCTCCTCCTTCAGAGTGCACCCCTCCCGTGGTTCCACCAGCACACACAACAGTTTCAGGGGCTCTTTCAACGACTACGCCAGCGATGCCGACTTCTTTCTGCACTGGCGCCACACAGTTCGAGGGGTCTACATACCCACCCTGAGGCACACCTTCAAGTCTCGTGACCTGGAGAAACTCTACCAGCAACACTACTCCCACCAAAGACGCAACTCTCTCGCCATCACCAACGTCATCGACGCAGTGGCCAAGCTCCACGTCCTGGTTCTGTACCTGGCGCTGGCCCCCGAGGCGGCCACGGACACTCTGCGCGGCTGCCTGACGGGCATCTTCATGGTGTTAGCTATCGCACTGTGCATCATGGTGTTAACCTGCAAAGACGCTATGTCCCCACAGTGGCTTCACTACGCTGGCCTGGTCAGCTGGCTGTCGCAGACCACGCAGGTGCTGGGAGGACTAGTGTACGGACTGGAAAAAGACCCTTCGTGGTACGTTTTGTTCACATTGTTCGCCACATACACGCTACTGCCGTTACCTCTGCTGTGGGCCATGTGCGCCGGCTCCCTGACCTCAATCCTGCACCTTCTGCTGGAGGTCATGCGCCACTACAATGACTCTGTGCTTTTGAGAAAGGTGAGAAAATAAACTATATAATATATCTATATATAACTTTTGATATGTTCTGAAAAATATTGAAAAAAAATGAGTGTTAAGGGCATAAATGTTTATTAATAAAACCAAAAATGTTCATTCATTAGATAACAGTCCTTAAAGTATACTGTAAAGTTTGAGTCCAATTCATTCCTGTTAAGTTTAGATTACGTTTTTCTGGGCTGTCTCATACATCTTTATATCAGTTTTATGTTTCAGATCTGAGTAAACTTAAGGTACCTGCACTGTTTAAGGTTTAACACAACACGCACTGATAATATGATGCCTGTTTATGTATGTGTGTAAGATTTCTGTCATAAGTGCATATTATGCAGAACAAGCCATGCTTTTATCCATGTACTAGACAACAGCTTTCTTGTTATTTCCACAATGATCACTCCCATCTACATCTTCAGATATTGTCTCAGAAAAAGAAAGATTTTATTGTCTGCCCTCGGAGAAATTTGTCTCAGCCATTCAAAGTCGACGCAGCAGCACACATGTACATTCAATCTCCAGTCAACATGCAACCAGATCCACAAACACTAGAGCATAGACATCAAGAACACTGAACGATTTTCTCCACCACAATACTGCACAGATGCCACACAAGCCTACTAAACATGAAAAATGTTCTTCTCACATCCCTCAAGACGAAGACTATTTCCTTTTTTCCCCCTCTACTGTGCTCACACATGCAGTTTGGTTAAAATCAATTGTATGAATGCGAAAATCTCTCTTGGACCCAGGTGTTTGCCAAAGGCCTGCTGTACCTGGGTATGAACACAGCCGGCTTGTTCATCCACTACCTGACAGACCACGCTCAGAGACAGGTTTTCCTGGAGACACGGCGCTGCATCGAAGGTCGCCTCAAACTAGAGCAAGAGAACCAGAGACAGGTGCAGTGACTGGGACACAATGAATTATGACCATGACTGAGTGTGATCTAAACTGTCTTTGCCAATATTTGTCATTCAAACGATAAAACAGTGCATCCAAAAATCTGTGTGTGTTTGCTATTTTCATTCTTGCCTATCATTCTGCCACTCAGGAGCGTCTGGTACTGTCCATCCTGCCTCGCTTTGTTGCCTTGGAAATGATCGCCGACATGAGCTCTTTGGAAGACGAACTCAATCCTCACGAGTTTCACAAGATCTATATCCATCAGTACAAAGATGTCAGGTACGCACACACACACACACACACACACACACACACACACAGTCTTCACTTATGTCACTTTTGAGGAATTTACATGGACTTAGATTCATTTCCTGGAGACTGACCCTAACCCTAACCCCCCTAACCCCACTAACTCCCCTAACCCCCTAACCCCTCTAACTCCCTAAACCCCTAATCCCTAACCCCAACCCTGACCCCAGCTTTGACTGTTGACCTAAAAATCACAGTTTTCCAATTCGAGGACACCGCTTTTTGTCCCCAATTGCACCGCTGTCCCGAATCAGCTGCCCTTGAGTCTAGTGTATATCCCCAATTTGGACATAAGTGAACACACACACACACACATACACACACACTTGTACTTAGGTCACTTTCACATGGACTTAGATTAATTTCCTGGAGGCTTTGTTTAATCTTTGAGATTAAGATCTCCTTTCCAAGACAAGCAAGGCACACAATCAGCAAACAGAAACAACCCAACCACACAATAAACAGGGAATTATTAAAAACAGTTACAAGAATCGCAAAAAACATCAGATAGCGTTAAAGCCTCTAAGGAGAATTTAGGACTCTAGGTTGAGGCCAGTTTGTACTTCATTCGAAAAAAATGAGATGCTGTGTAAAATATGGATAAAACAGAATGTGGTAACTTGCAAAACCAGTTTGGCATAAACTCATTTGAATACAATGCAAAGGCAATATATTTAATGTTTGACCTCATACACCTCACTGATTGTTATAAACATGTACTTATTCAGAATTCAATGCCTGCCTTTTCAAATTGCAAGCTTTTTTACATTCAGTCTTGCATGTGTTCACTTGAACCAGACCATTCAAAGGAATTTCTGTTCCAATTTAAACAACTCTCTCTCCCTCCTCTCTGCAGCATCCTCTTTGCAGACATCAAGGGCTTCACTCTGTTGTCGATGAACCTGTCGGCGCAGGATCTGGTCCGAACCCTCAACGAGCTCTTTGGACGTTTTGACCGACTGGCAGATGTGAGAATCTGCGCCTTTTTTTTTGCAGTGACATATATTTGACACTACTTTTCTTCTATCAACCATTTATTTTCCCTCTTCCCCGTTGTCTCGTCTCGTCCTCATCACAGGAGCATCACTGCCTGCGGATAAAGATACTGGGAGACTGTTACTACTGTGTGTCGGGGGTCCCTGAGCCGCAGCGTGCCCATGCCCGTCACTGTGTCGAGATGGGCCTGGCCATGATCAACACAATACGGTGAGTCTTAACTGGCTGGACTTGTTGGGGGGTTATCATGCAAAACAATGATCAATGTGACTGTAACTCTCGGTCACTCCCACCAACACCAGGTACGTGCAGAAGCAGCTGAACTTTGACATGGACATGAGGATCGGGATCCACTCGGGCTCGGTCCTGTGTGGGGTGCTGGGCCTGCAGAAGTGGCAGTTTGACGTCTGGTCCTGGGACGTGGGCATTGCCAACATGCTGGAGGCTGGGGGGATTCCAGGGTGAGTGGTCTCTCTGCCACTACCAGCGACCAGTAGACCACTTTTGATTTCGGCCTAGTTGTGCCTTACCATAAGTTGCATTCACCCTCTTGTCCCCGTTTTCAACAGGGATCCACACTGAAATAAAGCAACATTGAAATAAAAGTGTGAAAACTGAAACTTTGTTCTTCTACCTTAGATGATATTTAACAGGCAAATGATTCATTCCTTATCAAGAGCATTTCTTTGTACATCTCAGATAATTTTTAAGGTAGTGTGGCCGAGTGGTCTAAGGCGCTGGATTTAGGCTCCAGTCTCAATTGAGGCGTGGGTTCAAATCCCACCACTGCCATCCTCTTTAACTTTTTTAGCTTTTGGAAATTTCCCCACTATGGGACGAATAAAGGCTTATCTTATCTTATCTTATCTTATCTTATCTTATCTTATCTTATCTTATCTGCCTCTATTCTCGCTCATGCAGACGCATCCACATCTCAAGGGCGACTCTGGACTGTCTGGAAGGCACCTACAAGACAGAAGATGGCCATGGGCGCGACAGGAACGAGTTTCTGCTCAAACACAACATCGACACTTTCCTCATCTGCCCGCAGGAGGAGAGGAGCAAAGTTGACCGCACCGAGCCCCCCAAAATCCAGAAAACAAATCGAACATGGAACCCAGAGACGCCCTTTGGGAACGCCATTGACATGAACAGTGTAGGTGCAGGGATACAAAACTACTGTTGGCTCTAAATAGGAAAAGGTTTCAAACCCAATAATACATTTGTGTCTTCACTTCACCGGCACCAACCTGGTTCCTCTCACATCATCATGTTCTTTGTCTGCAGATCCTGGCCTCCTTTACAAACGGCTCTGTGCCCAACATATGGCAATCCACGTCCAAGGAGATTAACAAGCGCATCAAACATGCCATTGAGGTTCAAAGCAGTGAGCGTATGCACAGGGAACACATCACTCCACTCACCCTGGTGTTCAAAGACACGCACATCGAGGACAAGGTGAGCAGGTTCAGAGGCTGTTTGGTAGAAGGAGTTATTGCCGCAGACTGAATGAGGTTGACTCTGATCTTTCGGTTTTGGTCGGTCCAGTTCTCCCAGATGAGAGATGAAATGTTCAACTCCAACCTGGTCTGCTCCTTCATCATGCTCCTCTTTCTCATGGCAGCCCAGACCCTCATCCCTGCCCCCAGGTAGGAAGCCACCAACAGTTTCAAGGTTCCATTTCAATGTCCAAGGTTGATGATATCTACCTGGACATTTTCCTTTATAGCAACAACAATGAGGTCAAATAAACTTGACATGAGACAAGATTATCTTTCATATTTTCAGCACTTTAATAGCCGATAAGTTTTGAATTGCAGTTTTAAGATATAATGCATTCTTCATTAAAAAGATCTAAAGAACCTGAACAATCAAAACATTACATTTTTCTAACAGAAAGTATCAGCTTTCAAACACATGTTGGTTTAATGATGAAAAAGATTTGCTGGTCTGTTTGTCTGATTTTAAAGCTCCAAGTAGGATTTGAAGTTTTTCATTTTGGTGCCATCTGGAATGAAATGTTTTGGGGTTTTTTGTTCATCCACCTTTTAAACCACAGATTAACATTTCCACTTCTTCACTCACTTCCTTCCTCTCCCTCTCATCCTCCCCCCTCCACAGGCTGTTCCCGGTCATCGTCCAGTTCTCAGTCTTCCTGCTGGCCTACATGCTGCTGCTGCTGCTGGCCCTGGCCGAGGAGTTCAAGTGGGCCCCTGTCGCACTGCAACACTTCTGCTGCTGGATCCATGAAAACAACAGTGCCCGTAACCTCCTCACCCTCACTGCCATCGTCATCAACTTTGGCTTGGTCTCTACTGACATGGTGAGAGTGAGCAACGCAGACTTTCATATGTAAAAAAAATGAAATCTTTTCCCTGCCACGGCTTTGCTTTGTGTGGTCTGTCTGGACTGTTTATGCCTACTCTGGAACTTGACCTTGTAAATCACATGAGCGGAATGGTGGAATGTACAGTCAGTCACTCTTATCATATCTCCTCCTGTTGTTTGTACAATCCACTCTGCTGACATATAAAGTGCGCATCAGATGGCAAGCAAATTACACTTGAAGGCGCTGAAATGTTTTTAGTATGTGTAAAAGAGAAGAAGGAAACGTGTATCTGTTTCTTTCTCACAGTGTCTTTGTCAGTTGTGGATGGTTTTATGTGATTGCTATGTTCGGTGTCCAGGTCTGGTGCATTCTCACAGACACAGGAGAAGCCGATGTAACAGCCTCACGTCCGCTCACTGTCTGCACTTACCCCGAGGTAAGACAATGTCATCACACACATTTTGGTCTCATGTTGAATAAAATGTCACATGCACTTCAGGAAAGCGATGTTGTGAAAATGCATCGGCCTCTTCGTCTGCCTCTTCAGTTCTTTGTATTGAGCGGTGTGATAGCCATGGTGACCTGCGCCGTGTTCCTGCGTCTCAACTCTCTGCTGAAGCTGGCAGTGCTGCTGCTGGCCATGGCCGTCTACTCCTACCTCATCCACCTGGCCTTCCTCACGCTCGCACGCCACGATGTGCTGCACAGGTTGGCCCAAGTACACAACATAACTTTAATGTTTTTTTCTACATTCACTTCAATGTTTATGATTGCTTTACTTCCTCTGTTTACTACTGTTGTGCTGAACATTTTAGATCTCTGTATCCGACCTCTCTTCATTCACCTCTGCACAGGTCTCACTATGTCAGGAGAAAAGGAATTTCCATCCTCCTCATGGTCATGTTTATTGTTGCTGTCTTCTACAATGGACGGCAGGTACTGTTAAGTTTCCTTGTTTTAGTCATGCTGCTGTTTAGTTTGCTCGTAGTATCTTCAATTGCAGTTTGGATATTTGTTTTCTGAGGTGTGTGACCTCCTGTCCTTTTCTCCTCAGTGGGAGGCCACTGCCAGACTGGACTTCCTGTGGCGTCTGCAGGCCCAACAGGAAGTGGAGGACATGAGAGAATTACGGGAACACAACGAGTGTCTGCTGCACAACATCCTGCCCGTGCATGTGGCGCGACACTTTCTGGACCGGAGCAAGAACGATGAGGTCGGCCTCTTCATACACAGGGTTTTTTTCATTTTGGCCTTCATTGCTTTTATCAGGGGGACACAAAAATATAGGGGCAATAATCCAAGTGTATTCAAAATTTAGATCTTTTTTAAATTCTGAATTGACTATGATAGATTGATCAAATGTAATTAAAATGGCAAATTTAGTAGTTGTAATTTATTAACCCAATACCAATGACATGATGAAGACAATGTAGGTGAAAATATGTGTAAATAAACTTCAAACATAATGAAAAGTGGACTGGATGTTATTTACTGTGCTTTTACACATTGGTGGTTTATTGTGATTTACTATTGGCTTTGAAGAATACCCAGTCAAGATAAAAGTGTATGACTGTACTGGCTTTTCAGGAGCTTTACTCCCAGTCCTATGATGAAGTCGGCGTCATGTTCGCCTCCATCGCTGGCTTCAATGAGTACTTTGAGCAGAAAGAGATCAAACATGAGGGAGTGGACTGCCTCCGACTTCTGAATGAGATCATCGCTGGCTTTGATGAGGTGAGAATGGGACTGGAAATTTCTGGGTGATAAAAACATTAAAAAATAAGTCATCTTTCAAATTTAATATGTGGATATTTCAATGCAGGACCTGCTGCTGAAAAATGGGATTTTTACCTATTGCATAAATAAGCTGCTATATAAGAGACTGATGTCTACTTTTATCACTAATGTTTCTTCTACCAAGCTGCTGGAGGAGTCATACTTCCACTATGTGGAGAAGATAAAAACCATCGGGAGCTGCTACATGGCTGCCTCTGGCTTAGCTCCAGACAGACAGGTGGGAGATTTTTGTTTTGCCCTTGCATCGTTTATTCTCTGTCTCTCTGTATCTAAGCATCCATCTCTCTGTTTCTCTCAGGCATCGATGAATGAATGGAATCACCTGAGTGAGCTGGTTTTGTTTGCATTGGCAATGCAGGAGACCTTGAAAGAGATTAACAGGCACACTGCCAAAAACTTTCAGCTGCGTGTGGGTAAGTGGCTGACCTCCTGCACACGCACACACACACACACACACACACACACACAATCTCACATAAACAATGTATGGTCAATAGACTAACAAATAATTAATGATTTGTCAGGCATTGCACACGGGCCGGTGGTGGCAGGGGTGATCGGTGCCACCAAGCCTCAGTATGACATCTGGGGGTCAACTGTGAACCTGGCCAGCCGCATGGACAGCACAGGTGTGAGTGGACGCATCCAGGTACCCGAGGCCACGCGCAGGATCCTGGCAGAATGGGGCTTCATCTTGGAGCTACGTGGAGAAATCTTTGTTAAGGGGGTGAGTGGCTGAAGGACGGAGACTGGTTTTGTTGGTCCTGTTACTAATGGTGGTTCCATCCATCCTTAAACATCAGTATAATGAAATGGAGAACTGTTCAGATGCCCACAGCATCTTCCAAAATACTAATGTACCTGGATAGGCTTATGGTGGTTCTTATGTATTTGATTATATATGATGTTGCAGATGGTAAAGTTGGAGCTAATGTTAGTTACTTTATATTCAGCTGCGTAGCTTAGCCTATGATAATATATGTTTGTTAGTTGATTGTATTTTGTATTATTATCATATAATCTAAATACTCAACTAAAGCACAAGTACTTTAAAAATGAACTTAAGTACAGTTCTTGAGTAAATGTTACATTTCGCCTCTGCTTACATGTTCTGTTTAAACACAATATGAAATATGCTGTGTACAATCACACAGGTGTCTCCTGTTAATTTGACTAATTAGACATTCCAGAAAATTCAATTTTTATCCATTTATAGGTAAGTCACAGGTGTAAATGATAAAAAATAATGATGGCTGGATTTCATTTAGCTGTTTAAGTTTCAGGTTTCTGGCACTTTGTCTGCTGGCTCACTGTCACACTGTTTGTATATAATCAAGCCATTATTAATGTCATTAGTAATACTTCCCTATAGATATATAAATATATCTAAAGTTTGATAGACATTTTTTGCAGCTGATATTTTTTAATGACATAGCAGGAAAAACACTAGAAATTACATGTGTTTTAAGTGATCAATGCCATCCTAGTCGTTTTAGATACTGATCCAGCATGCCTGAAATCAAATGAGTTGTTACTGTTATTAGTTACATGCCATGAAACCACTATTTCTGAACAGCAATTACTCCTGAGCACGACAGTAGAAAGGAACTCTACTTAGTACAAGAGGACAATAAAACAAGGGGGACATCTACTGGTGAAAGGAAACAACAGACAGAGAGTTGCATTACTCTTCAGGAAGGGAACAGAAGTGCATGAGATGTGTAGATATGAATGCACTGTAACCATATTAGTGTGAGGGGTCTTGGTAATAATAACCATGAGGGTCGTTGATAAAGCATCGCCACATTTTGTGACCTCTGTTATCATTGCAGGTGAGCGAGTCTCAGGGCAAAGTCCGCACCTATTTCATCAGCACCATGCGCCACAAGAGGGCCAACATTGGAACAGATGGCCACTTGGGGGGGCGGACAGGAGGACGCATGACGCTGGCAGGAGTGGTGTTTGGTCTGGTCCAGGCCAGGCACAAGGAGAAGATGAGAGAGACCAACGGGGGGTTCAGTCTGACTCCCTGCACCCTTCAATGCTGAGGGGACTTTTAAGGTCAGATGACTGCAGGTGGAGGAGGACACAGTCCAGCCATATTGTTTTTACTGGTTTACAGTCTTGTTGTCTTGTCTTTCATACTTTGCCATAACTAAATTAGCTGCACACACACAGACACACAGAGAGAGAGAGAGAGAGAGAGAGAGAGAGAGAGAGAGAGTAGCTCTCAGTCACAGGGTCCAAATCCAATAAGAGCCTTTGTTTGACTGTGTCCTCCTCGTCTTTCCCGTCTTCTGAAAAAGAAATATTAAAGGTTTTGAGCTGTATTGTGCTTTATGGGGGAACTCATGCATGGGCAGATTTCACATAGAGAGGTGTGTTAGAAGCTATCCCACTGCATCTTGCCATATCTAAACATTATACACACTGTTTTCAGTTCATTTTGAATCAAAAGCCAACATGTCTCCTCATTTGGTTTGGTTAATCCACTAGTAAGTCCTCAGACCTCTAAGCCAAAACACTTAATACCTCAAAACAACCAGCTTAACCTCTCATAGACTACCAATGGCCTATACAACTCGACTAGTGGTTTTGTTTTGTTTTGTTTTGTTTTGTTTGTTTTTTTTGCTTTTTACTGTGTTATCTTGCATCATTCCTGCAGTTTTGTCCAACATATTTTGTATTATGAGTCAATGCATTATTAATAGCGAGCCACTGCTATTCAAGCTTTTCCAAATATCTGTTTTAGTGGAACTCCTGTCACTGTATTTCACTCTTTCATCCTCAAACAAAAGTTACATTATTTATGAATGAATCAATTGCTGCTTGGTTTTATATTGTCTTTCTTTTCTGTGTCTGCATGTAGCTCCCACTGGACTGTTATTTATTCAGTCAGCTTTCATGTCATCATCGCAATGTTGCTCTGGATTTTTGTCAAACATCTGAATGTGACAACTCCCACCATGGCCAATTCGATTTTTGCCTCAGTCCACATCTGCTCTTACTTCCGTTACTTAACTGCAGTTATATTCCCAGTGTGGCAGTACAACTCAACAGAGAGATGATGTTTATCTGTTGAACTAAGCTTTATGCCAAAACCACTTCTCACATCACTCCTCTTCATGTATACGAAAGACACAGAAGGTTGTTTTGATGTGTAATAAACATGTAATGATACTTTATATTGTAGGCCTGATACTTATTGTCACTGTCATATACAAAACACTGTTTCTGCAAATGATTATGTGTTTTTTATATATATATATTTCAACTGAAGGGTGACAAGCTTCTTTTCCTGAGGACACTTATTGAGCAATTAAAACATTTTAAAAAACAGAATAACTCAAAATAATACGTATATAAAAGTTAATCCATGATTAAAAATCTAGAAGGATAACAGAATGTCTCATCTATATAGATTGTATAACTCTGGTAACTGTTTATTTGACGCCTATCTCTATAACGCATTATAAATGTATTTATAATGCCTTATAATGACATTATAGCACTGTAGAACTATTGTTATAAACACTCATAAATGATCACAATGCTTTATAGCAATAATCATAACACACTATAAAGCATTTTATCATCACTTATAAGGTCAGCTATTATAATACATTATAACTGTTGGCAACTCACTGACAATTCCCACGTAGATAATGCATTATACATATATTTATGATATGCTTATAAACGTGTATAACTATCATTATAAACACTCATAAATCATCATAAGGCTTTATAACAGTGAGCATAAGACATTATAGAGCATTTTATAATGGCTTATAAGGTCAAGTATTATAATACTTCATGATTGCTGGTCCCTTGCCAACTGATTTTTGTGTTGAGATGTAAGAGGTTTATTTTGTTGTTGTTTGTTTTGTTTCGTTTTTGAAGAACTTTTGTTTATCAACTTAACCACTCACTGTGAATGTGATAAAGTTTTTTGAAGGAGTCACATTGTTAATAAAAATAAGTTTTGCAATGTTTTGTGTTGTTCTTGCATAGATTAAAATATGTGTATTTTTCTTCAAGCAAACCACTTATAGTGACTTATGACCAGCTTGTAATGTGTTATATCAGCCTGTACCTGAGCAGTTTCATCACTTTACTTGAAGCGCCCAATGAGCATTTAGAGTAACTTATAATCACATTATAATGCATTATACCAGTGATTATAATGCATTATAAAGAGTTTTAATATATGACAACTATGACCAGCAATCATGAAGTATTATAATACTTGACCTTATAAGTCATTATAAAATGCTCTATAATGTCTTATGCTCATTGTTATAAAGCCTTATGATGATTTATGAGTGTTTATAATGATAGTTATACACGTTTATAAGCATATCATCATAAAAGCATATCTATATGTATAATGCATTATCTCTGTGGGAATTGTCAGTGAGTTGCCAACAGTTATAATGTATTATAATAGCTGACCTTATAAGTGATGATAAAATGCTTTATAGTGTGTTATGATTATTGCTATAAAGCATTTATGAGTGTTTATAACTATATTTATACAGTGCTATAATGTCATTATAAGGCATTATAAATACATTTATGATGCGTTATAGAGATAGGCGTCAAATAAAGTGTTACCCTAACTCTGATTTATATGTTTGAGAACATCACTAGGATGGGCAGGTTTGGCATTCTAGAAATGTAAAGTGTAACAGGAAACCGGCGTGTTATTTGAGGTATGTTATGTTTGTTTTTTCATAATTTTTACAAAAAACCTTTGATAGTCTGCATTTTCTGCTAATAAAACCAGCAATGACAACAAATCTGATGATGATTTTATTTATGCACAAGTCATTCTGATGCATTCAAGTAGCTGAGTTTCCCCTATGCAATGTGCATTAAAACATAATTTATACTTTGTTGGTGTAAAGTAAGAGTATAAGTTTACCTTCAAGATTGTGTATAATGTATAGAACAGTAAGCAGAAGCAACCAAGACACAATTACAGGATTTTAAAGAAGCAGAAAAAGATCCTTTATGCTCCAGCCAAGCAGATCAATCCATCCACTAAGGCTTGTCTTCACATGCTGAGTGAATGTATGTAAAAAAAAATGGGGGGGTATTATTTATTATTATAAGTAGTAGTATTAGTATTAGTAGTAGTAGTTGTAGTAGTAGTAGTGGCAGTATTTAAAGCTTATAGTGACAATTTAAAAATGAATACAAGGACTGGACTAATAAGATTATGGATTTTCTTCCATCTTGTTTTATTACCATAAACTGAAAGTGAAAATCTGAACCTTCCTGTCAGTGTCCGATCGATTGCTCTTCACTCCATTAGTTCTGGCTGCGACTCGCGCGGGTCTTCTGAGGCGACTCCTCGATTGTCTATTACGAAAGATGAATTACTCTTCAGTTGGAAAAATTGGTTCGTCTTAGGCGATTAACCTCTATGTACTTACTTTCTGAGGCAGATATATATATATCAAACTGCTGTCCACACTGTACATTTGGATAATAAAAGAGATTCTGATTTAAATAAGTCATAATGCTGTAGAGCTGTGGTTTCAGAAAAGTTATTATTAAATGTAGTGTCTTGTCTTCTGTCCTGTGTAATGTGATGTTCTGTGTGCTGTCTTGTGGAATGTGAACTGATGTTTTTCCTTGGGTTAAAGGTCAAAAGCCAGGTAGGAGGTTGAAAGATAAATTGAGTTTATTGGCTAGATGTTGTTTTACAGCCTTAGCAGATGTCTGTCTGACTATCTGTGTGTAGAAGCTGGTGTTCTGGAAGATGTCACATATTGACACTATTCTCTTTTTGTAATAAAGTCTTTTATATATACATACAAGTGAAGAAGGTGGTCACTCGTTTTCATCAACACATCAAGAAACAACATTACATGCAAATGTTCAGTGTTACTCTCTTCTTCAGAGAGCAGCTGATTATGTGGCGAAGTTTTTGGTATCAGGAAACAGCGGCGGAGTGAGAGCTCTTCCTCTGTGTGCCAGACACGCGGGCTTCTCCTCTCTGCCGCCGCTGCTGCGTTGATTGTTGTGACTCCTCTTCATCACCATCATCCCGAGAAAGTTCAGCCTCTTGTTCAGCAGTGATATTGAAGAAGCATGGCGGACTCTCAGGGGGACAAGCTCTACAAGGCCGAGTACGCTAAAAGCGGCCGCGCTTCGTGCAAGAAATGCAAAGAAAACATCGCCAAAGACTCTCTGAGGATGGCCATCATGGTGCAGGTAACCGAGCGGCGTCCGAGCCGAACGAACCGGCTCTGAACGCTGCCTTCATCGCACCACAGCTTTTGTTTATTAGCTGGTTTAATGTGCGAACATACCCACTAATAATCGGCTCACATGAGAATGAGAATATGCTGTTTAAAGTGGGGTTTCTGCCATGCTATGTTAGGGCCTCGTTAGCATCTAAATGGCTGACATTTTCTATGGAATCTTGTTCACAAAGAGCCTTTTCTTAATGTCGGATTGTCCCACTCATGCCTCCATGAAAAGTGAGCTTCACTCGCATGTTTTGATGAGAGCATGCTAACAATATCTGAGTGATCATCTACAACAGGAGTCAAAAATCACAACAGCAGCATTGAAGCATAAAAAGTGCGTCTGCAGCCCCACAGAGATTTAATTAACTAAGAGGCTCAGAAAGCTCCTGGTGCCTCCTTATTCATGGCCCGTGGAGCAGATCCAGATATTCAATCACCTGACTTTTCACTGTGAGGATCAGACAAACTGGATCAGTGTGTTTACCCAAGTCAACAGCAGCACATGGTTATGACATTTTAATGCATGGTCACATATTAGAATATGTAATTATAGAGGATTTGTAGTCCAGATTAAAGTGGTCTCATATATTGTTTGTTTGTTTTGAGTGTCATGCTGGCAATGCCTTGCCCACGTGGACAACAATGAAACATGTGTCAGACAAATTACAGAACTCCTTACATATATATGACACATACCATTACATTGCAAACAAGGGATTTAGTATTCTCCCTCAAACTCTACAAATAAAATGTGCCACTCAGAGTCTCTTCTTTTTTTTACAATGATCCAACCATTCAACATATACAACATTATATTAGAAACTTAAACCATTATAATAAAATATTTGAGTCACATCTTACCTTCTTGTTAAGCAGCCTGTGAATGTAACCGTACACACCAAAATCTTTTTGCGTTTTGGAAATTGTTCCTCGCATAAAGTTTTATACTGTAGTTTTTTGGGTTTTTTTATAAGACAGTGTAATTTAGACTGCCACAAGGAATTATCTGCTCTGAGCATCACACATATGTAATCTGTTCTGTAAAATAAAAAGTAAATTAATCACATAAAATAAGTAAAGATTTTACCTCCAGTAATGTCCTTTTAAAATTGTCTGCTGATCACCGGTCTGTTCTGCAGCAGGATCCTCTCACCTTTAGGTCATGTCACATTCACTGTAAACATATTTCATCCACTGAATCTCCTCTGTTTGTTCTTTGTCCTGCAGTCGCCCATGTTTGATGGGAAGGTCCCCCACTGGCACCACTTCTCGTGCTTCTGGCAGCGAGCAGCAGCTCAGTCCACAGGTGACATTGCTGGGTATTCTGACCTCCGCTGGGAGGACCAGGAGAAGGTCAAGAAGGCCATTGAAAGTGGTGGAGCAGCAGGAGGTGAGTACAGTGCACAGTCCCAGTGTGTCTTCATGGTGATGGTAGAGCAAATGATTCATTGTTTGTCATCAGTTGGGCGACAGAATCTGTTATATGCAGGTTGATTAGCATACATTACTTTAACATTTTACATTTGTACGTCCAGACATGCCTTGCCTGCCGTTTTTGTGCTACTTGATTAGTCTTGGTTGACTTGGAAAAAAAAAGAAAATTGGTTGTCTTCCTTCTTGCAGGAAAAGGAGAACAGAAGAGTGGAGCTAAAGGAGAGAAGACGCTAAATGACTTCGCGGTTGAATACGCCAAGTCAAACCGCAGCACATGCAAAGGCTGCGAGCAGAAAATAGAAAAAGTAAGCAGCCACATTCATTTATACACAGAAAAACTGTTCAAATGTAACAATTACTCGTAACTAATATAAATAGATTCCATATATGTATATAATCATAAATGTTTGATCAAGTGGGATTGCTCCTTTGTGTCTCACTGAGTTTGTGATATGCTGGCCTCCTCTTCAGGATCAGATCCGTGTGTCCAAGAAAACTGTGGACCCAGAGAAGCCCCAGCTGGGTCTGATCGACCGCTGGTACCACACTGCATGTTTCGTGAGTCGCAGGGAGGAGCTGGTCTTCAAGCCCGAGTACAACGCCTCCCAGCTGAAGGGTTTCAACGCACTGAGGGCAGAAGACAAGGAGGAACTTAAGAAGAGGCTCCCCGCTGTCAAAAGTGAAGGGTGAGACAAAGATGAAGGGATGTACGATATTTTTTTGTGCATGTTGGGTACTGGCAGTAGAGCTCAAGCCTGGTCAGGTCAGGTCCGGTCTATCACCTCACTGTCATCACCACTGGCTACATTTGAAACCTCTCTGTCTCCCACCGTCCTGCAGCACAAGAATATTGCTTTGAAGGTGTCTCTGAATGCTGTCATCGTGTATGCGTACAGGAAGGGGTTGACAGCGGAGTTTGCATGTGACAGGATGATGGCAGTGAGCAGCAGCTCTAGCGGCACAGGGCAGTCGGGGCACAGCAGCAGGAAGCAGTTGATTATGTGGAGCGGGATCCAGCAGATCGTGAAGAGGAAAAGAACCAGAAAAAGCGACGTGGCGGTCTTCATCTCACTGCGCATGCTGGCTGTGGCCCCCATCTGTCCCTCCCCTCTGCCGTTCTGCTTAGACGCGATGCGCCTCACCTGCTGCTTGACCGTGACAAAGATTTGGGCGTAGATTAGAAACATGATCACCAAAGGGGTCAGCACACAAGCAAAGAAGTTGAAATAGACCATGTAGGTCATGTCCACCACCAAGACGAAGAAGCAGTAGCCTGAATCAGGCGGCGTCTTGTGCCAGCCCATGAGGGGCACAAGTCCGATGAGAAAGGCCAGCAGCCACGTGGTCAGGATCACCAGCACCGCGTTGCGAGACGTCATGAGGACCTGGTAGCGGAAGGGCATGAAGATGGCCATGTAGCGCTCCACAGCCACCGCCAGCAGGCTGAAGATGGAGCTCTGGGTGAACATGATTAAAACACTCAGCATGAGCAAACACAGGTAGAGATTGTGACGTGGCAAACCAACGTCAGTCAGGATGGCGCAGGGAATGGCAATGACGCCCACGCAGATGTCGGCAATCGCGAGCGAGACCAGGAAATAGTTGGTGACGGTGCGTAACTTGCGGTTGAGGCCCACGGCGGCACAGACCAGCAAATTGCCGACGGTGGAGAGAAAGGCGATGACGAGCTCAGCCGCCACATAAGGCACGTTAGGGGAGATCACCGGGTCAGCTGGTGGAGGTGGAGGAGAAGTTAGGAAGGAGGGAAGAGTGGAGGAGTTCTGGAAAGACGAAGACAGGTGGGAGGAGTTTCTAGTTTGGTGGAAAGTGTAGAGGTTTAAGAGTGCAGTGCTGTTCTCCATGGTCGTCCTAAACAGAGAAATAAGACTCATGTTAGAAGTCAAGTTTAACTGGTGATGAAATGCAAGGAAGCAGTAAAATTACTCACCAGTCTACAGCAGGATGGTTCTTTTTAAACAAGTGTTATTTCTCAAGCAACTAAAGACTTGATTGATTGATTCTATTCATTACTCTGCCACCCTGAAAGTCGGCCCCTGTCCTCACATTAAAGATCACATGCACACTTCTGTTTGGACAAATCTGGAGGATGCTGTTTTATAGAATTCCCTTCCTCCCTCTTGATGTCAGCTGCTGTCTGACAAGGGATCCCGAGTGCTACAGGATGGTCATTAACCGATATGTGTGATATGTGTGGGGAGTCCAATAAATGTTTCTTATGGGCAGGGTGGATGATATCAGCCTGGACACCTGGGATTATGGAGACATGTACCTGCTTGTGTTTGTGTATTCATTACCTGATGGAGCCCTAATTAATAAAGGTGTCTGACTCAGGCTTGTTTTCCAAATCTTGGCTGTTTTCCAGTATCCCTTTTGGCCTCATTTAGGAAGTTAATTTGAATGTTCTTTTGTCCTCTTTTTTTATTCTTTGTCTGTGCTGAATTACTGAAAGAAAAAAAGAGTTGTTGAAGGAACCTATTTTGAACTTCTGTTTGTTCGTACAGGAAGCGTAAAGCTGATGAGGTGGATGGAGTGTCAAAGAAACAAAAGAAGGAGGAAGAGGATGAGAAGAAGAAGCTGGAGGAGCAGTTGAAGGTAACTTTCTTATTTTGAAATAAACATCATGCTATATGTGGTGACTATGTTTTTGTGACTCTGTGTGTGGCTTTTTTTTGTGCATCTGTAGAACCAAAGCCAGCTGATTTGGGGAATCAAGGACAAGCTGAAGAAGTTTTGTTCCACCAACGATATGAAGGAGCTGCTGATTGCAAATGGCCAGGAGGTTCCTTCTGGAGAGTCCAATGTAAGCAACCTCTTAAATCAGTCCCATTAAAATTAATTTCCATTTAGAAAAATCCAGACATACTTATTAAAATGACTCTTGTATTATTGGTTACAAATGTTATTTAGCCATGATTTTTAATATATATTAAATAAATTATCAGATCATTTTTTGTTTAGTTCTTGGTAATCAACTAGCTGATGATGAAAGTGAGTTGTTTAATCTTTGTATATAGAACATATAAAAGACTGTAACTGTGGCCCCTGTAACAGTTACTATGACCTGCTTGTATGTATTGTTGAACTCACAGGTTTTAGACTCCCTGGCTGACGGCATGGCTTTTGGTGCCCTCGAGGCCTGCAAGGAGTGCAAGGGCCAGCTGGTGTTCAAGGGTGATGCTTATTACTGCACAGGGGACATCTCAGCCTGGACAAAGTGTGTGTTCAAAACCGCAACACCCATACGCAAAGACTGGGTCATCCCCAAGGTAGGTCACCTCATTTCAGGGCTTCTTTATATAGTATAAATTACCATGCTGAATCACCAGGCTGTGGTAAAAAAAAAAAAAAAGGATATCTATGAAAAGACCAAGAAAATACCACATTTTATTATGTTTCCCTACATGGAATATTCTGGCTTTCTCATTTTAGGAATTCCATGAAGTTGCCTTCCTGAAAAAATTCAAGTTCAAGCGAAAGGACAGGGTTTACCCCAAGGAGGCTCCCGCCCAAAGCCTGACCGCAGCCAAATCAGAACCCTTGGCGAGTGCGTCCAGTGCCCCGACCGAGCGACTGCCAGAGGGAGCGCCTGCAGGTTAGTGAAGAAACCTGAACACTAAACCATGATAAATACTTCCATTCAGTGGTATTGTAATGTTGTGGTATCTGTGCCCATAGACAAACCTCTCACTGGTATGAAACTGTTGGCTGTGGGCAAGCTGTCCAAGAACAAGGATGAACTAAAGGCGGCTGTAGAGGAGATGGGTGGAAAGATTACTGGCACAGCCAATAAGGCCTCTGTTTGCCTGAGCACCAAGAGTGAGTAACCAATCAAAAAGTGAAGAATTGTGGGAATATTGTGTCGTTGCAACAATTGCCATTTCTGTAACTTGCTGTCTGTATCTCACCCACTTCCTCATGTTTTCACAGAGGAGGTGGAGAAGATGAGTAAGAAAATGGAGGAAGTGAGGGATGCCGGCGTGCGCGTGGTCTCTGAGGATTTCCTCACAGACATCAAGTCATCAGGGAAAGCCCTCCAGGAGCTGGTCTCCCTGCACGCCATCTCACCCTGGGGCGCAGAGGTCAAAGTCGAGACTCAGGCCCCGTCTGTGGCCTCCAAGTCTGGAGCGCTGGCCACCAAGAGCACCGGCAGGGTGAAGGAGGAGGAAGGTAAAGCATATTTGTTGTTGTTGTTATTAATGCATGTTATGTCATTTTTTAAGAGCAGTGATTCATCAAAACTTGCTTATATACAGTATTATAGGACTTTAAGGATTTTTGCATCTGCACTATTATAGGTGGCAGCAAATCCAAGAAGATGAAACTGACAGTGAAAGGAGGAGCTGCTGTGGATCCAGATTCAGGTAGTCATGAGTACCCTGCATTTTTTTTATGTCCCTTTTATTTTATTAGGTCTTCTGACTTTTACTGATGATTTCGATTCTCTTAGGTCTGGAGAACAGCGCTCATGTCCTGGAGCAGAGTGGGAAGATGTACAGTGCAACACTGGGCCTTGTGGACATTGTCAGAGGCACCAACTCCTACTATAAACTGCAGCTGTTGGAGGATGACGTACAGAAGCGGTCAGTGTTGCTGCAGAAAATCTTTTTATTCTTTTTTGTATTGCAGTGGGTATTTAAAGGTACTCTTAGGTAAATTAATGAAGCATTAGATAGTCTTATCCCTTTAGCTGCAGTGACATGATATCGTTTATTTTTTAATTAATAATTGTGTTAGAAGCACTCTCACTATCTCTTACCCCTTGTTGGTGTATGTGCAGGTACTGGGTGTTCAGGTCATGGGGCAGAGTGGGCACCACCATCGGAGGCAACAAGCTGGACAAGTTCCATGACAAGAACTCTGCCATGGACAACTTCCTGTGTGTCTACAAAGAGAAGACAGGCAACGACTGGGGCACCTCCAACTTCACCAAATATCCCAATAAGTTCTACCCCCTGGAGATCGATTATGGACAGGTACACATGACACACACATACACAGATAAAGGAGATGTCTTACAGTATGTTTTCTGTATCTGACTGGATTTAGTTTTTCTCTTTGGTGTTTGTGTTTCTCGACAGGATGAGGAGGCAGTAAAGAGGTTGACTGCCACTGCTGGCACCAAGTCTAAGCTTGCTAAGCCCGTCCAGGAGTTAATCAAGACCATCTTTGATGTGGAGAGCATGAAGAAGGCCATGGTGGAGTTTGAGGTAAGACTTGTGGCTGCGTAGGTGTGACAGAGAAACCACATTAGACAGATCTGGGTTGTTACAGCCTGTATTATATCACATCTTCTGGGTATCTGGGGAGTTGTTCTTGAGAAGCTGTTTTTTCATAATTTGATACCAGGGACTGAAATATGATGATATATGTGACTTTGCACTGTTTCTATTACCAAAGCCAGCAACTCTCCGTCTTGTCTTGTCATATCTACGCTTACATTAATGAAGAGCTGTAGTGTAAAAGAATATTTCACATCTTCATCTCAATAGAACACCTTCTTTTGTTTTGCAAGGAGAACCATATACATATAGCTTTTCTGTCCTTTCCCGTCTTCAGATTGACCTTCAGAAGATGCCCCTCGGAAAGCTGAGCAAGAGGCAGATCCAGAGTGCCTACGCTCTTCTCACTGAAGTACAGCAGGTCAGTAACCAACAACCCTTGATGCAGGATTATCTCGCTATTCACCTTTCTACTGGGTTTACCTTTTGTAGGACTCTGTGACTATGTTGGTCTTTTTTTTTTTTAAATAGGCTGTGTCAGACTCTCTGCCTGAGGCCCAGATACTGGATCTCTCCAACCGCTTCTATACCCTGATTCCTCACGACTTTGGTATGAAGAAACCTCCACTTCTCAACAACCTGGACTACATTCAAGTAAGGCCCGGAATACTGTATCCTGCTGTGTAGTTTTCTCTCATTATAGATGGATGAAGTTCAAATATATCTCATAACGTCCACGTGCATCATTGTTCAGGCTAAAGTTCAGATGCTGGACAACCTGTTGGATATTGAAGTGGCATACAGTCTGCTGAGAGGAGGGGCCCAGGACAATGAGAACGATCCTATCGACATTAACTATGAGAAACTCAAAACCAAGATTGAGGTGCGGAGTCCTGTGTGCAGGATTATGTATTTTTCACCATTGTCCTCTAAGAAAAATCTCTCATCATTGTATGAAGGATTATGCTTGGAAAGATAACAGTATGCTTTAAATTTGTTTTTCCACAGGTCATTGACAAGACTACAGATGAGGCTGAGATCATTATGCAATATGTTAAGAACACTCATGCTGCTACACACAACACTTACACACTGGACGTGCAAGAAGTAAGTCATTATTAGTGAGACAAAAGCTCCATTTGAATATCATGTTGCAAATGCTTATTTTGTATAAATTTTGTTTATAATGACTGATTCTACTTCACTAACTTTATGTCAATTCTCCTGTTTACCTTCCATATCCCGCATCAACTATCATCTAACTGTGTTTCCTGACCTTTTCCTGTCTTTTAGATCTTCAAAATTGGTCGTGAAGGAGAGCGCCAACGGTTCCGTCCCTTCGAGGAGCTACACAATCGCCAGCTACTGTGGCACGGTTCTCGCGCCACCAACTACGCTGGTATCTTGTCTCAGGGTCTTCGCATTGCCCCTCCAGAAGCCCCAGTGGTAAGTTTTCGTTGGGAGGGGGGCCAATAGATGCACCTCTTCTTTGTTCTTATACTTTTGCTTTCCTAAATTCTGTTCTATTTTCAGCTAGTTTTCATCCTCCTCTTCTGTTCCATATTACATCGCTGCTTTGCTTCATTTTCTCTAGACTGGTTACATGTTCGGCAAAGGTGTGTACTTTGCCGACATGGTGTCCAAGAGTGCAAACTACTGTCACACCTCACAGTCAGACCCTGTTGGTCTCCTTCTGCTGGCCGAGGTTGCACTCGGCAACATGTAAGTGACCGTCTGAGTTAATTGGAAAATGCCTATGTATCAATCTTTTCTTGTGATTCATAAATATGTGATGTCATTGTAAATTAATGTGTCTTGTTTTTTTTTCCAAGGCATGAATTGAAGAAGGCCTCACACATTACAAAATTGCCCAAAGGCAAGCACAGTGTTAAAGGTGAGAACCCTTTATGTGTTTTAATTTGACTATTTTTGTGAAAATTGAAATGACAATGCTTTGTGGGGAAAACTGGTGGCATTTTGTTCCCATATTGAAGTCACAGGATGGTAGTATGGTAGGACATTTGATAACTCAAGTGCCTCTTGTTAATAATACACAGAGTTTTGGTTTGTGTTCCTCTTCAAACTTTTATTCATTAACTCTTTTTTTCCCCCTCACAGGTTTGGGTAGAACTGCTCCTGATCCAAGTGCTGCTGTCACTTTAGACGGGGTGCAAGTGCCTCTGGGAAAAGGAACCCACACTAACATTGATGACACAAGTCTACTGTACAATGAGTATCCTTTAACCACCTGGTTTATCAGTCTGATAATCATTTTGCCAAATTACCCCACATGTTCTCTACTTGGCTTTATGATTGGTTATTTAATGGTTTATAGAAAAGTGAGTCAAAGACTTAATCAGTGCATATTATTCTTGATATTCAATAAAGCTGAAATTAAATTTCTAAACACAAGTTTGTGAAGGCTAAGCTTTCATTGCTGTGCTTTCGATTTTACTCTTAGATCAATCTTGAATAGCTGTTTGATATGTGTGAAGGGTTCTTTTCTAACCTGATCGTCATGTTAATCAAGCCCCAGCTGTGTGTCATACCTGGATGAAATCAGCTATTCTGACATGAACAGACACATAAATCATTGACTCCCTGACTGCTGGTGGTAGTTACTAACCGTTGACTTTAAGATAGGACAAAAATAAAAACAGGAATTGAAACCTCTCTGTTTGGTGCTTGTCCTCACCAAAGTCTTTCACAATAACACTACAGGGCCTTCGCTTCATGATCTCTTACCTCAGATCATCTATTTTTTTTGTCTGATTTTTCCTGTTATTCCTCTGTGCTGGTCGTATTATCTGTATAGTCTTTGTTCTCCTTAACCGCTGCTCCTCCAGATACATTGTGTACGACGTAGCGCAGATCAACCTGAAGTATCTCCTGAAGATCAAGTTTAACTACCAGACGTCCCTGTGGTGAGAGGGACTGTTTCCGAACCCCCCTTCAGTGAAAACAAAGACCACTGTTGCCTCCAAATGCCCGGGCTTCATTCTCTGCAACAGAAGATGTTTGGCAAAGGAGCGATGCCGTGCCATGCTTTACAATGGTCATTGGAAATCTCTAGTCACTTTATTGCTTTTTCATCAGGTCTACTAGCTGACAGCCTTCCTTAACAATGCATTAGGTACTTAAATACCTACTTCAGACTTAATCATAAGACAGACACCAGTCAACATAGTGGTTGAAACACATATTACATAGAAAGGTTTTGGTTTAGTGTTGAACATCAGAAAAAGTAGTTTTCTGTCTCACGTAATGATCCTGAATTGCAGAGGGATTTCTTCAGTCTTTAATAAACCTGTAGTTAATAAGGTGTACTACTGCAAATTTAGATGTTTTAAGTCATAAACAAACAATCTGCAGACACACACAAACCAATCGTCATATTTGGGGTTCCCCAGTAACATAGCCACTAAGATGAACCTTTTGCAAACTGTTGTGTTGAAAGATACTGTATGAGGTTTGACATGTATATATTTCTTTTGTCGTATGTCTCTCAAGCTGTCTTCCTTACCGAATATGAAAAAAAACCCCAATGTGATCAGTGTTTACGCGTTCTGTAAAAGAGACGACTGCCATAATATGTGGTACACTTTTTCTTAGTGTTTTTTTTTTTTTTCGCTTACCTCAAAACTAAATAAAAGATCGAGTTCTCAACATTGCATGCCTCCTTTTTTGGACTGTGTATTAGCTTTAGAATAAATCTAAATTTGCATGTTCTGGTTTTCAAAGAGATTCTTGATTTATGTCCTTCCCTTCAGGGTTTTCTATTCGTGGGTCAAAGGTCAGTATAAGTTTATGATAAATTCTGCAGGAGCCAGGAAGACTTCAGCAGGATGCTTGGGCTTGAAGTTGGATGCTGCAGGACATTTAACCCTCCTGCTTACATGGACTGAAATAGAGTATTTACTGACCTAATTTCTCATTGGAAAGAGGCCTGCAATTTCCCATTTATATACTGTGCATGGTTTCTGGTGTTGTGTATGCCTGCAGGTAAACACTTGCACATTTAAAGTCAAATAAAGCATCAACCTCCTCTCCACAAGAATGAATGAAATGAAAGACTTGAGCCGAAGTGCAGTATGAAACAATGGATCAATGCTGACTGGCTTCCACTTTTGTACGTGAAACACTTTTCCAAACATTTCCTGCAGCATTTTGCACAAAAAGTTGGATTCATATTAAGTGCACGGAATTGTGTGAATGCACATAAAATGCAAAGTGATTATCTGTCAATTATAGTATTTATATTTCTCAAATCGCCCTCCAGATCGCGTCCCGACCCAGAATGCATTTTGACAAGGTCTTTGAAAAAGCGGCGCGGCTAATTCAAGATGGCGGAGATGGACCAGCTGTTAGACGAGAGTGAGTAACAACACAAATTCAAGGAGTTTTATATTACAAACACACAGCGGCCCAGTAGTGATAAAATAAATATTTGGTGATAAACTGCTATCGTTGTCCGTGTGATGGATATCGTAAGTTTCGGGCGGATTTCATGAAGTCGTTTTTAGACGCAAAGAGATGCCGGTGTGCCCAAGTCAGCTAACGCTTGTTAGCAGCAGAGGCTAACTAGAGCTAATGTTGGGAGTTGTGCAAGTTACTTTAGCTCAACTGGGTAAACAAATAACGTTAGCTTAGCTGTAAGCTAACGTCTGCTAGCTTTAGACCGCAAGCACCAATAACAAAAGGACTGGTAAAACGTCTCTAATGCAAAAGTATACACGCTAGCTGCAAGCTAGCTATCTGTTTTACTGGGTATAGTTTTTTTTCTTATGTTTAACGTTCGTCAGCGCCGGTAACCTTAACACGTTAACGCTTTATGAAGCATTTTCACAAGCAGTTAAAGGGGAACTAGCAAACTTATTTGGCTATTAACAGCTTAAAGGGTCATTTCAGTGGATGTGAGCGTAATTAAATGTAACTAAATATCATGTCCGGAGTGTAACGTTAGCTTGTTTAGCTCGGTTGGTTGAGATAATGTTTCCAGCTGATGCTGTGTCTGACAGATCAAACCGGGGGTTAAGGCCTAACTCGGTGCGTTAGCTTCATCTAACTTCACTTAACCTGCTGTCGGTGTTTAAAGGACGATCTAACAGATGTCAGTCATTTTCTTTGATAGCTACAATGAAGGCAATCACATAACCCAAAACTGAACCGCTCCTTTTTTTTTTTTTAATCACGGTGACATATTTAGTAAATATTTACAGCATTTTATATGATTGATATTATTGATTGAATATTGATTGATGTGTCCCAATTGCTCCTCTTCCTCAGGCTCTTCAGCAGAGGCACTTGTCAGTCTAAAAGGTATGTGGGCAGTATTTTTAGCTCTCTGTTTTTTTTTAACATTTATTCTTGGCACTGATTTTAAGTGCATTGCAATCTATTGGAAACTGGAGTCAAATTCCTTGTGTGCTGAAACATACTTGGCCCTTTTTGATCTATGCCACAAGTTTACTGATTAAAAGTGTTTTTAAAAAATCTTTCATTAGATTAGACTTTTATATAGTATAACGTGACAAGCTTTCAGTGACAACCCACACTACCTTATATTTGTGGCTGATACATTCTGGAACAAAATGTAAGTAATTCTACTCTTAATTGCTTCCACTGCAGTTTTGTCCCCATGTTGGCAAAGATAAGTTTTGTGTTAGGGCTTTTTATTTTATTATCCGTTTTAGTTGTTGAAGATTAATTAAGTCTTCTTTGATTTAAGCAGTGCTTTCAGTCTGACTTTTGATAATGAATGGGTCCCAAAGGGGTCTTGTATCCTGTGTCAATACACTGTTTTCAATAAACACATTCAATTTTTATTGTCATTATAGAGGGAAGTTTGTCCAACACTCTGAATGAAAAGAACAGCTTCCCAAGAGCTCACAACACCAGGGGACGACATTCCTCCCTCACAATGGACACGGTGAGCATCATGGTGTTAGTTTGTGTTGTTAGTTGTGTTGTGAAAGGGAAGCAATACGTAAGCTTCTATGATAGTCAATATGATGAATGCTAAGCTTAAAACCCTAAATGAAATGTTAGTTAATATGCAATTACCAAAGACCTGCAAACCTGCAGGAGAACTTTTGCAGGGTTAATATGTTGCATTTGTTCTACACGTGCTAGAAAATCTTGTGGCAGCGTCCTTGAGGTGGATATTTTAATCTCACCAGAAAATTCTCTGTGTCATAGCGGTATCTTATGCTCTCTCTGGGTGTTAAATGGGGAGCTGGCAGCTCTCTAATAAAAAAAACAACCAAACAGAAAATAACATTATTTGCATACATTTACCTGAATACATACTGAGTATGCTCGATAAATATTTCCTGAATCTGCTGCATATCTGCAGAGTTGCATTGATTAAACACACACACACCCTACTCAGCAAATAAATCAATTTGCACCAGAGTAATGCACACAAATATTTGTACCTGGAACATCATTGGCACTCTTCATAAAGTCCTGCACACATTTGTCCTTTCAGCCCACACGGAGCTCAAAGAGGAGCCGTTTGTTTCGGGAGGACGATGAGCAGCCCCAGCAGCGTCTCCCTTCGAGATCCCCTCGAAGGAGCCAAAGGGTCACCACCACACCACAGGTAAAGACTACACACCATGACACTTAAGTCAGTGGACAGTCAATGGCTATCCTCATTGAGTACAGTATGTCAGCATTTCCAGTAGCTGCTTTAGACTAAGGCTAAAAAACACTATGAACATGGTGAGGCTGCTAGACCCTGCAAGAGATCTGCCACTTCATAGAAAACTAATTGGGGGCTTCCTGTGTTCTGTGTTTTTACTCTAAGTCTTCCTGTGGTTTGTTTGTATTAAGCTTTTAATGTGAAGCACTAAGTGTTTCGTTTGCATTGGCAGTAATAGTTTTTTAAAAGAACAATAACAGCACCAAGTGCATCGGAAAACACTGAGGCTGATAAGGTGTTTGATAAAGTGTGGTATGGAATAAAATTTAACTCCATATTCCTGCCTCTCATTTGTTAAACAGGAGCTACAAATCCAGTGAGGTGAACAAGGCTTCTAAAAATGGTGCTTTCTCACTAGTTGCCTGTTTGACCACACATATTGATCCACTCAAATTATATTGAGGATTTTATAGCTTGGTTGCAGGAACAAGCAGTTGCAGATGTGCCTGTAAGGGAATAATAAATGTTAAATCTTTACAGCTGCCTTGCATGGTGGAAGGATAGATGGGAATTTGTTTATGATAATTCTGCTTAAGGTGTTCAATTTATTTCATTTATTATTATTAAGAATACACAATGTACCTGTATGTGGACTGACGGTTGTTTTGTTTTTCTCTACAGAAATTTTCTAATGTGGTGACACCAGATAAAAAGGCTTCCCAGAAAATAGGGCTGAGATTAAGAAACCTCCTTAAACTACCCAAAGCTCACAAATGGTGCATCTATGAATGGTTCTATTCCAATATTGACAGGTAAAATCTCACATTCACTTTTAGAAAACAACAGTTCATTTTGATTAATTGTAGTTGTTTAACAATATTTAAACCTTTTCATTGTCTATATTAAACATGGTTTGAGAGGTCAGCAGCAAATGGAAGGCAATTTGGATTTTCCATTCAAGAATCAGAAATGCGTAGAAGTGTGTTGTGTATTTCTCTCCCAAAAATGTTTTCACCTTGTTTTCTTTCCCAGGCCTCTCTTTGAGGGTGACAATGAATTCTGCCTGTGTCTCAAGGAGTCTTTCCCCAACCTGAAAACAAGAAAGTTGACAAGGGTTGAGTGGGGAACAATCAGGAGACTGATGGGGAAACCTCGCCGGTATGCAGCAATCTTTAAGATTTGTGCATCTCCACTCCATTTTTATTCATCATGTTTATCTTCATTTTTGTCAGACATTTTAAAGTCTATGAAACTGTTTTCTGTCTGTATTTTTATGTCATTTCCTCAAACAAAGACTTAAAAGAAGCACTGTGCTTTGTTGTCCAATCCAGGTGTTCGTCAGCATTCTTTGCTGAGGAGCGGACAGCGCTGAGACAGAAGAGGCAGAAGATGCGCCTGCTGCAGCAAAGAAAACTGTCTGATGTGTCAAACTGCAAAGACCTTCCAGATGAAATCCCCCTGCCACTTATCATAGGAACCAAAGTCACTGGTAAGATGGCTAAAATAAGATCAAAACAATCAGCAGTTACAACGGCCAGACAGGCCTCATTAAATGTTTATGGTTTTCATCATTGCAGTCAGATGACCTGCAAGGCAACCCAGGCTACATTTGTAGTATTTGCCTGATGTCCTTTCAAAAAAACAGGAGACATTTTTATCCTGAACTGAGGACAAAAAATTCAAGCAACTAATAGTAAGGAGTGTGGGAGTTGGTCAGGGTTAGGGACAAATATTTGTGTTGATCAAATAAACCGTTAAAAATGAAAAACCGTTAAGAATGAAAAGCCTTAATACAGTGACTACATCATCATGTGTAAATTAGCTGTTGTGAAAATTCAAACCCAATAGCACAAGTAAGGATGTCCCACACAGATCTATGCACCATGACCAGTATGAATTCTGATTTTTTTTTTTTCTTTGCTTTTTGTTCCACAGCTCGACTCCGAGGCGTCCATGATGGGTTGTTCACAGGGCAGATCGATGCAGTGGACACCAGCGCTGCCACCTATCGCGTCACCTTTGACCGCAGTGGCCTGGGAACACACACTGTGCCTGACTACGAAGTCCTGGTAAGAGACAAAAATGTTGCCATTTTTAATACCACTTGCATCTTACTACAAATAATAATGCAGTGTCAATAAGAATTGCAAAATAAGGGTAGAGCATGTACCATGTATCAAGGCTGAGTCCTTGCTGCAGTGGACCAGGTTTGATTTCTCTCTCTTTCTCTCCCCTGTCTCTCTATAGCTGTCAATATCACAAATATAGCAGAAATGCCAAAAAATACCAAGATGTACAGGAGCTCTAATAAAGGTGATGATTGTGTTTTTCAGAGCAATGAGCCCAATGAGACCATGCCCATTTCAGCCTTTGCCCAGAAGCATCGGACAACACGCTACATGCAGAACCTCATGACTCCACCTAGAGGGCCTTACCCGTCCGCTACCACTCCTGTCCTCATGGTACTGTAAACCCTCTTCTGATGTCAGATGTACATGTGTTGCGTCATCCCATGTCCCCTGTGTCTCACAGTTGTTAGTGTTATTTGATAAAGCTTTAAATCTGCTTTGGCTGTGAGCAGGTTTATCTACTGCAACAGCTACTTACTACCAGGCAGCCACTAATAGTTAATTGGAATAATAATAAATTAAATAATAATAAATAAAATCCATCAGCTGTATAAGATCAGTTCAGACAGTGTCACATTAAATCAAAGTATCATAGAAAAAAGAACTAATCAGTATTCTACTGCAGAAAAGCTTAAGAAGTAAATTACTTTTTTTGTTGCTCAGTTTCTGTCATAAATAAGTTTGAACTTTATTTGTAAGAAAATAAAAATAGAAAGGAATCAATTGACAGTACATCAATATTAAAACAGGGGGCATCATACTACGGCTTTTTTATTACAGCTTAAGTTTTAAGAATGATTGCAAATGTCCAGATAAGTCATGACAATAAATAGCTTCATTGTGCTTTTTTCCCCTTAAATATCAGGACAATGACCCTCTTATCAATCAGTCACCTTGGAGGAACAAACTGTCCGGTGCTGAGGGAGATACTCTGGGAGGATTTCCTGTCAAGTTCCTTGTCCAAGTGGTAAATACTTCCTGTCAAATACTAAAACCTGACATCCTAAAACTTTGTAACCCCTTGTTTTAACAAATTCTTCATCTTGTGTTTTTCCCATGACCAGACAAGGCTGTCAAAGATCCTCATGATCAAGAAAGAGCACATCAAGCACTTGAAAGAAATGAACACAGAGGCAGAGAAACTGGTACAGTCATCATCCTTTCAAAAATTTCACTTGCATCAAAACCTATGAAATGTTTTTGAGACGTGTGCATCCAGTCTGACTAAAACTGTGATTGTGCTTTTGTGTTCAGAAGTCGTACTCGATGCCGATCAACTTAGACTTCCAGAAGCGATATGCTACCACAGTGCTCGAGCTTGAACAGCTCAATAAAGATCTCAACAAGGTGCTTCATGAAGTTCAGCAGTTCTGCTGTGAGGTAAGTCAATACATACACTGCAGTCCCATCGTGAATTATTGCCCTGAAGTTAAGTACAGAACTATTATGTTTTATGATATTTCTAGCATATTACTTCAGAGTCTTGTTTACGATGTGACTCTCCAATGTGTCTGTCCAGCTTGCTCCAGATCAGGGCATGGTTCCAGCTGACCATCCCACAGAGCTGCGGCGGCGTTGTGAAGAAGAGGCCCAACAGATGGTGCAGCTGAGCAACTCGACCAAGGATGGACAGCAGAGCGTGACAAACCCCAACCTCACACACCTCATCTCCCGTCTCACGGCTCTGCTGCTACAGATCAAGGTAGAGGATATAAAATCTCTGAGCTGACGCTGAGCTAACATATGTCAGGGGGAAAGTGGAGGCATGCCGTGTGGTTCTCTATGATTTTTTTCAGTGAGCTCATCCTCTAGCATATTTATGGCATAAATGTTAAATATATGGCACAAATTTGGCAGCAACATGAAAGCACTCACGAGTCTGTTGTGAACTTCCTTGAAATAGCTTTGCATGCTCATTACTTGATTTTGCCTTTTGTTACAGTGTCTGGCAGATGGAGGAGACCTGAATTCATTTGAGTTTAAATCTCTAACAGACTCCCTTAATGACATCAAGGCATCTATTGATCCCTCCAACCTCAGGTAAAAAAAGGCCCTTCACAGTTTTCTAACTACACTTCTTCAGTTACACTACACGCAACGATCCAATACCATGTCATCACCTTTCAGTCAGCCTCAAAGTAGTGAGCATTTCTTTAACCAGTCTTTCCTGTATTTCCAGTTGCTTCCAGAATAATGTTGAGATCCATGTGGCACACATCCAGAGTGGCCTTAGTCAGCTGGGCAACCTGCATGCATTCGCTGCCAACAACACCAACGCAGTCTGAGCACCTGCATCATCCACAGCACACACCGGGTGTGGGCCATTTTAATGTGGTCTTTTTTGAGATGGTGCTTTCACCTGAACTGTTAAAAGACTGCAAACCAACAGCTCCAGTGGATGTTGTGGACCACCACCATGCGATCTCAATTTGGATGTCCCGGTGATACGACTTGGAGTTCAGCCCAGACTCCTGAAGCTTACGGGAGGGAGGATGTCATATTTTGCCCACCCATTTTATTGTATGAAAATGTTGGTGCATTCAATTGAACACAAACCTGAAAGAGTCTTAAATTGTTGCCACAAATCCACATCTCCAAATTCAATGATTATTTATTGGTTTCATGTGCCAAACATTGATTCTTACAGTTTTTATAGTCCATATTTATTTATTTTTGGGTAGGTGTGTATGGTTCTGAAACAATATTTTGCTATCTTTCAACTTTCCCCCTGTTCGTGTTGTGTTCTGTTGCTCCACTGATGTTAAGCCCAGGGAGGCTAAAGATTGTTTTATAAAAATTGTTTATTGTAGATAATTGTACAATATCTCTGATTATTAGGACTATTGTCAACATTTCTGCTGTGTATTCAGAAATGGCTTTTATAATTTTGTGTGCACTGAAAAGAGATTTTGGTATTTTTATAAAGGAGAACTCTGGGGTTTTGATGCCTTTTACTCCCTAAGATGATCTTAGCATTTCCATATTTCGCATGGCTGTTGCTGTAACCCCCCCCCCCCACACACACATACACACTCACACACTAAGCCTGCATCACCTCTAAAACTTCAAGTCAACAGTTTTTCCTAGAGAATCTCCTTTTTCAGTTTTGTAAAGTTGTATATCAGAGTGCCTCAGGGCAGTTGTATATAAATGTTTCCGTCTTTTTATATTAAACGAAATATTGCAAAGCAACATTTGGTCTTCTAGTTTTTAATCTTTATTACCAGAAGAAACCGGTCGACAGTTTTCTTTTTTTTTTTTTTTTTTACAATCAACAGTTTTATTACTATTTTACAATAAATACAAATTTTCCTCTCACACAAACAACTGTATACTGCCTCTTATGATACATGTAGCTGTTTTTTTTTTTTTTACAGCAGCTCTTATGATACATGTAGCTTCCTTTACATCATTCATGACACATCACAAAAAACCACCAAAGCCAGCCATGGCCTCATTTTCCCAGTCAGAGTCTGAGTCGGTAAAGTCCTGTGCCTCGGTGGCATGGATCGGGGAGAAGTGACTGAATCTGTCCCCTGCGGTCCTCACGTGTGGATACTGGATTTGACATCCATTATCCTTTGGTGATGACCTGCTGAAGCTATTCTGGGTCGGGATGGGAGGAATGACCACCTTCATCTCTGGTCCGATGGTCTTGTTAGGTGGGAAGTTGTCATATTCCACCAGAACCTTTGGACCCTGGTTGCCAGTCATGTTGGCGTCCAGCTTGGGATGGTGCTCGTTCTCCTTGGGACACAGATGGACGTTGCAGCAGGGGACGTTAACACTCAGCTCGTGCCTCGGCATCTGCTCCGGCTTCGCTCTGGTTCCCTCCTTGTCGTAGATGCAGGAGACGGACGTGTGTTCGTAGCTGCTGGGTTTGCTGGGTAAACTGGTTCTGTGGGCATCATCTGTGTTTTGGTGCATTGTGGGTCTGAAACTGTCCTCCAGGGCAAACCCTCCTATCCTGTGTGCCTCAGCTCCGTGAGTGTTGTCATACACTGGAGGAGAAAAAAAAAGAAGCAATTAGTTCTGAAATGAAAGAAACCTACACTGGAGGAAATAGTTTTCAAGCAACTGATTCTATTAACTTAAAATCAAGTGTCTACAGTAGCAAATATGACTTAAATAATAATAACAAATAATGATTTTACAGCTGAACAGGCACAATTGATGCTTGAAAAAAAGTGTAAGTGAACCCAGAAGAAAAAAATTATCCCATTATGAATAATTACCTTTCTCTGGTCCCATCCTGCTCTGGAGCTGGCTGAAGGGAGCAGCTCCTGGTGTGTTGACCTTCATGGACACTGATGAGCCAACCTGGCGACGAGACTTGGCCCTTCTGTTCTGAAACCACACCTGGAACAGCAGGGAAACACAAGTGAGCACAACTGAACCCATGCTGAGGAAACACTGAATATCTGAAATGAGGTTATTTCATGTACCTGAATCCTGGACTCTGGCAGACCGGTCAGAGCCTCCAGTCTCTCCCGCAGGTAGATGTCAGGATATTTAGTGTCTGAGTAAACTTTCTCCAACACCTCGATTTGCTGCTGGGTGAAGTTGGTCCTCTTCCTCCTGTGGGTCAGTATTGCCACACATTTCTCGGCCCTCGGTGCAGAGTTTGCAGAGCTGAAGAAGTCTGAAGTTCCATAATCTGAAAAGAGAGCACAGTGTTTATTATAAAGTCAGATGAGTGCGCGTAATGGAAACACGACTTTGGAGCTGTGCGTAAATTACGCACGGCGCGTCAGTCCATCCATCCACCGACCTGAGTTCACCATGCCGCTCATCTGCAGAGCTCCTTCATGATACATCTGGAAATGACTCAGATCCCCGACACGCATATTCCCACGAACAGAAGACATGATCCTCTTACTCCCAGCGACTGACTGAGCTGGAGACCTGTGCGCTCTCCTGGGTTTAAATCCTCCCGGCGATCAAAGGTGCTGCTGGCCGTACGTGTGAATGGGGCGACCATCAGCTCCGGCTGGCACTGCAGCGGCCGCGCAGCCACTTCAGACGTCTGCAGGCCGCCGGAGGTGTGAGGACGTCACACCTGGGCCGCTGCAGCGGGCCGCAGGCCTCAAAGGGCCTTTAATGGAATCTGCATGCTCAATACACATCGGCAGTGAAAACATTTATCCGCTTTGGAATGGATGAAGCAATAATGGACCTGTAGCCTTCAAAGAGTCGGAAACTGCCATTTCCTCAGTTGGTCAGAGTCTCGTAAGGGTTGATGCTTGATGACACAGATTATCTGGAGGCAAACTTGCTATTATTGTGCATTATTTAGCCAAAAAATATCAACACATTTCCATATATTTCAACACCTGATCGTGAGATTCATTGGCCATTTACCCATGCCCTGTACGCATGAAGTATTTGCAAGCTTGATGATATAATACAAACTAATGTAGTGGAGAGACAGTAAATGATCTGCAAACCTGCATGTGCAACCACTATGCATGTCTGGATATATTTCCCAAACTATGAAAATATATCAAATATGTTTGTGCCTGTCTGAAGGTATTTGCAGACATAATGACATATATGATGGTAAGTATATATATTGAACACAGCAGAAAGACATTTACTAAACTAGAAGAGTATGATCTGAAAATCTGCATGTGCAACCATTATGAATGTCTGGATATATTTCCCAAGCTATTGGAATTATGTCAAATATGTTTGTATCTGCCTGAAACTTCAGCTGTGTATTTATTATGTATTTCTACATTTAACATATAAAGTTTGAGCAGCAACATGTGCAAGTTACCCCAGAGGATAACTAGTACCTGTGAGTATGGATTGTGATATTGAGTCATTGTATTTCCACACTTGGCTATGTTTGTGTCTATTGAACTTTACTACCAGCTACTGGATTTTAAGATGTGTGGCAGTTATTCCCAAAGGGACTGTTGTCTTGCAATGTTCATCATAGTGAAAAATAATTCTCAGATCTGGTTCAAAATTTGATGTATTCGTCCTTGGTCCTTCCACCAAGTTTAATTAAAATCATGTCTGTAATTTTTGTGTATTTCTGCTGACAGAAACAGACCGAACTGAAAATATAGCCTCTTGGGTGGAGTTAGGCCCAACCAATAAATGTTTTCAAATAACTTAAGATAAGATAAGATAAGCCTTTATTCGTCCCACAGTGGAGAAATTCACAACACCTTAGTTACTAACTTAAAAGATGCATCATTAAAATGTATTGACATATTCTGACTGTGGTTCTGCAAGAGAGTTTTTTTTAGTGATGGTCTCTTTCCTTTAGGCTTGAATGTAAAATAATATAACATATTTTATAGACATTGAGATCTGTAGAAGTTACTTCATACTGATTTACTGAAATTATGCCTCCTGAGCCCTTTTTAGTTACAACAAAGTTAATCTCAATACACAAACCTCAGTTCAAACATACTCAGGAGTGGGCACTTGTCAGTGAGTGGGTCACCTTCATCTGGCACAGAGGGGGATCAAGTGAAGAGGTCAGGTAGCACCACAGACTGACTAATTTGTTCACACATATTTGGACCAGATTTCAGCAATGAGCTTTTACGGTTATATGTAATAGTCCATTTTTCTACATCAGGGGGAATTTTTGTACACACTTGGGCAATTATATTCTCAGTTTTATAAATCATTTTTAATGACCTTGGGTGTGGGATGACGTGATTATTGCAATATAAAGTTATGAAGTGCCAGACTTTTTACTGCACCCTCATTAATATGATTTATGGCATATAGCTGTAATTGGGTTAAAGTCATGGGGGAGAAGATCACATTTTTGGCTCATTGAGTCTAACTTTGCATCATGCTCTTGGAGAAGACGTGTAGCATGAAGCAAAAAACAGATTTCCTCTGGTTATTTTCTTGTTGATCTCTGTGGGAAAATGTCTTGACAGCCATTGTGTCACTTCACATGCACAGCAGCACTTATTGATCTCTGTACTTTGACACATTGTTCAGGTAGGATGTGCTTGTTGGTAAAGACATTCACAGTTCACAGGTTGCTTTTGTCTGAGGGCCTTAATTGGGTATTGCCTGTGTGCACAGACCAGATTGCTATGCTAAAATCAGGCTGTTGAAGTTCCTGATCTTTTGTAATGGACAATGACAGGTTTTCTGAAGACTATCTGCAGATCATGGATTGAAGAGTAGAGGCCTTGTACATTCATCTGAGGCTACAGGGCTATTCAGCCATAGCTAATGCAATTATGAATTCAGCATTGCAACTGCAGAGGAATTTTACTGTTTGTATTTATTCTGGATTTTCAGCTGGCAGCCCATGATAGAACATTTTCAAAAACAGTTCTCAGTTGATTGAACCTGATATGTTGCTGTTAACAGACTGTACTTCCAAACATCAAACAGTAAAAAGACTCTACTGGATTTCTACTGGCCATTCCCAGCTGACTCTGTAGACACAAACAAAAGCATTCACACCTTTAAAGTCTGACCACAGTTTGACCTGATCACTATACATTTAAGTGCAGACAGACAGGTAAATTATCCTCACAAGTTTGCAGGTATATGTTAAAATGTCAGCTGTCTTATGGGTCTTTGTTATGAGTTTGGTCTTTGTGTATTTGAGGGATGTTTCAAGGAACTATAGTACATTCATAGCTTCCTAATAGAAATGTGTGCTCAGTGTAAAGGTGCATTAATATCATCACAAACAGGAGTTGAGTGTGATGATTGGTGTTTATGCATCTTACAATCAGTATGAGCTTATTGCAGATGAACTGGCATTGGTTTAAGATGCCAAAGATATATTTGATGATGATGAAGATAAGTTTTAAAGCAAAAGTATCTATCTCTGTGCCCTAGACTTCTGATTTTTGTTTTACACAGTTCAGGACTAGTCTAAATACATTACACAAGCGTACAAAGCCAAGAACAGATTAAACTTATATGTTTTGTATGTTTCATTGTGTGATGAGCTTTATTCTGCATGTGTTTCATCTGTCTGCAAGACAAATTTACCTTCCTGGACAATAAAGCTTAAGCTGATTTAAAAGGTAATGGCATTTCAATTCGATCAATTTTGGAACATATGACCAGTTATGAAATTAGATGACACAGTCAGTGTCTGAATTGATTTATGTATTTATGAATTATTGGCTTCCCCCCCCTTTGTTTCTGGTCGTCATATTATATCAAACAGTCATTGGACATCTGTTTCCATTAAAACATTATTTATTATAGAAATACACACATTCAGTGCATTTACAGTCCATTGTACATCATCGAATTTGAAGACATACTGTGCACTACAGCCAATTTGTATTGCTTTTAACCATTATTATTGCATATAGTGGTGCTTTAACATTAATATTCATTAAATAAATGATAAAAATAGCAGCTTTGTGAACGTGATTTTCCGACTAAAATGCACAAAAACACACAAAAAATATTTGTCATTATTATTCATTCATAATTATTCATGTTTTTCTCAAAATACCACAAATCTTAAAATATTCTGTTTTATAATGTCGAAAGTGTTACAGAAATAATTTCTGTAAATAATTATCTTAAAGCTTCGTCATTATTTAGATACATCGGGGAAAAAATATCCCGGAACTTCCGCTAAGTCTAACCGGAAGTAGGTACGTGGCCGCTTCAGCTGACAGTCTACATGATGGCGACAGAGGTTCAGAGCGGCGACCTCGACAGTGCGACTTCCAGCCGGCTCGAAGTTTCCATCGATGGCCTCACCCTCAGTCCGGACCCGGAGGGTGAGCAGGGTCAGGTCGAAGAGCCGGACCCCAGCCCCGCGGAGCCCGGGACCGACACGCCGGACGCCGCTGGAGGCGAAGATGGAGAGACGGGCAAATCTGCCATAGAGAGGAAATGGGGCTTTCCTCTGCAGGAGCTGTACGGAATGGGCCTTAAGTTCTTCAAAGGTATTTTACGTTTTCTTCTAATCGTCCAGCTTGAACGTTTAGAAACAGCCAAACCGTTAAATTGTGGGACGAACCGCTCGCTGGTCGCTGAGGTTAGCAGCTAGCTAACGTTAGCAGTTAGCTGTCACCGCCGAGGCTGCTGCATCTGCTGTCAGCCGCAACATTACATTAGCAAACTAAGCTAACGAGTAGCTAATATAGCTAGTTAGCTGGTTGTTAAAAGGTAAAACAAGCACTTCTGGGGAGTCCATTTGTGTCTGTGTGTCTCACTCCTGTGTATCGTTAGCTGCCTTTGGGTTTGGCCATAATAAGCTGGAGGAGCCTGTAACATTAAGTCTCTATCAACTAATGTAAGAGTTGTGAGAATCTGTCCACCCTGACTGAATGATGAGTTGCTAAATACGCCCTGTCCTGACTCTGCTGCAGCTGAAGGGAGCCTGCATGTCAGCTGCTGCTCACACAGATCTGCCTCTGCTGACAGGATCCCGCTGAGCCTGAGGACTTAGTTAGTGCTGAGGATAAAACTGCTCCATAGTCTGTCTTTAAAAGCTGCCTGAAGTGCTTACATTGTCGTGTGACCACTATCCTGTTTTACAGCCTAACTACCTCCTTAGATCCACACCACTCCCCACTGCTGCCCACTCCAACAGGAACTCCATGAAGCCAGTGGATTAGCTGCACTTGTATTTGTATTTCCATTCATACAAGCTTGAAGGCTTTTATACCTGGACAATTTGAATTAATGACATCACCTTTAAGACACTTTTGACATCAGTGTCCTCTCCAAAATGCTTTGCTCCTGGAAGACCGCTTGAAAAATATATTATTGCAACATACAACCGGCTATAACATATATTTTAAGTTTGTTGTCAGTCTCATTCACTAATGCTGCCAAAATAGCACAGTCTGTTTAACATGTAAGTGTCTTTAAGATGCAATTTGTCAGCCTTTGGTGAAATGTATAAGATAATTATTCAGTGTATCCTGCCCTGTGTGACTCACTTTACATGAGGTCCACAGAGTTATACAAAAGCAAGTTGAATCAAAGGCAGCTGGACTTGGTGTAGATTCAGTCCAGTTGCCTTTGATTCAACTTGCTTTTGTATACCATGACCTGGATGACTGAGAACCTTCACAGACTTACGTCCACAGAGTTGTTTCCTTGCAGACATCCTGAACATGTTTAAGTGATTGGATTTGTACTGTTGTTATTAGAGCCAAGCACTTGTGATGACTGTGCAAACAGGTTTGGGCCTGGCTGTCTGCTACTAGTCTGTGTGATATTAATCTGTTCGATGTATTTCTAGTCAGTTGAAGGTTGGGTCTGTTTGCGTAACTTGTATACATAAATCTAATTCTTGCCTCACCTTGGATTGAATCGATTTCAATAGGAATTATAAAGTGCCATATGGTTGTTATTAAGTTAATGATCATGGTTTTTGAAAAGGAGAACAGCCACAAACAACAGAGTGGCTGTTCTATACTCTGTAGTCTTTGAACAAGGATGTGATACCCTATATGCTACTAGTGTTTCTACTACCATGTTGTACACAAAGGTGTATTGTAGTATTCACCAGCGCTTTTTACCACAGGGCTTAAACGACAAATACACGTAAAAGAAAACTCATTTGCTTCCACATTGTTGTTCTCAGATAAAGATGGCAAGGCCTTCCACCCGACCTATGAGGAGAAGCTTCGACTGGTGGCTCTACACAAACAGGTGTTACTGGGACCTTATAATCCCGATGCTTCCCCGGAGGTTGGCTTCTTTGATGTCTTGGGCAACGACCGCAGGTAACACCAGCAGACATCTGCAAGCGCATGTGCACGTGACCTTTGAACTCTAGTTGACATTCCAGTAATGCTGCTATATTTCAGGAAATGTGCACACACGCCTCTCCATTCACTCGTGTGCTAATATATTGATAATATTCATGAGTAATGTATAAAAGTTCTGGTTCACTGCCACATACTGAGTATTTCAAATGTATTAAAAGCTCAGTAATTGCACATTTAAATGTAAAATATGATTATGATTGTAAAAAAAGGTTTTTCTTTGTTTTTTTGTGATGTTTTAAAGAAACAGTAGTTTTCCAGTGCTACAGATTTTAAACCTTTTTTAGTTAATGTAAAACAATAATCTTACAAAAAAATATGCTTGTTGACTGAGCCCAGTTTGCCCAGCTGCCTGTATTATCCATCTTTACCTCTATTCTTGCTCTGTGCAGAAAAGAGTGGGCCTCCCTGGGTAACATGGAGAGGGAGGAAGCCATGGTGGAGTTCGTCAAGCTGCTGAACAAGTGCTGCAACCTCTTTGCACCCTACGTCACCTCACACAGGATCGAGAAGGAGGAACAGGAGAGGAAAAGGTAAAGAGCTCAACTTCATTTCCCCTGAGAGAGATCCTGCTGCCTCAGTGTCTAAATACAGACTCTCTTTCAGTTTGTCCTATATGCAGCCAGCAAACCTGTGAAGAAGCAGGGAAAATAATGTGCATTTATTGACTGACAATTTATCAAATGTTTTGAATGAATTGAACCATTTGCATCATGTTTGATATCCATCATTGTTTTGCTCTGCCCCAGGAAAGAAGAAGAGGAGCGTCAGCGGCAGGAGGAGGAGGAGAGGGAGCGACAAAGGCAGGAGGAAGAGAGACGGAGGCTTGAGGAGGAGGAGAGGATGAGGAGAGAGGAAGAGGAAAGGAGACAGGCAGAGGAGGAGAGGCTACGGGTTGAGCAGCAGAAGTATGTGTGTCTGTATCACTGTATGGTGTTGCATAACATGCTCGCAATATATTGATTTGACTTCAGCATGACTTCGATCATCATGCTCCTCTACAGTGCTATCTGCAGGGCTATTGTCCTTTCAGCTCTGAGCAGGGCAATCAGGACACTTTATCAGGGTCAGTGCATGGCTGAAACCTGGTCCACAGAGGACAGTCTGCAGGCTCACTCCACCATTGTCTCTTCTCCGGTTCCTGTATTTCCTTCCTCACCAACTCTTCTCCTGTTTTCCAGGCAACAGATAATGGCAGCACTGAATGCACAGACAGCAGTGCAGTTCCAGCAGTATGCTGCTCAGCAGTACCCCAACAGCCCAGAGCAACAGCTGGGCCTCATCCGACAGCTCCAGGAGCAGCACTACCAGCAGTACATGCAGCAGCTCTACCAGGTCCAGCTGGCCCAACAACAGGTAGTGTGTAACACCAATAGAAGGATAGAGTATTACTGATTGGTTTTTAGTTTTAGATTTTCTTTTGCATAGTGCATTCCAAACATGGGTAAACTCAATGTGCTTTACAGTAAAACATAGTCAACAAGAAATGAGATAGAAAACACACATACATACATAAAATACATATTTTAAATTTTATAACCCCTGACATTTTCCTACTACAGAATTCACACATGGACAACAGGCGCAAACAAAGGACTACTGCTACCTAACTGATACTACCAATTATTAATACCTAGTACCAAAAACTACCAATGTTTTATGAGTGCTTTTAAATGAATGTATAGTTGCAGCAGATCTCAGGTATCATCAGACAGTTTGTTCCAGAGAATAACAGCGAAAGAAAAAGAAAAAATGTGGAAAACATCCATGACGTAAGCTATTTAAAATCTAAAAGAACTGAATCTACTCACATGCTTTGTGATGATGTACTATAGTAAAGCCTTTGGTATGCAGAAAAGTCCTTGAGCCTCAGAGACTCGGTTAAAGAAAAAAAAAAACAGATGGGGAAAAATACATAAAGATAGTTATGGTGCATTATGTTGAGTGCAGTCTTGAGCAAACTCACCAGGATAGCAATTTTAACCATAACAGTGCAGCCTTACATGCATATAAATTCATATGAGAGCAATAGTCTGTGCTTTTTCCACCAGCATTTTAGAAACCTAACATTGTTTTTTTTTATGTCCCTAGTTTGATTTTCAATGTCGTGGTTCAGTGTTGTCTTCCTTTCGTCCCAGGCGGCCTTACAGAAGCAGCAGCAGCAGGCTGATTTGATGGTGCAGGGCACCCTGGAATCTAGCAGCTTCAACAGTGGTGAAGCCATCCCCGCCTCAGCAGCAGGACCACTGTGTGCAGCTTCACCACCGGCTGGAGATGAAGCCCCCACCGTCAATGGAGGCCAGTCAGACTCGTACTCGGAGAGCATGGACCGGGAGCCAGAGCCTGAGCCGGCGGAGGAGGTCTCGGAGAATGGGCCTTTATTAGGTCAGTGGGATGTAGATGTGCTTGTCTTGTTTATAAAAACAAAAAGTACTGGAGTTGATTTCATGCAGATAGAAGCTACATTTTCCTTCTTGTGCAGTGAATGGCTGCAGGGCAGAGGGGCTCTCTGTCAAACAAACAAAGCTTCATACCAAATCTGAAACCTGATTCTTATCTGCTGTGTCCTTGTTGATGTGACCTGGAGGGCAGAGAGGAGATGAGCTGGAACAAGTGATACATGATAGTCTGCTGGTTTAGGTGTCATCCAGCTACACATTTTGCTTACAGAAGAGAAAGCACTCGGACCAGAAGTGAACAAGGCCTTGGTGCAATTCCAAAACACACATCCTGAAAGAAAACGACACTGGCCTGCTGCTCAATCTCAAACTAATATTTTGAGGAAAGATGACTCTGCCATTGGTCACATTGTCACATGCTTGCTCTCTCTCTTTTCTCTCTGACACACATGCATAAACTGACAACATTGGTGGCCTGATAGTTGAGATAGTTTTGCATTCAGTCTGTGTATGCTGGTGGGAAGTTACTTATTAGGAAATGAAATGTGACAGTTCTTCCCTGAAGTGAACAATGCATGAGTGTGATGTATTTTTACAACAGGTTATAAAAAGTCTCTTGTCCTCTGATCACAGCAGACTCCCCACCAGTCATAGCTGCTCCCTCCATGTGGACACGGCCACAGATCAAGGACTTCAAGGAGAAAATCCGGCAGGACGCGGACAGTGTGATCACAGTGGGGCGTGGCGAGGTGGTGACGGTGCGAGTGCCCACCCACGAGGAGGGCTCTTACCTGTTCTGGGAGTTTGCCACGGACTATTATGACATCGGCTTCGGGGTGTTCTTTGAGTGGACGGATGCTGCCTCTGCTTCAGTCAGCGTGCACGTGTCTGAGTCCAGCGATGAGGACGAGGATGAAGAAGGTGAGGTGTGGGTGGGAAGCCTGCAGTGTTTCTGGTATTCTCAGGTGTTGCAGCCATGCTGGAGCAACATGTGGTGGTGATTGTTTAATAAAACAGCTTCTGGAGAAAATATCTGTTTTAAGAGTCAGTTTTACTCACTTGTGTTTTGCGGGGGTGTAGGTTCTCTTGCCTTAATATGTCGGTGATTATATAAACAGAAAATATGCTACACAGGCTGTTTTTCCAAGAATTGAAAATAGAACTTTGCTGACTGTTCATATTGGATATAACCAGAACATATGTTTCCCCTTTTGATCTTTGCCATTTGTTGTGGACACCATATACCACATACTCTGCTATTCACTGACATTTTAAATCATGGTGGTCATTTAATGTTCCATCTTTGCCACAGAAGGAGTTGCTTTGAGGAGGAATGTCTGTTTACTTGAATTATTTGCCTACACCATAGTTAAACATCTCATAGTTGTCCCTGGGGCAGAGGAAGCCATGCATGTGTTCTTTGGTTCTTTTCTTTGGTGAAACCAGAGTAATGTTGTGAATAGAAATGAATTTTCCAACATGCTAATACGATATAAGGCAATATTGTGCAGTGGAATTTTCATTGTTACATGAACTGTACAGATTAGCTGGAGTAGCAGTTGTGTATTCATACTTTGTGTTACCACACTGTGTTTTTGCAGAAGAGATTGTGTCATAGTTTGACTAAACCTTGTGTATTCATTGGGTAGTATGCAACTAATGTGACCCTATGAGTGAGAGACTCATATCTAATGAGGTTCATGGTGTAAAATTAGGCCATGGTAGTGTATATAGCGTTTGTGCCACAATGGGAATTTTTGAACAAAGAAAAAAAACTATATTTAGCACATCATAGATTTTAGCTTGCTCAAATTGATTTATTAAATCACTTATGATTCTGTTTTTTTCTGCATCTGTAGTTTCCCAGGTATAATTTATGTGCTTGCAATAAATTATTTTCAGTGCTCAAAATGCCCCATCGTGTGCTTTGAGGCTTGAGACACAAATTTTACTATGTAGCCTTATTTAGGTTAATGATTGCATTGCATAATTATAGTGAAGATGAGACTCGATTCCATCCTATTTATTTTATCTTGATACATTGTTTTTGCACCCACAGGTGATCCTCCCAACGAGGAGGAGAAAGCGAAGAAGGAGGCAGGGAAGCCGCAGGTGGATGAGATTGTGCCGGTGTACCGACGGGACTGTCACGAGGAGGTGTACGCCGGCAGCCACCAGTACCCCGGCCGCGGAGTCTACCTGCTCAAATTTGACAACTCCTACTCACTCTGGCGCTCCAAGAGTGTTTACTACAGAGTCTACTACACCAGATAAGCCTGAATACAGACACAGGGGGAGCCAAGGAGTGTGTATGTTTGTATGTGTAGGTGGAGATTTGTGTGATGGCAGCCTATATGTGTGTGTGTGTGTGTGTGTGTGTGTCTGAGAGTGAGAACGCGATACCAGAGCTATTCTGGACAAAACCACCAGAGGGTGACAAAGAGACACATCTGGAGCCCAAGTTTGGAGATTGGACTAACGTGTATGTACTGTATGTGTGCGCGTGTCCCAAGATACACCCATGATAGAGCCTGTCATCGAGCATTTGGAAGAGGAGTGTTTATTCCTGTTGTATATTCACCACCTGTACCTTGCTGCGCTCACACAGACCAAGCTGTAGGACTTTGCTCTCATGTTGCATTTCACCACTTTTCACCCTGGGCTCCTCTTCGGTCACCACCCCCAGCCCAACACTGTCCAACGTGGCCTTGTGGCTGCTTCTGCCCTGAGTGAGGCTTTCGTGACCACGAGCAGAAATCCTGGCGAGTCCAGCACTCTGTGAGAGCCAACTGTTTGGTGGCGATGCTGGTTGTTTATTCCGCAAGAACACAATGTTGAAAATTCTATTGCAAATGTACTTCATAACACTACGTTTTCTGTTCCACAGAGAGCTTCTGGTCTTTGCCAAGTCTCACACACACACAGTGCACACAAACTTAATCATCATTTTTGTTGTAGTCCATTATTCTCTTCCCAAGCCACCGTGCATATATGACAGGGTGTTTAGTGCAAACAGTGCTCCATTTTTGCTTATTCCCACACAAAAACAGTCTGTTTTTCACCTTTTATTTCTTGATACAATCTGATCAACAGAGTGCACCAGGAGTAGTTTTTTTTACTGATGCTGGCCAAATATTATGAAGGATGGGCAAGAAGTTGTTCCATTAAGGGTTTAGGGTGAACTCTGAATGAAGTGTTAAAAGAAGTGAGTATAAGACAACATGCACATGGATATATGAGCTGGAAATGTGACCCTTCACCCTTTATAAAGTCAAGCATGTCAGTGTATCATACAGGATAAGAAGTTTAAAAACAAATTACTTAATTAATAATTGCTCTCCCTTTCTCCTACAGATATTTGTTTTATCTGTGTGATGCAGTTTGTTCCACCTTCAGGTAGTGGCTTCAGTACTTCTTTACAGCAGTGTCCCTGTTCTAAGGTTGAGCCACAGGAGTGATTCAATTATCTACTGCCCTTTGCTCATCAACTCTTTGAGAGAATTAAGAAAAAAAGGAGGTAGTATGAGCTGGGAGGCTTTTTGTGTTCATCACTCTGTGTGTTTTGAGATGCTCTACTCGGACCTGACACACAAGTACAGTAAAAATGTTTTGGAGGTCATGACGCACTGTTACATCTCCGCAGCTCTCTGAAAACAAAAATCCATCGAACAGAATACAGTGTTGGTGTTTTTTTTGTTTTTTTTTTCCTTTCTGGTATGGATTAACTCAAATTGTCATCTCAAATAAGGTATCGTCAATAAACTGAGATTAAGTAGACTTATTTTTGTGTCCTGGGTGACGTGGTTGCTTACTAACTCAGTTATGACATCTAAGTGTATTCAGCTTTTTTTTTTTAAGTTAATTTGTTGCCATAATTTAGATTGATTGTTGTTCAGTTCAACTTGCATATGAACTCTTTGTGTACCAACCACAAAGGTGCATTATGGGAAATGTGTTCAGTAGGCATCATTGAGTTTCACTCGTTCACTCACTGAGCTGTATTTGGACATTTTTATGTGTGTGTGCAACCAAACGGAAAGACACAGGCGGAATAACTTGCAAGTTGAGTAATCCTCCAATGTCCCTGCTGAGTGTCAGTTCATCATTTTATTTAATTAATGGCCACTCCCACCTCTTATCAATTCAGTGATTTGTGTAACAAAATGTCACTACTTATGGCTTAACCAAGCCATAAAAGATTAAGAAAGTTTCCATGTGTTCTGAAGTGTGATGTTTGTTTTTCTTAAGTTTCTTATTGCTCACCAAATGGTTTGAGCTGACTTGTTCAAGCCTTGTATGTAAATAATTCTATAAATGAGTTTATGTGTGGGTTTTTTCGATGTGGAAGAAGGCTATGGTTTCTGAGAATCAATGCACTGTAAAATATGGTGAATGAGATATATGTATACATTTTACCCCGAATGAAAGTCCAAAACTTGTAGGAGGCATAAAAACTGTATTGCCATTGACAGACAGACAGAAAAGCTCATCTTTTTGTATTGTTTTGACTTGTTTGGATCTCTTATGAGTTACAAGATCTTTTTGGGCATATATTTAATCTTGATTAAACTTATGTTCATCTCTAGAATCGGATAGTTTGTCTGCTTTTCTATTTTCGTTTTTTATTTTTTATATGATCAAAGTTTTGATAGACCTTTTTCTCAGCAGACATTTTGACATAAAACACCTGAAATTAATAATGTTAATTAAGGCTGCTGTGACTTATTGGGACATTTAAATTGAATTGAGCCAGTTTCATTAGATCCACTTGTACTCTACTTGCTATTACAAGTCAAATGTCTACTGTGAAAAAGTTTTTATTTAGTTTCGGAAGATTACATTCAAACAGAAGGGGGCAATGCGAGGACACCAAAAATGGCCTTGGAACAACAAAACAGTATAAGCTTGTTCCTTTTTTCCACCAGTGGTGAATGTGTCATCTTCATGCCGCTTTCCTGTCAAACACATTTTGTGCTGAGGGAAGGACAAAGGAGGATGTTACTCATGTGTATGGGACAATCTGTGTTTTCCACAGGGGATGTCTCTGTGTTCAGGGTTAAGGGACAGCTGCATCAGCCTTTTACGCTCCAATACTGGGCAACCTGTTAAACTATTGCAGTGTACATACCAGCAGGGGAGGAATGGAAACCCTGGAATGTCTCATCCCTTGAAGTTGCTGTGTTCACTTGAAGACACCAGAGGGCACATTAAATACTACACAGACACATTTCGCCAACTGTGACATTGTTTGGTCAGACTTTCAAAAGAATCTACTGAACCAAAGCCGAGCTGGGTGAATGGTCTGCTATCAGTGATGAGAGTTTGCTCTTTGGAATTTAGAGAGGAACGATGAGAACGCCAGGCGGTGGATGGGACATGGGCCCTGGACAAACATGCCTTGTAAACACACAGAGGACATAAATCAGAGACAAGTGTCCAGAGAATGTGTTGTCCAGAGGTTATTTTAAAAGGGATGAGCAAACAGCTGACACATCCTTTGTCTTGTCAGATAACTGTACATAAACATTTTTATTTTATATAGTGTTTGCTTAACTTTGTCAGGAGCCTTTTGTGGGTCATTGCTAAAATATCAGAAAATAAAAAGAATCACCGGATAATAATAATAATAGCAACACACTCAAGATTATTTTTGCTGTTAGCTGTAAATACATGTTAATTTATTCTAACAGGTAATTTTAATTTAATTTTACTATGTATTAAAAATTGAAGTAAATATTAGTATGATGGGATTTCGAGGTTCAACAACGCTGATGCCTTCTGGCTTTGGTTTAGTGTGACATCATTAAGCTATTAAATGTTGAAAGACCTTTTAAATTTATTCAAAGTACATTAACACACCCGAGCCTATTAACTGAAATTGTGATCTAAATTAAGCCGAATTAAAGAAATTAAAGGTTAGGAATTAGCCTCTTTTTATTCCCTCTGTTACCATGAAATGAGTAAAAGTTCATGATTAAGTTATAACGGCTCAAAGTTGCTGAATAAAATAAAGATTTTACCTCATACTCTGTTATAGTGCCAGTTTGGATTAATCCAGTCCAGGTTTTTCTTCAAACTGACGCAGGTAAACCGTCCGCTACAGCTACAGCTTGTGTGGCTCCGGTTCCAGCAGCCACAGGTGGCAGTAGTATTCTCCGGGTTTTTGTTCGTACCCTCTCCCTACTTTTCCTTGTGTGTTTTTTTCTTTTCAGTCTGGTTGAATTTGAATCGACTTTAGGAGGCAACGTCTCCAGTTTACAGCAGCTCAAAGTCCCCTGCTTGGAAACACAAACAAAATATGGCGGGATTTGAAGGATTACACAGACTCTCATGTTATATCGACCACGGGAAGACAAACGGACTGAAACTGTGAGTTATTTTTGAACAGTTATATGAAATAAAGATGCCGTTTAATCAGCGGAGCATCGAGCCGAGACATGCTAGCAGACTGTCGGCGAGAGATGATAGCTGGACCCCGGTGGAAGAGAACGGGAGGCGGAGGCTGAAAAAGCCGGTTTTGTTTTCCTCTCTGGATGAAGTTAGCTGTCACACACTGACCAGCATTATCCACCAACTTTCCGATCTATCCCGGCATGCCAGCGACATCTTCCTGGGCATCGAGGTGGAGGCGGGGATGGTGTTCAGGAGGTCGTGCAGGATCCAGGGACGCCTGCAAAGTCTGCAGGGAGAAATCCACAAGTTGGATCCCAAGAAGATCAAAATCCGTGAGTTTGCATTGATGCTGACTTGTTGCCACTTTGTATCCCATCAGCACCATTCACTGTAGTCACTGTAAACTTCTAACTGGGACCCACACACTTGTAATATGTGTATTAAAATTGCACATTGTAGGAATATGATAAAGTAGATGTAAGTTTTCATCTGATCTTACATGAATGAGTTTGTGCACATGTGCATTTTTTTTTCTACTTTTGCATCTCTCTCATAACATATTCATTCATACATAGAGATGGAGATCAGGTCCAAGGTCACATTTTGTCCACTGAAGTGACCAGAGTCTCCTGGACACATGGCTTCCTTTATCTTGATTCAGACTCATATTAGTAGAGGCTGTTGAGTCCTGTCAGAAATGATGGATCTCTCTCAATGCACTCACCATCTGTGTTCAGGTCTTCAAAGGACATAGAGATCACAGGCGGGCCCCTGCAAACCCATTTCATCTGGCTGTTTTGTGCCATGTAAACAAAGTTGGTTGACGCCAAGATAAATGGAAAATCAATTTCCTTTGCTGCAACCTGCGTTAACTTTGGTGATTTGTTTTGCTCCCCTTGTAAATCCACCTCCTGTAGGCTCACACCGGTTACATATTAACTCAGACTTTGGCTCACATTGTGGTGACTGTGTCAGCTGACAGAGATTGATAGATAGGCCTGTCATTTTGTCTGCTCTGATACACACCTGTAGTAGAGCCTTTCACCCCTGCTTCCTATTTAATAGGTTGTTATGAGGTGCAGTATGTAAACATAGTGGTTAAGGGATCATATATCCCAATGACTCCCTTTACGGCCTCTTCGTTGATCTAATTTGCCTCTGAAATATGTTGCAAAGTAGAGTCAGAGGAGGAGCTCGAATTCTTCTAACCACTGGTGAAAGAGGAGGATTTAAGTTCTGAGTCATTAGCTTTTGTTTCCTTTTTACTGTCCTTCTTCCTATCTATTCACTCTGTGCTGGGTCAGACTGTGACTCATGCTCTCTTTTTCTCACACACACATTCAAATACTGGGTGAAATGATGGCGAGCAGACGGTTCCCAGACACAAGAAAATGCGATGTATGATGAGCAATGGATTGAACACACACACAGACTGATAGTCCATCAGTCTGTGTTCAGGGGGCACCCGCTACATGACATATTACTAATCCCTTGTGTTATCGCCTGGTGCGACTCTACCCCTCCTATCATCCGTACCTGTTGAAGTTTTGATGCAGTCATAGGTGGGGCTGGGAGTTCCTTTTTAACCTGAAATTCCGTTTGGGCCGTCTCAGTCATTCAGTGAAGGTGTGAGAGAGTAGACTGGAATGCGGTGTGTTACTTGCCATCTGTGTTTGGCAGCTCCCACATCGCCCCAAGGCCGGCACTGGATGTACAGAAGCACTGAATTCAGATTCACGACTCTGAACTCTTTCCACACAAACATACACCTGTCTTTTAAATGTGTCCTGTGAAGCGCCCTCCAGCATTCCTGCAAGAAGAGGGTAGTGGATTTGAATGTGTCGTCATACAGAAGAGCCGGTGGAGTTGTTTTGAATGGATGAATGAAAATGAACACAAAAACAAGTCATCTGTTGACAAGTAATCTCAGTTTCTCATTCTCCTCTTATTCACTGCTATTTGTAGTTTTACCGTAAGCTTTGATGAGACCAAGTATTTGACCGGGCTCAATGTATTACACAATTACATCATATGTAATTGTGATCTCTCACGGTGTTGTCTACTGTTGGTCAGGATTCCTACTCTAACCTCAGGTCGGAGATGGATCATATTACTGTTGAGGGGCATAAAGAGGGGCCCCTATACGTTGTGAGTGTGTGTATATATAGCGTCTCATCCTGATGTTTGTCCGCCTAAGCAGTCAAATCATCAGGGGCAGTTTGAACAGGGCAACACAATAGGCAAATAGGATCTTCCTCCTTGTGTGTATTTTGACTGCCTCATGCCTCACTGTTAATCCATTTGTGCAGAAGCGCCGGTCACCAGGTCGGGGGTCACTCTTTCTAGCCTCGAAGGGGAACACCTGACACTCAAGAGTCAAGAGTTTAAACAAAGTCTAGTATGGCTGGCTTGGGTGACTGCTGCAGGCCAACAAGGGTCAGCTCAGCTACTGCCACACCCTTATCTGTTATTGACATTACGATGACTGTGACAAGATAATTCAGACACCTACAATGGAACAAGAGCACACTGTTTATAATCCCAAGGTGCACCCATGGTGACATCATGCTCTCTGTGAATATGAGAAGATGACTATAGGCGTTGATGAACATTTGTAGCTAAGAAAACAAGTTTTATAGTTGTCAGGTAAAGCCCGGATGACCCTGCTATTGTGTCCATTGTAGTGAAAAGGAGTAAGGATCCTCACTAATTTATGATCAATGTATTTCAGACTATGTGAGGAGGAGTCTGATAAAGCCTATGCCAGACAGTCCAGTATCAGTTTTTAGACATGTCACTATGCAACGAATGCCTGTTGAATGACAGAGCTACAATTTAAATTTGCGTCATCCATTGCAGGTCGCACTCATGCTTTGAAAATAGCCAAAACGTAAACAAGCTTTGGTCATAGTGTTGACACTTTTGTACATTGAAAAACCTCAAAAGAGGAGCAAGAGGAGGAGAGTAGGATGGAGGGAAAGGAGGGCAGCTTGATTTGGCAAAGTGAGCTTTAGGAAAATATATTTTTAGCAGTAGCACTATACTAGTTTGCCAGAGTGTTTTACATAATTTCATGTCATATTCTGATTTTTTTTTTTCACATGGGCTATAGGGTCCCTTTTGATGCAGCACATCATTTATTGCCAAACAGATTTCACCACGTTTCTCTCTCAGCTTTTTCCTGGAACAGCTAAAAATTGCAAATTGTAAAGGGCCTTGAATGGGAGACTTATTAACCTCGCCAACTGACATGTGGCAACTTTAATTTTTAAGTCAAGTGTGTTAAACGCTAAGTCTCCTCTGCCCAATATAGCACTGGGTTAGATGGGGAGTTCGCTATTTCAATGATGAAAGTAGGTCGAACTAGTGAAGGTTAATTGGAGTCAGAAGAGACCGAGGGCCTCCCTGTCAGATATCTTGATACCCACCAGCTACCTGCGGCTGAGGGGCTCTGAAATAGACACACACTGAGTGGGAGAAGACAATCCGAACCGGACACACGTTTCCAGCTGACTTGTTAAAGTCCACAGTTAATTTTCCTGTCATAGACACACAGACAAACTGCCTGTGCATTCCTCCCCACATCCCTCAAGTTATTTATAGATGTATGTCTTTGCCCAGTGATCTTTCATCTGTAGTGTGCTATCGTGTTTAGTGTGTTGTTGCTGCATTCAAGTGGCTCTCAAGGATTTGTGTGTGTGCATGGGCACACACACTTGGCCTGTCTGTTGATGGACATTTTGGCAAAGGGTGTCATCCTACCAGCTATAAGTGTTTGTGCATAAACATTGCTACCCGGTAATGACGATAATGACAGTTGTGCTACAGAGCTTGAATGAGATCCAACTTTTGCCCCCTATCACATGACAAAGAATAACAAAGCGCAGTCACGCCTAGATAAACTAATTGCTGTTTATCTTTTTTTTTAACAATCGTCTTTTCCTGTTTGCCACACACACACACACACACACACACACACACACACACACTCACACACACACACACTCCCAGTTTATCCCACCTCAATTCCCCCTAGTCACTATTCACTCCAGCTTGCCATGGTCTCCTCCATTCATTGACAGAGAGCAGTCATTACGCACCCAGAATCCACAAGTCAGTTCCCACAGGGTCCGTTCCAGCCAAAGGAGTCTGGCCTGGTTCTGGGGGTCGACCTGGTCCCATGAGGAACAAAAGAGACGGGTCGGGAGGGATGAAGAAAGAGGAAAAAGTGAGCGAAAAATAGGGGGGAAAAAGAGTGGGAAAGTTCTGTGGTATTCCAAGAAGCGGAGGGATATTGCCATTGAACTGCATCTGACTTGGACTGTGTGAATGTGTGTATACGTGCGGCCGCCCTCTCTCACGCCTCCGTGCAGAAACGCAGCCCCACCGAGGGCACGGAGGAGTGTTAGGGAGTGAAAACGCAAAAGTGGGAAAAGAGGGAGAGATGACTTGATGAATCGCAAGTATTGTACCGAAGCCTCTCTTGTGCATTTGTCTTTGTGTATCTATACACACATGTCCTTCTCTCAGCTGTCTGTTAGTGTTACCACAAAATACTTGTTGATCATCACATCCAGCGTCCTGACTCCAGCTGCCTCTCTACTTAGTGCTGTCCTACACTTCTTCTGCTTAATAAAACTAAATATGTCAGATAGATTTACTCTTGATGGTATGAGACAGTCAAGTTAATAAGAAAATTGCTAAATTTAGCATCAGCGTGTGTGTGCGGGTGTGACTGTGTTTCAGCCACAGTTTGAGTGGTAGTTTTAAGCCTGTGTGGACTGTGAGGAAGTCAGTGAATACCAGATCACTCTATGGTGTATGCTAGTTTATTCTATCAGTTATTTCATGCCATGCTCATCTGTTTTTCAACTTTTATGTCTGAGTTCATAGCTGTATTTCATGGTTGCTTTTGCACATAGTAGGTCATAGTCTTGGGAGGCCTCTGATTTACTCATATAAAGTGCTTATATAAAATATTCTTGAACCAGTGGTGCGTGGCTCAGACACAGCTTGGCACACACCAGTATAAAATCAAGATTTAATCACGGTCGTCCACACACACACGTGCCACCTTCGCACGCTCAGACGAGCCAGATGCTGAACTTGAAGGTTGGCAAGTTGTGGGTGTTGCAGGCTAATCCAGGGTTTAACCATCCAGCGTGGAGATGAGCAAGATTTAATTCCCACTGTGGTGACCTCCGCTAGGAAGAAGATCCTCCGTCTACTGGATGGTTGGACATTTGTAGATGCACACAAATGCTCACAAACAAACCCTTTTTTTAATGTCTGTGCAGCTGATGACACACAGAAAACCTTTTTTTTTTGCATCATTTTCAATTTAAAATCATAGAGCTAAATCTGTAGGAATGTTGATGAATATGATGTACAGTATATGCACATTTGCTTGTATGCTGCATTACAACAGATCCATTATATTACTGAGCATAATGAAGAATGGTGCAGTCAAAGAGTTCAAGCCGTGGTCATGGTCCAGATTTCACACAGCTATTGTTTTGTAGAAAAAACTATTACTAATAGCCAGATGTTCAGGTCCAATTATTTTTCCTCTGGAGAGCCAAACGAGAGCTAAACTGCCAGCAGAGCTTAGGTAAAATCTGCTGAGAACAAATGAGCCCGTACTCGACTTTGCTCCCCCGCTTTTGACTAGGCAAATTAAAAATAACCAAATATGCCTTCAGAGAGATTGTACGTTCTTATGCAACGTCTGACAAACAAACTTTCACAGCTTGCGTTGCGTGTGTGTGACTGTTTAGGAGTCTGTGCACAGATGTGACATGATGTTTCAGCATATTCCATTGTCAGTCACTCTCCCTTTTCTGCCTCGGCTTTCCCCTCCCTCCTTCCTCTGTTTAACAGTCTCTTCCTCTCCCTCCTCTCCCCCCCCTCTCTCTCGCTCCCTGTCCTATATTCCTCTCCCTCTCTCTCTCTTCTTGTTGTTTCATATGGCTTCCAGACCTCTCCTCTCTCATCTCTGTCCATCCCCTGCACTTTGATGTCAGCCCCTCATGCTGCAACGCTGACCACAACAAAGACGAGGGCCCTGCTCGCCTGTCATCTTTCCCCTGCTCTTTGTCTCTCTAATGTTTTTGTCTCGCTCCGTACATCTCTCTTTTCTTGTCTTTCTACCTTTTTGCTCATCCTCCATCTTTTTAAAAATCTTTTTTAATGCGTTTGATAGTCGTGATTGTCAGATATCAACTTTTTGTTACAGCTCTAGTGATGTGTCGATTGGTCATAAACCTTTCCTCTGCTTGCATGTGCACTTGAACAATATACAGTAATTACACATCTGTCACAGCCTGGTGAGTGTGAATAACCAGATTAAGGTAATACTCCAGTTAATTATAGTTATTATCATATACCCTGATTCGAAAAAAGTTGGGATGCTGTGTAAATCATAATGATCTGAAGCACTCACCTAAAACTTATTAACTTATGAACCTGCATTTTCACATTTGGCCTTTTCCTTCTTGCCTGCTTATTGTATGGCTTTTCATGACAGTTATCCATTGGACCTACAACACAATAGCAACTACTGTATGGCTGCCATTGATACCCCTTTCATACAAAACAGCGTCTTGGGGAAAAACCCCTATGTGTTGGTATGAATGGATTCAGCACAGGCTCTCATGTGGGTGGTTATAGTAACTGTACTATACATAGTACTATAGCAAGCCTGTTGGAGTGTTTCATAACTTTTCATTAGGTGACAGAAGAATCCAAAGAGATCCTGCAAAGCTAGACAACAACCACTTTTGATGGCAGGATTGAAGACATCCTGTCTAATATTACAGTGTAGCAGTGATGTGCATGGCAGGTGGACAGACAAGACAGACACACAGACAGTACATAATGACATAGTGCAGCAGGTGGGAGCTCATCTTACAGGAACATAAAGGCTATTGTTAATACCGCATCTGCACTTTGCTGCGCTCAAGGTCCTGGAAACACACTGCACGCACTCGTACATGCACACATACACTCGCGCTCCATGGACGCCACAGGAAAAATAAACAGGGATTTTCTGCCACATCTGTCACTCGTGCCACTTAGCCAGCACACACACACACACACACGGAAAAACACAGACGTACGAGTACACAGATGCAGCCAGGGTAGCCATCCTCTCGATTTGAAGCTGCGGAGCTGTAGTCGCAAATCGTACTGGAAATATCAACACACAATTGCAGAATATAGATCACAACAAGCCAGGGGTTCCTCTGAATCTGGCTGAATGAAACAGTTGAATTTGGGATCAAAACCGAACATTTGCACTCAGAATCTAGTCATGGGGAGATGAGGCCACTGCGGCTATATTTGTATCGACGGATTATTCCTCTGAAGCAGCTGCTGGTTGCCTCTTTTCAGGCATATTTTTAGTCCTGTAAACATCGCACAACTTGATTTTGTCAGCTAAACAAACAAGCCGAGTGACAAATGTGTGATCAAGATTGTGTCTGAGGCAAGCAGACATGATGTTTGATATTTGAAAGAACTCCTAGAATTTGTTTATTCTGTCTTGCGCATTATGCAACTTATCGCTCTGCTAATGATGTGATGGAAAAGTCCCAGATTTGAGTCAGCTGGACGTGTGTATAGACTATCAGCAGTGTGAATGGCGGTGGTGTGAGACAGGGCGTTATGTCACTGTTGTGTGAGAGTTGTGTTTATTATTGCCCCAGGGAGACAGATTGGTCACTACGAGGGTTGCAGATTATCACCAGCACATTATGTGTACTCTTTACATTTTAACCTGGATTGTACGATTCTTTACTCCAATAATCCAGTAATTGTTGTGATAATGTTGAGGATCATCACAATTAACTATAATGGTGAATTGTAAAGTTGCACTTGTTTGTGTTTTCCAAAGCTTTATTTCCTGTCTTGGCCGCCTCCCTGATCTCTGTTTATGTTTATGTCAGAGAATGGCGACACCAATCTGTTGTCCTCAATTCCTTCCAACGGTCAAAGGGTCCATTGTCAACATGTTGACCTAGGTTATTATATATGCTGTTTATACATACCCCACCCCCTGCTGCACAACTGTGTTATGTATGCCTAACACTTACAATACACATGCATGCAGGATATAGTGTGTGGCTTTGGTGTTTGCAGTTGTAAATGTCAACTATTGTTGTGATGTTTGGAGATGCTTTTTATCAGACATATTTTAACAAGTGGACATGACCAGCATTCCCACAATTGGAGACCAACAGTTTTGTTTAGCTTGACTTTACACTGTATGTTATGAGGAAAGAAGTTTAGTGAAATATGTGAAGAGCTTCCTTGCTCAATCGAGCCGTCTTGATCTTTTGTACGCTCTGCCTTTGACCTCTAAACCAAAGAGAATTTGCACTGAACAAATAGAATAGTGGAATGCAAATGTGCAGTTACTTGATGGACATCGCTCGCTCTCAGTGCTCTGGCTGAATTTGGCCTGTTCTCTGTTGCACCTTTTTTTGTGTTTATTTTAACAACCTGTTCATTCATCAGACCTGCTAATCTCTGTCTTTCTATTCTGTCGAGTCACTAAGACTCAAGACACTAATAATAAAAGACTGATTGTCTCTGCTCCTCTCAGCTGTGTTGTTTTAGTCGAGTGTTTCTTCCTTGTCTTTCTCTCACTCTCTTGCACTCTCTCTCTTTTGTTGAGTCACTCCTGATTCAGTTTAGTTCAATACAGCATTGTTAATTTTTTTATGAGATGATGTGGCATCGCAGAGACATTAGAACGTTTCAGCATATGTTAATTTTCTATTAGGATTAATCAAGTAATTTTAAGTGTCTCTTTTCATTCTGTTTTTAACACACACACACACACACACACACTTAGAGTTTGAGTCAATTTATTTACTGTGCTAATTTGTCTATTAATTACTCAAAACAAATAGGCCATAAAGTGACGTTTTTGTCTCTCCCTCCGTTGCCTGAAGCAGATTCTTGGCTCGTCATCCATCCAGCCCTGTCTCCCCAGAACGCTGCGTGGCGTGTGCACATGTGCGTCGGAGAAAGCGTCTGTCACTATGAAGTATGACATACTCTGCACAGGAATCCCCCACTGACTACTGAATCTTCCTCTGCAGCCGCTCTAGCTGTCATCCTCGTCCACAGAGATCTCATTGAGTGTGTGTGTTTTCGTGTGTACGTGCGCACTTCAACTTGCTTGTCCTCCTTAAATCTTCCATCCATCAGTATTTCCCCTGATGCACGGGCGTCTACTGCTGTTTACTTGGCCTGTTCTTGTCTGTGTGTCTCTGCCATCCACCTGCATGCTGCATTTGTCTTCTACCACCCCATGAATTCCCTCTCCTCTGTGTTGATGAGTGCAGACAAATCCAAACCACTTGTTGCATAATCAGCGTCTCCTCTGCACCATGGCAAACACACATAGCGGGTAGCGGGAGAGCTTTTACGGTTATGATGCAGTTTATTAAACATAAAGGTTGCCTGCAGGATAAAATAGGTTCAAGGACTGGTTTCAGCATGTGCACAAAGACACACATTGTCGCTCAAGCAGAACAACAACTCTGATAAACACACACACGCACGCAAGTCAGTAGCATTGAAGCGGCACCTGGGATCATCATTATGCTTTTCAATAAATGTCAGGAGTGTATCTATCAGAAAGCCTAAGAAAACAACACTAAGGGTTCACTATGTTCTTTTTAAAGGGGAAATGATGACTCATCTTTTGGGCATATTTCACCAAATCTATTTCACTCAATTCAAATTTTAGCTTCTGCATAACTATTAGTAGCCTTTGTCTCATGGAAACAACTCACCTGCAAACCAAGGAAATTTGATTGGAATTAAGCACAGGCTCACTGGAACAAATGACTTTGATTAGCTTGATTAGATGAAAATCAATTAGAGTTTCATAAGTCGGTTATGAACAGATATTACAGTCAGATAAACTTGCCATGAACACAAATAATAGTCATGGATATCCATTGTTATGTTATTAGAGGCTGAATATTAACCTACTATAAAAAGCCATTAAAATATGTATATATGTGATTGTATACAGCTATATTAGGTACAGTATCTGTGTAACTGAAGAGGAAAACAAACCTGAAATTGTTCAAAAACAAAACGTAGCTACATCATTAGCATGTTTAAACACACAAATCAGCATGTAAAGATGTGCTGTCATGGAAATGTAAGAAAACTCAACTCAAGTCAGTACGCCCGTTGATGCCAACAAATGTGTTGCAACATTGGTGTGTTAATGACGTACTGCATGAGTGTGTGTCACGATTAACTGATACATTTATTTAATCCACCCTCATTTGTGCAGGTCAACTGTTGACTAACGTCCGGTAAATGTTCGTTTAAAAGTTACAACACGTCTCACACACTTACCCTGTAATCCCACACATCTGTATGTTTTAGTGCTCCCCTAAACATCCAGCTGTTTTGTTGCGCATGTGTGTGTGTGTGTGTATGCACAAGAGTGTGTTTGCAAGTGTGTGCACTCAAACAGAACAAGAGAGCACATTGAGAGAAGCCCTGCCATGCCACACAGTGAGAGGGGATTTTCGGAGTCAGTGATGGGGATTACGAAGAATATGATTTCATACGGCTACAGAATGGTTAATCTCCTTAAGCCCCGCTGGAGTCTGCACGCCCATTCCTGTTACTGCCCAGTGAGGGAGGCAACAGGAGAACGCACGATGGGAAACAACCTGAGTGTGTGTGTGTGTGTGTGTGTGTTTGTTTGTACATGTGCCTTTACCTGTTGGTTTAGAAGTAAGACGGGTGCGGAGACGTGCAATTATGGATATCAGTAATTACTCGCTGCTTGCCTGTTACGTAATTGTTGACATTTGTGCTTTTTTTTGTAGAATATAAAAATGAGTCATTTTAATCCACGTGGTGCTGTGAGTGAGTGTTCACATACGATGGCCACAGTGCCATTTAGCTGCTGCTGTTGTTGGCCCAACTTTCCTTCTGTCTCAGACGTTGAGGTTTGTGCTGGCCGGCAGATTTTCATATTATAAATATAAACCTGCATTTTTCCTGCCCAACAAAACCAAAAACAAATGTGGTGCCTGCCTCCAAAGTGTCTTGATCAAAGTTTTTCAGCAGCTCTTGTTTAGGGAGTGAAAGTGCTGGGATTCGAATGGTCACAAACATGCATGTCTACTCTGGAGGCTACTGCCAGCTTGTGTCCTGGTGTGTTGACTCAGCTGTGTTTTTGACCTTCTTGTTCTGTGCGTGTGTGTGTGTGTGGAAGGAGACTGAGGGTGTGTGTGTGTGTGTGTGTGTTGAGTGAGCTATGACCATTATAGCTGTTTGATTAGGTGTGTTCTTTCGCCCCAGGTTCTTTTTTTCACAAAAGGTTTCAGATGCTCACTGATGTTGGTTCAGCAAAACTTTCCATGTGTGGGCAACACACACCTGTATATTCATTTTTATTATGTATTTTTTTTATAGGAGGGGAAAGTTTAATTCAAGTTGACATTTACTATTCAATTCTTGCTTGCATCTATATTGATGGGACTTTAACCACTGCACCTGCTAATACAGAACCTGTTATTGTAAATCACATAATAGACAAAGATGAAGTCACATGTTCTATATTCATATTCATTGTTCATCTGCTGATTATTTTGTTAACCATCGTTAATCGTTAATCTTCAAATAGAGTCTTTTTTCCAATGAACAGCCAAAATATTTTCTCAGATTAACCGAATGTCACCACAATTGAGAAGCTGGAACTGGAATATTTTGCCTTAAGTAATGACTTAATCAATCAATATTCATTCATTAATTTGCCAGTTAATTTTCTATCAATCGACTGATTATTGTATAATCGTTTCAGCTTTGTAAATGAACATGATAATATCTGTCATGTCGGTAATCCATGCCAATGCAAGAAAATTGAATTGGATCAATATGAGCTGTTGTACGTCAGATACTTTGGCTTTGAGGCTGATGCCAGAAAGTGCCAGCATGCAGACTGATAAATGCAGTTTTGCACTTGCACTCTTGTACCTCGGATGATGACTATCATTCTGAACTGATCTGAGAGCATCTGCTCCAGCTGTAGGATATGAAGGGTCTTGTGCAGTGACGCCGGTGTATCAGGTAACTATTATTGTGCAGCTGTCAGCGGTGTCATCTGGGCTGAAACAGTTGTAGGGCAGTTTCACTCCAGTTGGATCCACGGCTGTTTGCTGAGGATCAGGTTCCTACCTCAGAGCGATGGGCATTTTGTCCATGTGTGTTTCAAGTTGCACTGTTTCCACTGTAATTGTATGTAGTCATGGTACTCAGGGTGTAATTTTAGTCCAACTCTGCGCTTTGTTTTGCTTCTATTTATCCAAGTTATGGTTGCAGCACCAGTTGTGGTGGGGAATGTTGTTTTTTGAGTGCATCTCTAACAGTATAACATGACAGGCGTTGCTTTGTATTTACTTATAAAGCCCTTAGTGGTAACATGCCATCATACGGCACTTCCTTTAAAACGTCCCATTACTATTTCACAATCACTGTTGACTGTTGTCACTGTTGTTGGGTAATGCTTGAATTCCATGTGCAAACACCGAATTTGGAAAAACTGCTTTTAGTTTTTCTGTTTTACACACAAAATTTTACATTAAAAGGATCATAAACTACTCTGCTGTTATGTTTGTGTTTAATTACTCTGTTTTAACTCTTGACATCATTGGAACTGGAACCTTCAGTCATTCTTCAAGATTTAATGGATTTAAGGTTGAATGTATGAATGATAAGCCTGGATTTATTTGGGTGATTATGTTCATATACCTGAATATCAGACCAGTCACGTGATCTTTACTTTAAAAAAGACTTTTATCTCAAGTCCTATGATCATCATAAACACTGATTCTTCCCATCTGTCTCCCTCCCGTAAATGCACCAAAACATCCTTAACTGTCTCTATCCCTCTCTCTCTCTCTCTCTCTCTCTCTCACACACACACACACACACACACACACACACACACACACACTCAAACATAATTCCTTCGTTTGATCCGTTAACCTCAATGAGGCCCACAGCAGCTAACAAGGCGGCACCACATAAAAGAACCCTCCCCCAAGCGCCCTCAACCCCAACAGTGTGCCCCTACTGTCTCCTAGAACTGAGCTGAGTTCACCCCGTCAGCTGCGTCTCCTACTGTCGGGGCCTCACCTCCACTCCACCCCCCCGACCTCCTGGGACGGTTGGAAAAACTTGTGCTGGAGGCCCAAAGGTCCTGGAAGAAGATGGGGTAAGAAGGCAGGTTAATCAGCCCAGTGAGGGCTCTTGGCAGTGGGGAGCAGAGGTCCTCTGGGCCTCCGGAGGTCTCGAGATGAGACTGAGGGTCTTTGTTGTGTGAAGACCGAGGCAGTGATGAGTGGTCTGGATGGAAATGTCAGCTCCCCTAGGGCTGCGAGGAAAAGAGAAATCCATCAATCTTTCTCTTTTATCAATCATTTATGAATAAGTCTGGTCTTTGTGCTGCGTCCTGCGATCTTCTCAGCAGATTTTCCATTTTGTCTTTCATGTTCTCTTCTCTTCCACTGTCTGTCTTTATTTTTCTCTCTTTCTCATCAGCTGCTTCTCAAATACTTAATGTAAAAATAAGGAAACACAGCACTGTGTCCTCCTCCCTCCATAGACACAACTGTTGAACAAAGCCTATGAGTGATGTTGTTTTTATTAAAGTTTGTCGAAATTTAGGGTAATAATTAGGGTAATAATTAGGGTAATTCAAATTCAAACTTTCACCTCTGCAGGAAATGTTTGCCATTACATCTGAAGATGCAGTTAACAGTCCTGTCAGAGAAATGTTCAAACCAAATTTTTATGCTCCTATAAACCATTAGATACAGCAAAGAAAATCACTGCATGATGGAACCAATAAGTGGTCATTTCCCAGTTGGCTTCATCAAGCTTTGATGCTAATTAATCTTAAGGTGACAAATGTCATTGGTAGAGCTGGAACAATTAGTTGATTAGTTGATCGATTGAAAGTAATCTAACTGTTCCAGTAATCCCACTGTTTTGTTTGTTTTCTGTTTTGATCAATTAATAGTTTCAGTCATTTTTCATAAATGGATAAAACAAGCAATTTGAAGACACCACTTTGTGCTCTGGGAAATATAGTGATGACATTTTATAGACTAGATGATTGATTGTGAAAGTAATCAGCAGATTTGTCAATAATGAAAATAGTTGCGTCCCTAGTCACTGGTGCCATATTATAGCAGCTGTAACTAATTAAGGTTAATTGTGTAACCGCTGTAATTAAACCAAGCTGATGTAGTGTCTTTACACTGGTCTCTGTACTAGACAAAGAGTATTTGTTTGGTATCGTGTGTAGCTCCACTGTTTGATCCAAGTGAGTGGAGACCCCAGAGAAATGATCAAGCTGATCACATCATAATTTTATCATCATGTTCCATTTAAACTCATATACACATTTCAATCTCATCAGTGCAGTAGCTGAAAATCAAGGCCACTTATATTTGGAGCAACTAGCTTGTGAAAAATAAAATGTTAAAGTCAGGCTGAAGCTTTTCTTTCAGTATGCCGGATATATTCAGACTGCTGCTACAGGCGAACTGTTGCCTCTTTGCTTTATCAGCCCACAAAAGATCCTCCTTCTTACAGATCTGTAAATGGAAAGGACTCATGTTCAATGAATGGATTCAGTATTGGATTCTTGATAAAATGCTTATGGTTTTTGCACAGAATACACAGAGGCACAGTTCATTGAAATTATTTGCTTTTTGTTCACTTTCATTTGACATAACTTCCAAACCTCAGTCAGTCTAACTGTGGTGTTTAGCTCATGGTATTTCCTTTATGCATCTCTTCTCAAAGTCTTATTTGGGACTAATGTGTGTGTTGTTGAGGCTGAAAAGTCAGACGGGGATACAGAACAGAGGAGGCTAATTCCCTTTGGCAGACTTGCACGGTTAAAACTCACACACACACACCGATATACACACACGCAGGTTCTTGGCCGGTCTTGAGGCCTCCCAGTGAGCTGACCGTTCTGCAACAGTCACAAGTCAGTGGCTCAGGAGAAAGAGGGCGAGCAGAGAGAGGGAGTGAGCAGAAAGGAGACGATAAGGTGGAGGAGCTGAGAAGGTCAGAGAGGATAATGAACCTATAGACGTGTTGGAGACTGGGGCTGGAGTAAATAATACTTTTGGACTGTATTTTATTTCAGCATCAGTATATTTATCTTTATTTGTTCTGATCTAACTTTTTAATGTAATTTGTGAAAATGAACAATCATGTCAGACTATGAAAGCTGAACAATGGATGGTCTGACTCTGCATCTCAGTTATTCTTACATCTGAAAACCCTGCAAATGCATCTGAAATACTGTAATTTTCAGGTCAAGTTTATGATTTACAGTGTTTGGAAAAACGCTAAATGTGTCCCAAAGCGTCACTCCAGCCCCTCTGTTGTTGCTTTTCATGCTATTTGTGGCATAGAATAATCATTTTTCTATTCAGGGACGTGACATTGCAAATGAGTAGGAAAAGGGGAGAAGTTCAGAGAAGGAAAGTGAAGAGGTCGGGAGGGGAAGGGACAGGATGAAGGGAGAGAGGGAAGAAAGGAGAGGGGGAGTTTATGGTAAACAGCCACTAACAACATAACTGGGTGTCCTAATTGGGCAGGGAGGAGTGTGTGTGTGTGTGTGTGTGTGTGTGTGTGTGTGTGTCTGTGTGTGTGTTAGACAGTGAGAGGCTCTCCAGGAAAACAGCTGTGTGCGTGGCTTCTTAAAGCTGGGGGCACTAGGTCGGACGAAGCCCCCTTAACCAGCCAGGCAGTTGAACCACACATACACACACACACACACACACACACACACACACACCCGCTTGTCTCCTCACCACATGGGAACCCAACCCAGTAGGCCTTTCATGTGGTTGCAGGCTGGGGAAGGGATGGGAGGGGAGGCAATTTCAGGCGCAGGGAGGTGACACACGAGGCCTAAACAGTTCTCCTCTTCCACTCCTCCTGGCCTCATCCCTTTGTTTCTGCTCGAGTCTTGCACAAGTCGGGGTGCATATTTTTTTTCCTGGGGTTTGAGGCAATCAAGCGGTTTGCGGTTTGGGTTCAACCCCAATAGTTTTCCGTTCTCTGCCAAAGCTTGGGCGTAGTGCTTTGGGTGTAGTTGACTAAGCTTTGCCACATGTGCACTTAAGCAATTAAAGGTTGCACCCCAATATTTTATGAAACGTTTTTTTGGCCCTCTCACTTCAAAATGCTAATGTAATACAATTGGATAGACATTGGCTAATGCTGTAATTAATAATGCAATGTCTAAATGTGTTGAAGATACATCTATAAAGAGAATATAGCCCAAGAATAAAGCCTCACTCTCATTCTTATATTACATTAACATACTCACCTACAGGATTTTGAATCATGCGTCCAACTTCAAAGTCCAGTTTTACAGTGATGTCTTCTGCTGCCCTTCCCATTTTTAGCCTCTTTCTCTCTCTCTCTCTCTCTCTCTCTCTCTCTCTCTCTCTCTCTCTAATTCTCTTCTCATTTAATCTCTCCTCCCCATCACCCAGTCGCACACAGAAGCCCATTGTATGAGCTCACGTCTACTTCATAGCATGGCACAGACAGCCTGAAATGTAGTAACACCATAAGTCACACACACATTCATGCATACACACACCAGTTTGCTCTCAGTAGCTGGTTTTTCCTTGTGGGTCACTGGAACACTGTAAATGGAATCAGGTCACATTTTCATATACCCGTGTTGAAAGATGGATGTAGACTGTAGTATCACTGTAGCAGATGTGGTGTCAGATTTCCAAACTTTACACATAAACCCACATGTTTACCTTGGTATGAATATCATATTTAGTTTCTGCATAAGGATCGTGTTCCCCTTGTGAGTGTGTGTGTGAGATCTTTTTTTCTGTGTGTCTTTTGTCGCCCTCCAGCAAATCTGGCTACTCTCTTCATTTCACTTTATGAGTTTGTTCACTTGCTTCACGCCCTCTTCTTTAATTTGTTTGGCTTCCTGTTGATGTTTATGGTGAAGATGACCCTGATAATGACAGAGAAGAGCTCAATATTATGGGCAACATTATGAAACAGTGATTAATCCCAGTTTTACAAGAATCCCATGTAATTATTTCATTGCACTGTTTGCATATCGTGTCAACACTGTTAAGGCGCTACATGGAGATGATTAGCAACAATAAATCACAGAGGAGACTGGCCGTGTTTTAGATTAGTTGAGTTTGCGGCCATGATGTAATCTGTGTCATTGATTGCTTTATGGCACCAAACAGGAAGAGAGCACTGTTCCTCCAGCTCAGCTTATTGAAAGTTGAGTTTCTCACAGAGGCAGATGTAAATAAAATAGAGCCCAATGGAAGAATGACTCCCAACATTGCTGTCATCTTGAACAAAGTGAAAGGAAAAAAATCACTAATCTTGACTGGTGGAAGTTGAGAGAGCAGGATTCCCTTTTTTAATATGAGCCAGTGCAGCTTGCAGGAAACGTGGTCTTTGTGTCCACCACATTTTCTTCAGAAGTAATGACTACAATCAAAAGTGCCTTGCAGAGTTTTTTTTTCTAAATAAACAAAAGTTATGTTTACATTCAATTTTACCCAAATGCAATGTGCACATTTGAGCTAGACTGAATATAATATTCATCTATTGCAGCTATATCGTATCGCTGCATATGTTGGTTATTTGGGTAACATTGTATATATATATGTAAAATTCAGTGTTGGTCAGGGTAAAGCGAGTATAGTGTGTAAAGACTAGAGGTCAAAAACTTTACAGAGCAACTGTTACCTATGTATTGATATTTATAGTACTACATAAAGCACTATTATCAACCAGGGATGTCCCGATAAAGTTTTACTGTTACTCAGTCCGATCTGATACCTTTCACACATTTGGATTAAATATGCGTCTGACACATCAAAATAACAGCTGTAGCCTACAAAATCCGACACACCTTATTTTCCACAGGCTGTTTGTTTCAAATACCAAAGAGCCTTATTTAAAGTATTAAGTTTCAAAGCTTAAATTATTGATGTGATATGAAACTGACAGTCGGCTAGAGAGGCAGAAATTATCACGCTGTTGGATTTGTGTCTCCCCCCCCCTTGCTTGTGGTTGCTGGTGTGTTTTCTTGTGTTCTTCCTTGGCAGGCTGATTTGCAGGTAGAGATGGGCGGAGCTGTCGGGCCTGATGCCTTGCACCTAGACAGGCGGGGCGGAGGTTATTTAGGCTGGCTCCCCATTTTGTCTGTCTTTTGTTTAGCATCTACCCATTTTGGTTTGGTTTTCTCCTTTTTCTTTTCTTCCACCACATCAAATGTACAGTCAACACAGCACCCACCACCAATTTACAGACAACAGAGACTCATTTATTGTGTTGCTTTTTTCTAAAAATCCTGTTTAAATGACTTTAAACCTTGTGTGGACTCTCGCTCACTGAGCCTGGGCTGTGATAGATTTGTCGGAGCTGTGATTGTGTGGTGTTAACAGAGTGGAGCTTCTTCCCTTACAACAATTAATCACTGAACTAGGATTAATTAGCAAGAGCTGATCTTATTTGCTGTGGGCCACATTTTACATTTTAACCGGTGAAAGTGACGCTAAAATGAGAAGTCTACATGAATGTTTTATACACCGCTTTTTTGCAAATTGTAATTAGTGTTGCAGTTTTAGTGAATCAGTGTATTTTGCCAACCTCAGTGTCTGAACTCTGGTCACTCAATGCAAACATTTTCATGCTGTCATTGCCTTCTCTTGTTGTTTTTTACATGTAGATTTTGACAAGTGCTGAGCCCCTGAGAGGTGACGCAGACACTTCCTGCTGCTACTGTGTGCTGGTGACATTTACTGATAGCACTCTGTTGCTGTCTTTTCTCAGCTGCAGCCCTCCTCTGATACTGTCCAGACACACATGCACATACTGCTGCCTCATGGTGCAGCGACTCTAGTTACTCCCAGAATTAGCATCAGATATTAGACAGATTGATTGTTATTAAATGCATGTTTGCATTTTTCTGTCTGTCCATTCTTTCATTAATCCCTTTGTTTAACCGTGACTCAGGAATCATGGGATTCACGCATGATCAAGTGTTTCTAAGCACAATCAAACATCTTGATTGCTTCATTCTGTGGTCTTGCTGGAGCCAGACAGCAAAACCCGTCCTCTCTGTATGTGTGTGTATTTCGCTGTCAACGCGGATCTGCGTGTGCACCTCTGGACCCCTAATTATGTTTGTGTGAGTCTGATTGAAGGCCTTGTCGACTTTTCTCATGCTGCTAATGAGTGCGAATCTGGCATCAGATGCTGACGAGTGTGAGAAGAGGTCTGGTCACATACACACATACACACACTCCCTCAGTGTGAAGGCAGAGTTAAAATGCAAGACAGCCCATGTGGCAATGTTTTCAGTCCGCCGTGTCAGTTCAGACCAAACCCATTGAACCACAGCAGCACAGCATCACTCTGTGTGTATGTGTTTGTGTGTGTGTGTTGGCCTGTTAGCGCTCATATTCAAAACACATCCTTAATGATAGTTGGTTATTCAGCATTTTTAGAGAAGTTTTGAGGTTGTTGTGTTGTTTACTGTTTGACTCTGGCTTTTTTCCCCTCCCCTGACATTTCATTTTTTATGTGTGTGTGTGTGTGTGTGTGTTTTTTTTTTTTTGTCAAGGATTTTTTTTTTAGGTAGAAGTAAGTGAACAGACAAAGGAAAGGAAGAAAGGAAGGAGGACAGGAAATGCAAAAAGAATGGAAAGGAGGAGGAAATCCTCTCTTTGAGGAAATGTGTCTATGTGAGTTTGAGTTTGTGAATGTTGGTACCACATTTGTGACTACCTCTCTCTGATTTTTCACACGTACCGGATTATTGTCACGTCCGCTCTGTCAGACAGAAAACAGTTGCAGTGACATGTGAGAAAAGGAAGCGTATGAAGCATTCAAAGATGAATGGAGCTAGAAACAGGACGTCCTAAGTCATAAAGAACACTGGAATTCTTTTGGGTGTGATTGAGGTTGAAATGATTTGATGGTAATTTGTCTTACGAGGTAAAGATGAAAGAAAGTGAGCATGTTGATTCTGTTCACTGTACCTCTGCTCTTTTTAATGCCATCCAGTCCACCTTGGTTTCCTTCCTCTCTCACTTGTGCCTTATCTTAGTATTTAAGTTAGCCTTCACTCCCTGTCCACACTTTAGGCCGTTAACCATGAACTAACCCTTTGTCAGAGATGCATTTCCCAGCATCCTGTGGGAGATGGCGCTGTCAACCCCATCCTGTTCCACTTCCTGTCCCTGTCGCCATCCTCCCTTACAACCCAGACCCCTGACCATACGCTCTCGGACCTTAGAGGAAAAAATGCTCTTAATCGGACAGCTGTCACCTCCCTCAGATTGTTCCCTCTGAATGCAGTGTCAGTGGCCACAGGAAGTGACACGTCTCTCACCGCTGTTTCCTGCCCGACTGGAAAAGTAGAACGGCGGTGATGAATTGGCCCGCGGAAAGGGATAGTCAAAAGGTTTCCGGATGCTTTGCAAGTTATGATTAAGGCAAACAATGTGAGCAGTGGTGTGGAGAGTTGTTCACACACATGATTACCTTCTTCACTGCCTTTAAACATAATGTAGGTCAGAGGTGATTTGATACAGACTTCAAATGACGCAGGAGACACGTGTGGTTGCAGGCAACATCGCGATTTTAGTCTCTCTGATCAAGCCTCTTTCTCCTATCTTTTACAGTTCAGTGTTGCTCTCTGAGTCCGAGTGATGTTCACGAAAGCCCTCTATAATCACATCAGACGGACAAAGCTCTTTGCCTGCTTGAGGACTGGAGGGGAGAGGACAAGATAAAAACTTTATTGATCCCACATAAGGGAATTTCACTTGTTAGAGCAGCTCAAACAGTGATAAAAAAAGAAGCAAGAAAAAAACAAGATAACAAAAGACCAAAATAAGACTATATACACTTTATACATCTTTCACTTAAACAGATATGACCAAGATGGATAATTGCACCTATAATTGTAATACACGTATGATTCTAAAATAAATACTGTGTATAATTATAGTTGCACAGAAATGGGATTTCTCAGGATACAAGCATGAACTACACAGGATAGTTGCATGGAGCAAAGTGAAAACAGTTGAGAGACGACATGGAGGAAAGCCAGAGGGGACTGAAAAAGGCCAAGACGTACAGGAAGAATGTGGTGAAAGGATGATGCAGAGACACGTGGCTAAATTTAAAGACAGTGTGTTGAAGGGGTGAAGAAATCCGCATCTGAAGTGTTGAGCTGGAGTCTCAGGGCGAAGAGTTGAAGAGACTCCTCACACAGGACTGTTAGAGCTGCACATGCACATACCTAATTAAAGACAGAGAAATGTGCACATGAAACTGAATCAACAATGGATGGATGTTGAACTTTTACTCGAAATTTCATTTGAGTGCTTGCAGCTAAAGCAGGCCATGTTCTCCTTCACCAAACGGACTCACATCAGATTAAACCTGAGCGTTCTTTAGGCTTGATTGCTCAGCGGCTAAACCCTACAAAGGATCTGTTTCAGAAGTGTGTGTGCGTGTGTGTGCGTGTGTGTGTGTGTGTGTGCGTGCCCGTGACCCCCAGCCTGATAGCTGAAAGGGGCCTGAGGACCCGTCAGAAGAGGGTGCGGGCTGCTGGCAGATAGCATCCGCATCACCGTAGCAACCCTGGTGTTTGGAGGTTAGCGGTTAGCGGCCCCCTTGAATGCACCACTCCCCCCCTCACACACCCCTTTCTTTGTGACAGGTTTTTCGATTGGCCAACGTGTGTGTGGGCTCCGCACGCGTGCAGTGAGGCGGTTCAGAGGTTGCAGAGTGTGTGTGTCAGTGTGTATAGTCTTTCCACTGATGTTAGCAGCGCCATGGTACTTTTGGGGGCCAAACTCTGCACTATGTCTGTAGCAGTGTAGTGATCATATAGCATCATGCCTGTCAAAGGGATCAGGATTTGTAGCCGGAAGCAGAGGAGGAACCCATATGCAGGTAGGCGTGTGTGATTTCAAATAATTTTGTACACACTCACACGTGTTCACAACTAGAAGACTGGAAGAACAAAACAGCTGAGGGTGAGACATGGAGCTAAAATAGGGAGGGAAATGTGTGAAGAGCGTGAATTGGAAAAGGAGAGGAGGGAGAGATAGAGACAGAAAGCTTGTGGTAATGATCAGTGTGTAGACTGTGGGCACGCTTTGTTCAGGCTGGTGGTCTGCTGGGATGACCTGCTGAAGAACAGAGCTGGACTGTGGGACTAGTGGGCAGAGGAGTGAATGGATATAAATGGAGAGACAGATGGACTTGTCTCTGCAGGTGACTTTGTATTTTAACTCTCTAATTTATAGTGTGCTAACATGTGATCTAAACTATTGTGTTTCTACCGATGACTGAGTTAGAACAAACTGGTCTAGCTGGCTCTTTGTCTCGAAGTTTGTGCAATGTAAGGTGAGTATGCATTGTGTCATAAGTGATGTTAATAGTCTGGAGCTTGGATGTTAAAATAGACTCTAACGATTATTGAGGGCTGTTTCATTTTCCAGCAGGCTGTGTAGCCTTTAGTCCAATCTGGACAGGATGATGATATTACAGTAACACACTGTGACTATTTTCCAGCCACCATTTAATAATTTAACCCATATTATTGTATTATTAATTAGGGGGTTTCATATTGTTAAACACATGACACACGACACCTTCTTCCAGCAGCTTTCACACAACTTTCCATTGAGCAGTCTAAACAAAAGAATTGAAATTTGTATTTCAGTTATGCATTCATTATTTTACTCATAACTTGACAAAATTCAAAAAAGCTTTTCTATTCAGCTCTGTAATACATGTTTATTACATACATCTAGCCTAACATTTCCAACATTTAATGTGTAGCTGCTCTTGAATTTCTGCTTTACCTATGGAGAATATGGAAACACACTACCTGAAGAACAAGTTAAAAATAAGACTTTACTCTAGTAATGTTATACTTATATTATGGAAAACACGCTCTTTGGTTAAACCAGTTAGGTGTGAACACAGTTTCATGACTGAGCAGTGGTGATTGTCTTCAGTGTAGCAGGTGGAGAGGAGGTTTTACTGATTGAGCAGGTTCTTGCTCACACACACACACACACACACACACACACACACACACACACACACACACACACACACACACACACACCTCCCTTCCCCAACACACTAACCACATATCCAAGGCAGTGTTGCAGTAGTATTCATCAACACATTTCTCTCACACTCATCACATTCTCCCCAGCTTTTTTTTTTCTATTTTAACCCACATTACCAGCCACTCTGCATTTTTCTCAGTGTGATTTCATTTCATCATTTTTTTTTTTTTACCTTTCTTACATACAGTTTCTTTTAACAGTCTTCCATTGTCTAATTTTCTGGTCAGTTCTGTGTTTTCTTTCCCCTGTTTTTCTCCCTCCTGGAAAGTTAAGTGCTAGCAGGGATTGTAATGGAATCAAGTGCATGAGCTCATGGTGAACTACCATATTCGAAACATTTTTTATGAATGGAAATTGCTTTGTAAGGCATAATTTGAAATGAACTGCAATGGCTTGAAATGAAATATTTGACAACTTTTAGCTACAATTTCAGATTCACTCTTCTCAAATCAAATTGAGCTCCGTTGGATGCAGATTAGCAAAGATTCAAACCAACCAAGAGAATGTGTTGTTGCTGCTGATACTAGATTTAGACTTTCCTCTGTATTATTTCTTCTTCTTCTTCTGTACTTTATTCAGCATTTATTGATTTATTAACCTGAGAAATATGTGACCATTTGCTAATTCTTTCTAACATACTCTCAAAGACAATATATTTAATATTTGACCTCATCAGATTGATTGATTTTTTTTTCTGCTTATTCTGAATTTGATGTCAGCAACATGTTTCAATCAAGTTGGGACAGGAGCAACAAAAGACTGTGAAAGTTGTGGACTGATCCAAAAACACGTGTTTGGATCATTCCACAGGTAAACAGGTTCATTGGTAACAGGTGATAGTATCATGATTGGGTATGAAAGGTTCATCCTGGAAAAACTCAGTTGCTCACAAGGATGGTTGTTGATGTTGTCGAATAACGGTTAGTTTGCAAATGATTGCATTCTGTTTTTATTTACATTTCACGCCACCTTTTGTAGAATTAGGGTTGAAACAGTCGAATCGATATGTCTTTAGTTCCAGGTCTTTTATGCACCTCTGTATCAGTCACGTTGTGTCTGAAGCTCTTTCTTCATGTCCTCCCTCAGCTTCTCCCTCTCTCTGTTCCTCCTCCTCCTCACGTCGGTCTAGATGGCCTTGGTGAGCACTGACTCATACACTGCAGTCGTGAACAGAAGGTTTTGTTGGCAAAAAAAATTCTTCCTCCTCTCTCTTTCTGAGAGTATTTGGATGGTACTTTTTGATAAGTATCACTGCAGGTTTTAAAGACCGCGTCGATGCGTGTAAACGTGAGCAGGAACGAACACACACACACACACACACACACACACACACACACACACACACACACACAGTCTGCTATGACTGACACTGAAACATGTTGCATCTCACTGCCAGTAAACCAACATTTCCTCTTTCTCCACAGACATTATTCACTGGATACTTAAATGCTTGTCAGCTGTATCACTTCTTTTTTTTTTCAACGTCCTGACAGCTCACAGATCTATTTAGGCTTCTCATTAAATGTCAATATGTTGTAACACATACATTAAAACAAAACTACTTACAAACAAGTTCTGTAACTGATGGTAACACTGAGGGATTTTATTCACGTTTTCCATCCTGAAAATAAAATATTTTTTAAATAACTTTAATTACCAGACACCAAAAATTGTCCTTGCAAGTAGGTCAAGACAGCTGACACACACACTGATACTGATATATCTGCAATGTTGCTATTTTGGAACATCTAAAGTCTCTGCAAAATGATGTTTTTCCGGATTTCAATTTGAGTGTAAGGAGAGGGTGAAGATGAAGTCCTATGCCAGCACTATATAGGACTGTATATCTAGAATAGGGCTGAATGATATGCAAAAAAAACTGCAATTATTTTCACAGATGTTGAGATATGAGTCATGATTTTAGTGGGAATTTTTGCATTTAATTTTCACTGACTAAAATCTGAAAATGATGATGATGTGATTTTTGCTGGGGTCTGTACCCAACAGACTTGTTTGGCTGTGTCAGGAGAATGTGATTTGTAGCACCTGTGCCACAATTTACCTTTATCAATAGTCTATGGACAAAGGTGTCTGCCAAATGAAACTAATGTACTGTTGTGTTTCTCTCCTCTTCTGTCCTCATGGTTTTGTCCTGGGACCTCCACCTGACTTCTGCCCCGCCCCTCTATGACCCTGCCTGCACAACCCAACAGGTAAGTGCTTTAATTTGATGCTCTGATGTTTGATTTTTTTTTTTTTAAATTTACAACACAGCACAGTTTTCTCTCAAGCTCCAGGTGTCATTTCAATATAATTACTTCACCTGCTGCCTTTGTTTTTAGTAACTATCTTTGTCTCTCCACTGTAAACAATTTAAGCTCCCTATCAACTGTCATAGTCTCATGATTTATAGATTTGTTTATGAAGGGTGCACCTTAAGTAATGTGGTTAAACGAGGCCAGCTATGTTGTGTGCATGGAGTGGGTTCATTCTGCGTGCAAAGGTGTGTTTCTCAGGTAGTGGAAATGGCCCCAGGCTTGTGTCCTCATGATGTGAGAAACTGAAATAGTGCCCCGTGTACGTGTGAGATCATTAACCTCAGTGTTTTGTCAATGCCATACCATGCAGAGCCCACAGACGCCGTCCTGTTTTCCTCTCTCCGTCTTTGTCTAACTCAAACACACACACGAATCCACAGTCGCACACACTCGGAGCGCCTTTGCTAACCACCCACAGAGACTCTGGTTCCTTCGGCTTGGCCATAAAGTGTTTTCTCACTGCAGCGCGCTGACCTGCTCTCACACCCCTGTGACCCATATCGCTTCTCTTCACACTGGTCCTCTTTCTCTCCCTGCAGCTACAGCCGACTCGTCCAACCCGTCCGACCGACCGACCACTTAGTTCGCAAGATTTACAAGCCGTTTTTATTATTCTAACAGGAAAAAAAAATGTTGTTCTAAGGAAGGGGAACCTCCACTTCTGGGTCTCTTAAGGGTTTGTGGAGTGCAGAAAAGGTCAAAAAGGTGTTGGGAACATCTATTTCCACACATTTTGTTGCTGTGAATTTCAGTCTAGGCATTAATCAACATGACTGTAAATGTTTGAGGTGAAATTGCAAGAGACCAGATGTTGAATCAGCCAGTAAAAAAACAATAGCTACATATTATTGTGGTCAGGTCACGATAACATTATCATCATCAAATCATCATCTGTGTAAATGCTTCCAAATCTGAAACAAGCTTCAGAAAATGAAAGTAGGAATTGTATTAACCAGTGTGTGGTTGCTGTGTTGGCATTAGTTTTCAGTCAACTGAAGATGAATTGAATATTGTTTCAAGCTTTTAAGAAGATTGGCTTTGAGTAGCATTTTGAAGATGCCAATGAGGTTAATCAATAAGCAATGATTTTGGACAGCTGATTAAAAATTTAAAAAGCAGTTCAAGTAGAGTAGATTATCTTAATTCGTAAAGAAGTCACCTGGGTCACGAATGTGTCTTTTTTTTCCAGAGAGAAAGCTGATATTCTACCATAGACTTATATCTGTTTTATGTGTGTGTATGCAGATGTGGGTGTGTGTTTCCAGGTGTAGGTGTGTATGAAGGACTGTAAAGGTTCTCCTGGGGTTTCTTCTTTTAAAATGAGGTTAAACGTGTGTGTGTGTGTGTGTGTGTGTGTGTGTGTGTGTGTGTGTGTGTGTGTGTGTGTGTGTGTGTTCACATTTGTGTGTGCTGTAGCACTGTAGGCTACATTCAGACTCATCTGTGTCTCTACATATTATTAACTCTCCTATTCTCAACTCATTACAGGAGCCTTTGGGCAGGAATTAGATGAACTCTGTTCTCTCTTTCCTCCCTTTCTTGTAGGAATGTAAAGTGCTTGTGGAACGCAGGATGTCTTTTTGTGGCTTTCGCGATCGCCACAAAATAGAAATCAATAAATCTAGAAGCCCTTAAGCACCTCTATGTAGAAATAAATATTTGTGGTTCAACGAGCAAGAATCAGAGGAAATTTAATTAACCTGCAACATAAGGAGTGTGTTAAGCAACAACTCAACTGTCATCGCTTATTAATTTCAAATATTGCTTAATCCTGATTGGTGCTCGGAAGCAGGTGACGTCGCTTTTTTCTGACTGAGACATGAGCACATAAAATCTCAGATAAGTAGCTGATTGAGCTAATTCAGTCTTATCAAAATGTCAGTGACAAAACAATTAATCTCTTAGTTGTGAGGCAACTGTCTCTCATGTGGGTAAACCTGCCCCTACGTCCTGGTGCTTTAACGATGGAGTGACTGATTGTCTAGACGAGTGGGAGTTGGAGAACTTGTCCCCAGGATCGCAGCGACACAGAGCGTGCCACCAACACTAACTATATTTACACTTTTGGCTGTACCCTTCACTTGACTATGTGAGTCAGTGTTAGAATATGGTCTACTGGCTTTACAGCTGGACTTTTATTAAGGGTCTGAACACTGTGGAGGCCGCTGGTATTATCCAGGAGTTGTTAAAACATCACTTGTCTCGCTCCACTAATGGAGGGGTGTTGCTTGAAAAAAACAGCCGATAATTTGCCAAAGAATAGACGACGTTCCCTTCTTCTTCGCCATTTATTGTCTTAATCTTTTTATCAGCAGCTTTGAGGGATTTTGGTTTGTATGCTGTTATTTTCACGTGTTGGCAGTAGACTATTCATTTCTCTGTGTCTTTCTCCATTGGAGCAGTTGGTTCATCTTCTCCTCTCCAAGCTGTTTTTGGCAGTCACCAGTGTGTCACATGCAGCCAGGACTTAATACCGAAGGGTTTTTCCTGGCTTTCACAGAGCCTGAACTGTAACCTTAGGGTGGTGGATTTTTCATGAGATTACACAAGTGAAGTCTCAACACCACCATCATGCTTAATCCGTGAAACATTTGAAGTACAGTTTAAAGCTGTATCTTTAAGATGTATCTTTAAGATGTATATTTTGTTGCTTTGGCTCCGCTCTCCAATATATTGGTAACTGCTGCTGCCAATAACTGATTACAGTATTATACATTTTCACCATGAACGTAAGTGAACAAAAATGTTTTCATCACAACCTATTACAAAGAGCTGACAACTATTATTATTATTTTAAAATTTTATCCAGGACCAATCCAAAAATGTACTTGAAATGAAATTCATTGTACCTTGTTAATGATTTTCTTCATATTGCTATTTATCACACGAGGATCAGTTTAAATCAATTTCTGAAAAATATGTAATTTTATAACTATTGAGTTGCATAATGGGAATTATATAAGGGACTGATTTTAAAGAAAAAAACTGTCCTCACAACTTAATGATGAACCAGTGCAAAACACAAATGCACAAAGAACAAACTGACATAAGTTTATCAGCCTTTACAAAAACAAATGCTGCATTTGCTGCATGAACAGCACAATAACTGCAGTATATCCCCCAGCTGTTAAAATACTACTACTGTATTCAATTGAACATGTGGATTTTTCTAAATATACTCTATATTTGGTGGCAGCAACATGTTTTTAAACAAGTTGGGACAGGAGCAACAAAAGACTGAAAGTTGTGGACTGATCCAAAAACACCTGTTTGGATCATTCCACAGGTAAACAGGTTCATTGGTAACAGGTGATAGTATCATGATTGGGTATGAAGGGTTCATCCTGGAAAGACTCGTTCACAAGCAAGGATGGAGAGAGGTTCAGCACTTTGTCAAACACATGGTTGTATGAAGGAGATTAATACATGGGCTCTGGAAACACTTCATAAAACCTTCAGTAATTTACATTTAGTCATTTACAAATGATTGCGTTCTGTTTTTATTTACCTTAAAACAGTCTCCAGACTTTTTGGAATCGGTCATTACTCAGTACCTGAGAAACCTTTGGACACAGTTAGAGGCCCTGGAGCAGAAGAAGTGGAACTTGAGATGCAATGAAAAAATACACAATACCTGTCTTGCATGGGGCTTCATTTCATGTTTTCATTTTCTTTTGTTGGAAAAACAGTAACTGAATACTTGCTGCTGTTATGATGGATGTAAAGTGTGCAGTTTGAGCAGATTCATCTACCAGTCCTTTGTTGTCTGCCAGCTCCAGGAGGGGGTCACTTGACTGGATTTGCACAGATGGACACACGCTAGTGCAAGCACGTGCAAGTCAGGACAAGTATATGTCAACACATATACAGAGATAACTGCGTGAAATGTGCACCCAGACACACGGACGCCTGTGACAGACACACACACCTGTGAGCAACCTCCCAGACACATGCAGACAGACAGACAGACAGATAGACAGACAGGCATGAAGACCAGATATACACAAACACACTCACACACACACAGCGGGAAAGTCCCTACTGTGCACCGTGGGTGGGTGGCCACGACCAGTGGCCTTTGGCTGTGAGTCCGAGGTAGGCTGAGAGTTTGTGTTTCACCCCCTCAACGCTGAGACACAAAGACAGGCTGTGTTTGAGAAATGAGAGATTAGACGAGGAGGAGAGAGGTCCAGGAAAAGGGGAGAGACGACAGGGAGGCATGTTGAAACTGTGATTTCTGGGATGTGTCAGTGAGATTTGAGATCAACAAACAAAAGACGAGCGAGTCGAGGAGGAAGGAAACAGAGATAGATGAGACAAAGAGACGTGGAGGGATGGAGGGGGACAGATGGGGAGAAGGAAAGAGGGAGAGAAATGGAGGGTGGCCAGATGGAACTCCACTCTCAAACTTTTGACAGCTCGTGGGAGGAATATCTTTGGGGAGCCCTGTTTCTGATTGATGTGTGTGTGTGTGTGTGTGTGTGTGTGTGTGTGTGTGTGTGTGTGTGTGTGTGTGTGTTTGCGTACGTGCGTGTTTTGACAGTCTAGCGTCGTTCAGCAAATATGAACTCCCTTTTTGTTTATATTAGCCTGTGTGGGTGTGTTCCACTCAGACGCTCTATTTTGAGGTGATCTATTGTGTGTGTGTGTGTGTGTGTGTGTGTGTGTGTGTGTGTGTGTGTGTGTGTGTGTGTGTGTGTGTGTGTGTGTGTTCTTCCACCATTACACCCGTGGTTTGTCTGTAATGTGCCTTGAAACCCCAGAGTGTAACGGCTGGAAGTCGGCGCTGCCAGCTGGTCTGGCCGGCAACTGCTGATCTGGATTCTGCTCTTAAATCCCTCGCTAACGGTTCGACTTGCTTTGCGAGCCGTTCTTGGATCAGAAGTAAAGAGAGTAAGCCAGCGGGGGTGGAAAGAGGTTGCAGACAAGAAATGTGTATGTGTGTGTTTGTGTGTGTGTGTGTGTGTTGGTAAATGAAAGCTGGTCTCAGTCCAGCTTTTAAAGGAGGCTTGTGCTGGGTTGATGTGCTGCTATGAGCCAGGATAAGAGGGATGAGCTCGGAATAACGGACGATTTTGCGTGGTGTGTGTGTGTGGGGGTGTGTGTGTGGGTGTGTCAGACAGCTCACAGCTGTAGAGGGCAAAACGCCAGACCCACAGTCAGCCCCCTATTGTAACGGTAATGTTCAGCCCGCCGTCTGCTCAATCAGCATATTTTACTCTGTCTCTCGCTGTCTTTTTGTCTTTTGTGTCTCAATCACTTTCTCTCTCTCTCTCACTCTCTGCTCGTCATTTCTCCTCTCCCTCCTCTTTTCGAACTCCCATCTCTCTTTCGCACTTCATCACTTTCACTTTTATGTCTCCTTTTATCCCTCCACATTTGCCCTCCTCCTCCCTAAATCAGTGTTAATACCAGCGCTGAGTGTTTCTGGAAGAGCTGCACACACACACGCACACGCACACGCACACACACACACACACACACACACACACACACAGGCATGATGGGCCACACACACACTCCAGTGCAGTGCAAGGCTGCTGCTACTGTTACTTCACACATCCTGGTTTTTATTAGAGTTTTCCTCTCACTTGTGTGCTCGTTAAAAGGCTTTATATATGTAAACACATGGCGTATAATACTCACACCTCTTTGAAAGCCCTAAACTTGCACATGCTTTTTTTTTTTTTTTTAAAAAGCACCTTTGCTGGCGTCCTCCTGTCAGACACAAACACACTATCACACAAAGGGAGAGGCTTCAGCAGTAGAATGTGGCACCTGTAGTATGCAGGCCCCAGTGGGGTTTTGTGGGCACGTTGCCAGGTTGGGCTCCTGGTGGGTTGCCAGGCTGGCTGTCAGCACATGAGGCTAACATTGTCTTCGCTCCTGTTTGCCCTCTCCCCCGGGAGTCCAGTTGAATTTTGTGAAGAAATTAATCTCAAACTGTAAAAATGAGTGTCTGTTTTTATTTTTTTAAAATTAATGATATGCAGTATTAATTTATGGCCTAGCTAATAAAAATTGGAGGAATAAGACTGTCCTTTTTGCATCAGAACAAATAATCAAATACATCTGAAATACATCAATTATATGGTAAAATACATACTAAATCTGGAGTATAAGCAGCTCCTATGCATGCATTCACACACCATGAGATACAGTATGTGCTCACGTTTAGTTGAGAGAGTTGAGTAAGTCGGATAGTTAGACATTAAGGCAACAGGTCTTATGAATGGCTTTTCTTTAGCACTGGCTCTGCTGGAATATCACTGTGGGAGGTCGCTGTTGAACACACACACGTGTGTTTTGTCAGCATGGAGCTTGCTGTTTTCACAACACTGCACATGGATTTTACACAACAACAATACACACACACTTGAAGTCATATGTGCAGGGAGGACATATACACACACTTGCTTACATAGAGTATCTCCAGGAAGTGCACTCAAACCAGAATCATCTTTAAAACCAAGTGAAATTCAAAGACTTCATGGTGTGTGTCTGTGTGTGAGTGTGTATATGTGCATGTACATGGGTCCATATTGGCATTTTTACTGTGTTTGAGTCTGTATGCATGTATGAGCCTGTGCAGTAAATCTGTACATTCTTCCATCCTGATCGGTGCTTCCCCCAAAACAGCTGCTTGTCAAACTGATGTCACCACTCGGATATGAATGAGAGAAAAAAACAGTCACGTGCGCCCACACGCTTTCTCAACGGCTCTACCTATGAGATTTAGAAACAGGTTCAGCCACCTGTCAGAATTATGCAAGCCCAGTTCAAATACTGTTGCAATGGCAAACATTGTGCCCAGCAGTTCATAAATACTCTCAGCAGGGAGCAGTTTTTGATGGATTTAAAATGTTTATTACCCATCCTGACTGTGTTTTTAAATTTGACTTGATTAGTGGATGCTCTTTATCAGTGTGTACATTGTGTTATTTGCATGGTGATATGCACGTTTGTTGGTTTACACAGGGTGAAATACTTAACTCGTTTCCTGCTGGGTTTCAGATTTCCTAATGTGCTTTAGAAAATCATTTTCTACAAGTCATATGTGTTTAGTATTCAGCTCTATAGAGGCTTAAAGTAAAGGTTACATTAAAGTGGATATGTAACCCTAAACTCACAGTAATTCTTCTCACTTCACGTGCAAATTTTCACACATCGCCCACAGTCCTATTCTTCTATACGTCAAAATTCACCATCTGTGCATGATTTTGTGAATACCATAGTCTGCGTGAAATCCTCAATGCATATGCAAACCACATCTGGCCTCAGGTCTGCTGGAAAAGCTGCTCCGCTCAGCCATGACTGATCAGGAATGCACAGTCGACCGCACCCTTTCTCCCCTTCAACCACTGGATGCAGGCCTGTCGGGTGTGTGTGTGTGTGCGTGTGTGTGTGAATGCCCTGCTCAGATTACCGGAGTTCATTTGTCTTGTAAGCTATAGTGCCACTCCTTTCTCAAACTTTTATCCTTTTCATGCTAAAGTATCACCGCAGTCTCTTCGTCCTTTCCTTCAGTCTCTTCATCTCTCGGTCACACAGACTAACATAGACGAGTTGTCTCACCTCGTAAATCTACAGCATGAATGCAGGGAGGCTTATGACTGCTACACATATGAACATACTGGAGGACGTACACGCTCGAGCCCTTGTGGACTTGGCTGTTTAAACAGATGTGGCTCAAACACACACCCAGTCTGTGCTTCCTTGTCCTTTGTCTTGACGAGGGTGCATTTCTTCGTAAAGTATGTGTGTGCATGCAGGAAATAAATCTGGTTTGGTGCCCAAAAGTTGAAATACAGACAGTTTGTGCACCAAACAAATGTGACTGACTTATAGCCGTACTTAAGCTTGGAGTCAGCTGCCGCTTTGGGGTCAGGGGTGAGAGGTCAAAGGTCAATACCTGCTTCACTTTTCTCTTTGTCTCTTTGGATAAACCGCACTCACACATGACTCTTAGATACACACATGTACACACACACATTCTTAATTGCATACGCACAGGAGGGGTGTGTGAGAGTGGGGCTCCTGGCTAAGTCGGCAGCTTTTACCGGAGAATAATAGAATTAAGTAACACACACACACACAGTGCTTTCTGCTGGAATAATAGATGTTGGGATAATGGAGCACGTGGCCAGAGGAATGAGGGGATTTGTCTTCAAACCAGAGTGAATTGACAAGAGTTGACTCCAGGGGTCTGGACCGGCTTAGGCGCTGTCTAAAAACTCCACACAGGGCCCTCTGTATTTGTGTGTGTGTGTGCGTGTGTGTGTGTGTGTGTGTGTGTGTCCTCCAAGGGGCTGCTCCACAGAGGCCAAATATAGGCCTTGAATGTTTGAAATAGCAGCGTTATCCCTGACTAAAGATTGCTATCTTTGCACACACACACACCCATAAACACACAAATTCACTTTATTCCCTCCAGGCCATGAGATAGTGTTGTTTACTGACTGTAGTGTGATAGTTAAGTGTTCGGCATGTACGTACAAACACACAGATACACAGTTTTTCCGCCTCATTTAACTTTTCAATGAAGACCCAAGGCTTCACTGACCAGCACAGGAGACTTGACTCCTCAGTGAAATTTCAGTCTGATGGTGTCCCCATGTGGTCAGACAGAGTAAATACACTTCTAGCAGGGCAATTTTGAACAAGTTGACAGTTCATGTTTATTGATCATATTGAACAGTAGCAGATATTTTTAAACAAATGTAGGTGTTAAATTTTGGCACTTAAACTAGCTTAAAAAATACATTAGACACACATTAGTAACAAAATGCATTATAACCATCTCTGTTTTGTCTTTGTGGTCCTTGAGGTAAGAAATGAGCTGCAAAACTCGTAGGACACCATGTCAATGTAAAGAATCACAAACCTATCATGACCACAGCTATCAGTGATGTTCATTGTTGATTAATCTGTTGATTGTTTTCTCAATTAAGTTAGAAATTAGTGAAAAATGACCAGAATCCAAGGTGGCATCTTCCAGTTCCTTTTTGAAAATCTGACCATCGGACCAAAACCCCAAATTATTCAGTTATTATATATGACAATGAAAAGCAGTAAATTGAATGTCTGAAGCTGGAATCAGAGAATGTTGGCAAATGACTGAAATACTAATTTGCTAAATCAAAATAATTGCTAAATCCTCTTCTGACCATTGATTAATTGATTAATAACTTAACCTCTACAAATATTAAAATCAATGCTGGATTGTTTCTAATAGCAATATTTTTTTTTTTATTTACTAATGTTTAAGAATATCCACAAGAAGTCAGATACTTCAAACATCCAGAGAGAATCAGGGGCCTTCAGTGAGACTGTCCATGACCACCAGAGGGCTGCTAACCCTATCCTGCCCCCTGGAGGTACTGAAGTTGCTCAGCACCTAACCTGACAAAGTGACATTTTATACTGTGTGACTCAGTTCTTCCTCGCCCTCCTTATCTATTATCATGTGGATTAGTCACTTTCATTCTCTTCTGCTTCCTTCCAGACTGCGGTTTGATCAAGGCTGAGTTACATAAGAATGTGCTGTCTTCATTTGTACTGATTGTTTGTGTGAGTGTGTTGTGTGCTGTGTGTGGGCTTGTTTCGTCCATTGTACTGAGACACTCAACAATAATTATTAAGGTCACCCTCAGCCCACCCTCCCTACCTCCCATCATTCTTAGTGACAGTTTAAGTGCATCATGCCACCATGTGAGGTTAGTCTATAGACTCTGATGACCCTGTTGGGGCTCAGATGGCTAACTGAGTGAGTCGTCCTACACATATACACACACACACACCATCAGTACAAATGAATACAGCACAATTTTCAGCAGTTTTTCAAGCAACAGTGTCAAACGTTTGTTGGTTCCAGCTTCTTCAAGTCAATGATTTGCTGCTTCATTTATGATAGTAAATGAAGGTTTTGGACTGTTGGACAAAAGAAGCAATTTTCAGCATCACTTTGGGCTCTGGGAAACTGTCCTTGCCATACCACATAAATACACATTGAATTCAAAAAACAGAGCCTCTGTCAGCGTGAATGACGTATCACCTCTTTGCAAACCCTCATGGGAGTCTGAAGGAGTTGCCTAAGCCCCTCTGCCTCTTGCACTCAAGTTGCCACAAAACAATTTAATGTTGGTTTTTGTTCCCTGCTCAGCACGGTGCACTTTATTAATCCTATTAATGTAAATGAGGGCCAGAGGGCTGACAGCGAAGGACAACTGAAGGACGTCGTGAGAAAATGTGCGAATTCAGATTTTCCTTTAAAGCAGTTTTGAATGGAAAGTTGTGAAAAAATACAGTAAAGTTTTTCATATTTAGCCAAATGCATTTTAAGATTTTGAAATAAAATAGTTGATTTGCAGGGAGGGATAAGATGAAGATTACATTACATACATGTCTGTATAAGGGAAGGATATAATAAAGAGGAGCAGGATGAGGCAGTCAGACATGCTGCCAGTGGAGGTGAAGGCTAAGCCCCCAGGTTCAAAGAGAGGTCAGGGTTCAGAGTTCGTAGCAGGTCAAATAGTAGTCAGGAGGTGACAGCAGATAATGCTGTGTTTAGCGTTGTGTGAAGATAAGAATAGGATGCAACACACACACACTCAAGAAGGCAGTTTAAGGATGTGATACTACATCTAATCAGTGTCTGTGTATGTCTTTTCATTGGGGCATCAACATCATTTTTTGTTTGTTAACGTCACTACTCTCAGTTACTTCCTGCAACAGGCCTCACTTTCACATCCACCACTATCCTTTATTTATACTGTATATTATATGATAAAGTAACACCAGATCTTCAGGGTTCCCACGCTCATCTGGCAACACACATTATGTTATCTTGTTGATATTGTGCATGTTGTGATAGCAGTAAACATTAATTTAAACTCTCATGTAAACACATTCCATACTAAAATGATAAGCTTTAAATCTTCCCAAGAAAATGCAGCTTTTAAACATCCATTAATAAGTTTGATAAAGAAGCACTAACTTCCCAACATGTGTATTTGACAACTGTTGGTTGGTGGCTCACAGTAATGAGCAGGTCTGCTAAGTCAAAATCGTATCGTACTGAGGTATTTGCAGTACACAAATGCATGTGTGCATTTTACAAGTAAGTAAGGAGAAGAGGCCCTCATTACCGAGATTCCAACACCTCCTATAGGCACCTAATATAGGACGTAAAGCACACACACACACATGGGTTGAACATACTTTCCTTGACTTCCATCACTTCCCTGGAGCTTCACTGTAATTTAAACCGTGACTGACACATGCCCAACTTTGACCCTCAAACCACACCTAAACCACCCAGAGACTAATTCTAAACAGAATTAATTTTGCATGTGATTGCAGCGAAACCAAATCGGAGAAACCGGTTGTGTTCCCTAAAAAAGACACGCTGTCTCCAATCAACAGGTTTGGCTCGAAATGAGGCCCGAAATGTGGCCTTTTCACAAAAACCACACGTACACACACACACACATACACACCAGCTCCCATATAACTGTCACAGTAAACGTGGGGTGCTGTCGGGTAATAAAAGCCTTCCTCTGTGGTGCAGCTGAACCCCTGTGTTTAACTGGCTCTGTGAATGTGTTGCCACTGAGACACACACTGTGAAACTGTACTTACTGGGATTTGGAGTTTGGCAGACACACTCAGCCAAGGCTTTTGTCTTTTTTTAGGAGGGAGAAAAAAGACAATTGTGGACTCTTGGATGCACTAAATGCTACTTTTGTGTGTGCTCTCATGTGTTGCATCCAGGTACGTTTGGTTATCCACTATATTTAGCCTTTGTGTGACAGAGTCTGGTTAGTGGGTATTAATGTCAGGCTTCTGATTTCTGATTGGGTTACTCTCATGTCACCGTCTCCTGTGTGTGTGTGTGTCTGAATGTCGAGTGTGTGTACATGTGTGTACATGCACCAGGGTGAAATTTATACTTTTCACCTTTGTGATGTTTATTTAGCAGGATATATCATTTAGTTGGCTCAGCTAAGTTCTCCTTCATTTTGAGTAAAATTACAGGATTTAGCCTTTCAAACTCAGATGTTTTATCTTTGTAATCAGAGGTTTCAAAAGACTGTCTGCATCCACGTTGTCGTCTGTAGTAGCTGTTTCTGTTTCTTTTTACCCGCTTTCTGAGACATGTCACACCGTCATAACTATCTGCTATTAAACTCTGTGTTGTGTGTCTTTTTGATGCAGGAGTGTGTGAATCCACTTTATCTTCTAAAGCCCTTTAATATGATCTGATATCATGTAATTTAGCTTTAATTATAATAGCAGCTTACATTGAGTCCATCTCTGTCTGGTCTTGTGTTTATTTTGCCTCCTGTCTCCTTTCTTATCATATGTGAGAGGAATGTCCCAAACTGGCTTTGTGACCTGTGCAGCTTGTTTAGAGTCATCATCTCCCTGCTAATCACTGCCACATGCCTCTAATGATATAATCACGTGTTGGCGCCTTGCTGTCATACACTCGCTTCCTCGATGCTACGTGTTGCTTGAAGCCTGGTGTTGAAATGATGCTGTTGCAGATTAAGTTGTTGCTTAAACTCAACTTGTGTCCACCAGTAGAGAAATTTTGTATATAATATGAACACTCAACACACAATTCAGTACAGCTGCTGATAGCCTGTCGATTAACATTAAAAATTTACACCTGTCCCAAAAAAACCTGCACTGAAAAACAGACATATTTAGGGTTTAGTAGTTGGTAGTTTCATTTCTAAAGTCACAGAAACAAAAAATGTGTTAAAATGTCCCCTGTCTCAAAGAAATAGTTCTTTATTTTAATGTTATCTCATACATCCTTAATTTTCTTGTTGTCTCATTTTGATAAGTGGAGTAAAGCTGATAATGATAAATATGCTAAAAGGCAATATTTGTTAATTATAGCCCACTGAAAAATTTGGAAGCATACTTCTGTATTTACGTCAGTGGTGATGATAAAAGGCCCATAATTTGCATATCTATAAGACAAACTCAGAATTTATAATACACTTTTACCTCAAGTTTATATGGTCAAATTAATGATTGAAAACCAAATATTTGATCATGATCTTTGTGAATCCAAAATTATGCAACAGATCAAAGTTAACCTCTCGATATTCTCTTCTGATCAGAAGCCAAACCAAAGCTGTCAACGTCCACTGTGCCACTGTCCGGTTGAACGTATTGATTCTCGTCATTGCTCTCGCTTCTCTGTTTGCAGCTTTAAGAGAATGAAAACGAGGAGATTTATGAAAGGGAAGTGAGGTGGGGGTTGAACCAGGATGCTGACCTCTTATGATGACCTTTGACTTTTCAGTCCCCTTTGGGAGTTATGGTACTAAAACAGCTTTTCCTCCTGAAAAGAGGAAATCAATAGACTGAAGTGCTCCTGACTCTGCATCTATTTTTTGCCATCTTGTCTTCCACGTTGGCTTGTTGGTGTGAATTTGAACTGAGTTAATGATTACCTAATCAAAGCCAGTTAACATCCTATCTGTGCCTTTGTGACGTTTTACTCACCTACTTTCATTTCATACTTTATTGGTCTCTTTATGTCTACCTGATCCCTTTATTGCTGCACGGTAGAGAGTAATACAGGTTAATTATTAAAGACTCTAGCCTTATGTGTCATCAATGTAGACAAAGGTCTTAAAATATATATGTGTGCTTGTGTCATATTTGCTTATGTTTGTAAGTTAAACTGGGACATCGGTAGCAGGCAGTTGTCCCTTTGTGTAAACAGCAAGTGCTGAGATAGTAGATTTCCTCTCTAAAGGGAAAAAGAAAATGAGTTCAGGGACCTGTCAGAGCCATGGGGCTTTAAGTCTAGGTTTACACCACATCCCGTCCACAAATCTGGGATCGGCTTTCAGCTGTGCAGTGGATCCACAAAAAGAGATCCGTAATAAAGAGTTACAGCTTCAAATCAGCGTCTAGACTCATGCTACTTCCTCTTTATTTCTATCATCAGGTCTCATCAAGATTGCGGGAAGGAAATGCAAGGGATTGATTAGGGTTATGGGGTTAGTGTGAAACGTGTGCTTCATACACACATGCACATGCATACACACGCGCGGTGCTGGTTTATTGTCACACCTTGGTGGTCACACACTCCCTCTGCGGTTACACTTGGGTGGGAAAACTCCACCTCCCAAACACACTTGTAGACTTTATTTTTGTCCCCAGGGGCCTCTGTGTGCTATTTTCACCTACCTCAACTATATGTTGTGAAGCCAAGTATGTTTTGTCTTTTATATTTTACAAAGGAATATACACCAATCAAAATATCTCATAAAATTTTTGAAAGCTAGAACCACTTCTTTGCCCTCTAATGTTTGTTTGTGTTGGCTGGGTGTTTTCATCACCTTGTTGTTAAGTTATGTTTGGTGTCGTCTTCGTTAGATTTGCTGCTTAACCTGTTGGTTCCAGCACCTCAGGCAGAATATCAGCTATGCTAATGCTGTGAGTGTGTCCTTTAACATACAGTGTATTTAAACATGCAGATGAGAGCTTAAAGAGTCTTAAAGTTTCTTGTGCACTGTAGAGACCCTGTAGATGTACAGTATGTTCTCACATGCAGTCCTCAGTAGATGTCCTGGTCGTTTTCTCCAATTCAAACTGGCATTAAAAAGATCTTTCAGATGAGAAAAGCAATTAGTACTGTCAGTAGCTGAGGGAGCTGAATTAAGAGGAACGCACCTGAGGGATTAGAGACGACAAAGAAAGTAAACAGAAGTGGAAAAAAGGTGTAAGAGAGGGAGATTGAGCAAAGGAGGGAGGGAGGAGTCGTTGCCATGCCGGCAAACGGATGGAGGGGAGGGGCAGGGATCAGGGATCACAGAAAACAGAGAGAAAAAGAGAAGGGAGGGAAGGAAGAAGGGACGGGCTGACTCGTATTTCAGCGCCGTGGCTCCTAGGGTTGGGTGTAATCCTAACCTTAGACTCACAACACTGTCAACCCTCATAGTCAGTCACACACTTAGACTCTTGAGGGCTTGACCAAGACTGGAGTTCAGGGAATCCTCATACCTCCGCCTGCCTGTGACTCACGCTGGGTGTGAGCTCAGCAGGTGTGGACTTCCCTTCCTGATTCTTTCTTGTGCTGATCAGCTGATTGGAGATTCAGATCCAGACGTCTGTCAACACGGGGACTTTGTTTTCGCCACATCAACATACTTTGCATGCTTCTTCCTCATCCGGCAGTGGCGGCGACACTCCGGGGGAGCAATGTGGTCAAAACAGCCCGGAGAGAACAAAGCAGAAGGTGTCGACAAGAAGCTGGAAGAAACTCTTGGGAAACCCTGAGAGGCGGCGGCGTCTTTGCCGCTGGGCATCTACACACACATAATAGAGGATCCATATTTGGAACTTGTGGCGGGAGGATTTCTTACGTGACTGTGTGTGTGTGCCAGTGTGTGAGTGTGCATGTAACTTCATCAGGCTGGGAATAGACCCAGGGACGCTGAAACCTCTGAACCTCCTGGTCTGGCCCTGGCGCTGAGACGGTGTGTGTCAGCTGGTGTGTGTGTGTGTGAGCTAACAACCGGAGATAACTCTCAATGGCGCACATGGTCGTAAACAACAACCGCCGACTTTGCTGTGATTGAAAAGTGTCTTAATGTAATTTGAAAATCTCTCTCCACCCTGACATCCACCCCCTAAGGAATATTACAGCCAATGTCCATACAAGTGTGCGTATCGGAGTGTGTGCCGCAGAGGGGTGGTGATTTTCCAGATTGCTGGATTGCCTAATTACCCCTTTGGGTTTGGGAATCGCGTCCGGAATCTTAAAACACAAAGGAAGAGAAGAAAGGAAAAGAGATGGTTTAAGTCTGACTTTTGCCCTGAGAGACAGAGATTAATTGAAGGAGAAAGAGGTTGGAAGTTGAAACTCTCCTGGTCGGAGGCATGATGTGGATCTGTGCAAAGAAAGCAAAGGAAAACTGGGCTGTAGCTGAGCTTCCACCTGGGACTCATTTAATTCTTAACATAGAATCTGAATAGTTGAAGCATTTTAGCATGTGTGCAGATGCTGTGTTCAGAAATGTTTGGAATGATCTGGACCTAAGGATCTACATCTGAGGATTATTTCTCCAGATTGCTTTTAAAGACATCTCGATCCCACATCCATACACGCTTTCCCTGAGTAAGGATGAGGGGGGACAGGAGGTCCTCGTCCTTTCGTAAGGAGAAACCAGCAGGCCTCTCCCGGGCGCTCAGCTGGCTCAGCGTGTCCACCCTCTCCCGCCAGAGCAGGCGCATCTTCCACAGCCAGAACGAGCTCCACGCCATCCACAACCGTCAAACGCACTCGTACTCGCACACTCACCTTCACGCCCCGGACCGGGACGAAGATGATGACGATGACGACTGGGTTTACCAGCCTCAACACAAAATAGGTGAGAGAATGAAATGGAAGACGGCAATGAAGAGACCGTCTATGTCTCTGCTTACTGATTCTGTTTGTTGTACATCTTTGACTAGATGCACAACCATCAAACCGCATGTTGTGTTTGCCTTGGCCGCATCACAACTTGTCACAATGCTCGGAGCTCATTTGAATGGATTTTTGTTCTCGCTCTCAAGCAGGAAGCCAGTGAATGACTTGTTTACATGCACGAGCAAAGCAAGAAGTGGGTCACTGTCTTTTTATGGCCCCTTGTTCTCTGCGTCCACGTCCCTGGCACTTCCTGGTTGCTGTAGGGAGCGAGTCAGTGGGGCTGTTTGGGGGGGGGGGGTCAAAGGGCACTTTGTGTGTGTGATAGGTAAACAGTGATGCATCAAGCCGGAAGCGGGTGATGTCACGGGCTGGGTGATGTCACAGGCTGGTGGCGATGTGAGCGCAGGGTCTGGTACCAGAGTTTGTGTGAGTATGTGTCAGATGAGGTGTGAAACCATAAATAATATGCCGTCTTCAATAGCATTTCTTGTTAAAACTTGGACATCATCTTGACTGAGGTAAGAATGACAATACTTCTCTCAGTACCTCAGGGGGATTGTGTTCCCTGATTGGGCTCATTATTTATTGATCAGTTCATTAGTTGTGGCTGTACATGCGTGTGTGTGTATTGGGTCAGTGGTGTCAGTAAGGCTTCGAGGACAATGGTTTGTAACTGTAGCCCAAGCTTTACCTGGAAATGGACACCAATGCTGCACTATAGTCTCACAGCTCTCTTCATTAACCCATAGTGCCGTCGTCTCCAGCTGCAGTGACAGGTCTGTTTCAGTTGGACTTAAGGGGACAGCAAGACATCTTTGACATCTATATCATCACTCAGTGTTATTGTGTGTGTGTGCGTGTGACATGTGACGGTTTAAAGATGATATTGTTTTGGGATCATACTGACACCTGTTAACATCATGATGGTGATGTTAGTTACCTCTTCAGAAGAAAACCAGGACAGATATATAAAAGCAGACAACCTTTGATTTCCAGTCGACTTGAATTGTTTTCCCTCTTGGTCTGATTGACCACAGCGAGACCCTTTATCGTCTTAATCTTTATCCTATCACAGACGGTTTTGTTTGTGGTGGGAAGGTGATCTGACCTGGATCTGACCCGGCCACAAGGCGTACTCTGCAGGTCGTAGCTTTTTGTGTTTACTAGCAAGTATAACAATGATGTGCCTCAAGTGAACCTGCTGCATAGATTACAGACTTCCTTTGTCATAATGAAGCCTTCCAATGACCGCAGATTGTCTTCCTGACAGGGGAACCTGCACTATGTGAAGTCGAGTAGTTCAGTCCTAACATATGCAACATTTTCACTTTTACTCTATTTGTGTGTTTATTATAACATTTCAGCTATTGAAGTGCATCTTAACAATACGTGGAACTACCTAAGCATAAGTTGCCATTTTCTTGCCTCACAGGAATGTGGAGCTTGTTGCTGTTGTTGTCATTTACTGCATGTCTCAATCCCTCCCAGTCACTCTGTCACCTCTGAACCTGCCCCTGCCTAAAACAGCTCTAGGCTGCACATGGCTGACATGGTTTGAAGTCCTCACATTTTTCTCAAAGTCAAAGGGTAGAAGCCGCAGTCACCGTTTTGGAATGAAGCTGAAAATGGTCACCACATTATATCAGTTAGTGTAAAATTGGTGTTGATGTCTTAAATGTCTGTCTATCTATCTATGCATATAAAATATCAATATCATGAATAATAATAGTAGTAATAATAGATTTTATTTATAACGCACTTTACATTTGCAGGCAAATCTCAGAGTGCACATCATAAGGATTTAAATAAAAGCCTCAGATGGCTCAGGCTCAGAGGGTTGAATACATATTGTTGACATTTCAAATTTAAAAGAATTAGAATTGATTCATTAGGTCCAGCAATATAACAGGGAAAGTATCATTTTGAACAGATGCAAACCAAACCTTTAATGTTTATCCTTAAATTCTTCTTTGTGCTCCTGCATGATTTCCACAGTGCTGAACCCCTGGAAAATATGTTTGATCATTCTACCTCATTTTGAATCTGCCCATCATTTTAAACCCTTCACGGTTAATTTAATAGTCTGATAGGATTGATTCTCCCTATTGATTATTTCAATTATCAATAAATGATAATTGAGCATTTACTTGTTAAATCTTCTAGGAAGAAATGGGGGAGTGTTTATCAGCACAGCTTGGAGAAGGAGAGAATACACTAGAGGTTGAAAAATGAACGACAACAAAGGCTGATGTCTGTTTCTAGCTATTTGACTACTGGACTTTTGTTTTCCAGAGGCTGATGCTCTCTTCTACTCTGCTTCTTTCAACCTTACACACCCTCTTTTTTCCCCCTTCTTTCTCTCTGTCATACATCTTTTTATAGCTAATTCTAGGCCAGAGGCAGTGTCAGAGACAGGTCAATATAAAATTACTCCATCCATAGCACACACATGCACAAGCATGCACACATACTCTACATATGCACACCACAGAGGAAACATCTCATAAGAACACCTCTCTAGTTTGAACCTTAAGAAGTATTTATAACATCTGGATCCTGCTTCCACACGCCTGCCAGCACCCATTACAAGACACATGGGCAGCCGAGCGTCGTGCCTGTGTGTAAATATAGCTCTAAAATGAGTGCCTGTGGCTCCAAAACCTGCAATTTTGACGCAGCCTCCATCCTTGCGCCGGTTGGGTGTTTGCCCAGGTTGCCATGGTAAGGGGTGTGCGAGGGAGCGCTTCCTGGTGTGGCTGAGCTTGACCTTCCTATTGGGGCAATTCTGAACCAATCATGTGGAAGAGAGCCGTCTGTCACGCAAGCTGCTATTGGCTGGTGAAGACCTGGGGAACATTAACTGACGTGAGGTGGATCGACACTACCAAGCTGTGACTGGGATCTGAAAAATTATTAACAGAACAGCACAAAAGTTATTAAATATACTTTGTCTTGTTGACAGTTTCATAGAGCCAAATATCTGTTGTACTAATATGCTTTACTAAGGCAGATTCCTGTAGTGAGAAAAATCTGATTCAGCCTTAAACGAATGAAAACTTGAGGCAGTATCATTTTTCATCTGCAACATTTACACTGGGAATCGACCATTTAATTTAGTTGTTGGTGAACACTGCTCAGTCTGCCAATTCCATGTAGCCTTTCCCAAACATACTCAAACTCACAAACCTGTTTTTATCCCTAATGTGGCAGAAAAGTGCATCCATTCAACATATTTTTGAAGGTGTCGGTAATATGTGTGTTGCGTTTGTATTAGTTAAGTGTGTATGTGTGTCAATGTCCAGAAATTCTGTGTATGAGAGACTCATGTGGTGAAAGTAGTGATTATTAATGACAATCCTCTCTGTCATTTACTTTTTAAATTCATGGTTTGTTGTGTTTTTTGTCACTTGGGCTTAGCTTGGGTCCCAAGGAGATGCCAAATTTGTCATTTTGGTTTGGGAACCCCTGCCACACTATATATAATAATTGTGCACACTAAGTACTATGAACTAATTTCCATAGTAAATTGTTTGTGTGGTTAAGCCCAATCCATAATAATAGGGAATGATAAAATACCTACATTGAACAGCATTGAAACTGCAGCCTCCAAATGTTCCTGTCAGTTAAGATGTTCACAGAGAAACCAAACCACAGTAGATAGAAACATGTGTAGTGAGAGTGAGTGAGAGAGAGGGTTTTGACATGCAACACAGGTCCTTCTCTAGAATATATAGCTCTCTTAACCACCAGACCAGCAGGGTGCCCCTGAAGATTTAATGCTTTTTAGTTTTATGAGACGTTCCTGGAACTGTTACACCACCGTCCAAAATGTGTCTTCCTTTCTCCTGCTGCTCAGTTGTCTTTGTGCAGAAAGTTGTAGGACACACAAATCTAGCATCCGCATACTTAGATTTACTGAATATTTTAGAATTGGGTTTTCTTGCGATTTCTTTTCTAATGGCCTGCAGAGAGAAAAGTTCTGATATATATATATATATATATAAGGCCCCGAAGCCTGTAGGTGGCAACAGTGGTGAAAAAAGAGCTGATTATATCATCGCTGTTGTTTCCTCTCTCCATCAATACTTGGAACTCACTCCTCCTCCTCTGTCACACACAGACACAAAATGACCTGATCAATCTCCTCACTCAAACCTATTGATCTCCCTCAGGTGGCTGTATGTCTGAATCAATTGACAGGAAGCACATGATCAGGAGAACCATGTTGAGAAACAGATCAGACAGTCGGGCCCCAATGAGGCGGGCTGCTGAGGCCCCTCAGTCCTTCTGAGCCTGAATCCCTGTCTGGCTGGAGATCTGGGCTTTACATGATTACTGCTTCTTATAGTATATGCTGTTTGTGTTGCGTACAGCAAGTCATCACATGAAATGAACTTGATGACTCGTTGAGATTTTCGTTGTTGGCAAGTCGCTGTGCACCATGTTAACATGCGAGTAGGGAGATTGAGGGATTTAGTCCAATTTTATGTATCTACAGTTTGTTGTGTGGTTTCTCTTCTACCTTCATTTACAAATTTAGGTCAAAAACATATTGACCCAAATATTTGCCATATACCTTGGCACACTAGTGTTCTGGCAGCCAGAGCCAGAATTGGGTCTCACATTATAAAATACACATTTATTGACCTTTTTTTATGAATTTATTTTGTATGATAAAGTCTTTTAGGACATAATTATCTGCATGAGATACAAGAGGATTCATAAGAGACCAAACTCTTAAAAGTCTTGTTTGAGGGGTTTTGGACCAGCTAAGGGACGGACACATTTCCATACACACACACACTCTTGGAGATACACACTCATCATTATGTAGTCCATGTGTGTAAATCCAGATTAGCAGATGATAATTCGCTGTAGGGGAGAGATGTGATGTATAAACCAGCAAGGCCTCATTAAAAGACAGACATGGAAATCTGGTGATGTGGCCCAGAGCCCAGGGCGCGCACACACACACACACACACACACACACACACACACACACACACACACACACACACACACACACACACTCCGGCTGTACACAGAAATATACAGTTAACTTACATGCATTCTTAATCAAAAAAGAACGATATATTGTTTCTAATCACCTTTTTCTGTGTCTTTCTCTCCTATGTGCTGACAATGATGTGGTGATTTTCAGGTAAGTCAAATCCACATAACCTCCTTTTTATGTCTCTATTAGCTGATCCCAGATCAGACCTTCTGTATGCAAAGCCTGCCACACGTCGCAGTCGAGTTTTAGCCTGCATTAAATCGCCTTAACTCCTATTTCCTACTAAAAACCAAATCTCTGACTTGCTTCACCCTCCTTTTCGTATCATATTCTATGTATCCTGTTAGCTTAGGTATCATGGGATCTAATCCATGAATGCCCTGACTCCAGGATGAAAAGGGGAGGCACAGGAAAAACAAATGATTATATTTGTGAGCATGATTTCAGTTTGTAAGGGGATAGAGGTCTACATAGAGGGCTTATGTTGATAGGATGCACTGATGTTGCCCCAACATGATCCAGAGGTGAAATCTTATAATCCACATATACAGGAGCTGTGATGATGTCATGTGAAAGGAGATGATCTTTTTCAGTCACCTTTAGCAAAAATCACGTTTCCCTCTCATATGGTGTGTCTTTTGAGATTTTATGTTCTCTTACTACTGATTACCGAGGTCTGGCAGGGTCAGATTTTTCCAATTCCTGCTTCCTTCTCATCGTCTGTCCAACTGTGTTACGTTCGCTGCGACAAGCTCCGTTCTTATCTGCGTGTGTTGTTTAGTTTTATCTCGTACAGACGCAGAGCTCACAGCTGACAGTAACAACATGTTGTGTTTGCACTCTGGACACGATAGAAGACGTGCAGGACACCGAGGTCCTGGGTGACGTTTAAGATAAGATGATGACACGATTCAGCCCGTATGATAGTGTTTTATTCAGAGACAAAGACTGTATTTTGGACAACAGTGGTCTGTTGGAATGCCTCTGAATACAGCCTTTATATCCTGTAGTTACAGTACAACCACCATTTAACCAGAGGCCCTTTGTGGACACGCAGTGAGGAAATGACCTGAAGAAGACTTTTGATATTTTTTCCACATTTCTTCACACATAAATATGAGAGAAATTGTAATAATAAAATTAATATAAAGAATAGTAAAAGATGTTTGGATACATCATGTAAACACACTCTTTTTTTCCCCAAAAATTTTGAAGAGGCAATCAAAGAAAGCAATGAATTATGAATGTTCAGAAAATCAGCAATAGAAAATACAAAGTAGTGCATCTTTCTATCCACTGCTGTTATGGGAATATTGAGTTGGTTGCATTGAGATAAATAGTTAATGCAGCTCCAGGCGGGTGCCATTAAACCATTGCAAAATATGGGGCTAGAGCGAAATGACGTAATTAAAAGCATGTGAGTCAAACCTCAAGCAAATGATCTTTGCTGGAATTTTTAGTCTCTTTAATGTAGCAGAAGTTTCACTGAAGACACTTAAAATGTGTTTCACTCACATGCTTCACTTTGTCGCAATACCTCTTTTGGGATATTACGACTTTTATGTCAAGATTTTTCAAATTTCATTTTGTTTTGTCATGTAACTATGTGCTGTTACCTACACCATCTACATATTATTTAGTGAGGACGACATCAATGCTTCACAGTTCAGCAGCCTTCATATGAACGGGGGCAAACAAAAATCTTTACATGTTTTTTTCAAAATAGGGAAGAAATTCCATCTGCTTTTACAGCTTCAGCTTTGTGAGAGCGGTGATTAGGCAGACCTCAAGTGTTTCTTCAGAGTGGAGGGTTTTATGGCGAATGGTAAAGTGAAAGCCATTTTGGGCAGTGCAACATCAAATTAAGGTGGAGGTTTGATGAAGTCAGGTTTTATTGTCTGGTTAGGTGGCTCTATTCAGGACTTTGTGTGCCTTTTTAACTGTTGATTATTTCCAGGGTTGTGTTTTTGTGGCATTCTCATTTTATGCACTCTTGCAGAGGGGCTCCATATCACTCACCCTGTCACACACACACACACACACACACACACACACGCACTGACACACCAATCAGGCTGTAATTTGTGACATCTGTTCAAGGCAAACGTGTCATAGCCTGCAAACCGTATCAGGGTGGGATTAACATGTTCATAACACACACATACACACACTCACCCTAGTATGTACAGACCTGATGAGAAGACATATACTTTATGATGGCATACATTGCGGTAAAAGCTATAAGCATGAACATGATAATTCTCGGTTAACTGTCACAATTGCTGTAATTACACGAACCATTATCATGAAAGGTTCCAGTGATGTGAACATGATGGTGCTAAACCATGATGAATGGAGCCATAATGCCTGTAAGACAGCTCATTATCTGCTTCAAGCAAAGTAATGCACACATCATATACTGCATGATGCTTTTGTTACATACACCGAATGATCAGTGGATGTTGTGTTTGATTAAGGAAAGAATTAATGAAACCTGCAGACATTGGTTTACAGCTGGTTTAATGATGCTCGAGCAGGTTTTACCTTGAAGTTTAACACTTTAAGCAGGGACCAACTGTGTTTTTGCAGTGCAAGAAAAAGCCATTACAGAGCCTCATTGGAAATCAATGGCATTTTGTATTCAGCTATCTCGTGTGGAGTCAGCCAAACTTTGAGTTGACACATTTACTCTGTTGTCACTGTGTTTTGGCACCCAACAGCCCCCCATTAAAGGACACTTACGCTACAGTGCTAATTGTGTATTGATTTGTCATTGGGTATTTTTTGACGAAGGAAGAGCTGCAATTAATCGATTAATTGTTTGGTTGATCAAAAAAAATGAAGTATTTTGATAGTCAATTCAACATTTCAGTCTTTTTTCAAGCAAGATGTCAAACATTTGCTGGTTCCAGCTTCTTAAATTTAAGGATTTATGTCAGTAAATTTAGATTTTGGACTGTTGGTTGGACAAAAGAAGCAATTTGGAGAAATCACTGGGCTCTTTTTCATATTTTTTATTCCCTGTCCTTTTAGGCTTCCTTTCTAAAAATGTTTTCTTAGTCTCTTCTGCCTCTTTTATAAATTATGATTTTTGTAATCATAGTAATATTTTAAGGTCACTCTTGTTTCATTCTGCTACTGCTGCACCCCTTGATCAGGATAGAAGCGACAACCCGAAGGCAAATGTTATTTTGACTTGACAGTGTTTCCACTGTCTATGAGTGAGTCAGTCCCGTCCGTGCGATGCTGCTAGTAATTCGGAGCGGTCAGCGTAGAGGGTTTGGGGATGCACCGAGCTTGTAGCTGCTTCTGATAACAAACAGTTGAATTGTGGGGATTAAAGCGATTATATTTGATCAGCGCACAATGGATCGGCCTCAAGCCGGGGCCCCCTGCCTCACCCTGAACTGCTGACTGCCCAGATTCTCTACAATCACAATCCTCGACCGGGCTCGTGCTCTGTGTGTGTGCTTTTGTTTTTATTACAGCCCGCCCTAATAAGAGCATAGATCATATTTGAATTAATTTATATACTAAATATTTTTATATAAGCTCATGTGTTAACTTTTGTATATTAAGGACACTAATCATTGGATGACAGCAGGTTCAAGAGTTTTAGACTGAGGATTCTGGCTCTTAACACTGATGGGGGCGGAGAGATGTGGGGATTGTCAGTGTGGTGGAGAGACATTCAGAGATGCGGGGAGAGAGAGGGGAAGCAGAGTGGGGGGGGGGGGTCGCAAAGCAGTTTCCTGCAGCGTAGAAGTTGGCCAGCCGCCACTCAGAGCGTGTGCATGTGTGTGTGAGGGGGAGAAGGAGAGGGAGGGAGATGGCGAGAGAGGCGACGGGAGAGAGGAGTGTGTGTGTCGGGATCCGTGCGTCTGTGTGTGAAGGCTTTGACCGAGCGCTGTAGAGAAGAAAGAGGGAGAGGGGGAGAGAGGAAAGGAGGGCGAGAGAGAGAGGGATAATCAGGGAAGAGTGAAGACCAGAGAAAGAAGCCGCCGCTTGTTTCTTGTGGATAAATGTGGAAATAAGTGAGGAGCCATGTTCTGTCTGAAAGGTAAGTGTGTGTGTTACATGAACGTGTTTGCATCACTCCACTGTGAGACTTTTCCTCCACACTTTCTGAGACAAAGAAAAGTTGACTCCATCTCTCTCCTGTGTGTGGAAAGTAATCTCTGTCACCGCGGTTTCCTCCGCACAGTATCCTTCCTCATGTGTTTTTCTTTAGTGAAGGAAGCCTTACTTCTTTCTCTTTAATCATCCCTTCCTTTCTTCTTTTTTTTCCCTCTCTCTGACTCGTTCAGGTTCACTGACTTTAATCCTCTTTTTTTCCTGTATGTGTTTACTTTCTGATCACTTTTCTTCTCAGTCTCTCTCTGATTCATTCTTGACTTTAAAGAGGTACCAATATTTAAAGCTTTCTCTGCAGCTCGCTATGTGAGCATATTTGCTTTATTAAACTTGGGAGTGTATTTTGAAGAACACGACTGATGTGTGTGTGTGTGTGTTGTCTGCAGTAACAGCTGGCTGAGCAGCAGTTGCTGGGCTGCTGTCCTGCAGAGTGAGGCCATGTGTTGGCTATTACTTCACTGACCAGTTAAAGTGAGATAAGAGGTAAACTGGGCCCTCTTTTTACTGGCAGCCTCATTTTGCATTTTTGTCTGTTCCCACACACTCTGGTTTCAGTTCTTGGCTATATTGCAATATACTTAATGCTCCGTGTATGACTGTGTATGACTGTGTGTGACTCATGCAAACACTGACTTCACCATCAGTCATGTATTCATGATGAAGGCATGAAGTTATCCAGTCCAGAGAAATGTATGCTGATGCACAGAGGTAAGAACATCATGTTGGTATCTTTACCCGTCATGAAGTCTTGAACAGCTTTTAAATTCCAAAGAAGTGCTGGAAATAAAAGTGCATGCCAGCTGTAATTCTGCATATTTTGTTGTAGGTATTGTGAAGAATAAGCTTCAGTTTGGCCTAGTTTGCACTTGTATTACCCAGCAACAGTCAGCCTGAATTGTACTGGACAAATTGAACTTTTCAAATGCGGGAAATAACACAAGATTGGAAAATGTGAATTTTTAAGTTGAAGAACATGTTGGATACAATAAAAGGAAGAACAAAATGGTGCTCAGCTGTGTCTTACTAATTGCTCCCATCTCTGAAAAGAGGAAATCATCCCTCTTGTGAACTCACTGAAATTTCTCTTTATCTAGCAGATTTACAGCTTCCAGAAATGAGGTAATATAAACTGAACATTGCAGCTATTTGTGGCAATATCCCAGTTCATCAGCTGTATGCAGTGATTTATGCTGTCAGTTCCACAGTTTCCACACTGACTCTGGTCAGATCTGGAATAGGGAGAGAAGCAGATGTGGGAGTTGTGTTGGAGAAAAAAAAAAATCAGTTTTGTCAGATGAAGTAATTGACCATTTTTAAACAAGTTTGCCTGGTTTAACTTTGTGTGTTTGACAGTTGCATGGTGTCAGAAATGTCTTTTCCTTTATGCATGCTCATAGGAATGTCTTTGTCACTATGTTTAATATGTAAAAGTTGACATACATTCATACAAGCTGCACTTAAAGACAAAAGCACCACTCCCAGTTTCGGGTTTCCAGCTTCAGCAAACATGACAAACTGACCCAAATACTGTGCACTACATTAAACACTGTGATCCAGTAGATTACTCTTCATCGGTTGCCAGTTGCAGAATGTCTGCTTGTGTTATGATTTAAACAAGTCTGCTCCGTTGCCAACTCTTGGGCAGATGTGACACATATTCAGCCCATGTTCCTCCACATCCAGCTGTGACCAGAGTGGATTCTCATCTGTTTTGACTACATGCTCTACACCCCCTCCTCCCCCTCCCGCGGTAAAGCCTTGCATTTTAGTGTAAGCCCTTTTGCTGGTCGGCCAGACCACTTGGTGCGGCTTTTGGTATGTTACATAAGATATTTCTGCACTTGGGCCAGTAGAGAATGTTGAGGAGACATTAGATGGGACTGAGTAGGGATTAACTGGGGTGATTTCGGAAACCTCGTGCTCAGTCAAATTAGAGGTTTCCAGCAGTGCAAGGGGTATGTAAATGCGACATTTCTGTCCATGTTAGTGACTGTAAGCCATGTCAAGCAAACATATTGCAGAGGTCAGTTCAGGGCAGCTCAGGCCATGTCCAATCTGGAGGAACATGCCTTTGCCTCAGTGGAACTTTGCTCCAGTGTTCCCTGGTTTTGCTTGCAACCACCCAGATGTTTTAGCATTACAGTGGCTTCAGATGTTTTGGTTGCAGACAGCAGTTGAGGGGGAAGTGCAGATGGGTGGATCCGGCAATACACAGATGCTTCGTTGATGAAGTGTGCACTTGGACTGTTCTGGAGGAGCCTGAACCGCCATCCAGTCTGAATTAGTTTAGTGTAATTAAGTCGTCATGTGAAGAATTTTAAGGCTTATTTAATGACTGAATGTTATTCTTCATTTGTTTGTTATAGATGTCTAGATAGTCCATGATTTACAGTGGTTTTTTAAGCCATGGATTAGTTGAGAAAATTCATCTGCAACTATTTTGATAATTATATAATTGTTTAGGTAATTTTTCATCTAAAAATTTGAAAGATTTAGTGGCTCAAGTTCCTCAAATGTGAGCATATACTGCTTTTTCTTATAACATTTAAAATGGAATATCTTTGGGTTTTGGACTGAGGAAATAATCATGAGATTATTCGACTATAATGAAAATACTGAAAATGAAAATATGAATTTCTTACCACATCTAATTAGGCTTAGCTTTCAGCATTTGTGAGTAACTTAAGTTATAAATAACCATAAGATTCAATTTAGATCTGCTTATGTTGGCTGAGAAAGCTGCAGATTTTACTGGCAGTCTAACTAATGCTCATGCAGCTAGAACATATAAAAAAAAGAGATGAGCGGCACAAGACATGAAATGTGGATTAAATGTGAATCTTTGCCGTGGCTTGCAACCAGACATTATAGCTGTTACAGAATTAACTTTTTACTAGTGTCAGCTGATTTAATCTGCTGATGCTGATGTTTGCCTTTTTAATTAGTCTAAGTGACTCCAGCTAAAAATGTTACCTGTCACCTGAATGTCCAGAACATGGCTTCCTTAATTCCAGCCTGATCTGTCTATATTATGGAATGTATATTTCAACTTTAATTAAGAGAGATACTGATCATATAGAGATGATTGTGAGCATCGCAACCTGCACATATGTGTGAATTGAGTTCCAGGAATGCGTGTGTGGATGACCGCACACTCTTGGAAAGACAGCAGGAGCTTGGTGTGGTTTTTCTCTGGGGCAGCTGTGTTAGATTCGGCCTACAGGGCTGTGACCCACATAGCTCTGTGTCTAAACCTATATTTAACCTCAACTCCTTCATGGCATTTCCCTTCATGGTACCGACACATCAGATCTGGCAGGACCTTGGATGGTGCAGTTATGGACGAAAAAATGGATGAGTGATTGTGGTCATGGGTTTTATTCTGAAACACTTGTCTCAACTGTTAAAGCTGAAACACTAGATTATTGCTCTGTTTGCTTCATCATCTTGAGGATTTGCAACTAGTTTTTTTGTTAGTTTAAAGAGTATTTTTGCATCGTGTTGGAGGAAGTTGCATAAACCAAAATCAGAGATACTTTTTGATTTTCAGGACTGATGCAGAACCAAAAAAAGTTGTTGACAACCTTTTTTTTTTAGCCACCCTATTTAAGTTCCTCCCTTGTTAACCTGGACCTTCAAAAACCAAAGCACCTGTGCTGTGTGTTTGGAGAGACTGTGACCTCTTGACCCAATGCTGACCCTTTGCCTTCCCCTCTGGCCTTAGTGGTGGTGTTGATGGATGTTCTCACACTCAATGTGGCAGGCTGCTTATCTCCAGTGGAGGGGAAAAGAGGAGGACAGGAGAGAGGTGTTGAAATGTAGACTGCAGAATGCCGTTGTTGTGTTGTTGTTGTATTGTCAGTCACTCCAAATGATGGCGAAGGGCTTGGCAGAAACTCGCCCGCTTTTTTGGAAACTAGTTCGACAGCATCATTAGATGTTAGTTTGTTTGTACATGTTTGCATCTGCATCTTGATCTAAGACGGCGAGCCCAAAGTGTTCAGAGTCATGAGACATATATGGCCATTTTGAACTCAGAAATAAAAGTGTAGTTGTGTGTTACTGTGTAGCAATTGGAAGCTTTGCCACTGAAACGATACATTCCAGGAACCCATACTGAGATAGGTCTTCAGTTTCAGAAAATGCTAAAGTTGAAGGAGTTGTTCTTGGGTTGTTTAGCTAATTTTACTTTAAGGTTTATATGAAGTCCTTAATCCTCATAGTCATATGTTGAAACATTTGTACATTTTTACATTAGTAAATTATGCAAACTTCTAAATTAGCATGGGACTCAGAGAGGAAACTTAAAGCATGATGTGGACTGCTGTAAACAAATCAAAGTCTTGCAGAAGAGGAGGAGATTTCTGGTCCTGATAGGTAAACAATAGATGGTGAACTTCTAATGGGTTGTGAATGAACTCTGTCAGGACTCCAGCGAACCTTTTGTCTTCTCAAAAGAGTTTACAAAACAATGGCATTCTGGGAAGTTTTGAAGTTTAGGAAGATGTTGGAGTCCGTAAATAGGGGAGACTTGCTGTATTTTTAGTATGAGACAACGTTACCAGGGACAATGCTGGAAAACTTTTGTTGTGGGTGAAGTTTGAAAAGACAATGGCTCGACTCCCTGTGGATGAGTGGATGACTTCCCAAGACACGGGACTAACTCAGCCTGCAGGTGCTCCCCTCACTCCATTCAGACCTATGTGTATCCACGGTTACCATTGTCCCTTCCCCAAAGCCTTCCGCTTTGGCTTCCCCCACCCACCCACACACACACACACACACACACACACACACACACACACACACACACACACACAGTCTATGTGCATGTGAGAGTGTTCATAGTTTATATGCATGTACACACACATGCATTGATACATACACAATATGCACTTTCCTGACTTCAACTCAGCGTGGATGTTGTATTGTTCAGGAACTGTGCTGCACACACACACACAAACACACACACATGCACACTTATCTCCTTACTAGTAATAATCCTCATTCATGAGCAGTGGGCTGTGAGAGTCTGACCGCTGTGCATGCTGGGTCTGGGCAGGACCTGAACATTCACCGCCAGCGAAGACACACATAACACTTGTTCTGTGTGTGCGTGTGTGTACGCTCACACATGACTGTCACCGCCACAAAATACATGTGCATGCTTGTGAAATGACAACAGTGCATGTTTGTCTGTGTGTCACTGTAGAAACACCCCCTGCTGTGATGTTGTGATGCCATTATTTATGCAGTTCTGCATGACTCTACACCCCCTGATGCTGTTCTCTGTGTGAACTCTTTGACCCACTGTGTCTGCAGTATGTGTTCATGGATTTAGGGCAACAACAGTGTTAAGTGCAATTTAGGCCACAGTCAAAATCTTTTGGCTTGCCCAGGCTGCTACGTGTGTCCGCACACTGTTTTATATGTGTGCGTTTGTGTGTACGTGTATACAGCGGTTTGTCCATTATGTCCTGTGTGTGCGAATGCAGTGGTTTTGGTTTTGTAATCAGCTTGTGTGCTGGCTGACTCACCACGCTGGGGAAATGATAACCATCGGTAATGGCTGTTTTAGCCTCGAGCTATCTGCTGAGGCTTTGGCAGGATAACAGCCACACACAAACACACGTACTGACACACACACACACAGTCTACCCAATTCCCTCAAAAGTTGCAATAGGTTATGAGTACACCAGGGCTGCAGTTAGCAATTATTTTCATTGTCTATGAAACATCAAAAAATAGAGAAGCTAAGATGACATTTTCAAATTTCTTGTGTTGTCTGACTAACAGCCCAAAACTTAAATGTATGCACTTTACAGTGACAGAAAAGAGATAAAAGCTGTGAATCCACCCATTGGAGAAGCTGGAAAAAGGCAATGTTTACCTTTTTTTCCAAAGAAATTTTACTTGAAAAAATACTGAAATCATTATTCAATTATCAAAGTAGTTGTAGATTATTTTTCTGGTCAGCGACTTATTGATTAACTGACTAAATGTTTCAGTTTTAGAGCGCACTAGAGCTGTATTTTTTAGTCCATACAGAGCACTCACACTGGTGGAGTCACCACCAGAGGGAGACATTTGCTTCTCAAGTAATTCTTGCCCACTTTTAATTTTTCTATTTTCTATATGACCTTCTTTTTGTTCATTTTAATGTCTGCAGATCTGCCTGGTGCCTGACCCTTCACTGGTTTAATCAGCCATCATTTTAGTATCCAGTCTGCAGTTTTGTCCTATCCTCTGCTGGTCTTCATCCTATTAATCTGGCCATATCAATAAGCTTAGCCCTGCCTCAAGGCCAAGCTGATTAGGGATCATACACACACATACACGCCCTCACCTGGCAGGTTAGTTTGATGGGGTTAGGTGATGGGGTTGATGATTTGTGACAACTCTCATCATGTTTTCATCTGTGTGTGTCTTTTTGTTTGCTGCTTATCTTTTTATCGGGTGTCAGTTAATACCTATTCAATCTGGGCCTTTGTTCAGCTCCAATTAAATTCATCACAGCTTTGATAGATATCTTCTGTCTTGTGTGTGTTTTTTTCAACTTTAAAGAATTAGGTTGCCAGCCAGGTGTGTGTAAACCTGAGGCAGTGTGCTGGTATTTGCCCCACATGCTGATTTCTTCACACTTGAGTTTGCGTCATGTGAGTCCACCAGCTGACATGCAGCATGCCAAGTCTTCTTGAACTTCCACACATTCGAGCGCTGGAGGTGATGAAGTTAATTATCTACAGCCTGGTGTCCATCTGTGGTTTTTTTGTGTGTGTGTCTGCCGCAATCGGAGGCTCGGGCTGGAGGCTGGATAATCTGGGTTTACAGATTAGAACAGCAGTGTTGAGGAGCAGAGGAAAGAGGGAGGAGGAGGAGGAGCTGAGAGGAGGAGAGGCCGTGTGGACGCCACTGAACAATGACAGTGCTCGGCCTCAGATAGGTGTAAGGAGAGGCAGGAGGATGCTCTTAGACACTGCAAACTTTTCTGAACACTCTTTTGGACTCTTTTTTTTATAACCTCATTTCTGATTTACTGAATGAGATGGTCACCATCTTTGTCCATGAACTGGTTTCTTGACTTTTTGTGGATCCTCTTTGACACAGTTTGTTGTGATTCTCCTGGGTCATAGCAAAAGAAAACCACAAATATTTGCAACAAGGAACTGCCCTTTGTTTTTTAAACCTCATTTTTGCATCTTTTGAAAGTTCTTGTGGTCATTTTTTGGAGGTCAGAATTCCTGTTTTTGCAAGCTGCCGGGTGTCAGCCAGATGTCGGATTGATAATCGTGCAGGATTTTCAATAGCTGTATGTTGCAAGAGTTCTGCGGAATATTTGTTTTGGAGTTAAATCTTGTAATCCAACACGGTGCACAGCCTTCCTTTGTCAGGCAAATCAATGCAAGTCAATAGGACCCCCTGAGAGAAGGAGCGGAAGGACAAAAACAGTAGGAGGAGAGAGGGGAGGAGACGGAGGGGGATTGGGTCCCCCGTGGGTTGCAAAAACCTCCAAACCTCCATCCTATCTTCCCTGAAACAGAGGGGGAGGCCTATTGAGAATTTGGGAGCAAAAGGGGGAGGTCTCCCACACACACCCTTCACCAGTCACCCCTCCATCCCACCACCTCAAGTGCCTGTCCAGAGAGAGAGGGTCGTGCAAGAAGGAGGCGGAGTTGGGGGCTTTGGTCCCGGATAGAGCACGGGAGGGTGGGCGTTGGGGGGGTTTAGGTCTTAGCCGGGGATGATCGCATACGTGCACTGCCTCTCCTCGGAGCCGGTGGTCAACTGCTGGCACAGGGCCTGCTATGAGGACCCCCTTGGCGAGAAGCGAACTCTGTGCTCCTTCCAGCCCGCCAAGAAGATGGGGAACCTCCAGCCCCAGGCCTTCCCCAGCCCCAGCCCCGCCAGGCCGGAGGGCTGCCTGCGCAAACGCCTGCTTTCAGTGTCAAAGGTCCATCAGAGGCCAGACTCTCTCTGGACACCCAAACCTCTGCTTGGACCCGTCGCCAAAGGCTCACCAGGGAAAACACAGACCTTCCAGGACGACAAAGGTACAGACTAGAGAGTAGAACCTATTCGCTGTCATGGAGTTTGTTAGTTTGGGAGTTGTGGAGTTGCAACAAACAACTGTTAAACTGTTGTCTGACTGTGTCTCTGTACTCCAGACTGTTGTTGAGATTTGGCAGTAGCTGTGTCCCCTCTCATTATAGCTGAAAACATTATGATTACAGGGGTTCTAGTCTTTAACTTTAGAGTTGGACTACCCAGGTAGCAGTCTCTGTGAGCCTCTTAGTAAGGCTTACCAGACTTAAGTTGACACCACATTGCTGTTTTGCTACAGTAGTGATTGAGGTATCTGTCTTGGCTGGCAAACAGGCTCCTTAAGTCACCTGAACTGTTTGTGGCCATTAATTATACGCTGTGTGTCACAGTGCCAGAGAGTCACGACACATGCGGTGGAAGCTTTTCCCAAGCTGGGCTTTGTCTCTTCTTATTAGGTGATTTCCATCCCCGTGTAACCGAGTGATCTGTGCCGTCTGTCTTTGTGTGTGTATCCTTACGTGTGTGTGTGTTATGCCGGGAGTCATGCGCGGCATCAATCCAGATTGTGGCTTTGTGACCTTGGACCTTTGGCCTTTGTTGTGCTGGCGAGGGTCCTCCAGGCAGGAACTGGATGACTGTCAGAGAAAGGCTTTCATGAATATTGTCACTAATGCTTTAATATGTGACCTGCCATACAGCATGCTAGTTATTGTCCCTGACATCTGTGTTATGTTTGTGTAGGGATATTTCATTTCTGGTTTATTATATTTAACGACTACCCTGCTGTGCTTGGACTTGTGTTCGAGCTTGCATTCAGTCACTTCATGCACGCATGCGTTTGCATGTCAGCATAGGCTCTTTGTGCATGTTTGCCTTAATGATGCATGCTTGCATCCAGACCATGCTTCACTCTCTTTTCAGACAGTAGGCCATCGTAACTCCCCTGGGTGGCCACCCCTGGGAACAACACACAATAGCTAGCAGCTGGAGGTGATGGGCCAGGCCTGCAGGGAAGTGTAAGAGCTGACAGGATCGGGGTGATGATGGGGCTGACTGGGTTACGGAGGTGACCCACTTTCACCCCTAATACTCCATCAAGGAGCCATCAGGGAGACGAGAGAGAGAAGGATCTGGCACATGATCATTATGTAGTTGCAAGAAGACTCATGATATTATACTTGAGGATCAACCAAAATTCTTGGCATAGAAGGTGAAAATTAAAATACGCTAACCTGAAAATCTGGACTAGTCTGTACAATAAAACTTTTGGAACTTGTTTTCGTTGTTATCCCACATTGTTCTTTCTCTCTCCATCCACTTTAATAACTTACTCAAAAGCTTACGCATGTCCTTCTGCAATGTATGTTTATCTAAAATAGGATCACTTATTCCTGTGCGTTTAGCGTAACAATATGCTGCCAGACGAGTGCTGCCTCCTCACGCCTGCTTTGGCTAACATGCCGTGACAGCTCAAGATGTCGCCACCATGGGTACAGTATTGTCTGGGCTCTGTAGGTTGAATCAACCTCCCAGTTGCTCTATATTCATGCACCGCTGAACAGACGGCCCTCAAACACACTCACATTGGAGTCTGGCTAATACGTTCATTTGTTTGCATTTATTTCCTGTATGCATCCATTTTTTTTTCTGTCATGCCTTGAGTTGTTTTTTTTTTTCCTTCAATGTTATCTTTTTTCTTTCCACCGGCTTCTCCCTCCTATCCTCCTTTTATTTTATATCAGTTAAGCGGTGGAGCAGGTGTTCCACCGGATCCCCCATAATCCCTCTGCGGGAAGGCAGGTTCAGCTATCGACCAATCAGTGCCAACAACTCCTGAGGGAAGAGCACCTGAGGGAGGCCGGGCTTGTAGAGTAACTAGATGAGGCCAAATGAAATGGATTGGTCGCATTTACGGGGGGAAGCACTGCTGAAAATCAGTTAGGGTAATATAATTTCGGCAGTGGGATTCAAGAGAGGTTTGGTCTCGACCTCGGCTCTTTGTCACTGTCTCCCTTTCAGTGTTTCGCTCACAGAAACATAACCACATTTCACATTTTCAAGGATATAAAACACGTGGGAGAAGATCCATAGTTACTAAAGGTGCAGGTTCAACTTTCATTACAGCCACAGTGCATTAAATATGTATGCAGTCATGGTACTGTAGGTAAGAAGTTAGATTAAAGTGTCTAGAAAATTACATGTACATATGTATAAGAGAGGAGAAAAAGCACATCTGTTTATCTGGTCCTTCCAAGCTGAAGGTTCTCCTGTCTTTATTCCTTCTTTCCTCTCTCTTAAACTACTCAAGTTACTCTAAGCAAGTGTCCTAAACTCCCATTTGAGGTTAAGGTACCAGATGAGCCAGTTAACTAGTCTGACTGTCAACAAAACCTTGACATGTTTCTCATCCTATGCAGAAAAACATCCAGTTAAAACAGCCTTTCCTCTCACTCTCACATTTTAGACTTTGAGGTGAAACGCCATTCATAACGACACAATGAGATTCGTTAGTTTCCCATTCAAGGATTTAGCCCTACTCTCAAACATAGATGAGTGAAGACAAGTACACCCTTAGTCCTGAATGTGCATGAACCCCCCCAAGTAGCAGGTTGGAGGTGGCAGAACAATGGGGTAGAGAGCATGACACACAGCTTAATGAGATGGAGAAAAGAGGGGATTTCTCACACACACTCACACACTTTTGGGAATTGGGGGGGTTTAGGGGTCGCTTAGGGTCGCTCAACTGTAAAATAGGTTAAGGCTCTGTTTTCCTTCAAAGCGACTCTGTGTGCCGCTCTACCTCTCTTTCATCGATTAAGTCTTTAACCCTGGTTGTGTCTGTGTGAATGAGTGTGTGTCTGCCTGTTTTTTTCTAAATTTAGAAGCTACAGCGGTCCAATCCACGTCTTCTCGGTCCACGTCTTTTTAGACATTCACTTAGTTAGGAGATAAAGGAGGTGAAGGGTAATCAGTGGGTAATAGCGGGCTGTGTGTCTAACAGATGGAGACCTCTCAGCTTGTTAAAGGCCTAATAGGTAATGGCTGGCTAGCGATTGGCTAAACAGGTGCTCCTCCATCATGTGTGACCAACGGCTAATGAAGTCATCACGGACAAATATTGGGAGGTAATTGAGTTTTGTCTGGTTCTGCCTCTGCGTGTGCGTCTCGGTGTCTCTCTGTTCATTTGTCCATAGATCCAAGGTGTTTCTTTTTTTTTCCATTTTTTAATCTTTGCTTGTTGACTTGCTGTGGAGTTGGTGGTGCGCTTTTTTGTGCAGGGCCCCTTATTGATTAATTATTTTGTCTCAAAAATGTAAGAAAATAGTGAAAATGTTTATGATAGTTTCTGAAACCTCAAGATGAAATTGCTTGTTTTCTAAGTCCAACAGTCCAAAACGCAAATGTGTGTAGAAGGTTTATCATCCTCATAGCAAATCCTGACATTTTAGATGCTTAAACCACATAAAATTTGGCATTTTTGCTTGAAAAATGACTGAATCAAAACAATTAACAAAGTGGTTGCAAATGGTTGTCCTTCTGCCTGTAAAGTAAAGCACATGACTTCTTGTACATTTGAGAACTTTCAATAGGAAAAGCCTTTACATAACATTCATACATTCATTCATAACATAACATAATTCCTGTTTGTGTGTCTAAGATGTTTTAACCAGCATCTCTTTTTTGGAGCTTGATGACATTTATCTAGGAGCATTTTTTTAAACTCAATTTCCTTCAAAATATTTTCATAAGCCCAAGATTTTGGAGATCTCATGTCATGTATTTGATAAGAAATTCGAGAATCACCATAGTTAAAAGTTTCCAATAGAAAAGTGAATTACCAGTTTTGCCTTTTGGATCAGAAGCTGGAGCTGAAGATAGCGTGCATGTGGATTTTCCAGGATGGGTTTTGTCTTTCGGTGTGCGTGCATCGTTTGCTTGACAAATTGTTGTAATAGATAATCTGGTCAGATTAATAGTGGGAGTCTGGGCTCAGCTGGCTTTTCATTTGGGAGACTGGAAGCGACTGAGGAGGAGAGAGAGCAGTGTTTATTTCAGGAGGGATCAGGTGTAAGGAACCCTCACAGCACCATATGTGGACAATTGAGTTGTACTTAATGTCTTGATTATCCCATCAGGACATAACAGCCAGATAATCACTTGACTCTACGGAGACATTTATCCATCTATTGACCAAATGGGTCGAACACAGGGAGCTTTGACTCAGCAGAGGATTGGCTGGTTTTAATACTAATGATATCTACCAAGAATGAAATTCATTCTGTTTTCTTTCTTTTCTTTCCTTTCCTTTTCATTTCTAATTCTTGTTTCTTTCTTTCTTCACTGACTCAATGAACTTCCTTCTCATATGTTCAGCGTGTGTTTGACCCCTGCTGCCTGCTCCCTGTTGTCAAAGGGAGCCTCCTGGAGGTTGGGTCAGTGTATTGCATTAGAATCTGCATTCAGAATCTGTCAGAAAAAGCTGAAAATATCTCTTAAAAAGACATCCAAGATCTTTAGCTGGCATGTCTCTAGGATCTCTCTCTCCCTCTTTTCTGAAGGGAGATGCATGAGGAAAAGGTCATAGCTAACACTGCTGAGTTAAAATAAGAACAGGACCTCATCGTTTGCGTGTATGTATGTGAGTGATGAGGGAGTATTTGTGTGTATAATTACAGAAGTGAACTTTTAGGGTTCAATCCAATCAGTTAATTGGATGAATATATTTATGATTGATTGTGAGGAACACTTAGGTGTGTGTGTGTATGTGTGTGTGTGCTTGTGCTTGTGCATGCTTTCTTGTTTGCTCTCTATCTCAGACATATGCATGCAGTTAAGTCACGAACATCTGTCTCCCTCATTAGTAAAATAAAGTTCATGTTTTCATGCACACAAACAAAAAGCTGCACAGAATAAGGAAAGAAAACTCATCTGCACTGGAAAAGCAATTCAATAATGAATGCAAGAGTTTGTCTTAACACATTCATAATGCCAGAAAACAAATGCGATTTCAAGACCTAATCTGGTCTGTGTTTGCTCAAGCAACAGCTTTTGCCCTCTTCTTTAGCCTCAGTCGGTTTAACAGTGGTCTTGTTGTTAGTAATTGAAAAATCTGATTGTGCAGGTTAAGTGTGTTTAAGCACTCCGTGGCTGCGCCAACCTCAGTCACAGCTCATTTCTTTAATGAGCGCTGCTATTACAGGGAGCTTTTTTTTCCACCTCATGCTGCTTCCAGTCTGGCCCTCTGAGGTTTCTGGCCCTGTTTGCCCTACTGACCAGTCTGCTCTCTGTCTGCGCACATGGTTACATTCCTGACTTCAGCAGTATGGTTCACAAAGAGTGCATATAAGTACATCTCCTTCAACTCAAGGAAAATGACATGAGCATCCGAAAGACAGGGTCATTCATTTATTTAGGTACTAGTAATCTACAGCAAACTAGTAGGACCAGAGTTCTGCAACAGCTAGTTGATTTAGAGAAAATTACTGAATCATTTTGGTCATTGAATAATAAATTAGGTAATTTATTATGCAAAATTTGTCAGAAGTGAACATTTGCTGCTTGTCTCTGTTTTTCAGTATATCATTGTAAATTCAATATCTTTTAGTTTTGACTGTTGGACAAAGCAAGCATTTTTCAGGTTGTCACTTTGGACTCTGGGAAACCTACATTTTTCTGTGCGCTATGTTATTTACCTTTACTGGTGTCATGTAGCTCAGTATCCTGTTCTGTTTGCATAAATGTAAAAATCCAATTCAAAGCGAAAACAAGAGTTAACGTTCTAATTATGTAAAATGTAAATAAAACAAACTTATTAAGCTAAAATACTAATAACCACAAAAGAGGTGGTTCCTCTGATCAGGACACTTTCTTCCACTTGTTTCATCTTTTATCACTCTAACCCACAGACCCCCTCACTCTACCACCATGTACCCCGGCCCCAGTCTCCCTCTGCCTGCCTTCACTCTAGCTCCAGGCCCCTTTATGTCCCAATCAGCTGGAGGTTCCATTAAGCCTCAGAAAGCAAAGCCAAGCCTCTGAAAAGCTCATGTCCCCCCATAGAGACTGATTGTAAAAGGAGAGAGAGAATCGAGGGAGGGAGGGAGGGAGAGAGCGATTTTAAGAGCCCTCTTTAAATCCGCCTCGTTAATGAGTTGTCCTCACCATGGCAGCGTCGCTTTTTTCGAGGGTTTTCCACTCCACATGCGTAGATGGATTAGGGGTAAAGACAAAAAACAAGGTGAAAATGGAGAGAAAGAGACGCTACAGCCATTTTCTTATAAAACCTCAGTGGAGCAGGCTATGGTGACAGGGTTGCTCTAATTGTGTTTGTTTATAGCAGAAGCTACATTCCTAGACTGTCATTAACCTTTTAGAAAGAACTGCACAAGATGACAATGGAAAACCAATTATAATTGTGCCAGTTGTTGCAAATGTTCACCACAAGGTGGCGTTAAAGTACAGCTAAGCCGAGAGGCTCATTCAGTGGATGACACTGCAGTGCTTGTGATCCTTTAGTTTCAAAGTTGATCGTCTGCGAGACATTAGTTTTAACCAATATTGAAATGATTTTACAGCACACACATTAAAAGACTTCAGCCTGTGTGACTAAATTGATCAGATTATGGTAATTACTAAATATAATTACTTTACCCATAGATTAATTGCCCATCAGATACAACTCACCCATTCATCCACACCAAAAAGAGACACATGGGGTGTCATGAGGAATTTAATTTGGAATAATGGCGGTCTTAAATTTTGGAAGTATTTGATCAGGGAGCTAGTCTGGTTTCCCTCGGGGCCCATTAGGAGGACGCACTCACTGCATCCAGGAGAGGTCTGCTCCCTCTATTAATGCCTCCATCTCTCCATTATAGCTCAGATGGGACAGAAGGGGGAGGGACGGAGAGATAGACAGGGAGGGGGGGAGGGCTTATTAAAGAAGGGAGGGCGAGGAGGAGAAAGGGAGGGGAGGGGTTGAGTGAATTTTTTGGGGTGCTGCTTTTTTTTTTCCCAGACAAGGTCTCGACATAGGATTATCAGCGGAGGAACCCACACATAGCACACATACACACCTCTAGATGATGTATTCAAGTCTGTTTGATAAGACAGATGAAGCCAGAGTGATTCAGTGTGTGTGTTTGTTTTACAGATGATACTGATCCACATCATCCTGTGAGAACTAAGCCTGTCCTGAGACATGTGTAACCCTCTCTATCTTAACCTGGGATTACAACTGTAATACTATAGAAGGCTTGCATTAGCAGTGTAACATTCATGTATAGTGTTTATGTATGCTGATAGTGATGCTGCCATATTTGGAAAAGATAATGTACAAAGATAATAGTTTTGGTCTGAGCCCCAGTGTTGGCAAATACTACACCTATAGCTTGGTCTCTGCCCAACATCTGCCAGATTGAGCTATACTATCATGTATCATGAGTTTTATTCCCGAGAAAGAAGTTGTCTCATATGGTGTGTTGTTGAGGATGTAGTTCAATTCAAAGGGAGGGGAGTTTATTTCAGTTAATCTGCAGGACGTTCTCTTACAATCCAACTTACACAGAGGAGATTTAAATTGGATCAATGCTGCAGGCCTGATGAGCAGAGTCAAATCCAGTCATGCGTCGTAAATGTATTGGTTAATGACAGTGATCGATGCCAGCCACCAGATCTGGCATCCGACTTCAAATCCAACCTCCTGATCGAGCTCCTGCCCCGAGGCTGATTGTCTTGCTCGCTTCCTAAATTTACCATCATCAGGCAGTTAGTTGTATTTCTGATTGTTGATTGGGTGGTTTGGCGTTGCAACTCCCCACCTCCTCCCCTCTCCAAATGGCCTACTGTGGTTGCTGATGAGAAGTGAGGTGCGATGTGGGAAGTGGGTCAAACGGCATAGTGTCAATTTTGCTCCAGTGGTGGAGGAACTGTAGATAAACACACATTCACACATTGTAGTTGATATGGCTTTAACCCACTTCCCATTGGTGTACACACACACACGCACATGCACACATACACACACACGGCTTTCCTCGCCGTGACGCAGGCTTGCCCCAGGTGGCTTGTTGCTTTGTGCCCTTGAGCTACTGGAGGCACTTAACCTAAATTAGCTCAGTCTGTCTCTGTGCCTCTGCGTCTAAATCAGACAAGACCCTCTCGTCCACAGTGTGAGCAGAGCGTGAGGGTCATGGTAACAGCAGAAGACACACACTGCTGTGCGCCCAAGCTTTAAGCACAGTGTTAAATAAGGAATATTTATCACCTGTTTTTTTTTTTCCCACTCGTGTTGATGTTTCAAGACGTCATGTTTTGCATTAGAAATTAAACTTCCGCTGCTGTTTTCTTGGTAAATCACTCTTGATTGGAGTGCCAGCTTAATGCCCTTACACTAAAATATGCAGTGAAATATTGATGCAAATTAATCATATTGTTAAAGCGAATGAAGTAATATTCCAGCTGCTACTTATTGATTGCTGTCACTGGCCCAGCTTGGACATTATTCACATCACACTTTTAATTGAGTTGTGCGGTTTATGCGAGCGACTTATTGCAAAAAATGCACACACTCAAAATGAACACAGTGGACAACCACAAGCGCAACACTCCACATGCATCGTATCGTGTCTGTGTGTTTGTGTCAGATTTATAGCATTTTGCCTGTGAAGTTAATTGTGAAATTGGATTAATGATGGTGTGCTGTTATGAAGTGGGCAGGAGGAAAACATGCACAGATACCCACACACACACACACACAGACCATTAGGAGAGAAGAGCAGACAACCCTGGTGTTGAAATGTAGGTCATTAAAGCAGCATGGCAGCCAACATAAGGTTGTGTGTGCCGGCATCCCCACACGGATCTCTGTATGCGTGTGTGCGGTTACATGCTGGTATGCATATTGACTATAGGCACACGCGCATGTATTGTCTTATAACCTATATGTGCATGGTTGTGTGTCAGTAGCAGAAACAAAAACACACAAAGGATTAAGGTGCAGTATAGTGAGCTCGACCTCCTTTAAGGTGCAGATTGTGATGTGTGATTAGGTCTGTTGTCTAAGTGCAGTAGCTTGTAGGAACAGCTGCAGGCACACACTAACACATGCACAATACTATGTACATCCATACATACAAAAGCATGCAGAGTGATGTCAGCCCGCGGTGAGACATTTGAACACACAGGACCAGCAAGACACACTCCAGCCTTGTGGTTATTGATGTGGCGGGTCCTCGGAGAGTCCACTGGAGTCGATATGAGTGGAGACAGTTTGGCTGGATGGTAATGGCTCTTAATGTAGTCTAGGAGCTGCCAGGGGTCTGTCTTAATGTTGCACTACTAGTGGCTGGATGGAGCTTTCCACTGGGAAATTATTTTATTATAGCATGTCAGACATATGTTACACCTGCATAGTCAGAATTTAGAATAGGAATAGCTTTGTTGAATAATTGAAAGCTATGAATTGATTTCAAGTCAAGGTCACTGAATGCTGAATGACTTCCCTGTTTGCTGTCCAGCCACAGTCTTGTTCAGCTATGGCACAATGCAAAAACAGAGTGTCACACATGAGGACAATTGACCAGAATTAATCAGTCCCATAGTTATGCCATTTAAAAAAGTATTGGGCAAATTACAATTGATCAACTGATTAAGTCTGTAAAATGTCAAAAGAATTGTGAACAGTGCTCATCAAAATTCTCCAGAACTTCTCATTACAGCTCTACCTGAAAATGGCAGCATCCAAACTTAATACGGTTCATCCTCAGGACAACATGAACGCATGTACTGAATTTCATTACAATCCACATTTCCCTCTTTGCCCTCAAAAACTACGACATCATGGTGGTTAAAAAAGTAAAGTCAGAGAATTATGAAGGTTATCAGGATGCATCCTCTGGACACTGATATTTGTACCACATTTCATTGCGTTCCATCCAATAGTTGTTAAGACACATCTGGACCAAGTAAAAATTGTGTTGGACAACTTGATTCACAATCCAAACAGCTGGAAAACACGCATTGAAAGATGTCCAGTCAACAGTTTTATCTTATTGTCCCGCCAACTTCAGGAGGGGTTGACAGACTAGTGGGGGGGTCAAACTGCGTTAGATTTAAAACTCTGTTGCCAGGGGAGGGGGGAATGGACGGTTAACCACAAATCCATCCTGACAGTGGACATAAAACACCTCAAGTTAGCAACAAAGCTGCCACCCTCTCCGAAGGCACCAAAAGCTCGGGGCGTACAAATCAGTCTGCTCGTAAAATAACAGCGTTTTAACTCCCTGCTCAACGGCCGTTTACATATTAAGACTGACCCGCCTTTTATTGTGCTGAAGCTGACACTGGGCTATAAAAGTTTGCTTGTGAAACGAATGTATAGGAAGGACTTATTTAACAGTTGCACGCCTCCTTGTCAGTTTGTGCTCTTCCAGCTGTTATTGCCATTAGTTGGCCCAGCCTTTGTTTTTAGGGTTTTCTTAGCCAGTTCGTCTCTCATGCTGAGGCTCATGCACAACAGTGTTTTTCAGTCCAGATTAGACTCCTAATGCAGTCGTGTCTGTCCACATGCTCACACAGCGCTACATATATCCACTATCTGTCCTCTCTGTCTTTCTATCTCTTTTATCCTGGCTTGAGTTTCAAAGGGGGTCGGCAGCGAGCGCCCGGGTCAGACGCCAGGGGAGGGAAAATTAGGCATGACGGGCGAGCCTGCTGGGCCTTTGTGCATGTTTGTGTGTCTATCTGTTTTCATTGAGTCTCTACCTGTGGATGTTGTGCTTTCATGCTCCATCTATCTTCTCTGGCTTCATCCGTTTCCCTGCCCTCAACCCCGGACTTTTCTCTCCCGCCTGCCTTTATCTCCTCTCTCTCTCTCCTTTCTTTTGTCCCTCTAAACGCTGCCTTTTCTATCCCTCCTCGCATCGCTACTCAGCAAAACGTCTCCGCTTCCACTACATCAAAGAAAAACATTTTGTGGATGCTTCTCTTTCTTTTTTTTGAAAGTCTTTGTGCAAAGTTTTGCTTTTGATACCATCTCCTTTTTTTTCTCTCCCACGTTTTTCTTGCGCTTCCCTTTTTGAAAGTCTCTGATTCACACACACGTCAAGCTGTGTGAGAACAGCCACGCGGTGTTTGAACAGAAAACAGCAAATATACGTGTGTCACCACATCAAGGCCGGGATGTGCTTGTGCATATGCTTGTGAAGCAGAAAACGCACACAAAGATCAGAGGCTGATTTTGTTAGCGATGGTGTGTGCAGGCTCAGGGCGTAGTTTGCGGGGTGTCACCAGGACCTGGAGGGGTTTTCTCATGGATCACAAAGGAGGAGCAGCCTATAGAAGGAGGCCCCACTGCCTTTCATTGAGAAGAATAACCCGACGTACACACTCACAAAATGCAGCGGTTTTCATTGCTAACTCGAATCCACCCAATTTGTGCAGCTTTTTTTTTTTTTTTCAAGTTGGTGTAAAATGTGCACACAGACACACACAGCGAACTTTGACTGGATTGAAATTATACATTTTACCATTAGCTGTGCAAGTGACACATGAAGTATATCACCTTTCTAAATCCATCACAAAAACCTTTTCACTCAAATGTTGTGAGCCACTGCATTTGTCCCCCTCAGTCTGCCCTCCATATTCTGCATGTAATCATGCAAATACGCTGCTGATGAGTCCATTCAAAACTGCCAAAAACAAAAGCCCTGCCTTGTCAAGCCTTGACTTTCTGATGGTAAGCAGTCAGTCAAAATGAGTCATAGAATAAATGGAGTCTTATTGTTGGTCATCCGTGCCTTAACATTCGTATGTGCATGCAGTCATTAATTAAGGCGGTTATGGGATTGGAGATCGTCTGTCTGAATATATAGGTTGTGTGTGTATGTGTGTGAAGGAATCCCAGCTGCTTCAATAGAGTAGGTCAGACGGAAAGACCAGAAGAGGGGTGAGGGGGAGGGAGGAGGATCGGCGTTACCAAGTAACCTCTGTCTGCTCGAACAGACTGAAGTGCAACAGAAGAGAGAGGCAGACAGACAGACAGACAGACAGACAGACAGACAGGAGGGCTGAAAGGAAGACAGCGAGAGTTTGGTGTCAGAGAAAGGTCATTCAGCAAGTGCCGGAGCTTATTCAACTCCATGTGTTTGTGATGCGCGAGAACTTTACCCCATGCTAAAATCATTAGTGGCAGAAAAACAGTTATGGCAGCTTGTTTACTCAGCCTTGCCTCTCCGTCACCTTGGTTTCAGTGTGTGTGTGTTTGTGTGTGTGTTACGGTCGGGAGAGAGTTGTGTTTGTTCAGGAGTGAGTTTGAAGTTTAACTTTGCTTAACTGCCCTTTTATGAGCGCTGTCGAAAGTTGTTTCCTTCTTATCCATGTTTGCCTTTTCTTATCAACGTCATCGAAACACTACTGTATTATATTGCTATTACTTTTTATAAGTAGGAACCGTAGTAAAACTGTATTTGTATGAAACAGTTAAATGGCACAGCATTACAGTTTTTAAAGAACATCTTGCATTTAGATATGGTGTGTGATCATCATGCCATACTGCCCTCTCTCCCCCTCGCTCTTCCCTGATAGATTATTCATGTCTTCCTCTATAAGTCAGAGAAGACCAAAGCCGTCGGGTTCCCATTGACCCCCGGTGCTGCGCTTTCATTCACAGAGATATGGGGATGAAAGAAAGGGGGAAGGGATGAGAGAGCGAGTATGTCGTTCTGCATGCTATCAATTATAGATTTTCATTCACAGAAAAAGAGAGAAAGGGGGAGATGAAAGAAATGTGATGGCGGATGTTTATTCATTTTTCAGGGTTTTTTGGTACATTTCCTGTTTGAGTCATCCAAGATTTAGTTTCTAATAGTTTTTAATAATTGATACATTTTTGTACTAACATGAAATACCTGTACCTAATACTGATACTCCCTGGTTAATACAAAACTGTACAGCTCTTTCCTTTAAATAACATTTTGTACATGTTTGTTCATATTTTATTGTCATAATTCTATTTCCTATTTTTGCTGCTTGGCTTGAAGTATTTGCTTATCATCTGTCGTTATATTTTTGTAGTACTGCATATTAATATGCACCAAGACACCAAGGCAAGTTCCTCATGTGTGAAAACCTACTTGGCAATGAACCTTTTCTGTTTCTAACACAAATATGAAACATTTGTTGCTAACAGGTTTGCAAAAATTGAAGATGCTTCTTTTCTCTTTTTGACATTGTTTAAACTAAATGTTAGAATTAGACATTAGGAAATTAGGAATTTAGTGCCTTGCTAAAGGGTATCCCACACTTAAATGTTAAGAAAAGATGAGTGCTTTTTATTCACTTAGCTTAAGGTGAAGGATTCAAACTAGTGACTGTTTAAATCTTTGCACACGTTCAATTTCAGGCACCCAGATACAGAGTGTTTGCAGGTGTAGAATGAGTACTTGGCCCCGTTTTCCTCAGCACACAGTTTCCTGCTTATCTCCACCTCGCAGGTTTTCTACCTATTAAGGCGTAGGTGTGCAAGGTCAGAGCCCGAACAAGAGAACACAAGAAACGAAAGAGAGAGGCGGGAGGAAGGGGGGAGTGAAATCAATACAGGCTAGATTACATTAGCAGTCATGAAAGCGTTCATGTCTGAAAGAAAGAGAGGGGAAGAAGGGAGAAAAGAAAATTGGGGATGGAGAGAGAAGGAGGAAAGAGACAGGGGAGAGATTTGACATTAGCGGATCAGGTAGAGTTGAGGGGTTTTAGGGGGTCAGCTTTAGCTCTCTCTTCCTAAGTCCAATTAGAGAAATTAAAGCTGAGACCTGTCAGAGGAAGCGCGCGCGCGTGTGTGTGTGTGTGTGTGTGTGTGTGTGTGTGTGTGTGTGTGTGTGTGTGTGTGTGTGTGTGTGTGTGTGTGTAGATGTCAGGCACTTTGGGGATTTGAACGGATGTTTGATAGACTTTAATATTGAACGATAGAGGGAGGTGTGTGTGATTTAGGGATTGATTGAATGGTAGAACTAGGGCTGGAGGGAAGTGGATTTTAGACAAATAAAGAACCAAGGTGTGTATGTGAGAGAGTCTGTGTAGCTTGTTACCTCTGCCAGGGTGATGGGGAGATCCAAAGGAGGTGTGAAAACCAAATGGGGAAGACGAAGAAAGCAGCCCTTCATCAATCTCTCTCCATTATTATCACATTCACCCTTGAGTCTTAATAACGTCAGAAACAGCAAGACTTGTTAATTATTCACATCGCCCCCACCTATTTCTCCATGTTCACATCGAAGGTCATCACCTTTTCACGTGCACACGGTTCTGGTTGTTTAACAAGAAGAGATAATCACTGTCCTGCCACAGGCCCTAATACTAATGAACATGTGTTGAGATTTTGTCTTGAAATCCTGGCAGTTGCTTGATAGTGTCATTGGTTTTTATCACCAATTTAAATAATTAAAACCTCACATTGTAAGCCAGTTTTAATTAGCTCAAGGAAGAATCGAATAGGAAGAATACAATACAACCAAAATCTTGAATTTCTATTAATATTTTATTGATTTGTTTGTTGTCAAGTATTTTGACAAGTGAATCGTTACAGTATTTTTTTTATCGATAAATCAATAATGAAAAGAATTATTAATTGACATCTTCTTGTTATGTTTGCCTATATGTGACTTTAAGGATTATGAATAGATTGTAAAAAGGAAAGAAAAAGCAGGAACTCAGCTTCTGTAATCAGGTTATATTAATTGCATAATTGAGTTCTAATATGAGTAGAATTCCCGGTTAATCACATTCATAATAATCCCTGATGTTTGTTCTGCTGAATGAGATCTTCCTCTGAGGTCCAAGCTTCATCCGCTGAGTCTGCAGCTTACAGAGTAGGAACAGATGAAAGATTGATATTGTTTGGGCTGTGGGGGAGCGGAAGGATGTATGGACGTATGGCTGAATGGTTAGATAGCCCTAATCCTAGAGGTGGCCTAGATTAGAAGGCCTCCTTCAGCGGATAGAGTTGTTGACCTGTCTGTCACACTGTGCATGTGTGTGTGTGTGTGTGGACACTGTCCAGAGAACAATAGGCTCTTTAATGAGTGATGCTGCTTGGCCTCGCGTCTGCATAAGCGATCCTAATACTGTACGCGTGCCAAACAGTACGAGCTACAAGCCAAACAGGCTGCTGACATGTGGACATGTGGAGAAAGACTCTGACATCGACGTGGGGACCTGAGATAATCCTGTGTTTACTGTCAACCTGGCCTCATATTGCTTCTAACCTGGGTTAAAAGTGGGCCTGAAAGTAATGATTGTTTTCATTTTTGAAAATCAGTCATTGCTTTTGATTTATCAATTTTGCCATAAGAGTCAAAAAAGAAATAGTAAAAGCAATGCGCTTCACAATTTCTGCCTTATGTTGTCTAAACATAAGTTACAACAGAGAAAAGCCTGAATAAGTACATGTTTGGTGTAATTCCTTGATTACTTACTTGATTCATTTACTCCACTAATTGATTAATAAGATAATTGGTTGAAACATTTAAGCAGCTGCTTTTGATGGACTTTAACTTGACAGCTCTGTTCAGCATATATATTTATGTGTGTGTCCGTATAAAAGCTGATGTTAAGTTATGAACCCATTAGAGCAGTATTTTTTCCTCAACCACAAGCTGAACTCTCAAGAAGAATACGACACTTCCAGAGACATATTACCCACATTCAGAGCTCTGTAACTCAAGGATAAGAGCAACCTCGGATACTGTGAATAGACACTCAACAGCGTACAGTAGACTGTAAACAAATATGCACGCCGACAAACCCAAAACGCACTTCAGAGCCACGCTGAAAGGTTCAGATGACCAAGGTCTGGAGGGGGGAGGAGGGGGAGGGATGAGAGGGGAAGCCTTTTTAGCCACAAATTCAAGGATCATTTGCAGTCCCATTCAAGCTCTTGTTGCAGCCCCCCCTCTCCCGTCCATCCCTCATCACCACACACACCCCCTCCCTCCTCCCCTCTTCAGCCATTTGTGCTGAAAAGAAATACGCTCACAGAAGGAGGGGCAGCCCTGCCCTTCTGGGTGTGTGTGTAGGTGCGTGTTTGCATGGGTTGTGTGTGTGTGATAGATTGTGAGCGGATTGGACAATGGGAGGATTGTATGTGATCTATATTCATGTGGCACAGATTCAGTGGCCATGTGCGCACACAGCAGGCTGGGAACGATCAGACGGAGGAAGAGGGGCTGATGGAAAACATCCAGAGAGAAGAAAAAAAATTTGATTTATATGAAGAAATGAACACAAGCTTAATTTTATAGTCTGGTTTTAATAGCTAAACGAAGGACAGAATCTGTGCAGTCCTTTTAACTAATGGCGTTATGTTCTTTTACAAACCATAAAACGAGATCACGCGAGATGAACGTCAGTGCTTTTATTGCCTCTAATGATGCTTCCTGTTTGCTTTGCACTTTGCATGCAGGTGGAAGCTACATCCTCCTGAGAACACCTTGTGAAAAAGCTCATGTCTTTTTAAGGATGTACAAGCCAGGCTCTCCTGTAGGGGTGGCCCATAGTTCAATTAGATGCATAAATATTCCCCAGATGGGTCCGTCGTAGTGGAGAAAACCGGCAACGTGCTGATTACTTTTGCCAGAGCAGAGCCAAGTAGAGAAGTAAGGAAAGCGTGTCCGTTCATTCTCATAAAGCATGTTTAACTTTCAGCTATATCCTGAGTCCCGCGGAGGAAAGAAGAAAGAGAGTGTAGAGAGAGAGAGAGAGAGAAAGACGGATGATGAGAAATAAAGGGAGAGGCAGCCAGAACTCCTTGGTAACCAAAGCACAGAGGAACAGAGGGGCCGGTCCTACACCCCTCCTGCTGTGTGTGTGTATGTGTGTGTCTCCGAGGACTGGACTGCCTGAGGGAGGAGTGGTGGTGGTGGTGAAGGGGGGAGTGGTGGACCGGGTGTGTGTGTGTGTGTGTTTAGAGAGCGAGATAGGAGTAGAGACTCATTGTCAGCATAGTAGACCCTCACACACACTCAGCCAAGCTGCCGTGCAGTGAGAATGTGAGCGGAGGACGCCAGCAGTCCTTCCTCCCCTCTTCTTCTCTCTCGTATTTTCCCTGGATTTTTTTTTTTGTGCCACTTTTTTGTTGAAGAGAAACACACTCAGCCGGAATAATGGTGTTTATTGGGACCTCGTTAAAGTCTGTGATTAAATACTTCAAAAGAAAGGGTAAGATATGATTATTACTGTTCTGTATTGAGCATTAATTCATCATATAAGTAGTTTGGATGTGAAAAAGTAGAACAATTGAGCAGCACTTAATTAGAATTTGTATTGATTTGCATCATTTTGACAGGTTTGCAAGTGTCTAATTTTCATACAGCTTCAACTAATTTGAATTGAATTTTTAAGCTCTGTATCAAAAGTGGACACATGCCAGCTTGTAATATAATTTTAATACAACTACTGGTTTCATGTGGGCATATTTCTTCTGCTGCTGCGTCTCCTGAGCTCAGAGACGACCCTCTGTTGGACCCTGTTACCAGGTGACCACAGGGCCAAGACTTCACAGAGGCGACGGCTATTAGTACTAAATGACCCGACAGTGTTTGGAGAGGTGGCAGCTGGAAACATTTAAACTCACACCCACTCTATTAGAGACTATTTTTCTCCTTCTTCCTGGAACAGTTTTGAAGGTTTTTTTTTTATGTTTATTTAAATGTCTCACCTGATTTGAGCTTGATATCAAACCACACCTGGAGTATGTGTCACGCATGTACAGTCGTTTATGGTTAGGAGGATTAGTCAATGCTCAGAGGCTATTATATTATCAGTGGCTGCGTATTAATAAGCATGTGAGGATGTTTAACAAAGACGTGGTTCATTGCAGAGGAAAGCTGCTTGTGTGTGCTCTAATCCCAGGTGTATTTATAGCAGGTGTTTATGTGTGTGCAGTCAAGGCTAAGATATTGTTAATCATTAGCTCAGCGTTTTTGGACTTGTCACACCTTAACTTGCCATCTTGCACATGGCTGCACTTTGCCCCTGACCTGAGGTCCTTGCAGTCGAGAGGATTCACGCTGAACAGAGCTCATGTGTTCAGCTTTTTCATAACACACACAGTTTTTAGACATAGAAACAAGTTAAATTACAGTTTCATTTAGGTCTAAGGTTTAAAGCTACTACTTAACATATGGCAATCAAATGAATATCTTTATATATTACATTATTATGTAAACAGACTAACTAAGATACTTTTACCCTTTTGCAGCCCTTTTAATGAATTAACTCAAAATATATACTCAATATCTCAAAAGTTGACCTGACCCTAGTCTGTACTGACCCTTATGACAAAGTTGTATTATGTATGAAAGTCAATACCCCATTGGCTGTTGGGTGATCAGGGACCTAGTTCAGGATTAACAGAGATATTGTCAATACAATTTGATCACTGTTATTGATCACACCAGCTGACAACTCTGGTGTGTGTGTGTGCATACAGATGCATTTTCCAGGGATTTACTTTAGCAGCCTTTAGCTCTGATGCACCTTGTAGCCTGCTTGCGTCCTTTCAGAGTTTTCAGTAGCCTGTTTGCTCTCGGTCTGTGTTTGTCGATGTGCGCAGGGAGAGCTGGGATGTCAATGGACAGAGGGATTAGTAGACTTCTGAAAGACTTTCGCGCCACAGTCCGGTGTGTATGCGACTGTGTGTGTGTCTGTGTGTTGAGGGGCTAGAGGGTATTGTGGCACTGAAAGGCCTGATGTGGAGACTGATGCAGAGGGACAATACAGGCTTTGTGTCCATGGTCCCCATGTCCTTGGTCTCCTTTAGACTGGTTGAGGTCTATTCAAACCCCATGGTCAGAAAGGAGGGTGGGGGAGGGCTACCTGTGCTGAGTGTGTGTGTGTGTGTGGGAGAGCAAAAAATTTAGAAATGGGTTGAGAAATGAAGTGTGTAAAACCTTTATTCAGTCATACGCAGCTGGGGCGTCGCTGCCTTGCTCACAGGTTTGACTGGGCGGCACAGTGAGATCCAATCCAACTAGTTGCCAGTTTTTAGCCTTTATACTTTGTACAATTCCACTGAGCTGTGTGTGTTTCGGTCTCGTGCGACTCTTCAGTCCGGACTTGTGGTCAGAGGAGTTTTGCCTCGTGATGTATTTGATCGATTGTTTGACCGGTGCAGACAGCATGTGACAGTTACAGTGACACACCGTTTACTTACATACACCATCTACCAATTTGCACCCAATGCACACCCTCCTATGATGCACACGTGTAACAAACTGTGTGCATTTTCATTGTGCATTTGCAAATACTTCTTGGTTAGTGTTAGACAGGTATGATTTTAAGAGGTTAATTGAACATTCATATTCCACATAATTTCCTGTTGCTTACACCTCAATCACTTGGTTGATACAGCTTAAAGCAAGCAAGCACTGTTGGACTGTCTGTTACCGTTTTTACACCCAAACTAGAATGTGTATGCAGGGTTTTTTTTAATGTGGCTAAACTCACTGGCATAGGCAATAGACTTCTTTCCCATTGCCAGTAGATGATTTTGTCTTTATGTTTTTTGTTGTTGTTGTTGGTTTTTTTCATTGTGTCACATTCAATGTCACAAATGCTTTGTCAGTATTTCTTTCAAACTAACCCTGACTGGGCAATGTCTCAATGCATGTGGTTCCCAGACAGTAAAAAATGACAATGTTCGACACGTGTCATAGCATTGGAAATGAGGCAAAAATTTGCGTTTCCACCCAGGTGGAATGCTGTAGAAATACCTGAGACTACTGCATAGTGATTTGACCAGAGAATTAATGTTGATTGTACCCTTTCTCACTAAAGACAAAAGCAAGGTGTTAGTGGTTTTTTTTGTCCAGTGTGAAAGGGGTATGTATTTTGTATTTGTACATGACTCAACATGCAACACATGCGTAGGTTTGGAGGTAGCATCAAGACTGTGAAGTGTTGGGTGACAGAGTGTGTGGGGACATGAATAAACACAATGACCTCTCTGAGAAGCAGTTAACGGCTGCTCGTTCCTCAAAAAGCTGGAGAGACATTAAGGTGCCATTGGTCACCGGTAGCAGCAGGACTGTCCCTTATAAATCCCTCCATAAATGTGTGTTCACATTAGTTGTACTCATTGGGACTCTTCATATTCACACGAGGTTGGTTTGGTCACAGAAGGTCAGTGTTGATTCCTGTCAGAGGTTATCTGTTAATCAAAGCAGTTACGCTCAAACAATTTGCACACCATTTGGACTCCACCCTGTGCCTCTACCTCAGGGGCGCTATGTCCTCCCCCGACACACACACACTCTCATGATGCATCCTACCACGGCTTATTAACACCTGTGAAAAAGCACTCAAACTAACACTCCACACTACCAGCCCCTTTCTTGACCCGCCCCCCTCCTCCGGGTTCCTCCAGTCAGCTCCCTCAGTCCCAGTCAGATGGACATGTTGTGATAGTCAGGACAAGGACAAACAGACATCAGTCTTAACTAACATGTGGCTAAATGGAGATCGTCCTACATCCACGATCACCAACTTTGGCTTGGATACGCTCACTTGGTAAGCTCGAACTTTCTGGAAGTGTGTGTGCAGGGTTTGGTTGATATTTAGACTTGTTGTTTTGCTGATATTTTGTATTCAGAGTGGCTCACAAATGCAACATGGGAATGAGCCTCAATTCCTGAATCATCAGCATTGCAAACCACCAGTTGTGAGGGAAACAAAGGAAAGCACTTTTGCTGATGCCTGACTGGGAGGAATGCTCTTGAAAATTGCAAAAACACAGAGAACAAGGAAAAAGGGTTGTTTGTCTCTATCTTGTAAAGAAAAGGACAGTTGGATGTCTTGTCCAGCTGTGTGAGTTTATTGGTTTTTCAATGGTTTTCTTGAGATTTAGCCAGCTGTTAAATAAGTGCTAGTGTGAGCAGCATTGTTGTATTACCTTATCTGTAGGGGCTTCAAAAGGTTATCTTGTTTTAAAGATATAATTTCTGAGCTGGATATCATCCTGTTTGCGCTTCCCTCCAACTCTGTATCCCTCCTCCCCCTCTGACTTGTGTGGCCTCCTGCGTGATGTCTCGAATACGTGTCATGTTGTTGGTGTGTAGTCTGACACCTTGATGCAAAGCACCTCCTTCCCCTTCCTCTTCTCCTCCTCAAGTACAAATAAATCCCTCCACTCCTGCCTGCTCAGGACATGTTCTATAAAATGTGATATATTTCAACTGTGTTTTTTCAGTTTGAAATACAAAGATGATACATTAAAAAAAATCATTCTGGAGTTTGAAATATAACTCAAGATGAACTAACCTGAACTGTGTGTCTCTGCAGCCGTGTCTAACCTGGACGAGGAGAGCAAGTGGACAGTTCACTACACGGCTCCGTGGCACCAGCAGGAGAATGTCTTCCTACCAGGCAGCAGGCCGCCCTGTGTAGAAGACCTCCACCGTCAGGCCAAAGTCAACCTCAAGACCGCCCTGAGAGGTAAGGGCTGTTCGAATAGGACCACTGATCACAGACCAAATCAGGGTTGGAGTCATTTGTCACTCATATAGAGAAAGTGATTACTATGTGTTTGCGTTGTTTCAGATTTTTCAGATAAATACTAACAACCTATGAAGGGAAACAACTCCCACAGCCCTCTAAACATTGAGAATTCAGTAACCACATATAGTTTGCAAAACAACCTTCAAGTAACAGTTGGTCATATGTAGGAATTTAAATCGTATTTTGGCTGTTGATGGTTTTTCATGCTGCTAAAATAAGGAAGGCAATGTAATTTGGTAATCCTTTAAACTTGAAAAATTATCTAAACAAACGTTAGAAAAGCTTCATCATCAATAAATTATGTGTTTGAGGGCTGCAGCCTACAATCTATTTTAATTAATGATGAATTAATCTGTAGATATTCTTCTCAATTGGTAAATTAATTTAGTCCAATGCTTTGCAAGAATTACATTTGATGTGTCCCATTGTCTTGTTTAGTTGGACCAACATTCCAAAACCTAAAGAAATTCAATTTACAATCATATAACACAAAAAATTCTTCACATTGCTTGAAATGCGACAATGACCATCAATTGATAATCAATCCTGTGGCACTCACTCATGAATCAATTATTTCAGCTCAATTTTTAAATGTTTCAATGAAGCCTCTAAGTTTAGGTCTTTTATATCCATATAAGCCAAATCAACCTACACACAGATCTCATTTGTCATGGCGTCATAGTATAGATCAGCTGTGTTTGCCCACAACATTGTAAAAATGTCCAAACGTGTAATTAGTGTCTAAAGTTTATCCAACAACACAACAGTGTGAGATCCCCTTCCTCTTGTCCGTCCAGTACAATTAGAGAGAGAAACACAGTCTAGTTGTCCAATGAACAAACACAGGGAGTGAAGTCACAGCCGAGTGACAACTGTTTAATATTCTCACAACAGGAAGTGGGAATACCAGCAAATACTATCACCTGTTTCACTGTCAGTTCCTGGGAAAGTAATGTTTTCCACCCATTTCTCAGATACCAGTTTGACAGGCTGGTGTGAGAAAAAGCAGAACGTGGTGCGTGTGTATTATGGGTGTGTATGCGTCTGTACGTGGGTGGATGTGTTTACATGCGAGGGTGGCCTTGTGTGTCAGCAGATAAAAAAACAGATAAAGAGCGATAAATGGGGATGGGCTGGTTGTAACCTGACGCTTACGGTGTGTCACCTGCTTTAACACACACACACACACATACACTCACACTCACTGTAGGTATTCTTTGTCTTTCCCATTGTTTCACCCCTGTGCTGCTGCTGCCGCCTATTACTTCTTACAGTATTAATGTCGCTAGGTACGCAAACACCACCTGGGAGGTTGCATTAATTCAGCAACCCCCCCCCTTTATCCTGTCACCATCCTGTCATCCTATCACCACCACCCAGCCCCGGGGGTCCGAACTGAAAGCCAACAGGTGTCCACTGAGAGCACCTGTCCATTTGAGTCTTGATGTGTGTTTCAGCTCTTTAATCCCTCGTTCAGAGTGGATGTTACATGCTTAGATACAACCCAGCCTTAACAAATTACATTTAGTGTTTTCTTAGTTATTAACATTATGTCCAAGTACATCAATACAGCTGTCCCTGTAACAATTTAGGCTTCCAGAATTTACATTTGTCATCGTAAGAAGATGAAGGTATTTTATAATTTTGAGCTTCTGTCAGGAGGTTAAACCCTTGTTCTCATGCACGTGTAACCAGTCACCAAATCCAGAGCCACCAGCGTGAGCACAGCAAGGTACACGAGTCCTGCCTTCTGTTCTGCAAAGCACAATAATCGATAGCCAATCAGATGGCCATGTGCATCCACTCTGTTGTTCCTTTCACACTCTCACATTGCTTTCAAAATTGTGTTTTAGCCACGTGGCTTTCGCAGGCGGCTGGTGAGTTATAGAAAACGTGCCAACAGGTCGAAATACATCGGGGAGGTTACGCAACAGTCCTGTGACTGTTGTCAATAATGTTCAGGGAACTATGCATTAGCTGTAAGGTTAGACAGGAAATCAGGAGTTTGTCTTCGTAATCCCATCATTGTTCATTCTCATCATACTCAGCTTCACATGTAGCGTTGATGAATAAGATAAAGCACCTCCAATTGATATTTTAGCAATAACAGCACATCAAATGAAAATGAACAATATGAGAATGTGAAAGGAGAGAGTGTGTTTCGCCATCCAGCTGCAACTTTATTCTTTTGGTTCACTTTAAGAGCTCACAGCAGAGTGGAGCACTTAGCAGCTAAAGAGCCAGATATTTCCCTTAGGAGCTCGTGGAGACCAAAAACAGGGTTAAAAGACAGTGAATATTTGACATAGATTTGACATCAGGTTGTCAAACTCATGACACCAGAATAATGTTGCTCCGTTGACTGGTGGATGTGTGAATAAGCAACAAGTTAAAGGTGTCAATGTCAAAGGCAACTTGTATCTGCTGCCCTCAAGTGGCATCAGTTATCGCAGGTTTAGTGAAATGTTGCACCAGAAATACTACTTATAATGTAATAAACTAATAATTGCAGCTCCAACAGCAAAGAAGACACAAGGTCATTGGATCACTGACACATAACCCGGATCAAATAATATTTTAAATTGTAATTATGGTTTATTACAGCTTGCTTCGGTTCCAAGTAGGTGCCGTTTTTCACATGTTACATTAGACTGCCACACCTTGTTTGGTGCCTATCTGCAGCACTACACTACTTAGATTATCACTATTTACAAATTGCCACTGTACAATACACACAGATACATGTTCATGTTATTTGTCCTCAATATCCTTCATTCTTTATGCTCGTCCTTGCTCGTGTCACTTACAGGTCCCCCTCCCTTCAGTTCTGCCTGGCAACAAGCGCCGCTCGACTCATCAATGCTTATTTATTTTTATCAACCATCCCCAATCACGCCGCACCAATCATCTTAACAGCCCCGCTCCCCGTCATCATCCTCATTATCATGGCGCTTTCCAAATCCCTTCTTCCACACCGCTACCACATCAGCTTGTTGTTACAGTAGCTACCTTTGCCAGCCCCATTAGGATCCATTAACTGCCAGTATTATTCATGCACCAGCGTGTCTCTCCACAGAGACGGGCTGTAATTAGCCGTGGAGATAGACGGCATGTAAAAGGAATCAAAAGCAGCGTCACTGAGGTGCCAGGCGAGGACTGATGGTTCACATGTGGCATTCACCAAAAGGGGATTTTGAATGTGCAAAACACACTGAATAAATCCCAAAGATAAAAGAGCAGGGAGGTTTTTATATTTGTATGTATCAGGGATAATATGCAGACAAAAAAAGACATGCTTGTTAGTTGATATGTTACCAATGTTGTACAGAGAGACATGTTTAAATTTTTCAAGTTAAAGCTATTTAAATAGAAATGTTCATCCTTCTGGTTACAGGCATCAGCAAACACACACACACACAACCCTCAACTGTGTATGTAGTTGAGGCTGTAGAAGTAGCATTACATGAATATAATTAGTGATTAAAAGACTGGGGGAGGATTCATTAGTAGATATTTGCAGAGGGAGAAGGAGAGAGATGATGTGCTAAATTCTCCTTAAGGGGGGGGGGGGCAGTTCTGCCATCTGTGTGTGACAGACTGAAACTGACACCCCTTCCTCTGGTTACACACACTCATTTATAAACTCTTCTTATCACACATTGGCATACACACGCTCACACACATACATCACAGCCCCATCACAGCAGGTGGTGACGGGAGGAGGTGTGAGCAGCGTTTGGCAGCATCCGACAGGGACAGCACGCACGTGACCGACACGCTCACAGAGACCGGCGCAATCCAAGTCTTTGTCTACATAACATGTTCCTCTGTTTGTGCCTGTCGTGCAGAATGTGACAAGTTGAGGAAAGATGGTTTCCGGAGCTCTCAGTACTACTCTCAGGGTCCCACCTTTTCTGACCCTGCACAGTCCACCAGCAGCCTGCAGGACGACGAGGACGATGACAACGATAAGAAGGTACACACAAGCACAAACAACGCACACAAATGCCCAAACAACTGTCCAGGTGTCAGTCCATTTTGAGTTGAGCTGATTCAGCTGTAACTCACGTCCAGTGGTTCAAACAGTGTCATCCTGCCCTCTTGTGGTCAGACATGAAAATGCATGTTTCTTAGCCCCAGTCTGAGTTTAGACAAGTTACTTTTAAAAAGAGAAGAGGTTAATAAACCAGTTATTGCCAACAAGTATACCTGCACTTGTTGACATTGCACTAATAAGAGTAACACCAGATTTTGTGGTTTATGAGAATTAATGGCACATAGACAAATGCAAGCACTCACATTTTGCTAAGACTGTCAGCATGAGTCATGATAGAGTAAATCTGAATTAAGGTTTAACTCACGCTGGTTTATTTGCATTTTATTTTCTGACCTGTTATCTTCAGACAGAGCTAAATACACAGAGGGAATAAACACCCACAGGCTTCTGTTGTTTCCCCATTATACTTGTCTTTCCTCATCACTTGGTGGGGCTGTTGTTTGCCTTAATGTCACAGTGCTATAAGTAAAAGGGTGAAACATGGAGAGAAAGAGGGGCAGAGGTGGAAAAACAACACAGACAACAACTATTATTTATTGTTCTTTTTACAGGCAGGCCATTAGTGTGAAGTGAAGTGTAAATGGTTTGACAGCCAGATATGCCTCCTCTCCTCTCCCTGTGATATAAGGGGTCCTAAATGGGTCTTATTATCAGGGTCCCCTTTGTGCCCCAGAGCCCCTCGATGGCAGCCACTCGTTTCATGCCTGCCTCGACCCTTGACCTCGCTAACATGCTGTTGTCGTTCCAAACCGTCCTTCTCTTCAACCTGACCCCTCCTTCTCTCTGCCTTCCTATTTGTCCCCCTTCTCCTCTCTTCCCCCATCACTTCCTGTTGTCCCGAGGCCAGTGAGCCTAAGTTTGCCTGACAGCAGCTTCAAAAGGAGAAACAGGGCTCCTGGTTGAATCACAGTGATGCCGAATAACAAGCCATGCTTACTCCCAAACCATTGCTCAGATCCTTTCTTTACACCCCCACTTTCTCCCTCTGTCTGTTGCCTCCCCCTGTTTATCCATCCATCCGTGTCGTGTTTGTATGAAAGCTGTAATAGCCATCTTTTCCAGCCAGTCTCATGTTACTGGCTATCAGGATAAACAGTCATGGACATAGCGAATAATTTCTGAATGTAGTCGGTAGATTCTGGACTTTACTCCAGCAATTTTCAATCTCTGAAATCACACGGATGATTTCCAACCAGCTGTTTTTTTGTTCTTTGTTGGAAAAAGCTCAACCTGTAGCCTAGGAAATTTCGGATGATGCAGTGAAAGTCTGCCCCTGGAACTGATCTGTAATCAGAACAATTTTGGATTATTTGTGTTCACTGTGCTCTTTCAAAATCTCAGATGGACACTGACAAACATTCAGCAAACTTGAAATAGCTGATTTTCCATTGACTAACAACTCAATTTTAAGGCTGGATGCTGCAGTAATACGTTGTTGTCTGTTGCCTCTCGGCAGTAAATTCTGCTTCAGGACCGTTAGTGTGTGAACGCAGTTTAATGCACGAGTGATTCTCTCTTTCTCCTCGCTGCTGCTCTCATGCTTTTATCCTGCCATCTCCAGCCGCTCTGTCAGTTTACCCTGATAGATGCGAGTGTGTGTCTATGTGTGAGTGTTTCCATTTGGGTTTGATTGCTCGTGAAACATGTTTACAGCACCACGGGCTTGTAAAGGTCACAGCAATGTAATGTATTAAAGTCTGTTTGTGTGTGTCAGTATATCTCCTACAGTCTGTCACTTATAGTTATGGACAGTTTTCTATTCTCTATAATATTCTGTTCACACTCACATTTTCTCCTCTTATCTCGGCGTTTTACCTTGACATTTTTCTTCATCCATCAGTGCTCTAAGTCGGTGTGACAACGTTTTTGTTTTCCATTGCCTTTTATTACTGCACATTGTATTTCATCCCCCTCACCTCTGTCACTCCCTTTTTCCTGTCTTGTCTCTCTTTTCCCTCTTCCTCCTCCCGTCTCAGTTACCTGTCACCGCTATTCTTTTTCATTCCTTGTCTCTATTATCTCTACCTCCCCTCTTGCCCCGTCTCCTCTCCTCTCTTTCACCTTTCCTTTCTTCTCATCTCTGCTCTCTTTCCCCTCCTCTTTGCTCCATTTCATGTTTTCAAATCATATTAACCCACTCTTCCTCTTTCACATGTAGTCCACGGCGTCATCAGCAGAGGACGACAAATCTCAGCTCTCCATGAGGCCCCAGACCCCGCTGGGTGAAGGAGGGGAGGGGTCCGAGGTTGACGGACAGGTGATATGGAACAAGGCCGCCCCCCTCCCCACCCCAGAGGAGAAGATGAGGCAGACGGCCAAGGCCGTGCCCACAGACATCGTCGCCATCAACGTCACAGGTATGACCTCTTGGCAATTACAGTCAACCATTTTGTCCACCTATCAACCATTAGAGAGTAGTGACAATTCTCCATCAGTGTTGGTAGTGGAAAACAAGTGTCCCCGTCCTCTAGATCCACATTGAGTAGCAATAGAAAGATCAAACTACTTCAAGTTTGATCTGGTCTCATTCACCCCCAGTGTCTGTTCTGTAACATTAACCTCTCACCAAAAATCACACATTTTGTTTTGTTTGACTTAAAGGAATTTTCTTTTGGATGTTTTCTTGATTGCTGTTTCGCTGAAAGTCAGATGAGAAGATCAATATCAATTTCATTTCTCCACCAAGAAAACAAGAGCAAGATCTGTATAATATTTATCATTTACACCATCTTGGTATTACTTGCTGATTAACACTAAACACAAAGCACAGCAGAGGTTGACAGGAACACCAATCATTGTGCAGGTAAAAGTATTACAATGAAAACAATAAATCTTGATGGTGGCAATAGATGAAAAGTCAGCGTATTAGCAAAGTTATTATAATTCTTGCTTAGGGGAACATGAATGTTTCATGACAATCCATCTAATTCCCAGGCAAAAATGTCAACATGCTGGTGTCAGTCGAGGATCTAGGGATCACCACAGTCAGTAGGACTACAAATGTCTGTACAGATGTTCATGACAATCCAAAAAAAACTGACATATTAACTTGTCATATCTTGTGATTTTATTGGTCTTCTCATGTAATTCTCAGTAAGGCAGCAAAAAGGGAACGAGCCAAACAAGCAAAATGTCAGACTCTTCCTTTAATCAACCCTCGGTGGCTGAGTGGATGCAGACTAATCAATTACTGTATCCGCTCATCCACAGAGGAAAAAACTGTACATGTCAGTCATGGATGTCTGCCTCTCCTCCTGCCCCTCTGTATATATTCTCCTCTTCCTTCATGCTTGTTGGAGACTGACCTTCACCTTCCTTTATGCGCGTGTGAGAGAGCACTTGTGTGTGAAAATCGTTTGACAGCTTATCCGAGGGTCAAGGCGTCTCACCGACTTTATGTCAGATCACAGGGCGTTTGACAGATGAACACTCATACGCAGCAGAGCATGTTGACGTAATTCCCCTGTTAGCATGTCACAGTTTTCAGTGCGATCGGCCACACACATACTTATTGATGGGACATCTCATTTAGACCGTTGGGATGATCAATATATGAGGATGTAGCTTGTTTGATGTTTCACTCATAAAACATAAACATATATCGGACAGATATCTTGTATGAGGTGTAAAAAAGAACAGCTGCACCAAAAAATCACAGTATCACCATCTGAATTTTGCTGTTGTCAAGGCCAATATATGTGCGATCCCATCATCCTTTGCACACTAATGAGAGTTTAATGTCCTCCTTCTCCACACAAATCACTGTTGACTTCATCTCCTGCCACTTTAGATTACCGAGAAAGACAGAGTAAAACACACAGACAGAGACAGAGAGAGCCAGATCAGGGACTTTTCTGTCACTTTGAGGGCGATTGTGATGGACACTATCTGCCCTCATATCAATTTCTATTTCCCTAACGCCTGCAGGCTGTCACCAGCTCACCAAATAGCAGAAGGAAGATCAGCTCCTACTGAGATATATTGCTCTTCCTTCAGGGTAACTGGACAGAGACTGAGAAGGATATTGAGAAGACTGAAAAACTGTGTGTCTGTGTGCATTTTTTGGCTCCCTCTTGGGGACTGAAGCTTAGTCCTAATGAGGCAGAATGTCATGTCTGAGGTCTTGGTTGAGGTTAGGGTTAGGCTGTCCGAGCAATGATAGCTGTGCAAACGTGTGTGTGTGTGTGCTTGCTTCACTTCCTATCTGTCCTGTGCATGTGTTTTTGTCATAAGAGCATGATGTCTACATCTCACGCATCTTACATGCATGTTCACACTTCAGTCACTCATGTTCAGGGTTGGAAATCAACACAAACCATCAGCCAAAATTTCTAGAAATTGTTTTCTTTGTCAGACTCTTTTTGATAAAAAAAAAAGAAAGAAAAACATTTTCTCCACTTCTTTTAGTGGTTTAATGCCATGTAGATACTTTTAGTTGTATTTGCCCAAGTTGACATATTTGCCTCTGAGGTTTCTGCCTCTGTCATAATAAATGGAGGTAAATCAGTGTTATTTGTGGTGCTCAAGGCATCGAACACACTCAAATACTGATATCCTAATCATCCAGCAGTCAGGAATTTTATCTACTTTGGATCTACTTTTTATTCTCTATGAAAACAGTTCACCATGTAACAGAGACGTGCTTTCTGTCAACAGATTTGCTTTTGCAATTTTAAAAAAGCAATTCTTCAATGCTATGAGTGTTCATTTTCATTATATTGGGGTGGCACCCAAAAACATAAAAGAGATATCTCAAAACCTGGGCACATAAAACCAGAACTATCCACATGGCTTGATACCACTAGAGGGAGGAGAGAAAATGCTTCTTCATATTTTGGTTGAACTGACCCTTTCCCCTGATGATGTTGCATGTTCAACTGAAAAAAAAATGCATGTTGTTGAGTTTGTTCCTTCCAACTAACTTCTGTTTGCCTGTGTGTCCGCCTGCCTTGCTCTCGCCCTCCCGGCTACCAGGGGCAGTGTTTGACCGCCAGGCGAGCATCCGGCGCTCCCTCATTAACACTGACACCGTGTCCCGCCGGCCCAAGAAGGTCAAACGCAGAAAGACTATATCAGGTCTGCCTGACAACATCAACCAGGAGCTAGGTATGGATCACTGTGGGGAAATATGATGCCCTCTACTGACCACAGACCTGTACCAACACTCTGGACAAGCATCCTTCTTTACTTCACTGCTTCTTATAACCTTACTCTCTATGGCTTTATCAAGAATATATGTATACATTGAGTGGAGAATGAACTCACCCTACCAGTATTGTTCTGAGTAAGCCACACTGAGAGGGAGAAAATGACACATGCAAGTCCACAGTGTTGGATCAAGGCTGTGCAGTTGTTCCATTTTTTTCTTCTCCACTGCCAGGAACTAGTTCTGAAAATCCTTTTCAGTAGTTTTGTGGTTTTAATTTTGCCCTTATTCCTCCTCTAGAAACTTGCCTTCGTAGAATCTCATTTTAGACTTTGCCAGTTGGAAAATCATGTCACATAGGAGAAGTTAAGTGCAGGGTTTTGCCATTCTTAAGCACGTATTGTGGCATAATCCTTCAGGGTCAACTTTCTGCAGCCCTTTTTCTGTGAATTGTGTGTGTGTTAATTATGTGTCTCTGTGTGTGCCTTAATCCTGGAGCCATATTGATAATCTTTGCATGTGTCCCACATGTATCTTACTCACCAGCATGTACTGATTATGAGACGATGATCACCTCCAAAAGCCTACTAACCATGTGATTTTCACAACATATGATCCTCAAACCCTCCAAGCAGACGAGGGCTAAATAACAAATGTGAAGGTTCCCTACCATTAGTTACTCTGTTGAGCTGGGTGTTAAGCGAGCACTAAGCTTGCTAAGCTGACACCGTGCTGATGCCACCGCATGGCTGATGTTTATTTACACGTCTGTGAGCTGTAGGATGGCAGCAGTGTTTAAGGAGAATGTCATTTCTCTGTGCGATAAGATCACCAGGGCCGATAGGAAAAGAGCTTTAAAGTCTGGTTAGTGCCCAGCTGACGACAGCCTCTGAATGTCATGATTACTGGGCCGGGGTAATTGTCCCAGTGCTTCATCCCTCCCTCTCCATGCACTAGAGCTGCCTGCGAAGTAGACCTGCAGCTTAATCTATCGCAGCAGCAGCAGCAGCCAAGCTGTCACTCCAGCTTTTAGCAAAGGAGGAAGAGAGTGTATCTGTGGTTTAGAGAGAGCGAGAAGGGGGAGAGAGAGAGAGAGAGGGAAGAAAGGACGCACAAGTGTGTATGTTTTGGGGGACGAGCATCAACAGGAGAGCCACCACAGATGGGAGACACACTAGACGTCCTCTCTGGTTTTACAACTCATTCTTCAAATTGTTTGTTTACTAGCCGGTATGTTCAGTGTGTGTGTGTGTGTCTTTGTGATAGCTGCCTTTCAGTGTGTCCTTGTCTCTAAATCTATACGCATATTCTGTGCGTTCGCTCCTGTATGACAGTGCATGACCATGTCAACACTGTGTATGTGTGCACATGTGTCCATGTGCTGTATGTGTTTGTTTCTTTGTTGGCTGCCTCGTACCTTACCAGCTGTCTGTCCTGGACCCCAGCAGACTATTCGCTTTTCTATCAGACTGAGCCAGAGCCATAATAGGAGAGGAAGCATAGCAGGGAGTCTGTCTTCACTCACATCCTTTCCTCCTTAATGAAGAAGACCAGAAGTTATTAACGCATGAGACAGGGTTACAGCAAATCAAATTAATTAGCTTCCTGTGACCACACTTTATTGACAGTGCAGCCAAAGGAGATGAAGGCATTGTGGCTGAAGAAGTTATAACAAGGACAGAGAAAGGTAGTGGAGCAAGAAGAGAGAACAAGAGATATTTTGAATAATTGTATGTTTATCTTTCTTTCTTCCTTTGACAGCAGCAAAAGGACACGGCGGAGATCTCCGGCCACATTCCATGTTCATCCCGGGACAGTACTCCACCTTGGGCAGAGTCGTGGGTATCAACTCAACTCTCCGACGTTCACACACCAGAGACTCCAGCTGCCAGACAGAAGAAGTGAAGATTGTGCCGCCGTCCATGAGAAGAATTCGGGCCCAGAGAGGACAGGGAATCGCTGCTCAAATGGCCGGCATTTCTGCCTCCTCTTCAACAGGAAGTATATCCATCTCCAGTAGCGACAGCTCCGGGATCTTGATGCTGCCACATCACTTTAACGGAGATCCTTCCCGTTTTCACAGTCTGCCCCGACAGGGCGCCAGGGTGTCCCTCAGTGCTGACCCCATCTACAGCAGCACCCCCATCAGGTCAGAGGGGCAAACTACACCTCAGAGGCAAATTGGAAAACTTCAGGCTGACGACACAGTGGTGCACATGAGAAACGCCCCAAGGACAGGCACACTGCCCAGGCCCAAGTCTCAGGAGCTGAGGGGGACACAGGGTAATGACTGGGGTGGCGGTCCAGCTTGTGTTGTCTCCCCACATGCTGCCTATTCCACCTCACTCATTCCTAATGCCACTCTGTCTAGCTCCTCTGAGGTCATTACCCTCAACACCTCTGGACAGCTCTCCCACTCCCCAACCTCAGCTTACCCCACAACTCGGCCACTCAGCCTGGCTTCCTCCACCAACACTGACCCCCTGATCTCCAGTCCAGCAGGCTTCACCCACAGCTCCACCTGTCCAGCCTTGGCCACTTCTACCCCCACTCGTGCACCACAGGATGTTGGTCTGGCAGTTGCAGCACCTGCTAGCGAGTCGGGGCACTCAGACAGCAGCATACACAGCCACAGCACCTTGGCCCCCACGCCACCATCCTGTCAGACAGAGGAGCAGTGGATCTACGACACACCAGAAAACGTGGTGGTTCCACACCGCACTCTGACCTCCAGCTGCTCCACTCCTATAAACCAGCTGTACAGCAGCTTGGACCTCTCCTCCAGGACCACTACTGACTCCAGCTCCCTCTATTCCCAAGACAATGATGGATACTACACTTCCATGCACATGGACTCTGGCCTGCGCTCTCGTAGCCACGGCAGCGGGCACGGTGCAGCAGCTGGACGGGCCACCAGGCACAGCATGTATGAGTGCCGCGAGATGGCCAATCAGGAAGACTCTGGAAGCTTGTACAGCGATCGCTCTCTGTCCCGCAGCATCTCCCTCCGCAAGTCCAAGAAGCCTCCCCTGCCCCCAGCTCGCACAGACTCTCTTAGACGCAAACCTGGCGCGAAAAAACCTGTGGGAGGCGTTAGCGCCATCAGTGGTGTTAAAGAGGCAAATGGAGCCATGCTCAACGAGACTCTGATTGCCAGCTTGCAGCAGAGCCTACAGATGGGGCTGAGAGGGGGGAAAGGAAAAGGGGCCTCACCTTCTTCACCCTCTCACAGCCCGAGCAGCGACTATGATGACCCTTGGTTGCTGCGACCACGCAGTCACAGTAGCATCAGTGCAGGCAGCTCTGCAGCGTCGCTAGCAGCTAACGCAAACTGTGGAGGTGTGTCCAACGTGTACTCACTGTGCCATGTGACGCCCGCTCACAGCGAGACCAGCAGCTTGCGCTCAGACTACGCAGATTCCTGGGGCTACTATATGGACTACCCTCATAACCATGGAGACCAGAGGGCTCAGACCCCTCCAGCCCATGCCGCGGACAACATGTCGGCTGGCACTCACCCGAGAGACTTACAGAACGGAGGTGAGATTCACAACAGCAGCCAGGCACCTGGAGCTCCAGGTCAGGAGGGAGAGGTGGCAGTGAAGCCCAAATTGTCCACCTCCTCACCGGACAGGGTGCACAGACTGACCTCCCCATCCAGCGGCTACTCTAGCCAGTCCAACACCCCCACAGCTGGAACCCCAGTGCCCTCATTCGTCAGGTCCATGTCTCCCTCCGGCAGCCGGCCGAAGCCCAAAGTGCCCGAGAGGAAATCATCTCTCCTCTCCTCTGTATCCATGTCCTCCTCCTCCACCTCCCTGTCCTCTAACACCTCTGACTCGCTCAAAAGCTCTGGACCACCTCCTCCACCACCTCCACCACTGCCCCTCTCCTCTTCCTCAGCTCCCAACACCCCTCTCAGCCCACCTCCACCCTTCCCTCCCCCTCTACCGCCAAGTTCCACTGTAGACAGTCCTCTGCCAGCTCCCCCGCTACCAACCACTCCACAGGGTGCAACTCTGAGCCCACCCCCTGCCTGCTCCACCTCCCCAGAATTCCCTCCTCCTCCATCCCCTGAATTGCTAATCCCCTCCAGTTCATCCTTCAATGGGAGCTTCAGTCCTCCCCCTCCACCTCCCCCTCCTGTCCCCTCCATGGGGCCCCCTCCACCTCCTCCACTGCCTGCTTTTGTCCCACCTTCCTCCTCCCCATTTTTTGTGAAGGCGGTGAAGGATGCTCCTAAACCAGCTCTTCCCAGCAGCCCCGCCAATTCATCTAAGCCCCTGATCACCCCGTTTGCGCTGCAGAGTGTTCAGCTCCGCTCTGTTAAACGGCCAGAGAAGGAGATTAACGGCAAATCAGACCACACCAAGGCTCAGGAAACAGGGGTGGACCTCCTTCAGGGTCTAAAACCCCAGACCCTGGAGAAGTCTTGCTCCCTGGAGCATCCCACTGTGTTCCCTCTGTCAAACTACTCCCAAGAAGAGGATTCACGTAACTCCTCACCCTCGCCTGTGTCAAAGCTCTTAGAAGAGCTGTCCTTAGACTGCAGCATCACAGATTACACATCAGATAGCGCTGTCATAAATGGAAAAGACGAGGATCAGAGTTACTTTCTCATGAATGGAACAGAAAAAGTTAAAGAGCGGGAATCATTGCCCAGTCCCCCACGGAGCTCCCAAAACTCTCCTGTCAAACAGAAGCCCCCAGCAGTCTCTAAGAAACCCAAAATCTCTTTTGTCCCACCATTTAGCTCCCAGCAAATCAGCGAACAGGTTGTATCTCAGCATGAGGACACGACCAGCCTGTCACAAACAGTGGACGAAGTAGATGCGCTGCTAAGACAAAAAGTGGAGGACGAGAGTAAAAGTGAGCAACAGGAGGAAAAGGAATCTTCAGAGAGCTCCGAGACTGTGGCAGAGAGCAGTGAAACATCCACAGTAAGCCAGGATGAGTCCCATGTCTCCACTTGTGACAGCCAGGGGACGAGTCTTGACCACGAACCATGCACCAATGGAGAGGCTCATGAAGAAGAGGAGGAGGAGGAGGAGGAGGAGGGAGATGGAACAAGTAGCACGACTGGATCCATCAGCTCCAAGGAGGACGACACTGGTGAGTCAGAGTGAAATTAATTTTAAGATGGTTTTAATTTGTAATTCTTTTTTTTCCTCCACAGAACTTGTGAAGAGTTTTAGATGATGTCACTCAAAACCATTTACTTATCAGTTAAGCCCATTAACAAAATCCTATATGGTTCGTAGCGCTGGCTTCTGCGAGCTGTGTGGCCAGCTCTTCAGGCAGCTGTAAAAAATCATTTTGCCCTCGGAAGCAAAGGATCCAAACTTGAAACCACAAGCTTTAAAAGGTTTGAAAACTGTGAAAATAGCGCAGGAGAGACGGCTTATCTCTGGGACAGCACTGCTGCAGCCTCTTGAATTCATGCTCCCCTCACTCTTCTACTTATCCTTCTATATTTCATATGCAGAGATCTCTTGTGGTTACTGTCCCTTCGCTTTTCCCGCATTGCTATTTTTCTCTGCCCCCTCTACCACCACCACCACCACACACCTCAGCCTCCACTGTCTACTCGACTCCTCTCCACCATCCATCCTTATTTCCAAATATCCATTTTTGCCTCTCTGCTTCTCCCTCTTCTTTACTGTTAATCTCTCGTCCTCAGTCAGCCCCTCTCTCTCCGTCCTGCTCCCTATCCATCCCTTCTTCTCTCTCTCCAAGGTAAGGGAGGGGGCAAGAGTCCCAGGGGAGATGCTTTTTTTACGTGGTTGGAGGAAGAGGGGGGAGGGGCCGCATCGTATCAGAGGGGAGGGGAACAGATCGGGTAAGGGGATGAAGGGGAGGATGGGGAGAGCGTAAAGTGAGACAGCCTGCAGCGGCTCAGGCAGTCGAAGCGCAGACGTGAGCCGCGGAGGTTGAGAGGAGGAGGAGGAGGAGGAGAAAAGAGGCTAAACTAGGAAGAGAAGAAAAGAGAGGGAGAGGAAATCTAGAGACAATAAGAGAATGTAAGAAGACAGTCCGGCACCTCCTCCGTGCCACTTCAGACTTTATAGGCAGCCAGGTTAATGCGATGGGATGCTGGATTCTTGTGTGTGTTGTACTGAGTAAACCTGAAGTGTGTGCTCTCCTGTAACTGTGTAACTTGTGTGTCTCAGGTGAGGTGTTCGACTCCAGTACGGCTGAATCGTCTCCGGCCCCGTCAGCCAACGGGGCCTCAAAGGAGAACATGGTGACCCCGACTCCCTCGCGGGCCCGAACCACTGAGGACCTCTTTGCCGCCATTCACAGGTACCATGGTGCATTTGTGCCTCACTCTTTACTATTACTCCAACTTCTTCGCTCTTCACCAATATCATTTATTCCGCTGAGATTTATTTTTCCTCTTGTACTCCATCATTTCGTTGTTTGTTTTTCTCTCCATCTTTCTCCGTCAGCATCTCATTCCTTCTTTCTCACCCCCCCCCACATAAACCACAACCTATCACAACTCCAAGCTCCTTCTCCCCCCCTTCATCCATCAACCCATAATTTTTCCTTTTCCGTCTCCATCCCCCTCCTCTCCTCCACCTCTCCCTGCCCTTTACCTCTCAGTCATAACTTTACCCAGCACCGTCCCATCTGCGAGCACACACATCTGTCAGATAGCTGGCCTCTGGAGTCTTCCAGCCCAGGAGAGTGGCTTTTTTTTTTGTTCCCGGTCACTGATTCAGGAAGCAGAATGAGTCAGTAGTCAAATGTTTATCGAGGCATCTGTGTTAGTGTACTCACATTAGCGTTGCACATTCTCAGCCGGAGAAAAAAAGGCGGCTTCTTCATCCATTATTTAAATACTCAACACCCTCCGGTCCTAATCTAGGTTAGAGGCCACCGGAGAGATTCCTTTCCTTTCTTGCTCTGACATATATTGCATACGTGCTCCCGTGCTTCAAAGGCAGCACACACATAAATTTCTCATGCAGCCCGCCAGTTTGTGTTTCACGGTCACGTGCAAGAGGCAGTCGGGAGTTCTCTTGAGCATCACAGGATTTCATTTCACGGGATTCTATTTCTGCTGGCAACAGATTGTCGATGTATTTATGGTGCGCGCGTCACATGTGCAAATGCGATTTATTGTGCAGTTTAATTAGACGTGAAGATTGTGTAAGCATGTGCGCGTGTGAACCAAGATGGAATGCAATGGAAGTGTGTTTGTTTACCAGTTGCTTTCCTGGTCTCCTCCTCCATTGCACCTGCTTAGTATAGAGCATATAGAATAATTTTACAGATTTTTGATAAGTGGGAAGTGATGACAGACGAAGTGAGAGGAATCAACAGCTGCAAAGGAAAAAGGAATTAACATAATCACACAGATTACGAGTTAATTTGTTTTGAAATATGGAGAGATAGAATTTAAATTCAAAAACTTGAATGTGTGTAATCCTGCAAATTCATATACTTCTGTACTTCTTCACCTCTGACACCTTGCCTCTCCCCTTCTCACCTGTTCAGTACCCTTTGGTTTTTCACTCTTCCATTTCACATCTTACATTCTATTTTTTGAGTTTGTTCTCATGCATAAACAATAGAAAATGTGATGAAGAGATGCACAAACAAAAACCCCTCAGAGGGGCTTAATTAGTGCACCTCTCCAGTGGATGTCTTGATTCACACAAAGTAGAATTAGTAATTGTTAGTGGGCAGTTTATAAAGATAATTCCTGGAGATAATATTGCAGAGATACCAAAAAAGTTGTTCAGATGCTAGGTTTAAAATATGAGATGACTCTGAAACCTCTGTAAATTAAACCAAGCTGTAACTGAGATATTCAACAGATAAGAGGCCTGAGTTACGTTGAGTGGATTAATTGTTGACTTGATGATTGTAGGAAAACAGTTCATGGAAATATATATGAGTGAAGGGTCCTGTTTAAAGAAGTGCATACAAATAAAGCAATCTGTGGTTGGTTGACTTGATAAACACTGTTGATGCCTCATGGTAAAATAAAGAGTTAGATGAATGAATTTAATGTGCACAGTCAATGATTCTGAATGCTTAAGGCAACTTGAAAACCTCAGCAGCGTAGATTTTTTTACTACAAGATGGAAAAGTTGAGGAAGAGTGAGATGTAAATGTATAGCATCAAAAGCTTTTGATAAGTCTTTTGCTCCCTCTCTCTCTCTGGGAAAACAGGAAATGATTAAAATCTTGAATGAATTGCAGCCGCAGCAGAAAACACAACTCGTCTGGAGGGAGATCCTCCAAACCAAACGTAATACAGCCCAGAGAGAAATCGATCAAGTAGTCGGACATGGGTCTTAAATCGCAGCCTTGTTTACCTCTATAACTGAGATCACTGCTTTTCCAGTGTGGCTTGTGAATTTCTCAAACCCCAAATGTTGGTACGGAGCTGTCGAGGTTGACTGAATTCAGGTGTGTGAGTGTCGGCACGTGTGAATGTGTGTGAGAAAAGTCTTATGTAATGCTGATGGGCTAATGTGGCGAGGGAACTCGCAGGGGACGACGCTAGATGGAGGTTGAATTTAGGGCACAGACACATATTTTGCAGTCTTCCTGAAACAGAAAGCAGACAGAGAATTCTCTCACTAACCATTTCTGTCCTCTCGCTCTGCCTCTCTGTCGACCTTCACAAGTTATTTGTCCTTTATGAAAGAATTTCTTTTCTCTAGATCTAATCTGAGGATTAAGGGTTTTTCTCTCGCTGCGTCCTTCACTGCTCTCTTTACTTTTAGCATCAAATCGCTCTCCCTTATCACACTATCTGTATTTTTCATGCCTTTAATCATCTCTGTCTCCCCTCTCCTCCTCTCTCTCCCTCCTTGTGCAGAGGGGGCATGCAGTGGGTGGGTGCATCCTTTCTAGAGAGGTGCGAAGTGGCAAGTAGCCCCCTCCCTTTAATTAGCAAGCCTTGTTTCTGCCATGGCGGCGATGCTACCTTTGGATTAGCAACAGTAATCCCACAGTGCAAAACCCTTGGACCACAGATTAATAAGGCTGTTTTGCTGCTACCTCTAATCCCCTGTATTCTGTCAGTTGCAGCTTTATTGCTACGCTTTGGCGCAGGACTTATAGACAGTGAAGGCTGAGCGGTGCAATCAGCCACTCTGATACCCCCTGCTGAGCGGAGGCTGAACTGTCCTTGCGTGATTAAAACCGCTTTGGGCACTTTTCCCAGTTTGTGTTTTTTGATTCATTTCATTGTGCCGCGTCTGAGCTTTCCTGCAGAGTTGCAGCGTCTGCAGCTTCTCTTGTAAAAACTCATCTGATTCCGTAATAAAAATGTTTTAAAAAAAGCTCTTTCTTTTTCTGTGCATCCACGCCACTCAATGCTCCTTATTGTTTTATTCCTTTAAGAGTCGTGCTGTGACGCGTGATTGCTGGGGGCAGTGCTGACATATGGCAATTTGGGACAAAGATTTGAGGCGTGTGGGCCAAGTATTTTAAGTGCAATCCTTTTTTTTTTTTTTAGCACAGAAACAATCACAGGACTGAGCTGCTTTCTGCTCAGTTGTATGAAATCCCATATGCTGCAGCCTCATTTTAATTTGAATAATTGGATTGGATGTCATTATTTCCTGACAAAACTGCCCCCAACTCTTGCATTTCTTCTTCTTGCTCTTCCATCAGTTCAACACTTAATTGCTCTTCAATTATTTTACTTTTCACAAACTCATTAATCTCACTTGCACTCACTCAGAATTTCTACATGTCATTAATCAATTTATCCATGTCTTACAATAGGTCAAAGCGCAAGGTCCTGGGTCGCAGGGAGTCTGAGGAGGACAAGTCCCGGGCCGGGAGCCACCCACAGTCTCCACCCGTCACCCCCACGAGCCTGTCCCCAGGGTCGGTGTCCTCCTTGCCTCGCCAGACAGGCTCCATCCAGCGCAACCTCCGCAAGTCCTCCACCAGCAGCGACACCTTCAAGGCCCTGCTCCTGAAGAAGGGCAGCCGCTCGGAGACCAGCTTCAGGATGTCGGCCGCCGAGATGCTTCGCTCCACCGACCCTCGCTTCCAGAGGACGCGCTCGGAGTCGGAGCCAGACCTCCCCGCAGCTTCCCCCTCCTCACCGATGGCGCCGCACAGCCCCCTAACCTCCCCCGGCCGTGGCAAGAGGGCGACAGAGGAGTGGAACCGCTACGAGGCCTTTTCTCTGTCCTCACCCACTTCTTCGTCCTTTTCAATGAGCGGATTAAAGTACGGGCGCTCACGTACGCCGCCCTCTGCTGCCAGCAGCAAGTACAACGCACGCAGCCGAATCCTCAGCAGCCCAATGACTGTAATCTGTGAACGTGAGGGGGAGCTGGCTGAGAGCGAGTACGGAGACACTGCGGAAAGTCTGTCCGGACCATCAGCCCAGACTCTCCCGATGCTCAAAGACTCCAATGGCACTTTATCTGAAGAGAGCAGAAGTTAAAAAAAAACAAAACAAGGACGACCCCCTTAGATACAGGGAGCTGAACTCACCCGTCATAGCCAGGTAGGGGGACAGGAGGAGGAGCCAATAGAAGGCCCTCCAGAGACACCTTCCTGAGCCCCACCCCCTCGGCCCTGCCTCTGAGGGAGTGGACACGTCGGGTCCTCATGCGAGGTCAGAGGTGGCCCCATTACGGACCGGGCTGACCTTAGTCTGAAGTGGAGAACTGGTTCTGCTGCAGCTTTTTAAGACCCCCATGACTTACTCTCTCTCCTTCATTTGGTGACTCACCCTTTTGTGTTAAAAGAATAGTTTCTTTTACGCCTGGTGTTCTTAGTTTGTTTTTCCATTTGTTTTGCTGTTTTTTTGTTTTTTTATTTCATCTTGTCCTTAACACGCAGGAACCCTTTAGTTTCTTTGAATGACAAGGTTAAGATGGCAAACTAAGGTGAAGTGAAGGAACTGAAAAAGTCACAAGTTGTTTGCTTAACTTTGCTGCTGTGGTGCTACGTAGCTAGGCGGTTGGAAAGAGTGGGGGCGTAAAGGTGTGCTGGGCGCTCGCCCTCGTGAATCTCCTCAGCTCCTGCGTCTCTCCTGTTGGCTCTGGAAAGTGTTTGAGAGCACCGTGGTTTGCAAGTGTTGGCTTCAACCAGCCCTGAATGCGGAAAGAACCGGAGGAGGTGGAGTAACGGACGACTCCATGGTTCAGCTACGGTGATCGCCAGGTTTTGCTTTCTGCTCTTGGCTCAGTGGTTTAGTTTGCAGAGCTGGTGTGTTCAGTGGTCCAGAGGAAGTGCAGAGGGCTCAGTGCTGCCACCTAGTGATGGACAAGATGTGAACAACAGGTTGGGCCTTCAAAGGCTCAACCAAATCAGCAAATTTACTCTATTAAAAAAAAGGCTCATAAAATGTCTATTAAATGAGTTTTAGTTTGGAGATTTTGCACTGTGCGTAGATGTTTTTCTTTGTGACTTTAAAAAGTATGTTTTAAAGATTGTTTTAATAAACAAACCAATGTCATGATTTGTGTTTGGGAGTTTAGTACGAATCTATACATGTAAAGCCAGAAATGACATTAGAAGAAAAGCTAATTTTACTGTCTGGGTCTTTTAGCGATTACTGTTGGTTACCAAAGAGCTGAAAAATTAATCTGGACGTGAACACAATCGGAGAGTGTGTGAGCGCCTGTCTGACACACACACATGCGTTTGGTCCAGCTGTTGCTAAGTTTGCTGAGACCTTGCTAGAACCTTTTAGGGCTTAAATGATTTCTATAATGCTGTTGACCTTTCTGCTAAGTTTATCCTTTTGCAGTTATATATGGTTCTGTATATAAAATAGAGAAAGGTGTTTTAAGTAACATTTCAACTTATTTTCAAAGACTTTGTACATTTTTAGAACCCTGTGTTTTCTGGAAGGGAGTGGTTTCCTTTTTTTGTAGATTATTTATTTTCACATAGCAGGCTGCAGTATGATGTCACGATCAGAGTCGACCAGCACGGCGATGGGGGCAGGAAGAGTTGATCTAAGGGCCACATTTACCCCGCTGATCCCACCAGGACATTTCTTTCTTTCAAAGGTGCTTCAAAGTTAGAAAAATGCAATAATGTCAATATTTATGCTTAAGCCTTCTATTGCCCTTAATCTTGAGTCATGCAAAGCCCACGCTGGTGCTCGCAGCTGAGTAAATGTGGCCTCTTAAGAGTCGTAAACTGAGGTGACAGGCGTGAGACTTCATAACCTCCTAACAGCCATAACACCCTGTGGTTTAATCACCTGTGACCAAAGTGTGTCTCCCAGCTCCCGCCCAGTCATGATTGAGCACTTGGGGGCCCGGGCTTGTCTCATGACGGGAAACGTCTAAATGGCAGAGAGCTCGTGAGAAAGACAGGAGACGTCGTGACGTAGTGGGAGTGGAGCTGAAGGCAGGCTGCTAACGCTCTTGTGTATGACTGTGTAATAAAAACAAGGTGATATTTAAAGAGCGGGTCTCTGTGTCATTTTTTTCTGTGTGTGTGTGTGTGATTCATGGCCATCTGCCAGCCCAACACCCCCAAATCACCGCCTCATTAGCACCGTCGCAATGGCACCCACACTCGTCTGTCATCCCGAAAGCTCCAGAGGCCATCGTTCACCCCTCCCTCCTCCTCCTCCCTGTGGGGTCATCAGTTATGTCCCTTCTGGACATCCTATTAGGACGCACACTGAATCACAGGCTCAGCCCATAATAGACCTTTCCACTGACTTCAGAGCAGCCTTGACTGTCTTACTTACAGTTCGCAGCCAAAATCTCAACACTGAATTCTGCAACCTCTCAACATTCCCTGCAGGTCCTCGCTGCCTTTTCAATGCCTCGGCACGGCCAGCCCCTGTCCTCAAGGGCGCGGAAACACTGACCGCCTCTGAGTGTTCACAATGAAGTCCCTCCACCTCCAGTTCAGCAGAGTCACCTGACGCCGCACGCACGTCCATCTGGCTGTCAGACCAAAATCAATACAAACTCCTCCCAGCCATAATCACACTATTGACACTCCGCTTCTTTCCCTCCCCTGTTAAATTCAAGACCCTCCATATTGTATCCTGAACATATGAAGTGAAACAGTTCAGCTGTATTTACTTGGGCAGAGTGGAGAGTCCAGGAATAGTTATCATCTGTGTTTTCAGTACGAACAACTCCATCTTTATACTGCTGCAATTATTCAGTCGTAAAAGGTCAAATGCATCTGGGGATCATTGTTTACACTTTTATAAGCCTGCTCTATGGTTGTGACAGAAAACATAATTCACTTCCAAAGCATTTTTATATTAGTTCCCTTCCATGAAAACATAGTGCCAGTTCTGTATTTTTTGTATGTCAGTATTTTGTGCATTACAAAGCAGCTGCTAATAGGACGGAAACTTTTTCGTCCTTGTTGGTGTGCTTAGGGAACCTTCGATATTTGAGTCAGTTAATGTCTTGCATGATGTCAGAAAATTGACAATAATAATTATGAAAACAACAATAAGGATGACTTTATGAAAACAAAAATAGTTACTGTATAGAAGATGTGTCTAATCTTAGAAACCAGATTTTTGCCTTTTAAGCAAAGTAACATCTATTTTTGGCCACAGAGTAAAGAATTAATTGAGCAAATAATACATTAATTGAGATTGAAAATTGTCATCATATGTTGCAACCCTGATCTCAATAGTGTGCTAAAACTAAAGGCAGCCTGGAAGGAATGAAATTAATATAAAAACCTGCTTTGGAGAACAGTTGCCAGCAAAGTAAATTAGCTCACATGCAAAGCAAACACCTACTGACACCTTTGGCAATTAAGTCTACTTGAATTGAAATATGGGAAAAACTGGAACCTTTAAAAAAAATCAAACTTAACAATCACATGACTTGAAAAAAAATGCATTAGTTTCTTCCTCTTTATCTCTGTCACCAGAAAATGAGTTTTGTCATGGAAGTATTTTTACATGTCCTCCATATCAACTGGAGGTCTCCATCAGGCTGGAGGGCGCAGATAACATTAAAATACTCCGAATAAAACCTCATTATACATTTCCTATCCGCAGCAATGTTTCACCTCACTGAGCACAGCCAATGAGATCGATCCGACTGGTGAACAACAAGGACCGTCTGTGTGTGTGTGGGCGCACAGGATAAAAAAAGACGTCATTTCTGCTGAGTGTCTGAACATGATATTGGGAACAATTCCGCCACGAATAAAATGAATGACTCAGCAGATGTGAACCTGACGGCGAGAGAGAGCAAGAAGAGAAGGTGAGGGAGGATAAAGGGCGGCGTGAACTGTGGCGAGGATTTCATCCGGCTGATAAAAGGTCACCATCATAGGCGTGTGGAGGACGGTCTGAGCTGCATCCACCTCATATCAGATACAGACGGAGAAGCTTTCTGTGATTGGTCATTCAAAGGATATTTTAAAAAAAATCCCATCATGAAATAAGAGATGACAAAAATATAATTACACCGCGAAGATGGAGGTAATAAATGATCAGAATAATCAATCATTTCATGCTGAGTTATATTTATTACTGGTGATATAGTACATTTTATATTCTTAAACATCATTACGACAGAGGTAAGTAATATCTCCCATGATTCATTTATCAGTGCAGTGCCTATGTCATCACTCCCTTACAATGTAGTATCCCTTCTTAAAAAATGTGTAGTACATTTTGAGCTTTCATTTTCATGACTAATATGATTTAATGTGTAAAAAGACGTAAACTCAGATTTTTTAAAAAAAGGCATAATGTTTATGTTAGCTTGTGTCACTCTCTAATATTTACATCAAGCATCAAAAATGTTGGTAGATCCAAGCTTAAACCATCATTAATTCATCATCTTTTGTTTTTGCTGAGACCTGAGTGATGCAGGTCTAGACTGACTATGACTCAGTCATTCATCATAACAAGAGTGACGGCGGTGACAGTAACTCTGAGATCAGATAAACTGAGATTTACCAACATTTTTTTTTCAGGCAGGCAGAGTCACCTTCACAGCACGACGGCTGACTGACAGGAGAGAGCTGCTGTTAGACTTTGCAGGTGACTCACAAAGTTAAAGGAAAGGCAATTTTTTTGAAGTAATCTTAAAACAATCCCAGCATGCCTTTTGGTACATTGAAAGCATTATTGGTTCCCTCCTGTTCAGACTGGCTGCACAGAGATCCCTTCCTCAGGCGTACAGTCATGCAAGTATTGCTTTAAGACAGAACTATCGTTTATGTCTCCATCCTGCACGTAGTCTTTTAATATTAAGGTTTAGGTTTAAAAAAATTATCACATTATTAAAATTCATATTCGTTTTTTAGCTTCAAGTATCACTGAATAAATAGCAATTAGCAATGTGCGCAAGACAAAAGCTGGAAACGAATGTATTTTCAACAAGGCACTCATTGAAATATTGAGGAGGTACAAGTGGTTTTTGTTGTAACAGGATGCACCAGATGAGATTAATGTTTACTGACTACTTGGCTCCACCTGCTGGAAATATTGCCCCACTGTACCCAGTTTTTCCTCCCTGTGAATGTTAATGATGATCTCTCTAAAGCTCTTGTAATAATTTGTTTGGTCTCTTTATCAAGCAGCTACACTTTCTATACTTAAAATGAAGAAAAACAGACTAATGTTGGTTGTTATTATGACCTTTGAAATTTCCATTTCTTCCATCATATGTCTATAATTGCAATGATTTGTTTCCCATTTGACGTCAGTAAGTGCTTTATCAGGTGTTATCAAAAGATCAAAAGATCAGTTAACTTTTTTGTAGCTATTTCACAGTTTTAGTGGGCAGAGTGTTGCGTGACCTTTAAATTTCCTACTCCTGCTCCTTCTTGAGGACCCAGACCTCGTTCCTGCGGTTGGTCAGTTTGAAGGGACTGTCGTACCCGGCTGCGTAGAACGGCTTGTCGACGTACTGGACTCCGTCTCTCTGCAGGCTCTCCAGAAGCTTCAGGAGCTCGTCGCGCTTCAGTTTCTCATTGGAGAAACCACCGTATGTCCTAGAAGAAGAGAAGAATTAAGGGACTTAAAGTCTTTATTTGCATCAATTATGCTCTAAATGTACTGTTTTTTTGTTCTGGTATCTGCAATCAGATTGAATTATTTTGTCAAAAAAGAGGAGAAAAAGCACCTGTAGGGTCCATTTTGACACTTTACACAGTATCACATGAAATACAAATCCACAAACATCACTCTACCTGACATAAGCTGTGAACTCTTTCCTGTGCTCCACGAACACCTCCGGGTCGTTCGGCACCGGTGGATTGTCCTGATGCTCCTTTGGGATGTAGAAGGACACTGTGAACTGAGACTCACACGCAGGTCCAGCTCCAGGGTCCACGCGGCAGGACACAGGGGCCGTCATCTCCACTTTCACCTCTGAGGGACGAGGGAATTAACATTGTAAAAAAAATAAATGAATAAAAAAAAAAGAGCTAAATGCAGGAAGAAATGATCATTGTCTGACATGTAATCAGGTTTGGTCAGAAGCACAGATATTACACTTTCTTAACAAACCCTCAGTTGCCGCCTGGTGAATCTAAACATCAGAACACAATGATACCTGAACAGATGGTGGACATGTAACAACAACATGGGGCAGATGTAGAGGATTAAAGAGCAGGTTTACAGATCACACTCTCTTCCACTGCGGAGCTCCATAGTCAACAGCACAATCTATATTCTCATAAATAAGGCTGTGTAAACTGCTGAGTGAGACAAAAGGAGGAGTGCTGTTACAAACTGCTGAGCAAGAACTAAAGTGTGCTCTATTCCATTGACTCTTGCATTTATTCATGGACTCTCTTGTATTCACACAAATTCAGTCTGCAACATTTGAGCATTATTAACCTGAATGACTCGGTTTTACCAAGTTACATTTAATTATGTGTCTAGCTTTCAAGTTTGTCAACAATGCCACAAAATAAAACCTAATGAACACTTCAGCACTGACGGGTCACACCAAAATAAAGAATATTACAAGCTTCACAAAAGAAGCTAAAGTTGCACCAGAATGTATTTTTTATTTTTATTTTTATTTTTTTCTTTTCACCATGTGGCATTCTAACAACAAAATGGTGAAACTCACTGTTGCTGTTGTTGCCTTGAATATAGTTGAAGAGCCTGCGGAAGCCAGCGTTCATGGCTGCATCCCACTGCATCCCACTCAGAGTGGTGCTCACCCACTTAGTGGCATGGTAGGTTCGAATCTCATAGTCTTGTCCCTGCAAAACATGCATACACACATGCAGACACTGTAAATTAATCTGTTGATTTGTTCTGTTTAAAATGATCAATAACTGTCAGTCAACTAGTGTTTTTACCAAAATATGGTACTACACCTCCACACATCATAACTTTTATTATTATTATTATTATTATTATTATTATTATTATTATTATTATAGGCAGCATCTGCAAACTTTTTTTTAAAATTTCACAATCAGTCCAAAACTCAAAAGATACTCAATTTAAAGTGAAATAAAATGAAGAAAAGCAGAAAAATTGTTACAGTGGAGAAGCAGGATCGAGCAAATGTTCAGTACTATCAAGATGTTAACTGATTATTTTCATCACCTAACTGATAAAGTAATCCTTTCAGCACTACATATAAATGTCTGTCATAAGTTCCTAGTGTCCAAGATGACATCCTCAAATATATTGTTTTGTCCCATCATCAGTCCTAAACCCCCAAACACTCCATTTATGATGATATAAAAGAGACAGAAGTAGCAAATCCTCACAAATGAGAAGGTTATAAATCTGTTAAAGTTTTACACTTAAGCTTTAAAAGTGACTGACTTTCTACACATTTCAGCACCAACTGAACACAAACATCACCTCTTTTGTCACATGACAGTGAGATAAACAGAGGCACCAACATCAGGCCAAAGGTTTACTGCCCTTTTTATAGAAGGTGATGTGGGAAACACTGACCTGTTTGTCCTCTGCTGTGAACGCAGGATTCTGCAGTCCAGTGGAGAACAGAGCTTGTCCCACAGCTTTCAGCATTACTGGTGTCAAGATCTTCAAAACTGTCTGTTTAAAAGTCAAACATGGACAAACTCATATCAACCACTGAAACACAGCCTGTGTCGAGTTAGACAACATAAAACCTCAGGTTGGTTTGTAACCTGCAACATCACGCCACGTGAGTCACTTATGCAAGTTTTCCAAACACATCTTAGCTTGTTATCTTAGCTTCTGAAAAACACATGTTCAGTTAACATAATAATTCATGACTTGAATCAATTCAAACTGAACGCTTTGGCTAAATAAATAAATAAATAAATAATATACTCTTTGTAAATTGTAAAATTATTGAATAAAAGCAGAGAGAAATTACCTGTAGATTCAGGCGTTTCGCTCCTTCTGTCAGCTTGACGAATGCGTTTGTTTTCATAACAGCGCTTCCGGTTACATAAAGCTGAAATTTGATTGGCTGAGCGAACGTATTTTCAAAATAAGAGTTTCGATCTTTAACCACTGATTAAATAAAGATAAAAAAGTTCAACCTTGATCTCTATTAAACATTAGTTTGTGTGTGTCTGAACTCCACATTTGTGCAACAAAATGGAACAGGATTTAGTGCTAAACGATTACAATTACACGTTTAAATGATGCCACAAATACAGAAAATGAGGGAGTATTTTAAAGGTAAAATGATGAAAACATTTAGTGCCTCAAGGAAAATTAAGATTCTGACTAGTTAGGTTAAAGCAACAGTTTGACATTTTGGGAATTTTTTTTTTAACTTTATGAAACTTCATTCTTCAGCCAGGTAGCTTAGCTTTGTGTTAAGGCCGGAAGTGTTTCAAGAAACAGCTCGACTGGTTTTTACCAAAAGTGGAAAATCCATCGACAAGAACCTCTAAAGCTCATTAATTAACACATTATCTCTCATTTGTTTACAGTAAAAATCCAGAGGATTTTTTGTGTTTGACTACTTCTTGGCAAACAATTGACAGCTGAAGACTCCAGGAAGTTACTGCTTCCACAACTGGACATGTTTGGTCTTCATTTATATATGTATGAATATATTTTTAGCAGTAGTTTCCATGTGGAAAAATACTGGTTGGGCCTTAAGTTTTAATACTTAAGATTATCATGACAGGATATAGGATAGGTTAAGTTATCATCATTCAGAGTACCGATGAAATTAAATGTCACCAGGCAGTTGAAAGCAATTTCTCAGAGGAGCATCTCCCATTTATTTACTACATTATATTTACATCATAGGGATTGACCGCTAACTTTTCAAGAAAAAAAAATAACTCGTTTGCAATATTTAAGAAACACACAGTCCAGGCAATATGAGGCACAATCACAAAGAGGTGTTGGAGTAGAAACAACCTAAAACCAAACAGGACTCCATCCCAAATTTTAACACACATACACGCAGGTATGAAGGAACAGGTATGAATAATAAAAAGCTGCTACATCTGTAACTGATGTAAATGTGGAAATGATGGTGAAGAAAAGTTCCAGCAGGATTAACATGTTTGTTGTACTGAGACTTCAGCTGCAGTTGTGCAGGTGTGACAACAAGGAGCCTGTTGGCGTGACAGCCTGGGCAAACAGATCCTGGTTTTGATGGAGATGAAGAGGGGAGCGGTCGTGAGCAGGCGTAGAGCGAGGCAAGCCAGACTGTGTTTACACATACGGATGCATAGTTTAACATTTGTAACTCTATCTAGTATCATCCAAATCGCAGATGCATCTCTCATGTGATGTAGGCACACACGCAAGCATTGTATGGATGAGGAACTGTAAAAACTTCATCTACAGAGACATGCGATCAAATGTAGAGGCAACAGCAGCTTTTTTTGTCTCCGTGGTGTCCTATGAGGCGAGTCTCAATCATTACAATTCACAGAGCCAAGGGCAGTGGAAAAGGCAGAAAGACAGAGTGGTTTGTCAAATGTCCCGAGTCCAAATGTCACCGCCAAAAATAGCAGCAAACAATCCATCACCTGAGCACCAGAACTCCAGTTACAACCTGGGGATAATTTCTCAAAGCAGCATATTTTTGAGGAACAGGTGGGTTTTAACGCAGGTTATTAACTGATACTTAACTTGACAACAAAAACAGGGATTAACGAAAACTTAACTTTTTATAGTTTATTGAATAAACATGGCAGCTTTGATCTTTGTAGTGGTAGACTAGTGTATTTGGCTGCACAGTCTATTAGGAATCCTCCTTTACTGTCAAAATAAATATCAAGTAAGGCATCGTATGATAACCATTTCCAAGCCTCTATAACCTCCATAAGTTAGTGCATTCTGCGCCTAGGTTGTAGCTGCTGAAGCTCTGGGGCTCTGTGAGTCTTTCAGGGCTGGTAATTCTGGTGGACAAAGGACAAAACATCATCTTTGGACAGCTTCTCGGGGTCCATCCGTGTTTGAGAATCATGAACTATCACCCCGTCCACCCAGGCCCAGAAGAGCCGCTCAGAGTGGCAAACGCTGAGGATGAAGGCAAAGAAAGGGTACTGGTCATTCATCAGGTCATCAGATATGTGATAATTATGTTGTAAACAACTGATTCAATTAGAATTAAATAAATCAAATATGGATAGGGAAGGCGGTACGTACTGGAAGGGGGCAGCGGAGTTGGGTGGCATTTCATAGGTGGATTCCTTGGTTATCTTATTATAGAAGAACTTCATCTTGGAGTTTTTACTGTATGCCATCGTCCATGGCTCTGAGGGATAAAGAGGGAGGAGATGTGTTGGAGATATTTTGCACATTTTTATTAGACACATAAAAAAAAAACCAACAGTCCATGGATCTACACACATAAGCGTTTTGCCATCAGGATTGTTGAGGCTTCGAAATAGTTCAAACAACACACCAGTATACACCAGGATGGCCGAGTGGTTAAGGCGTTGGACTTAAGATCCAATGGACATATGTCCGCGTGGGTTCGAACCCCACTCCTGGTATAGACTTTTGTGAATTTCCCTACTGTGGGACGAATAAAGGCTTATCTTATCTTATCTTAAAATTTGAAAGAGAAGGAAATGTTTTTTTGACAATGAGCACATATACATACCACTGACAGTCTTGATGATGTAAAGGCCCGTGGGAAGGAAGTGTCGGTCATCTCTGCCGGTGTAGGACAGACGAGGGACTCCTCCTGAACTCTTTGTCACCTTCATCTCTAGTCTGGATGAGGACAAGAAAAATATTAGACAATGATTATCTGAAACTTCACCTGATAATTTATAGATCATGTTGACTACTGGACAGTCATCCTGTCATACCTGACAAAGATTTTCTCCATTTCCTCCAGCCTGTAAACTTCCTTCACTCTGTTTGGGAAAAGACAGATGTTACACTGAAGAGGGGATTTGTGAAAAAATACATCTAATCCTTGTCCCAAATTGCATACATACATCATTTATGAATATGCAATTTTTGTATATGTGGTATTATGCGAGTGTGCACTCTTCCAGTGTTTTCAGTGACAATAACATCCCTGCAAATTAATTACAAAGTAGCATTTAGAAGGGTTGGATTGATACCTGATAGGGTTCATGTCTGGTCTGCTGGGCTTGGCCACTGCCTTCACAAACTTCTCAGCCATCTGGATCCTGGGCATACAATAGGTATTATTCAATACAACTGTGGAAAATTAATAAAAGTGTAACAATTAGTGTCACAGATAACGCTGTCTTACCTTTGGTTGAAGTGTTTATCTCTTACATCAGTGCCATTCAGTATTAGTACATCCATCACATGGACTGCATTGATTCTCCGCTGAGCTTTGCCCTGAGTATCAAATATACTTTATTTATACATGGAAATGCAAATGATACAAGCAAGCATGACACAATAAAAGAACACAACTGTTATTATCTCAGCACTAACAGAAATTAAGCCAAGTTTAAAGAGATGAGAGCAGTTGCTCCCATATTTCTTCTGTTTAGCCCTTCATCTTCGCAGTCCCTCTTCTCACCTCGCCCTTAAGCTCTTGGACGATCTCCACACTTAGAAGTGTATCTCTTGGCAGCTCCAGCTTGAAATTCTCCAGTTTCCTCCAGCGCACAGGCATCTTCCCATCCCATGTGTATATCTGAGACTTCTACACAAGCCAAGGGGAAACAGACAGAATGGATAAAAAGATGAAAGCAGGTTCAGTCGCAGGTTACCGAGCTTTAAAAAACACAGTAAAGCCTCCTCGGTCACCACTGTCCCTCTAGATAAAAAACAAGAACATTATGGATGAAGATTGGCCTGCCAGCTCTGTATTTTTATCTTTTCCAGGAGACAGCTCAATCTGATGATACTGGCATGGTGTCCAATTACTGTGTGTAATAAAGCCTCGATAGGAGCTGCTATCTGACATCAAAAATGGAAAATGTTTTTTAAAAAAATTCCTAAGACACAACACAAATTCAAGACCTACATTTTGTGTGTTGGTCTCTTAACTTACCCCCAGCGCCAGAAGGAAGATCTGTTCACCACCTCCCACAATGCACCTGTGGTCCAGGATATGACGCAACTTCTCGAGTGTGCCGGAGTTGAGAGGTGTGAGTTTACTCTGGAACGTCTCCACATCTGAATTCTGAGGTGCAACAGGTATAAAGAGAGGCAGAAAGACAGATGTTAGAATCAGCGTTGTTCTATTCCCAGTGAGGATTCTTCAATCACAGGCGTATCAACTGACCTTAACTAGTTCATAGAATTTAGATTTTGGGTCTGAGGACGCGGGGGTGACTCTGGCCTTGTCAGGGACCTAGAAAATGCAGTCAGAGGAATGACACAGATTAAAATTTAATTATTCACCAAACTTTGTTTTTATACTCTGGTTTTAGTCCAACTTCAATCTTGTACATATATCACAGTTTCTCCACTCACCCCCCAAAGTTTTAGACACTCCTTCCTAATGTCTGCTTGCCTCGGCTCTGAAAGGGTCCTAGAGAAGCAAATGTAGTGTCATACAGTCAGTTAAACACCATCATACAGGGCTATACTGCAATAGAGATGCATGCATAGAAAGCAAGGTTACTCACGGGTCTACGACGTAGGCATGGATCTTTGCCAAGGCCTTGATTTGAACTGCACAGAGGCTGTAGTGAGAGTCAATACAATTTCTATCAGTTACTCCATTTTAAATGAACAGATTAAGACCTCTGTGAATAAGGTGTCTCTACCTCTCATTGGAGTTGACCATAAACTGGTAGAAGTCAGTGTCTTCCTTGATGATGCTCAGGGGAACCACATCTGTGACGTCAGTGTCCGTGTTCCTCAGTTGGTTCAGTTTCAGGTTGACTCTGAACATGTATTCTCTTACAGCATCTGAACCAGGCTTCAGACCACGACACACTACATACCTGCAGACAGCGATGAGAGCGAAGAGATTTAAAGACACAAGAATTCTGTCTTGTTAGTCTAAATCAAAAATTGGCTCCACAGCAGAGAGATGGTCCCATTTCCTCTCATTGAGATGCTGCACAGTCAACTTTACTGCTCAAACTCAGATGTAATTTTGAGGACAGTTACTGGTGAAGAAATACTTTCCTTCACACAGAAAGTGTCAAATCCACTAAAACTAAAACTAATTTAAAAAGTCTCTTTAAAGCAGCTGAGAGCTGGGATTCAACGTTATTGAACTTTAAAAGTGGAACCAAATAGCTGACATTTTTCCAGTACTTTCCAGCGTTTTTTAATGTTTTTTCTTTTTATGTCCATCCAGCAACATTATGTGTGAAAAACACCCAAGACAGGCTAACAAGAACCTGTGCTGTGCTGAAGGCTGAGAGCCAAATATGCCCCCATGTCACATCACGTGGTCATGTAGCATACTGAGTTTTGAACTGCTTTTTGTTGCTGCCAATTAGTTCTTCCAATCTGCACTAAAATATTAAAATGAAACAAACTGCCTCTGTGACAGTGTTTATGTTCTATTTCCTGCTTCAGGTTTTGGTTTGATTTTAAATGGCTGAATGTTTAGAACAAAAATTCTGATATTACCTACAAAGAACAAATGATAAATGTCAGAGAACTTAAAGATTTTTTTGTGTTGTGTGTGGGTATTATAGTCCTGCTGCCGCTTGGTGTAACCAATGTGCAAATCTGCATTTACTGATGTAACTGCACAAATAAGCACACAGATATTCTCACTCATAAGGTACACTGACACACACACAAAGTCCCACCTCTCAGAGTTGGCAGGCCTGCTGGTGACAGGTTTGAAGAGAGAAATCCTGTCGAAGCAGAGGTAGAGCAGGTAGACCAAACCCACGTTGAAGGGAGTGAAGAGGTCAAAGGTTTTACAGACAAAGTGACCACCTGCAGAAGACAACAAGTATCACTGCACTGTAGCCTGAAACTTGACGCAAACACAAAATCAGAGATGTAGAATAGCACGAATATGATGAAGATATAACAAGGCAGAACAGATATGTTTTCATTGGTTTCATAAAAAGTTTTATAGGACACAGGGAGCTGTCCACTTTGCACGTATGCGGACGGATTAGGTGACTCCCCCATTAAGACACACATATAAACATACCTGTCCTGAGAGTAGAGATGGCTGTGAGGAACTGACAGAGCAGCAGCTGTTTGCTCAGGATCTCCTGGATGTTTTCCTGGCCTTCAACAGAGAAACCCTACCAAAGACCAGAGTTGTCAAACTAAGGGTGAACCAAACATGACAGAGCTGAAAATCTCAGTCAAACCCAAGAGCAGGAATCTGTGACCCCATCTTTTGTTTGATATGTCTGTAATTATATATTTTTGCATGCAAACAGAGTCTACAGTCAGATTTGTGAAATAGTCTCACCCCGTCTGCCATGAGGAAGTGCAGCCCTCTTTTCTCTGTACTCTCCAGGACAAAGTTTCGGAAGGCAGTCATGTTTTCTGGTCGAGTGATGTCGCCGTCTCCATCCACCCCTCCCTCACCTGGGACACATGGAGGTCAAGGTTTTCACTGAATCATTCATCACCTGAGACATATCCAGTTTCTCTTCTCCCCCTGAACGTGATGTGCATGTACGTACCATAGTAAGGCTCAAACAGCTCACTTGGCGCAGCAAAGAAATCTTCCAGTTTGAAGTCACAGGGTCCTTTCAGTGTCATGCCAAATCCCTTGGCGTGCCAACGCCTCTTCCACAGTATGTATTCTGAAAAGCCTCCAGGCCCTGCACAGACGTCACCAAAGTACAGAAGCTCGCCCTCACGGTCCTTTGTCAGAGGTTTCTACATAATGAGAGAGGTTTATCTCACCATCTGTTTATATGGGTCTGTGTCTGTGTGTCCAACAAAAAATCTGTGCAACATATTATCAGCAGTTATTCTGACAAACTCACCCCTTGTGAATCCTTTGGGTTTGTGAACATATTGTCAAAGCAGTGGTCGATGTTGGACATTTTCATAGCAGCTCTAAATACAGGAAGAAAGTGATACATTTAGCTATTTATCTGGCATTTACTACTAGGAATGGGAATACATTTACCATATCACAAAGGTATTGAAATAAGCAGTTATATGCTATATAAAATACAATAATCCACTACAGTTCTTCATATCTGTTCATTTGCATTGTGTGAATTGATATTACATACAAACGTCATATAAAGATGTATATCAACACACACAAACAGGCAGCTACTAGCTTTACATATGCCGCCATTCAAAAGCATCCATTAACTGGTAAAATGTTTTCAATGTGTGCGAAGTAATTAAGTTAAATAAAACCTCAAAAAAGCAAATGACTGAACAATATTATCCACATTGATCATTTGTCCATCCTGTTATTAATTACCCACAGACTGACCTGTTGAGGAAGATACCTCCTCTGATCATCTCATAAGGGTTAGAGCGTGTCCGTGCTCTCCTCATCTCCTCGCCCTCCAGGTTATCAAATACAGTCTGAAAATTAAACAGATACATTAATTACACAACTAAGACACATTACAGGATTAGGATTTGGTTCCATCCAGTGAAGGTGACAATCCACACTGTTTCACACACAAAAATATCCATTCGCCACCTTCCAAGAATCCCAACAAAGAAAACATAAGAAGACACTTAAATGTCCTAAACCTCCCCTCCTGGTTTATCACTACCTTTCACATCAGACCCAAGACAGACTTGCACAACGTCAACACTCACACTAAAGGAGGAAGAACTTCAGCAGGCTAGTGAGCCATGGTCTTTTTCCAGGGTTAATGCTTTCTAGCTAATTGCCACCTCTGTTTAGTCAACATTGGTATATAGCACTGACGTATTCTGTTATTTTGTATTATTGAGCAAAATAAATATTTGTGTTTATGAGCAAAATAAAAAAGGAATTAAGATGGAACAGAATTCACCTTGCACCTTAGAAGAGTGTGCAGGAGGTCTTCAGTGCAAAACTCGGTCTCATCCTCAATCTTAAGTTTTCTCTGTAAACAATCCAAAACAGGACTTAAAAAACATAATGTGTACATTGGAGTCAAAAGAGTATGCCTCAGTAAACACTGTGCAGGATATATATCTAAATGAGGGGCTGAAGCGTTTGGATTTACCCGTCCCAGAATCATCCAGTCCCTCAATTCATCTGAATCTGGGATCTCTGTGGTGCATTCTGGGAACCAATCTACCTTTTCTACAGCGCTGGGCTGGACAGACAACCAAAAAAGAGATAAACATTGGAGATGTGAAACATCGTCATGTGAACAGGTCATCATAAATTATGCACAAGAAGAAAGGGAGTGTAGAAAAAAACAATTGCTAGTTCAATAACAGACATACAGTTCACATGGTTTACAGGAATTACCACTGAAATCGCTATACAGTTACTGCTGCGTACCTCTGGTTCATCACGCCAGTCGACATTGAGCTCCCCCTGAAAGCCCTGCAGCGTAAGACCGAGACCCCTTCTCCCTCGCTGAGTAGAAGCCTCCACAATTTCTTTGCGCCCCTGGCCAAACTTCCCCAGACCTTCACCCTCACGGAAGCCCATCTTGGCCTGAAGGTGTAAGGGGCAGGAGAGAATAATGGAGTTAGGAAAATACAGACGAAAACAGTATTTCTTCCAAATTCTGTAGCAGTCAACTGTTAAATATCTGTTGTGTTAGTGAGGGTTTCAATACATTACCATGAGCTTCTGTGACACACTGTTGTACATAGAGAAGCTAGAGGAGGTCTGTGTGGCGTCAGTGTCTTGGTCATCAAAGGATGATATGGAGGGCATGGAGAATCCCGGTCTGTGATCCTCCTGGTCACTGAGGGAATCATTTTGGCTGGAGTCTGGACAGGAGAAAACAACAGACACAAAGGTACAAACCAAAGTAATAAAAAAACAACAACAAACAAACAAACAAAAAACCTCAGCTGATACAATAATAACTACTTGACCTAATAGCCTCAGATTTGTTAGACCTACAACAAAGTATGTGGTTTCTAACATTTAGTATGGCAAATTAAATATCTGCTGTTTTTTTTTAAATCTTAAATCATGGCAGACATTGTTTGGAGGGGGAAATTAGCCTTCTCTACCTTGTCTGGACAACTGTGACTCTTCATCTGAGCTGCTGTCCTCACGATGCCTCTTTGGCCCATGCAGTGTTGCAGACGGTGTTTCAATTCTTCTCTTCATCATGGCTGAAACAAAGCAGAGAGGACGATGAGAATAACTGTGTCTGATGGATGAAGAACAACAGCACACAGAGGATATAAGAAAAAAACAAGAACTAGGACAGGAATAAAATCATTTTTAATAAAATTAAACAGCAGTAGAATCTACCCACATGTGCATTTTTTAAAAAAACAAAGAAGGATTAACCACAACAGCAAATATGACAATGATGCATGTATGTGAGGCTGCCTAAAGCATTGTGACATGTAGTGCTGAAGCTTAAACAGTTATACAATTAACTGATTAATGGATGGATGAAATTCATCAACTAGAATGCGCATACATACAGTGCTGGTTATTGATACCTAATGAAAATGGCCTCATATTCTTTCTCATATCATTGTTTTGTACATGCTTTTGAAAACTATTTTAAGACATGGTTTTAGGTTGTTAGATCTTGGCATGTGGTACTGGGTTGGACCTTTGCAAAATAAACAATTCATCATTTTAAAAGCTGCTGAGAATGAAAATAACATTAGATGGATCTTGAGCTGCTGCATGGTTAGCAATGCATATATTCTGAGTCACACATATCCATACATATGAGTGCTACATACATAAATAACATACGAAGAGAAAGAAAGCTGATCATCAGTCATTTTAAAAGTGATCAACACAACTGTAGATACTGGCAACAATATTCTGCTCTGAACTCATAAATGTTTGGTCTAAATTGAGGAAAGTAGAAAAAGTGCAAACTTGGGAAGTTGATTAATTTGAGGGATTCCAAGATAGACATGTATGTTGGATGCATAGGCGTTTAGTTTTTAGATGTTTAGGTGATTATTGTTTTCTGTCGTGATCAAAAGTAAGTCACAGCAGCAAGGCCATCAAAAATGGATATGATCAAAAAGTCTTCAGATCAACACTCCTATAAACGGGTCACTATCTTGGACATGTAGTCCCAGTTAGTGTCTTTCGTTTCATTTAGAAGAGACGTAAACTGTGGCTAGTCAACATCACACACAACACAAGTCTTGATCCTTTAAGCTGGTTTAAGTTGAAATGTCAGTGTCATGATCTGAATATAAGTTCCCTTCATATCTGAACCGCTACCTCTTTTGTTATGTTGCAGTTAGCATCAGTCAGCTATCAAAGTTTGCTAAAGTCGGCCCATGCCACTGTCCAAGATATATCTTTGCAGGAAAACACAGCTAAAGTAAGCAGACTGGCCGGTTTGTGTCAGTGTGGGTGTTTTCGGTTTTCTCTTAAAAGAAACTGCGTAGCTGTAGCAGCATTAGCTGTTAGCTAGCTAAATTTAGCCAGCTAGTTTTTTACCAGCTCAGAAGAAAAACTTCTCTCTTCTGTGGTGAGACTGCAGCGACAAAAAAACGTTAATCCCGCATGTGTTTCGAGATTTCTTAGTTGGATTTTTATTTGCATTGAAACTTTTGTAATAAATAGGCTGTTTTGAAGTTTACATTAGCCCGCGTTCTGGTTTTAGAGAATTCAGGGGTCCTTCGCTTTCTGACGACACGTAGTAATGATGCGCGTGACGTAACGACTGTCCACACAAGTGCCTGTATGTTTGTATTATTATTGTTGCTGTTGTATTAATTTTATTATTTATATGTACAAATGTAATGCGTCTATTTTTGTTGATGAAATGTTAAAAGAAAGACGAAAAATGTCTGAAATAGCACTGACTTGATTGTTCATCTTTATAATTTGACTGTAGTACACCAGTGACATTGCCTTGACCACAAAAAGAATGTATCTGCACAGTAACAACACAGGATTGTCAGAAGTTGGGACCCAAGGTATTACCCCAAGTGAGTAGTTTTCATCAGCATTTCCCCCCTTTAAAAACTTACATTACACACACATTAAAAAAACATACAACACTAATAATTCAAATTAAACCTGTCCATTGTTATAGTCATTTGGCCTCTATAGGCACCACCGACACTGAAGTGACAATGGCAGCTTCATGTTAATGTGGGTGCAGTTTGGATTGTCTTGTGCCTAAGAATAACATTAGCTGGGACTCATTTACATAAAACTTTAATTGCATTGTTTTGTGTGTATGTGATTAAGTGATTAGATTTTCCTTTAGTCAGTCTTGCATGTCTGTTACATTGGGCTAATCCGTTCTTGGCATGTGAGGTAAAGGATCCTGAGCTGTCCGTCAAAACAATTATTGGGCTATTTCCAGTGGCAGGTCTAGTTTACAATAGTTTATGAAAATAGGCGTCTGTGCTTTCCTGTGAAAAAGAACAGCACTCGGCAACATGTCAGTGCAACCTTTGTGGCTCCAGACTGTCTGCACATTGAATGAAAATCATTTTCCTCCCACAGGCTAAATGAGTAATGTTTTCAATGCATTTCCAAATATGAGCGCTCAGCAAAAGCTGCTATAGGGTTATTAAGTTTCAGGAAAACTGCCTCTCCTTTCATGGTGCAGCTTGAAGCGAACCTGTCACTACATTGCATGTCTTTATTGATGAGCCTGTCAAATCCTTCCTAGAAGAAACAGTGTCAATACCCTGTATTGGTGCCACAAATGAGATAACAAGAGGAAGCACTGGAGCTCGGCCTCCTGACAGCTTTCACCAGACTGAACAGAAATATTGTTAGAAGGGCCTGACCTGCACATGAAACTGGAGATGGCTTCATTGACACGTTTTACTGTGCTTCTTTTATTGTCATTGTGTATTGATAGAGCACTCAGCTTTTTATTCTGCTTCAGAAAATATCTTTCAGTTACCTTGCTTTATTGTTTTTTTTAGATTATTTAAAATTGTACTTTAAGTGTTTGTGTTGTTGTTTATTTTTTGAACTACTTGTTGTTTCTCAATGCATCTTTAAGATCAGGCTTCTTCGAATACGAATATCTCCAGAAAAGTCACACAGTTATACAAAATATATAAATAAAATAGCGAATAATAAAAACGAAACAGCAAAGTCTAGTAATGTGCCTTTAAATTGTGCAAAGATGTGAATGTGAGTGTCAATGTGTTAGCACAGACGAAGTGAGTGAATGCATGCTGGGAATAGGCCTCAGCCCCCAGCCATGACCCTGAGGTGGATTAATAAGGAATAGAAAATATATGCATTGATTATGGCTGAGCTATTGTAAAAATCAGGTTCTTGTATGTAAACAGAATGTGTGTCTTTGCTTTTGTTACACCTTTAGACACTCGTGCCAGCAACCACTCTGAAATCCAATTAGCCTTTTAATTGTACCTAATTGTCTAACTGCCTCTTCGTGACCCCAGCGGACGTCATCGCAGTGTTGCTTTGTCATCCGTTGATGGGGTTGTGTGTTTCTTCCTACATAATTGCTGGCCAATGGACTTAGAACATCTTCAACAGGTATATTAATCCACCTCAACTCCAGCAGCTCAGCTAATCCCCCGCTGACACAAATGAACGCTCACACGAAGACACACACAAACACACCCCAGCACCATGTGATCAGCTTATGCAATGAAGCCAAGGCTTTATATACCACCTATAGGGACTGCTGTCGCTCCAGGGAGATCATTACGGTGCAGGTGAGAGGAGGTGTATCTGAGCGAGGGAGCGAGGAGGGTGACACAGGGGAGAGCTGCTGCTGCTGCCACGCTCGGCTTGGTGGAGAAGATCCAGGCCAGAGACACACAAAAGGCGAAGGAGTGAAGGGATTCACAGGGGTACAGCTGCCTAGCAGGAAGTCCTGAGGGCTGGTTGCAGAGTGGCTTTGATTGTGGTCTCAGCTGAAACACTGGAGAGAACAACAACAATGTTTTTCCGCATCCCTCGACTGACCCCTGGATACATTAGATACCTCCAGGTGCGTAAGATGCTTTAGGGCGATTTTCTACTTTAGATAGATTAATGATTAGCCTTGGACATCAAGGGACATCTGCAGTGCTGAATTCCATTAGAGCCTTTAATAACAAACAACTGTTGAACTCTCAGACTTGCGCATTTCTCTGTCTACACTGCTTCAGGAAAAAGTTGCTGTTGCATTTTGGCAAACAGGGAATTAGTTTGTCGATTGTAAACATACCAAACCTAAGATTTTTACCAACCCTTTGATTTGCATTAACTGTTTGAGTTAAACCACCTTAAGCATACATAAATAAAAGTTAGATTTGTATTGTCACTTCACTCCGAAAGCTCATTTTAAACCGATGTCACTGACTCATCACTGTCCACAAAGTAGCCATTTGTGTCTGTGTCATGGCAGGATTTAGAACGGAGGATTAGAGAAGCCTGTCTTTGAATGGATTTGGATCAGAGGTGCCTCAGTTCCCCAGGGTCAGGTAAATGCCCTCTAATTGGATCTCCAGAGAACTTACATGAGAGCCATGTTCCCACTCACCCTGGTGGGTATTTCAGGGACCTGCAGCTGGATTTAGGGGCCTACAGTGTGATTTGTGAAGGTTTTAAATATGGACAGCGTTGAACCTCATTATCTGTGTCTCAGCTCATCAGAGTTCACTTTAGCCAATGATGAAATAGTCTATGGTTCCTCAAACGGCGGTTATGGCATTTGGCATTTGAGAAGAAACCCCCAACTTTTAATCAGCTATGATAAGTTTACCTGAAAAATTCAATATGGTCAAATTTGGTAATTCATGGTTTTCAGACAAGAAAATAACTGAATTTATGTCTGACTTTAGAACAAGTCTTTGATTGGCTCAATTTTCTGAGATGTCTCCAAACCCACAGAGGATTGAGACACAATGACTGTATGAGCTGATCCATTATGTAGGCCTACTGAAACTTGACAAAATGGAGATTGTAGAGCGACTCTTTAAGGACTCTATGGCAGCCAAGGCCAGGAGGAGTGCTGCTGACATGCTGCCTTGGTCCCAGGCGATGATCTGTGGTGGTTTCTGTGGCTGTGTGGGTGATGACCCCTGCTCTCTCTTTCAGACTCAGGCCACCCAGACGGTGCTGCAGAGCCGGGAGGCCCCTGCGATGCCACGCATGGCCGTCCTACTGGGCCTCATGGGGATCGGCTTGTCCGGCTACAGCTCCCGCCAACTCACACTGCACTGCAAGCCGTCGAGCCACCTCTTCAGATGAGACGGATGGAGGACAAGCCTACACACATACACACACACACACACACACACACACACACACACACACACACACACACACATGCACACACTGAAGTTTAACATTTTGGGAAATCCACTTATTCCTCACCACGTAACTCTCCATCACACAGCGAATTATTGATTTTTTTTATTATTATTTATGGGTTTCACCCAGAATGCAAATGAGTGTATTTCCCAAAATGTCTAACTTTGACATCAACATGGAAAGATTAACCCGATTGAGGGAAGTGATGCTACCAGGTTCTATGTTTCTGTTTTGGTTTTCCTCTGTGCATCCTTCTTTATATTTGTGGTTCAAGTTCAGTGTCAACCTTGTTCTTGTTTTCATTAATATTTTTGTTGTGTGTATGTTTTTGATTGTTTTGCCTTAAGGCTCCATTTGTGCAGTAAATGTAAAAAACAAAATTCTAGCTGTTGCAAACTACCCCTCCCTTTAAGCACAGTGCAGTTTATTTTGTCCGATGCTTCTGATGGACTTGGCTGATGTTATTCTTGAACCACAATCCCTTCCTATGTGTCCCGTGCCTTTTCATGGGAGTATTCAGTCATTTAAATGATGTTTTAAAAATACACTAATGGTCTTTAAAGACAGCTTTCTAAATGCAGTTTGAGCTTAGCTCCAAGGAATCTCTTCCAAAATCTTCCTCTGGCATTTTGGCAATTTCCATGATGCAGTGCAGAGCTCCCTCCTCTTTCGGAAGACTCTTTCTTAACCTGTTAGCTCTTTTTGGATTTCTTGAGTAAGACAGGAAATAGAGAGAGATATCGCACCAGAAGCAGCTACAACTCAGAGAATCAAGGCATTTATTTTTCGGATTTCACTCTTGATTCTGGAGTTGTTGAGGATGAGTTTTGGTGTTTTTTGTGACAAATTACTAGCGAGAAAATGCACAGAGAAAATCCAATACAAACAGAAACATGAAATCTGTGACCTTTGATGTGTGAATAATGCTACTTTTGCACTTTCGTTGTGTACATATCTTGTACATAATCGTGTACATATCACTTCAATGCTTTATGAGATTAGTAGAAGATGACATTGGGTGCTGCCAGCCTGTGTTGTGAGCTGGACAGGGCGACATCTAGCTGGACTGACACAGTTTTGTTATCAGGCGGAGGAACCAGGACAGCCACCCTGGTACCACCTGAATCAACACGTGAATCCATCCGGATCTCTCCCTGTTGCACACCAATGTCAGACAAGATGAATGTAGATGAATGACCACTATGGTCTCTTAACATATGTAGATTTTTTTTGGCTGTATAATTGTTGTGTGCAATGTTTTGTAATGAAAAAAATATGACTTTGACAGCACATGAATGTATCACCGACGAAGAATGAAAATTAGCTTTTGATCATTGTGTTCTGGTTTAACAAAAGAGAGGTTAGGCCTGTACATAAGATTAGCATTATGAAAGGTCGCAAGGTGTGTGCAGTGATACGGTGATCCCTCACAGATCCTCTTACGATACCTGTCTTTTTTAGACCAGCTTACACTTACATATGAGAGGAGTCACTAACCCTGAAATGGAGACACGTAAGAGTGTGAGAGAGCAAGGAGTGTGTTTGTTTATGTCATTTGAGCTTGTGACCACAACTCTGATTGAATAATGGATTTCAATGATGCTTTTGAATAGTATAGCGTTGTTCATCTTTTATTGTTGCTGCACAGCCAGTTTTGCTTGCTTTTGTTTGTCCTCATTGTGGTACAAAGGAATAAAAAATGCCACAATCTTATTTGAGTTTGTGTTGAAATCTACCTTAAAATTGTGTATATCATATGTAAATTAATACAGATTTTCAGGGGTGTGTGCTGTCAATTAATACATAGGGATGTTTTCATATTATTTGCACAAGTGTATACAAGTATATATATAGTATATAGGTGTATGGGTTGTATGGTGAGTTTAATTGAGTATAGGTTTTAGGCTTGTGTTGATTGGCCTTCAGGTTGACTATATGATACATTTTTAATGATACACTCCATCTGTTGCTGACCTTGTCTTAGCATATGCACAGCAAAGCTAGTTTTTCATGCTTGAGACTAGAAAGGGAGAGAAAGAGCAACTGAGAGATGGAGGGAGAGAGACAGTCTCCATCTCTTATAATAACAGTATGACAATATAAAAATACAGGTGAAAAACAGCCCTAGGTGGTGTTAGTCTTTAGATTTGCCTCAGTGATGTGAAGCATTATAAATGCGTACCAAAGCACCTTTGAACATGCATTATTTTGTATGATTGAATCGCTCTGTATGCAAGAATAAATCTAAAAGATTATGAACAACTGAGCAGATTTATGTGTCTCCTTTGACTTTTTGAACAAATACTGTGAAAAAGAAGAAGTGCTTCCCTCACACACTAGATGTCAGCATAGATTTTCAGCCATTTCCTCTCTAAGGCAACAGGTCTGTGAGCTTTACTTCTCCATTATCCATCAAGGTGTGCAAATGGTCACACTGTACAGGATGTGAGGGATGGAAATGAACCCACTGACCTCAACATGAGCAGCGGTGTCTGATTAATGAAGGCGGTATTTTATAAAACTCTAAATCAAACCTGCGTCTGTCATCCGTCACTTCAGCATTGTTTTGAGAGAGCAGAGAGCAACATTTCCACTTTATCCAGCAGAGATGCTCCAGCCTCTAGGACACATTTTTAAATTTGTAATTCACCTGTGAGGTTCGTGGTTTGTCACTCCAAACCTGGAAATGGTTTGCTTCTTGCTGATTCACCATTGCTCAACTCAGCAAGTTGACTGTCGGACTGTCACCTCGAGTGTTGTTAGTTAGCTGGCCTAGTTATAGATCTAAGCTGCTTTGGAAACAAGCCCAAATCTATCCCAGTGGCAGCCAGTCAGGGTTACACTTTTGCCACTCTGGGAGCTTAGAGTTGAGCTTTACGGGGAAAATGTGTGGAAATATACCAGTAACACCCAACACCGACAGTGATTAACACGGGTTTGACCGCTAGTTGGACACTTGCAAACATCAGTGTGGTTGTCAGAGGTCTTTTGTGCAGGGAAACACACCCGGTAGTCTGGGCTTTTTATCAGGTTCCCAGCCTCAGGGAAGAGAGGAGCCGGGAGTCAGGGACAGACAGACACAAGTTCTTACCCTGCTACACTCTGTCCAAGCTCACACACACACAGAGGTCCATTGTGCGTCTGTTTCAGTGGCTTCTCCTCAGGAGGCTCTTGTTACCGTCTCTTACAGCCAACAACAAAGAGCTGAATGTCTCTGCTACCACAGAGATGGATGAGAGGGACCGAGGGACATATCCACAAGGTCTTTAAAACATATAAAGGCTCAGTACTACCTGTGTGTGTATGTTTATGTGTGTATGTGTGTGTGTGTGTGTGTCTTAGACTCTAATCTTACAGTAACATGCCTGTATCAAGTGAGAGGAAATACCAAGAGTAGCCTGATATATGTGGACGATGTACAGGAGCAGCCGTGTTAGGCTCAGGTCAGTTTAGGCCTCAGGTGAATCAGCTCTTAAATGTAACCCTAACAAGTGCATGCAACAAGTGGAAAGCATTTCACCCTCTCCTTCTTCAGTAAACAGCCTCAGGTCTTTGCAAGTAAAGAAAATGAGAATAAGTTAATTAGATAAAGCTTTACAGGCAATATGGCTGAAGTCAGATGGTGAAATATTAGCTTTAGGCAACACTGTTAACACAGAAAAACAAGCTTTCCCATGTGTCAGCCAGCACCTTCTTAAGGACAGTGGAGCCCAAGTTCAAGCCCCAGTGTTGTATCGAGTGAACTGTCCTTGAGCAAGACACCAAATCCCTATTTTCTCAGGGCTGGCTCTTCTGTTGCAGATTGTGACCTTTGACCTCCTTAAAGAAGGGATATGAGCAGAGAGAGAAATTCTCCCAGGGGTCATACAATATGTCATCGTATCAAATCATTTTTTGGAGAGATGAAAGTTTACAGCAGAAAGTTGCGTTCAGAGACAGAGTAGATTATTTTCAGCAATCACACTGTTACAGCTTTTTCATGTTCATCTACATTTAACAGGGCAAGAATCACAGTCAATACTACATTTTAAAATGTATGTTATGAGTTACTGTGATTTACTTCTACGTGACTAATATTAATTCAAGTACGAGTGCCTATTATTACTCTTGTCAATACACAGATATCATTGTATACATTTTATCGTTCTATCATTATTCACACACAAATGTAAACACACTTGTGCACACACGGCCTGCCATGATAAAGCACAATCCCTTTTTTAGCCCGGTGGATTTATCTGTGTGTGTGTTGTCCTCGGTTACACAGCACATTCGTCCTCCCTTTAAATGGCTCTTCTTTAACGGCGGAAGAGCTTAGCCTCGTTATAAATGTGCTGTCTGCCTTGAGCTCATTAAAACACCTCTTGCTGTCATGCAGACACAAGCACAAATACAAGCAGATGCATGCATGTAGCCTATATACAATAAATATTAACTGATGACATTAGCTCCTGTGTGTCTGCAGTTAGTTGTGTTTCTTGGCTAATTTGCAGAGTGACAGGGGGAAACAGCAGCTGTGTGGATGCGTGATGTTACCTGGCAGCTTGTTACCAAACACAGGAGGTGTGTATGCCAGGACACATCCGATCTATTTTAGGGCTGTGCAGAATTAATGAGGTGTGACTGAAAGTTACCTTGTTGTGGATGGAATTAAGAGGCTAATTACACGTCTTTGATAATGCTTTTTTTAAACAAATATCCTCCCGCAAGTATAAAACTGAAGTCGAGCTCCTTAGAAACACAGAAAGGTTTGTCATAATAACTCCGATGCACAAATGCCAGAGGGACCACTGGAAAGAAATTGAGGTTAAATGCACTTCAAAGTGCAACCACATGAGAGAAAGAGCACGTACTTTCCTCCAGGTCCTGTGTTAAAGTCGCACTAATGACTCAGCACTTCAAATTCACAGGTGTCCAACAGTCGAACTACCTGCTCGGCAGCTTCAAGACCCCACAAGATGTATGACTTTTTCCACCTCACCCCAAACGTTTCTGTCTCTGACCTTTGACATTTTTGGATAAAGGCTTCCAGTTAACTGAGAATTAATTTAACTGAGTGAGAGGAGTTTCTATAAAACAAGGTTTTGAGCAGGAAGCACTGTCAAACCCGGGAAATACTCAAAATAGAGATTCTTTGGTTTGTAATTGTACAGTTAAGTGTTTATCTCTAATGCTATCTCTAGTATTTCCTTAAATTGTTGTGCAGACGTGTATGAAGGTTTAAGGCCAATCTATCATTTCTCCCAACAAGGATTTAATTTATGATTTACTCACTGATATCCCTTGATCCCCTGACCTTTCTTACCTGATCTTATTGTATATTTAGGTCATTTAAAATTCAGATCAAAATTGACATTGCATGCAAAATGAGCACACGTGCTTAAAATGCCGACAGTGCTTCATATTCTACAGAGCTGTTTAAAGTGTCTCTGCAGATCCTGACTGTTCATTAAAGCTACGCTCAGCGGAGTCTCTAAGGGACATCTTTAAGAGTTGGCCTGTGAACATAATTAAAGCTTTAATCTCTGTTCTTGGCTAACAAGTTTTGATGTGATCCCGTGGGTTTGCACTGGACAACCCCCGTGACCCGCGGATCTCATCGGAAAGATGCTGAGTCATGGTTAATCTAAGCGAACTCCTTCCGTTTGCTGTGTAGCAATGACGGGACTGAACAGAAAAGATCTCTGTTGTGGTTTTTATTAAACAGTCCTTTTCATTCATAAGTCATAATATTGGTGGTATAAGACTGGTTTATTTGTCTTAAAAGTGTGGTTGCTTTTATTAATTAATACAATACACACTTGATGATTAATAATTGTAGATTCAACTGTATAAAGTCAATAAAATTAACTTTTTTTCCAGCTGCAACATAAAACTGATGAAACACCAACACATGAAATATTATAATACAATAATATAATATACAGTATTTAAATGATTCTCAAAGGGTAATATATTTTAAAAAAAAACTTAATGCAGGATTTTCACTTGTAACAGCTAAAGTCTACACTGTAGTATTTGTACTTTTGAGCTTTGTTGTTAATATAAAACATTAATTATAGCCATTTAAAAACTTCAGAGCTGCATCACATTTTGCTGTGTGATCTTGGTGAAGCTCAATTAAACAATTAAAAAGTTCAGCGTGGACATTCTTCAGGTCTTAGATCAGCACTTTAAGCTGTACAGTACATCTGTGTCCAGGCTGGTTAATCCCAGCTGTGTCTCACCGTGACTGTGTGACCCCGTCAGACCTGACCCGCCGTCTCGATGATCGGAACTGCTGACGTAAGTGTTACTTATATGTACTGTATACACATACAGTACATGCCGACACACATACAGATACAGTACATCATGAAAGGCTGTAATTGCTAAACAGGGCTGCATTAGTTGGGCAGTATGACAGAGGATACTTCTGTATTGCTTGGCAGACAGCAGCAGGGTGAACAGGCTGTGGCTAGTGTGAGTATTGTCTTTTAATAGCCTTTGTAGTGGATGCTGGTGTAGAATTAAGGCCTCTGTTGTTTTAGTGTAATAATGTAATTTAGTGGTGAGTACAGTATTGAACAAAAGTGAACTTCATTAGATTACAGCAAACCGATTGTCACATTGTGAACCTGATGTCTTCAGGCCCATGTAGGTCTGGGGCTTGGGGCCTAGTTTTTAAGGTATATTGCTACCTTAAATAACAAACAACTCCACTTCCATTTTCAATAATTTAATCATCAAAATTAAAGCACTGTTTATATAAGAAATGTAATATGATATGAACAAATATAACTGTTAACATGCACTAAAGTAAAACAGTGCCTGTCTAATTTCCTCAAATTATGTTTCCACGGGCAGTTTTATGCTTCATTACTCATTTCATTATGTGTCATTACAGTATTAAAGGGTAACCACAATAAATCCTTTTCCTGAATGGTAGTAAATACAGTGTAGCTTTATTGTATCTAATAAATTATTCTTTTAATACATCATGAAGAAGTGTCATGTCAGCCTGTCTTCCCAGATCTATGGATTCCAGTAACATGTGTTTTTTTTTGTTTTTTTTCCCCAATTTGTAAAAGACAATCAAGAGGATTGATTAGGGGCATACACATTGGAAACCAGGGCCACTTAGACTGTAAATAACCACTGTGGAGATACTGTGGGAATGTAAGTGGGTCTCAAATGAACAGTTGACCCACTGATGACCTTCAGTGTCAGAGATCACCGACCTCTCTGTTGACAGGTGATGGACACGTCCTAACAGCCAGTCATGGGTCATGTCAGCTGGTACCCATGTAGAGTGGACATAAAATCAAATAAAAGCACTTTATATATTAAATATAAAAGCACAAACATACACAAAAACACATAAAGTAAGTGAAGCTGTTGTTGCTCATACCAGTTGCTTTCAGTGTCAGTCTGGATTGCTGTTGTACTGATGCACTATTACAGTGTTAGATTTTGATTACACACTAAATGAATAACAACTAACATGACTAAAAACATTTTGGTTGCAAAATTTTCTGGGCTGAGAGTCAAAAACTGAGTCTGTGTGCTTCTTTTGCGTTTTCCTGAAACTTCTAACAATCCACATTCCTCGTTAACTTACTGTATAATGTGGACATTGAAACAGGAATTTAAGAACCTTTGGATCAGGTGAGTGGTCTTAACTGGAGCTAAACTGAGGCTATTTTAAGAGGTCAGCCCACCAGCAACCAGCATAATGTGTCATTTGTTTCCCCTGGCATCAGAGGTCTTAGAGAGAGAGAGAGAGAGAGAGAGAGAGAGAGAGAGAGAGAGAGAGAGAGAGATATTTAATTTTTAGTGAAATACACAACCACCAAGTCTAAAAAAAAAAAAAATCTGTCCTCTGTTTATGTAACACCTTTTAAATTCACATTTGCACTCATTCTCCAAACAGGAAACACTGTGCGTAATAAACATTACTGTAACATAGAGCTGTGGATTTAATTTAGTACTACAGTCTTAAAAAATGAGACTAAAACAAAACTATGATCCAGATGTTTTCATGCCAAATACAGATTTGAGAACTAACAACACTAACTGAAGAACTAATGTACACTTTTGGAACTGACTGACCTTACAGATTAAGACTTTACAAACATTTAATCAAGAGATGATGAATACTTGAGAATGAACCTGTCCGAATAATAACTGATGAAATAAAAATAATAATAATATGATGATGATGGTGATGGTGATGATGATGATGACGATGACAATACTTCTATTTAACCCTATATAGGGCACTCATTGAAATACTTTGAAATTCAAATGTTCAACCTTAGAGTGTTATTGGAGGACACAACAAAACTTTATTTCTTTTGTGAAGTTAAAATTACCAAAAATAGCCACTTGCCCAATAAAGGGTAAAGTAGGATTTTACTTTGTAATGGAGTATTTTACATAATTTTATTGCAACTTCTGCCACTAATGAATGAAGTGTGAATATACAGAGTCCATTAAAACAGATTTATCCATTTGCAAAATCTCACAAACTTCTCTCCGTGTCAGACAACAGCCTCCAAACATCTATTTTCTTTCCCATCCTCCATTTCATTCAGAATAAGAAAAAGCCGAATTACTTTGCATGCATGTGTAGCTCAGTGTTTGCATTGGCCCCAGATGAGAAGCATGACCCTCTCCCCCTCCTCCTCCTCCCCCCTGTCAGGAGCCGGATCAGGAGGGGGGAGGTGGGAGGAGCGTCGCTCGGAGCTCCAGGTGGTCCACCGTGCGTAAAGACGCACCAAACACTGACGACACACTGAGCGTCATTAAGGAGAAAAAAGCTGGACCCTCGCAGCGCCTGGCACCTTTCTCAAGGAATAATCTGTTTGCAGAGAAAGTCTGCTGGATTTCACTGCTGCACAGAAAGAGAGGGAGAAAGGTGGTGCGTCGCTGTGATCTCTCCAAAAAAGAAAGAAAGAAAAAAAAAGGGGACAGACCAGGGTTGAGATTTTTTTTTTGGAGTCAAAACTTTTCCAAAAGATCAAGACGGCTTGTTTCAGAGACAAGTGGAGAAATGTTCAAGAAAAGCAAGAGTAAAGTGCTGGTGGATTATGCGTCAGAGGAGGAGGACATGTCCTGGCACCATCATCACTCCTACAAGGTAATGATGGAAACAGTGCACTGTTGACTGTGAGATGCGTTCAGGCTCCTTAATAAACAACAGGATTAATAATCATCTGTATCTGCTTGGAGGCTTCATTCCACTGAGCTCACTTGATTTTTCTTTCTTGGAGCAAGTGTCAGGAAAACTTCAAAAGTGAAGCTGAGACAGTTTTCAAATCATTTAAATTATTTTAGAGAGAATATTTATAGTGAGTCAATATACAAACTGTAAAGCAAATGAATAATCCATTTAAAGTAGATATAAATGATCACAATGTGGCACAAACTGTAATTTTAAAAATGACTCTTATGTTTAGAAAGAAATGCTTTTGCTGCTAAACTTCCCATCAAGATGTTAAATTGAGATTGTGGAGCACAGGGAGGAAAAGGAGGAGGAAGAGGAGGAGGACAAGTGCTCGAATGTCAGGCTGAGGAGGAGAGTGACAGGAAGTGCTGAGAGGTCAAACAAGAGAATGTCTCATTGTGTCTGCAGGAAAAACCGAACCAAAGAACCACATCCTAACAGAAAAAAAAAATCACTGTTATCATTGAATGACAACATAAACCCATGTTTTTAAAGCAGGAGTATTATACTTATATTTAGTTTAAACTACAGTATAGGAAGGATTTTAGACCCAAAATCTTTGAATCTATTTGTGTCCTATAAACCGTAAATATCCAGGTTTGGACAGACAGCTGCTCAACAGACAGCTCACCATTGTCTATTGTTGTGTTAATCTTCAGTGTTGTTGGATCCTTCGTCCACATTTCGGAGGTGAGCGGCGGTGTGTGAGGTCTGAGAGCCTCTGTATCATCTGTATCAGCACTCGCACAAGCAGCTGGGCTCTGTCAAGGTGTTTGGGGGGAGAGTCCATGATAACACACACACACATACGCACACACATACACACACAGAGGCATCCAGCAGTCCTGTCTCATCAGAAACAGCAGACATGTTTATTCCTGGAGTTATTTGTAGTCGAATCATTTTTAACCTGCAGATAAGGATTTCAGTAGAATTATGCGGGATGAGTGCCAGGTGTTGACTTGTAGTTGAATTCCTGTCATTTTTTTTTAAAGTTTCACAGTAAAACCTTGAAATCTCTAGATAGATTAAAAAATAAAAGCAAAAATCACGCTTAGGTTTTCTGTCACAAAAGTTAGAGTCATGCTTGTTTTGTCTGATCTTACTTCATGTGGAAAAAAAATCGTTTAACTGTGCAAAGAATCAAGGCTGTGTGAACAGAGTTAATCAATATAGTTAAGATTTCAGATGCATGGTGTTACACAATTAGTATCATGTGTTACACTGACCCTTAAAGGAATGAAAACAAAAGGATTCTTTGGGGGGTTGAACAAACACTTTATAACAGTTTCACGTGTTACAGGCACGAACTTTGATTTAAACTAGAAATATTTTTATGCAGTAGGATGCAATACCATAGATAAGCAAATGTACATGGTATGATAATCTGCTATTTTCATACTCCAGTGTAGAGCTGCAAACGATGACCTGATATGAAAATAGGTCATGTGTTACAGTGTTTGAATTAGTAAAACTGCCCATTAACAAAGAACAGGAGGAGATGTTCATACTTTTCTGATCATTTTTTTGTCAACTGAGAGGGAGAAATCATTTAAAAAGTTGATTTTCAAACACTGAGCATTGTGATAATAATCCATATCAGATTTACTGCCTGTTTGAGTGGACTGCATGAAATCAATCATTGGATGTATAAATGTGTCATGCAGCAGGCAACTGAAAACCAACCAACACCATTTCCCAGCATTTTTCATCTGTTGTTGTGATAATGTTGAGATCTGCGACCCATAGCTGCCTTTTATTGACCATTCTTAACTTAGACCCTGGGAACCAACACATGTGGCCTGAAGAGCTGCTTTGAGTTCAGCTTGTGTGACTCTGTTTTACAGTTACTTTGACCACAAGAGCTGATCTGAGGCCAGGGCAGCGACTTCATCCCCAGAATTCCTGGGAAAGTCATCTGGGAGGTCTCCTCGAATCACCATGGCAGTAAAGTACAGGGGTCAGGGGTCGGATCATAAAATGTCGTAAACACCCGGGCAGTGATACAGGATGAAGGCAGGATAAAAAGTTACGATAACACAGTCTGGACATGCAGGCTTTTCCTTCCACTTATTCAAGTCACGGTAGCTGCTCTGTCTGATCAGCCAGCAGAGGCGGCGAAAGATAGATTATCTGGAGCATTTTTGCGTCATGAACACATTGCATGAATATCTGTTAGCTTTTTAAATTCTTTTGGAGAGCCTGAAGTCACCAAAGATAAAAACCTGTCTGACTGAAAGACAAATGTCTGAGGGACCATGAAGCTACATAAAGGGAAACTTAAGGGCAAAGCCAGGGTTCAGAATGGGGTTATCTATTATTCTGCTGTTAATTAATTAGTTAATAGTTAATTTTCTTGACAAATTGATGAATCGTTTGGTCTGTCAGAAAATACTGACAGTTTCCCAGAATGCATTTTTGTATTGTCTGACCCACAGTTCAAAACCAAAAAGTACACAGCTGACTGTCTTAGAACACAAAGAAAAGCAGCAAATCTTCTAATTGAGAATCAATGAATCGACTAATTGTTTCAGCTTTAGTTCAAAAAGTTCTTCTTTCTTTGCCATGTTGGACACATGGAATCATTTACATTACCTGTTGGTACAGAGACAAACTCTTGTACAAAGTCGTATCCTCTCAAATCAATTGATCAAGATGTTCTTCTTTCCATATAGTCAATACATGATACAATAGGTCTCTTTATTTTGTACTTTGTTTACTCCCTGTTTTATGGCAGAACAGCTGATTTGGCAATCAAACATACAGACAGATTGCAGACACAGACAAAGAGGAGACAGACAGAGACAGACAAGCACAAAGGGATAATGCATCCATAGACACACACACACACACACAAGGAAAAAAGGGAGAGCATAAAACGCAGGATTTGAAGTTAATATCTGTCCACAGTGCTCCAGGCCAACTCCAGTAAAGGCTTTGCTTTCTCATCGCTCGCTCTCTATTGAAGTTCATCGGGCAGCTGCGAGCTTGCAGGAGGTGCGTGCGCCTGTTTGTCTATGGCTTAAAGCGGTAACACACCTGAATACTTCAGTAACACCCCTCTAATTCCAGCGTTGAGAGCCCTCTTTGTGAGGCGGGATCACGAGAGCGCAGATCGGGCCCGAGCACAAACTTCAGACGGCTTCACGTCTAAACCATTAGTGGCGAGGATGAGAGACGTAAAGCCGAGTGGATCATCTGTTGAAGAGGGTAGAGCTAAAACTGTGGAAATCAAACGTTTGTGAGCTTCTTGCAAGTTCAAACCGAATCATGAAAAAGGTTCATCTGAAGCTTTTTAACATTTAAAGCAATAATTTTCTTTTTCCAAAACATGATTATTCGCTTCTTACAGAGGTTTAGACTTGTAGGTCAATGCCACTGACACATCTGTACAGTATATGTGAAGCTGCAGCCAGGAGACAGTTAGCGTAGCTTAGTACAAAGAATGGAAACAGAGCGAAAACAGCTAGCCTGCCACAATATCTTTTACAACAGCAGATGAGATATAGGATTTTAATTAGTGAGCTTTACAAGTTATAGCAGGTTGCATTCATGTTATATCATTCAAACCATAATTATAAGACATCAGACTGGGTTCACTTCAGCTTCTGACTTGTAATTCTGAGTTAGAGATAAACTGCAGAAGTCTCACATATCAAAATAGATTGTTTGTATATGGTTTTGCATGTTATAGAACTCAAAAATACAAAACTCCACCAAAATGCAGCTAGTTTGGTTATTTAATTTACATTATACGATATACATAATTATTTAACTTAACGATGTATATGAGGCTAGATGTTGGGGTAACCATCCTGGAATAATGCATGAACAAGAGTCATGAGTTTTTCCCATGTTGTGTGAATTTCAGCAATAGTCAGGCTAACCGTTCCCACCCGTTTCCAGTCTTTATGCTAAGCTATGCTAAAAATCTCTCGGCTGTGGAGCTTCATATTTAGTTTACAGATGACTGTGGTATCATTTTTCTCATACAACTCTTGTGAAGAAAGCAAAATAATCATAATAAGTGATAATAAATATAATAAGTGTATTTCTCAAAATGACAAACTATTCTTTTAAATGTATTTGGTCTTGCGTTTGGTTAAAAGATTCCTGTGTCTGAGTCTCTGAGAATGTGGAGTATTCTTGGTGTTCAGTGGCTTTTTGCAAACTACTGTTGGTACTTGAAATTCACAGTGCGTCTTTATTGCCTAGTAATCTGGCTTTTTTTTAAAGACAACACTGTGCTACAATTTACACAGACTCAGTCAAAGAGGGACAGACTGCGAAAAAAATGGCCCCCTGAGGAGCGAAGGCAGGACTCTTGTTTTCTGTTGTCGGAACGTTTTTCACTCTCTCCTTGAATCTCCCTTCACTCTCACCCTCTGTTCCAAGTTGTTAATGCTTTTACGCTCTAACAATAGTCAGCAATCAGTGTGTGTGTGTGTGTGTCTTTGATCAGTTCAGGTGGCACAGACCCAGCAGACTTTGCTCAGACACGTCCGACCACCGTTTCTCCTCCCGTCTCTCATGGAGTCCTCACATGTTAGAAGTTCTTACAGCTTTGATCATTTTACAGGAATTCTGTCTCTGCTCCAGTGATCTCGGGCTCAGCTGCACGTCTGATCGCTTCTTACTGCCCTCTTCTTGTGATTTAATGTTTTTAAGCCTCCTGGATCACATCCAAGCCAAGTCATAAGCCCTCACAGGCAAAGAGCAAGTCTGTGACAGAGATTAATATCAGTCAAGATGGATTTTTTTAAATGAGTGTTAGACTCAAGGAAATGGATCTTTATGAGTGACATGATGAGGTTCGTGATAACATTAAAATTGACTGATTTTTTTTGGTGAAGTAGCCATTTTATGCAAAGTCAAAAAAAGATGTATTTACATCACTGTGTGTCAAGACTTTATGTTTAAAATGACAAAACATTTGATCATGTTCTTTTCAAAGTTGTTTTTTTTAACAGCTTATTTCACATATCTGACAGTCAAACGCCTTAATTCAAGGTGTGGGGTTATGAAAGACCTGCCTCTTATTAGGGGCAATTTTACACTTGAATGTTTTTGCTTTTAAGTCTCAGTCAGATTCAACTTTCTTCTCATTATACTCAAATACAATAGAACATATTCTTCCAAAATAAAGAGAAATCTGAACAAATAAAGATGGCAGTTGTAATAAAAAATAAATAACACTGAAGACAGAGGATTATTTCACAAAGTAGATCATTAATGAACATATTGTACAAGTCAAGTCTAACAGCAGTTTGGTCCAAGTCAAGTTAAAACCTCATTTTTGAAGTTTAAGTCAGACTCAAGTCTAACTCACAAGTCTCATTCATTAATCATCATCACTGTTATTATTATTAGACTTACAGCACTAACAATGTACCTCACATAAAATAATAAAAACAATGAGACTATAACACAAATATTATACACAAGGATATATGAAAAATGAAAAAAAAAAAAACTCCTGGTGACTGGTGCACAATGGAACCAAAATAGCTCCTCTAGTGTCCGGTACTGTTCATGCAGCAGGTCATGGATTTGTTTTCGCTCTCTTTTGTTTAAATCTGCCCTCTGAGTCCAGTGGCTTCCCCTCATCTCCCCCTCATCCTCCATCCATCCATCCATCCCTCAGTCAAACACAGCCTGTTTATGTTACGGCTTTTAAAAAGGGCTGCCCTCTCTTTTACAGGAAAGTCTGCACACACACACACACACACACACACACACACACACACACACACACATCACACACCCCTGTGCCGCGGGGATAGTGTGTGTGTGTGTTTGTTTTCGGGGGTTGCTATTTGTGTTAACTCATTCCTGGCGTATGTGTGTGTGTGTGTGTGTGTTTCAGGACAAAGACATAGAAGGAGAGGAAGAGGAGGAGGATGCTGTCACTGCACTATCCAAGGTAAACAGCACAACTTTGCAGCTATTTGGACGTAACACAGACGCACTATTTGCTTTTAGACTTCCATTGAATTTGCACACTATTTCACCTCTGACAGTCGCCCCCTACAGATACACTCGTCCAACATGCTCTCATCTCCTCACATACTGACTCATGTAACACATACACAATATCACACATGTGATGTCACCCTCACTGTGGCCATGAGAAACGTCCATATCCTCAGATTAACCTCATTACTCATCTGTAACACTCACAGCCACAGGCAGTTTCTTCATGTCAGGTGACCAGAGTGTGTTTCATGGTGCAGCAGAGGACGACGGACAAACTGAGGCTGCAGTGTTTATCTGTAAACAGTCTTCAGCTGTCATCGTCTGCTTTATCTTTAACCTTATCGCTGGCAAACCGTCTGGTTTGTTGTGATGTGTCATGTGTGTGTCCTGCTTGTCTTTATCCTAAAACTCACAGTGTGGAGCTGTGCAGGGCACTGTAAAAGAATCATTTGAATTTTTACAACTTCAACAAAGTCAGACAGGGCAAGAAACACGAGCAGTCAGATGAGCATATAGTTTTTAAACAGGTGAGTCAAACTAATCTGGACAAACAGAAATATTATCATCCATCACAGTTTACAGACGCACATCCTGCTCCAGGAAGTCTTTGACTCACTGTATCTTCCCTCTGTGTAATAAGAGATAAAGTGGTTTGATGATCTGGCTAAATTGTTGCCTTGTTCACAACCTGTCTGACGACCTCATGTTTGACCTTGTTGTGATGTGACTGTGTTTCCTGATCTGAGCAATGGCTTTGTGTGTTATCATGACCAGGAGGAGAAATTTTCATCAAACCTCACTGTGTGGACAGTTTCATAGGGATTATTTGTAGGACCTTATGAGACTCACATTATTGAGCCCCATTAATTAAACCTGTTACAGACTCTGCCTTCATTGCAATTTAAAGCTGAATGGAGTTTTTTTTTTTTATCACGCTCTCTCATGTTTATGAATCAATATTGATGCTGAAATGTGGATGTTCAGACTTGTGCAAATAAAGCCTATTTAAATTGCAGTATAGACTATGTCATATTACAAAATAGCTATGCCACTAATGTTACACTGAATTACCACATTGCTTAGTGCATATGGATACTATACACTGAAACACACACACATATTTCTTGATAAATAAATGGAAGTCATACCTACATTTACAAAGAATTGAAAGTTATTATTATTGTGTTATTATTCTGTTAGTTGATAGCTGATTGCTCTTGATTGAAAAGTCACAAAACCAATTTTCACATAATCTAAGACATTAATGAAATAATCTAGGAAGGTTTTCACACAGATGTCGTAACAGCTGACCACTGATTGTTTGAAGATCAACACATACAAGCGCCACCAAAAGTGAGATTGGTAGGAAATATTCTTTGTCATTGTCCCTGTAAATAACAGCTTTATGATGTGAAGGACAAGCAGCTTTTGTGTGTGCAGGCAACTTCATCAGCAGCTGTGTCCACTCCAAACAATGTGTGTGTGAGTGAGATTATGTCGTGAGATATGTCTCCTGATCCGGTCGCGTCTCAGCTCCTCTGGCCAATGGACACCTTACATACTCACAATGTGTCTTTGAAGTCTGGGTTCCTCCTGTATGTATAGCTACTGTAGGTGACTCAGTTCACAGGACACATTTCATGACCTGTCCTGTTTATGAGGGTAGGGCCGGCTGGGCTGGAGAAGGGAAGGAAACGCAGCATTCTTTCGAGGAGCTGGGTCTTTCGGATGGGAACAATCACCCTGGAAGAAAAACAAGGCTGAAAATAGCCACAGGCTGCTCTGACACAGTGGACGGCTACAGTTCTTCCACCATGGCTTGTTTTATGCTCATATTAGGACACAAAGCAGTGGAAGTGGAGGTTACCTTTCAGTGTAAAAGGCTCATTCCACCTTTAGTTGGAGGGAGTTTCATTCTACTGTGCATAACAATTTTACAACATAAACGTCAAGTGGCATCAAGTACTTGCTAAACATTCCTGATTTGCAAAACACGTACTTCATAAGCAGATAATCTTAAGGACTTATTATTACTCACATGCTGGTGATCAAACCGGCACAGTCATTTGTTAATCGGAGGATAAAGTCAGAAGTCAGCTACAATTGATCAATAAATCGTCTCCAGGAATATTTTTAAATTTTGGATAATATTGTTATTTGCTTTCTTGCTGAGAGTTAAATGAGTTGATTAATGCTATTCTCTGTGTGGAAACTATCACCAGCAGATTAACAAAAAAAAGTAGTGATTAGTCAGCATTAAATTGCTCCTCCAGGATAAATAAAGTTTCTTGAATTGAATTGAATGGAGACAGAGTAAGACTAGCTGTTTTTGATTTGCATGGATGAGTAGCATATTTCCCAAAATGTCAGAACTACTGTAAGTCATTTATCAAGCAAAAATAAGTATTGAACATTTGCTAATCCCAGTGTCCCAAAAGTGAGAGGTGACTGCTCTGAGATGACAGACACTTTTGAATTATGCTTCTCTGGGCTGCACACAGGCAAACATGCAGGGGCGTCTCTGGGATATGTTTGTGCGGCCATTTCCTTTATACTTGTGTATGTTCACGTTTTAGTCTCAATTTCAAAAACATACCTCCCTGTTGAATCAACCAATCAACTTGCTTGATGAGCATGAGACGTTGAGATTTGGGAGATGATTGAGATCCTACTTTTACCCACAACACCATTCTCTTGTGTAGGATCACAGAGACGTTTATATGCATTTTAAGAGAAGTTCCAGCCTTATAGACTAAATGACTCATTTAAAAGAGATTGATTGATGATGGGAATAACCATTAGATGCAGCCCTAACACCTATCATGTAGCAGAGAGACAAAAGCAAACAAAGGTCGTAGATGGATCAGAACCCATTGAAAGTACAGCCACCGATACTTGAAGCTATGTCTTTTACATAACCTCCAAAATTACATTGCTGCTGTCTCTAAAAAACTGTATTGTGCCAATAATAATTGCCAATATTTCCTAATTCAAATGCCTCTTTAATCTCCCAGCTTCCATCTCTGGGGTATGGATGGAAGAATTTGGTCCAATAAGAGCTCCATTGTTCTGCCAGGCGTGGAGCTGTAGGTGAGGCTCCCCCACACAGCGAACCCTCACTGAGCTGCTTGGTTTACCTACTTTCTGGCCGGAGAGATTACCGAGCACTGAGCTGCTTTGGATCCAGAGGCCCGGAGGTTAATGCTGAGCAGAGCAGTGAATAGGCAGGCCTCTGTATGCGCTACACACACAGATACACTCAATCGGTTTTTGGCGTTTGTGGTCCAGTACAGCAAATCCTGGTTCACACTTGAAACAGGAAACGAAGCAGAGCGAGGAGAGAGTGTCGAAATAGCTTTTTAAACGTGATAAAAAACACTCAGAGGAACTGGCAACGTCTCGCCCTCAGGCATGTTCATGATGACGAGAGGTGAGAGGAGGATCTGACTGTCTCCTTGTGAGATACCAGTCAGGCTCAGCAAAGTGTTAACAAATCCCTCAAATGTCACAATGTTCTGAACATGAGCACAGATCACAAGTGGGATCAAATGCGGAGCTTGTGTTGCCTGTATAGGACATGCTGTTCTGTGTGTGTTCATGTTATCTAAACGGTGATGGCTTGATCTCAGAGCTGGTGACAGACCTCATTGTGCCTCTTCCTGTTTGCTTTGAGAAACGGCCGCTTTCAAGTCCAGCCGCTTGTTTGCTTGTTGTGGACGAGTGTCTCGAAGACGGAGAACGAAACAGGAGAGATGAAACGTCATGCGACCCCTCGATAGGTAAACGAAAGAAGCAGGGGTCAACAAGGTCACATGCATTGAGCAAACAAGGTCGCGCGCCGAGAGTGTTTTGATAAAAGCAAAGACAGGCACGGATGTGAGTAGGAGTAAACGTTATGACCTTGACAATTGACATTGGGAATTCTTCCCAGGCAGGAATTCTGATGTGACGGGGGAGTCCGGGGGGAGTTTCACAGGGAGCGGAGGGTCTTCCACTGGAATGTGCCGCATCTTACTGCCAAGTCGATGCCACTCAAGCTCCCTCTCTCTGTATCGCTACCTGTAGTTATAAGAGTCTTTGTTCAACAGCAATAAGAAAGTGGCCTGGTGTATTTGATTGTAGGATTATAAATTTACCTTAAAGGAGTAGTTCAACATTTTTTGCTTATTTGCTTTCTTGCAGAGAGTTAGATGGGAGAATCAATATCTATCTTAGCTTAATGCAAAGACAACGACAAACAGACAGACAGACAGACAGACAGACAGACAGAGTACTTTATTAATCCCTTTGGTAGGTTCCCTCTGGGAAATTGACATCTCCATCGCTTCTCATATATTGCACTGTTTAAATATAGAATACAAAGTATAAAATAGAATATAAAATATAAAATAAAAAAATATATAAAATCTAAAAATAGACACAATAAATTAGGCAGTAGAGATAGCAGGAATTTGAATCAAAAATAGGCACTTGTAAGAGAACTAAAAAAAATAGGCATATGTGTATGTGTGTACCTGAGTGTAGCAGCAGCGGGTATGGTATGCTAATGGTAATAGTAGAGTGCATATAGTAGTATAATATAATATAATAATATGATATAGCATGTAATAGTAGTATGATATAGCATATACAATGTATAACATCCAAGAGTATAACATACATGTACATGTATAATATAATAATATAGTAGTGTAATGTGGTATATCCTGAATATATATATCCAAAGGTATCAGAATTCACCTGCTAGTGGAGTAACTTCCAGACATTTTTACAATTTTTCTATAGATTAACTTGAGAAAGACATAATGTGTTAATTAATGTGGCTGAGCTGTTTTGACCTGTTTCACTTGCCTGTATAGGAAATATGAAGCTAGAGCCAAATCCAGCTTCATATATAGTAGAAAACAGCTGGTCTGGCTCTGAAACAGGAAACAGACTCCAAGAAGTCAGTTACAGTTACAAAAAAGAGTAAAACCACAAGTTGTTGTTTGCTTCATTTTTTAGTGGGCTGTAGATTAAACAAGATAAAACATGGTCGTTACTGATCTTAGGGTACTGGTGGGCAGATTGTTAAACCGTTGGACAGGTTTCCCGTCGAGTCTCCGTGTGAAACTAACCTGCTGCTGGCATAGTTCATATTGATGTACGATATAGTCATGAGATCAATCTTATGTTCCAACTGATGGTTTCCAAAAATGATAAACTGTTCCTTCAGGATGTTGCAGAAAAAAAACTCTTTTCTTTCTACATGTGTGCTGTGTGATTTATGAAAAATGGATGGATGGATGTTAAGAAGATTTAGGTCGGAGCGGAGAACACATTTCATTAATTCAGAGCCAATAACAGAATGTCTAAAAAAATGCACATACATCAATATGAACACACGGCTTTTTTCCCCCTTTTCTTTATGAAATCACCAAACATAAGTCACTCACAAATAGGCAGAGATAGTAAGCTAACCTGCAACAGATGAGGGGAATCATTTCAGCCCCTGTGAGTCAAAATCAAACGCTCTCTCATCTGCCGCTTTCTGTCAGGAGGCCAAGGTGAAGAAGATCATGTCCAAGAAAGAGAGGAAGGAGAAGAAAATGTTCTCCTCCAAAGATGACGAGCACTTCTTGTTGACCGGGGTGAAGCTGGCTGACCGCAGAGGGTGAGGTCACACACACACACACACACACTTCATCGTTACGCATGCTACTTCAGGTATTCCATGTGATTTTACATTGTTTTCATCACGATGTTATTCATTAAACTTCATTGAAGTTGTTTGTTGTGGTGTCTTCCACTGCAAACTAATCTAAAATGATTACAATTTACTATCAGTAACTTATAAGACTCTTCATAGTGAAAAAGGAATAACTTGACATTTTGAAAATATGTTTATTTGCTTTCTTAGTTAGAGCTTCTTAAAACTTTCGCCAAGAAATTTCCCAAAACCTCAAATCATTCCTTTAATACATATTTTTACTTGACAAATATTCTGAATGAAATATTATAATGCCTTTTATTGTGATAACTTTTAGTTAAATAAAACATTGAAATACTTCTTTCAGCAGTGATTGCTGATTGTTTGCTGACAGCTCGTCTTCAAGGCTACTTTATATAAAAACTAGATTTGTACACCTGCATAATCTAATGCAATCTAAAGTGATACTAGCTATATGTAAAAAGTGTGTCACATTATTCCTGGTTCACATCATTGAAAGTGGGATATGCTCAGCTCCATTAATGGTCAAGTGCGCTCAAGGAAAATATTTACAAACTTCATTAGAATTAATGGAGTCGTGTCCAACCACTTGTATGTGTTTATATGTAAGACAGAGCTTCATTTGTCTGCAGCTATTAACATTTCAGGCCTCTTGAGGAAATGGAACAAGTATTGTATGAAGAGGAAAAGCTAAATTAATCACTCTATACAATGACTTGCTGTATGGGGAAAGATATTTATAATGAAGACGTGAGCTGTCAACTTGTTATTATTCTGTATGCTGAAATGTTGTTTTCTCTAAAGGTCCCACAAGAAAATCAAGGACGACGAGAAGGAGAAGGAAAAGAAGGACAAGCCGGAAAAGGGCCACTGTTTCTGGGAGAGCATCACGATGACCATGAGGCAGATCTCACCCACCAAAAAACTGGAGAAGATGGAGGGCTGGGAGCCGCCCTGCCTGGACAACTTGACCGAGACCGGGACAGACCAAGCCGCAGAGGACAAGAGCCAGAACGGGGACTCGCCCGTGTCCTTCCCCGGCTCTCTAGGCCTCCCGTTGGAGTTGGCCTCCTGGGCGGGCCGGGGTCTCGAGGAGGACTCCTCCCGCTACGCTAACCTGTCGGACTCCAAGGATTCAACGGGCGTCGTCAGGTGGACGGCCCGCGCCAAGGTCAAGCTGGCCGGCATCAGCAGGATGAGCAGAGGGATTGTGTCAGAGAGCGCGTGGGAGGGGTTCAAATAGTCCCTCATCACCTGTGTACCAATAAAGAGGATGAAGACCTGAACCAAATATCACTGTCACTGTAGTCTAGTTCAGGACGAAACCAGTGTTTATGTCAACTGGTGATAACTGAGATTCTGTAGTGGAGCCCTGAACATATGAAGTCATTATTTTGAAGACAACATGCTGTGTGTCAATTTGATCAATGGGCTTTTTTTGGCAGGACTTCACCGACATAAACAACAAATAAAAGCCTTAAACTACTGTACCATTTGAACTGTGATATCCACTGGCCTGGCTATTAGATATTTTATATTGCCAAGAAAATAATTGATTTTCATATAATTACGTGTGAGAGAATCAATGAAGAATATGCAAACCTGCTACTGATGTTGCTTTCCACTTCCTGTTTGTCTATGCAGTCACAGCATCTGAGTGAAGAATGTATAGCCTTAACTCATGCATCAGTAATGGGCTTAAAATCTGTGCAATCGTGTGTGTGTGTGTGTTTGAAATAAAAGTAAAAAAGGAAGAAGAAAGAAAGAGAGTTTGCATGCACAAGGTATGTTGTTGTGTTGTGAGGGAGATAAATGTTGTCAAAAAAAAATCTAATCAACGCCCACATTGTCATAGACTGATCCATGTTCAAATCTGATGCTGAATATTTATAAAACTTTTAATGATGAAATGCCAAACTTTGTGTTTCTGAAGAAAAACAGTGACTCAATGCATCCATCAAGTGCCTTGTATCAATACAATGACATCATGTGTTTGTTGTAAATTTAAAACACGACCAAACCCTCCTCTGTGCACCAACGTCTAAGCCGGTGCAGGTGAGTTCACCCAGCATGCATCTGTGCCGCACCAGCTATTGAGACACTTCCTGCTTTCCAATCAGTGTCCCTGGATTTCATTGGCTTCAGTGTTTGTGTGCTACATTATAAATAGCTGGTTCTTTAATGCACATCTGTATATTGTAAAGGTTTGAAATGTATTTTCATTCCGTAAGTGATTTCTTTTTTTAAGCGAATGAGAAAATTCATGCCACTTGTTTTTGCTTCTCTCCTCTTTGTTTTAATCCGTTTACTGGATTTGTTTGATATTTCAGCCAGACGTGTACACAGACACAGGCCCGTTTCCAGGGATGACTGTGTCCTGTACTTATTCACTAAAAGGCTCGGTCACATTTTCTCAAGCAGAATAAAGATTTAGTTTGACTGTTTGGCTCTACTTTTTTCAACAGTTTGCAGTCTGGAGTAAATGTATGCATTGATTAACCAAGCTTTGCTTTCACGACCTGGGTGGTTTTTGCTGAATCAGTGACCAAAATATTTAACATGTTTTCATCAGTAGGCATTTAAAGCGGACCAGCCGCTTATAAAACATACTGCTATCCAGTCATTTCAATTTCCAAAGTAATTTTTTTTCTTGAACTACCCTAAGAAAAATTAAGACTGGAGAGTAATCGGAAGAATATTAATCATTGTTATCTGTTCAGTGACATTTCTACACTTTACAACGCTTCTATGGAAATTCAAGGAAAACTCCCAACATTCCTATTAGGTAAAGTCAGAAAAAGATCTCAAGTAAATAAAAGGACAAATAGTTCTCTGATACAGCATAAAATGAAAAAAAGCCAATTTTTAGTTTTTAGAAATATTTAATTATTGTAGAGCTAGTTCCTGTCCCATAAAGTCATGATAGTACCATTAAGAGTATTGGAACAGAAAAGGAATATTACAAAAATTGGAGGAAGGATACAAAACTTTTTTTCCCCATAAATAATGTTTTACATTTCCTCCATCTGTAACTTGACATCTCTGACAAAAGCAGACTGTAAAAACTTATGACTAATGGAGTTTGACGTTATTTTTCTCTAAGTTCCGATTTACACAGAAAACAGCAAGAGGTCACAAAAGGACAACATACAGTTTGTAAACAGAGACTCAAACACAACATGCATTCAGTTATTGCAGGAAAATACCACTAAAACGGAACAGAGCAAAAAGCAGAATAGTTTAACTCCATTAAATAAACAATTGACACGGGTCGTCTTATTCTGCAACACTGTAAATGTTGGTAAACATAAACATGCTACAACCTCTTTTACATATAAATCTTTCATATATTCATAAAACTTTTTTTCCCCTCTGTCAGCAAAAGCCTTTTTTTGTGCAGAGGGAGGAAAACCACCTCAAGTTTCTTTTATATTCCACCCATCACCAACTTTCTTACAATCAACAAACACATGGTTAATCTTCCCTATGCTTCATGGAAATACTTGTGCGTAAAGAAATGAAGACATAAAAAAGTTGTCTCTTTCAGTTGAAGCCCTTTGTATTTGAGTAAACGACATCAGGGTCTCCTACACACTCTTGGGTCAAGAGTGAGGGTCAACGGAGGCTTCGCTTGAAGAACAACACTGGGGATTCAAAACTTGAAGAGGTCGATAAAGTGCTGCGGAGAGATGGGCATGAGGCAGCTGTCGGGGTCGTTGGCTGTACACGGATGGCCACAGTCCTGGAACATTGTTAGAAAGAAGAGGGGTCAGGGGAGCAGTAGTGCGGCTATGCATTCAGCTCACATACGGCAACTTGACGCAGGACACTGGAGCCCATTGCATCAGCTGTTAGTGAGTTCAGACTTAGTGTAGTTATGATGCAAGTGGACAGTTACACATTACTGAATTACAATGGATTTGACCAGACAAACAAGATCTTAGTAGAGATTAACCTGTGATAACTGTTGGCCACTTGGGGGCATCAAATACAAGCTCTAAGAGCAACACCTCTCACATACAAGCAGTTGAGTCACTTGATCCATTGTTAATATAAAAGGATTATAGCCACTCACTGCCAGGACTAACTGTTCCAAAACAAAACAAGCTTACTTATGTAAGACTGTTAGAGTGACTTTACAAGGTAATAAGGAGAATAATCAACATATCTGATCTGTAAATATAAATGTGATTTAAGTTCATGATGTAAACTATAAATGTGTCTCCACTTTTGAGAAATGTTTGACTTAATTATCAATAAAGGTCTGTTAGATTTCCCTTTCACTCCAAATTTCATGAATACCTTTAAGTCTGTAACATATATTTTTCTATTTGTGCATATATTACAGAAAAGTAAGACCTACTTTAACAAAGGATCAGCAGTCAAGTGTAATTTATTGATACACTTTCTAAACGTATACATTACTTTAACATTTGCTAAATTTTGTTTGTTGTTATGATTTAATGATTTAGTAAAGCCATAGTCTGAAAGCCTAGAAGCCTAGAACCTGATCCATATACAAACATTTGTGTTAAAGTTTTCTTCTTGAACACGTGAACTCAACATTGAGAGGAAAGTTATTAAGAGACTATAAAGTTAGAGACTATAAAGTAAAAAGTCAGCGGAAAGAGTGGCACTGTTTACTAAACACACTTGGAGCAAAACATGATGGCATCCGGTGAAACAGAGAACAGTGCAAGACAAAGCTTAACACGTGGAAAAAAGATAAGTGATAAATCAGATCGTCTTGGAAACATGAGACAAACTGGCAACAGAAGAAACACAAAGGCATGATGGGACAGAGAGTACCTTGAATAACAAAGCCAGGTGGCGATCCTGAGGGAATCAGGGAGAGGAGGCAGGAGGGAAGGGAGACAAGCAAGGAGAGGGATGCAAAGAGGGCAGAGGTTAAAAAGTACAGGGACCCAGTCAAGGAGGATTACAAGATTACGGGCAGAAAATAATCACAAGGAGGGAGGAACAGATACTAAAGGAACAGCAGCATTTTACAAAGTTTTCCCTTAAGGTTATTCAATAAAACTGAGAAAAATGTAATCTTTGTCTTACACGTGGTTCAAGATCACATCTAGCTGAGGGAAAACAAGTCATCTGTCTGACCTCTGACCTCTACGTATACATGTATGAGCACGAGTTCTCAGAATCTATTGTTGACAAGGTTTACCATCACCAACAGGGATAATGTATTCTCATACTGTATGTGTGACTCATTTGTTCCTGTTGAATAATCGGAACATTGTTCTAAATATGGAGCTATTTCTTTACACAGGCCTCAAGTTTTAATAGTAATTTCATGTGTAAGTAGCCACAGTAGAAGGAAACATAACTTTCTTTTTTTCTGAAAGCCAAACATTGACAGTATAAAGAAGAGATTTCTGTGTGCTGGAGACAGATATCAGTGTGAGACAGGCCGTGTGACTGGACCAAAGTGAGATTTTGAATGTACCACACGATAATGGCTGTTTTGTCTCTTTGGTCAAGGAAATACAATGTGTTCTGTTACAAACTTGATTTGATAAACTTTCATGTCTGATATAGGTAAAGTTTAAGAGATATCAGGTCTATGTGAAACAGCTTATACTAAGCTACAGTTCACAACACTAAAAGGCACAAAAAGCTACATCGACCAGTTAAACCTGCACTAAACTTGCAGTCTGATGCAGTTTGTTGTATGGTATTTCCCCCATGCAAGAATGTGGTCGCAGGTGTGTTTGTTTACCTTCCAGAAGAGGATGCTACAGTGTTTGCAGAAGTGTAAGGTGTCTCCGTACTGCTCCTTCATTGGATAATGTTTCTGCAGGGTGAAGTACATCAGTTTCCAGTCCACGTTGTCGCTCTTGCTGAGGACCAAATTCCTACAGAACTGCAATAGGATGGGAGGACGCACACGATTAAAACACCATTTAAAACACAGGGGACGGGAATGTAATTATAACTGGAACATAGTGTAATTAGATTGTCATTAACACCAATCCTGAGTGGGTGTTTATACAGTATGTGTGAGACAGTGTGTGTGTGTGTGTGTGAGAGAGAGAGAGAGTCAGTGAGAGAGAACGAAAGAGACAGATAGCTGTGAGGACAGTGTGTGGCGATTCTGCCCTCTAGTGGTCAATATGTGAACTACCCTTGTCTCTATGGATGCTTAACGACAAACTACTTTTGGAAGTTTTAAATATAGATGTTTTTTTTTTAAATTATTAAAGTTACAAATTAAACTAAAAACACTCTTTGTCCATGTCTGATTAAATCAAATATGTTGTTCTCTCACCTGCTTGTCTGAGAAGTGAAAGTGGCAGAGTTTCTTCCACAGTGTCCTGTTCTCACTGAGGTATTGCAGAGTGGGCGTGGCCTGTCCCAGGTTAATGATGTCATAGGCATCAGATAACTTGCAGAGGATCTTGTTCTGCATGTGTAGCGGCAAGTCGTTGAATGACATGCCATTGCACATTTGCTGAGGAGACAATTAAGAGCAAACAAAGTAAATTCACAGCTGCACAAAAGAACTACATGCAAAAAAAGTTCCATTCAAATAAGTGGTTGGTCAGGATGATGTGTTGTGATTCATACATAGTTGAGCATTAAATAACCAGTTTTAACAGATAAGTTGTCAAAACTTCCCCATTCATATTTCGTGTTCCTCATTAGATTCAGTTTACAAGTGGGAACAGTAGATATAAACCTAGTGCGCATGTGGACATATATGCTTTCACAGTTTTAACCTACTTCCCTTTTAAAAAGTCACATTTACATACCGACTCACGCACAGACCCAAACAAACACTAATACACCTTCTACCTTGGGGATCTGCAGGTTGTTGAGCTGCTGCTGCCATTTGAGGATGGTCTCCAGTCGGCACAACCAGATGTTGATGTTGCCTACTAGGACACACCTGCCAACATGGATGGTGAGGCTGTGCAGTGTCGAGCTCAGGTCGTGCAGCAGCTCCTTGACAAGGCGCGGATTGTACTGGTCCTCGACAACTAGTGGTGAAATTATAAAAACAAAGAGAAAACACAATAGTTTAGATGAAAAAGAAAACATCATCAGCCAAAGCTTAACATAATGCAACCAAGTCTTTCAACAAGAATCTTTCTAAATTAATTGCTGAAAAAAACATGTATTTTTCTGAAAGGCAGTCTCAGAGTACCAAAAAGAAAAAAAGAGACTGATGAAAAACACTTGACCTAAGTTTCAAATGAACACTGCAGACATTTTAAAGTGCATTACTTTAACATACAAGTGTCACCATAAACATGTGGCAGACTAGGTTTGTACTTTGCTCCAACACAACCCCCATAATGATGGAGCACACAGGTCCTACTGGTTTAGTGGTTAGGCCTTCAGAGCAAAAACACTGTTGTGACTAAACAGTAGTCTGAGAAACAACACCAACATAGTCGGCTTGCTCAGAGTCTGACCATTTGGTGAAGACATGTTTGTTCTGTGAAATATACTGTAAAAATACTCTTACTAACCCAACAAGAGGCTAATTTACAGTCTAGGGTGCAACAAGCCCCGACACCCGAAAAAGTGCTGTGAATGCTGAATAAATCATCCGTCTACTTCTCAGGTCTCCTCACCTTTTCGTACAATCTTCTCCAGTATATTGAAGTAGTTTTTCTGGGCAGCTCCACTCAAAGAGGTCAGCTGAGACTTAGCTATTAGCTGGAACAGCTACGGGACAGAGAGAGACAGTTAAAAGAAGAGTGGCTTGTACAACAGCTTCAAAAGGATTCTTAACAAATGCCTGTAATCAGTTGTCATTGCTCACTTTTGCCACATAGTTGAATCTTCTCAAGTCTTGAATGGCACTGGAAAAGTCTAGACGGTTGAGTGCTTCGCCAAGCGTGCAGTATCCGTGACGCTGCGCGTTAACATAAGAATACATACACATGCAGACAGTTTAACACAATTTTGCTGCCAATAAATCATTCATGTGTATGTTCTAGTAACAGCTGCAGTACTCACTTCTTTCGTGCTACCTTTCTGCACGTAGATCCATTTATCCCTGAAAACAACTGGACAAGGAGAAAAACACATGATTCATTTGAGTATAAGTGTTGATGTAAATGGACATATTATATACTGTGTATTTGTTGAGCAATACAAAACAACAGCATTGCAGTAAATGCCACCTTTCATCATTTGTAGGCTAATGGTTACATTTTTAAGCCTTTAGTTTGTTGTGTTTTTATATAGTGTTCTCAATCCTCTATATGCGTTTTGTAAATTAAAATTATTAGTATTATCTTTTATTTATAGGGTTGTTACTTATATTACATGACTTCTTTGCTGTCTTTCAACGTGAACATGCTCAAATGATTGTGATTGTTGATGATTTACTGAATTTGCTTTAATTTTTTTAAATTAATTTCACTTTTTATCATCATTTTTATCGATCTCTTCTATGTCTTTTTTACTCTGCTGTATTGTGAATTGTATATTTATGTATTTCTGAGTTAAAATAAAGTTTGATGATGATGAAATTGCAGAAAATAAATTAGTCTTTTATAATAATCTTAGGATATATTAACAATATCCAGCTTCTTCAAACTGCTACTGTCCCTTAAGATTAAAATCAGTGGGACATGGCTACAAGGTTAAAGTGCTCAGATGAAAAAACATACTGAAATCATGAAAACAGCTACAGCAAAGACAACATTAGAGATAACTGGAATGTTGCTTTTGGTTGTGCTGAACAACATGGAGCCAAAATTAAAGATAAACATCACATAACCTGGAGTGTGTGACTTCTAGGAGGAGAACATGAACAAAACAAACAACCTGAATTTTTTTTTTTTTTTTTAGAGGAGTTTCAAGCTGAGCTTAGCTTCAGGTCCTGCTGACAAACAGGTGTGACAGGTGAGGTATCGGGCCCTGAGGCCACATCTACAACCCTCAGCTAAAATGGCCATTCTTGACCTGCATAACAGGCTTACAGAGGTGGAGAAGGTCCTATCACCTACAGGCAGCACTACACAGGGCTTATGCACACCTCTCTAATCTACAATGATTGGTTCAGTATTTTTTAAATTGAAGTCAAGACATTGAGTTTTTTTTTTCTTCTAATTTTGCCATTTCATCGATATTTTCTAATGCAATATGTCAAAAGTCTTTAGTCTAATAAATCTCAAACACAACGTTCAAAATGTGATGACCTCTTCACTAAAATTATGACTTGTACCTTCCAGTGTTTCTGCTTTTTTATTGACAACAGGCCTTTAATTATCATACCACAAAACTCCTTCACAAAGCCAAAACAGTGATTATGTGCTGCTGAGACTCACACTGAGATTTGGTGTTATTGTTGTAGAAGTCCTTTTTCCTCTTTGTGGTGGCGAGCTCACACACATCCCCGACAAACAGATTTTCTTTGTTGTCACTGCACAGCCTGTTTGGAGAGAGGAAGCATGGCAGGAATTTGTTAATAACATTGTTTGACCAATGCACCTGAAATACAATATAATTACAAGCCGCTGTAAAGAGTCGGCTTTGCTGCAGCGTCCTGAAGGAAGTCTGTGAATATTTGCTGATGTCCTCTATATCACTGTGTTGCACGAGATGATGGGTCCAAAGCAGATGAAATGAGCAGGTTTTAGGGCCCCGTAAATGTGTTATTTAAATTCTGAACACATGGGTCCCCAGTAATTAATAGCAGTAACAGAAAGTCATAAATTCTACTAGTAGAAACTGAAATCAGAATAATAAGAAGGCTAAGACAGATGTTAGAAGAGCCAGAATATTCAGAATGTGAAATTATGATGATTCACAGTGTCTGTTATGATAGAGGAAACACAGATGGCAGACATATATCAGAGTCTGAGAGACAGAATCCCAGATGTGACTCAAGACAGACTTTTCTCAGAAAACAGGCAAAACATTATGAGATCTCTATCTGATCTCTGTTATTACTGGCTGACATTGTGGGCCTGCCCGACTGATAAGCTGTCTTGTTATTACTGATAACATAGATTAACATTTTGGCAGCTGACCTCAATTTGATATATGATGACATGGGAGGCTTTAATTGGCTCAACTCCAAGAGAAACCCAAGTGAAAACATGTCAAGAAAATGCTGGATACAGATTCTCTTTTGGATGTGTGATTATGAGGGTGAGTGCACATGAATTTAAATGCTTTAACGCATTCAAAGAGTTTTACTATTGTGAAAACTTGCAATATTTTCTTGTAATGCAAACCAAAAAAATTGCATAACATTAAATCATTTGTATGAAGCTCTGTTGCTCTACAACTAGATACTCTCTAATGACCTTGAACTGAAAGATCAAAGGGCCGGACCAGACTGGTAATTGACTCTCCATGCATTAATAATCCTTTGGCTGAAGTTGAGCACCCAACTGGCAACTCTATCAACCAAGGGAGCACAATGTATGGGTCAGCTGATTGTACTGGGAAATTATACCTTCAAAATATGCTATTAGTATTGGGACTGATACCATAACTATCCCCATCAGCATTATTTGACACATGAACGAGTAATTGCGTGTTTTCATTTATTTTAGGTCTGTCCTGAATATCTGTCTTTATTTGTGGCTGTAGTTCAGGAGATAAGCATTGTCCAAGTGACAATTGAAATTCTGCACAGTTGGACTGAAACAGCTGACAACCTTCAAAATAAGAGTTTTTTCCCCCTTTCTATTCACAGAATAAAAATAGCCTTCTCCACTGCACTGTGGTCCTCATTACAGACCATGTGCCTCCTGCGATACACGTGGACTTATCAGATTCTTCCTTTCACTTGCTTTTGAGGACTTTCACCCAGAGGACTTGTAGCTATCTGGAGCTGAAACTATTAGTCGATTAATTGCTTAGTTGATAGTGCAGCATCCCATCTGTAACCTCGTTTAACAAAAAGTCACATCCAGAAATTGTACAGATGTTTTTGCAGTGGTGGTGGTGATTTTTACACTACCTGCACACTCTCTCTTAAAGAGAAAGCGGATGGACCATGGTGAATTGAGTGTCTGGATCTAATATAAAATCATAATATTTTGATTTATAACAGATTGACTCTAAAGCTTTACTCTAGAGAATTACTGAGAAGACAGTTGCAACAAGTACCAGATACTACAACATTTCCCAGAGTACATGCAGCAGGGTATTTATTCTAATGAAAGGGCTATTATCTTTTCATGCGTTTTCATAAGCTGGAGGAAATACATATGGAGGAAAGCTGGAGAATATATCAGTCACAACCTGGGTGATTTCAACACACATTCTTCTTGGGTGAAGAAATTTACTTCATCCTGTAGCATAAGTGAAGGCACGGCTTTGCTTGTCTGACTGTGAAGTCAACTGATTCAGGGTGAATGAGCTCTACAGTAATCCCTCGACTCTATCCATTTATCCAATTGCACAGGCAAACACACAAACACACATGCAAGCACAGTGATCTGTCACAGTGAATTACAAGTAAGGAATGCAATAGCCTGGCTGCTTTACACAGGTTGCATGCAGAGCACCGTCCTCCAGAGAGCCAATAAAAGACATCACACAGCAACAGGAACGTTCAGAAGGATTTGGGGATATGTAAATTATATCCTGAAGTACATGAGTCAAAGGGCTGAGGGTTATGCAGCAAGTCAGCTTGAACAAGGAGGAAAACAGAGTATGTGGCTGACATTTAGCCATTACATTTCTATTATTCATTCAAAAAGCATTTACTATGTGCTTTGTCAAGTGAAAGATGACTAAACAATCAAATAAAAAGTGACAGATAAATGATCTGTCACAGAGATGGACCATGAAGCGATGGCTCAAATACTCAACTTTGTAGCACCTATCTGACACTCGAGTGTTTGCAGATAACAGGCGACAGAGGTTAAAAGACACATGACGATCTAAGCTACCTCTGTAACACTGCGTACCATGCCAGCAGCCAGCAAAATGCTCTTCATTCTTTGTGGCCTACATGTGTTTGTCTGCCAAATGTACCTCGGTTGCATGAAGTCACTGGCCTTTCTGAGTGAGGCTGCGTCTGGACAGCAGCCAAGATGAACAGATGATGTCATCAGTTATTGTATTGCTTTTCACGAACAAACTGCTGACATGTTAATGTGAGGTTCTGTTCGCTGGCCGATCAATAGAAAGGGCGACACTGTGACGTAAGGGAGATATCACCAACTGGCACCCTTAACCCCTTAAGTACCAAAAGGACATCAGCATGCTTTAGGGATCTCTTCACATTTCAGATTTTGAACCTCGGCCCTCATGAATCAGAAAGGTTGAGGACACTAACCTGAGAAAAACATATACCATTGTCCATTGTAAATTTGAATGCAATTAATTACATCAAATAGCCTTAGTTACAAAGTAATGTATTTGAAGGTAACAAGAGACTTTAAGAGTCATGAAGAAATGCTAATCCACGTACAGTTAAATCAAAAACTAAAAAACTTAAACTAGAACACCTCTGTTCTCTCCCTGTATGCGATCACTCGTTGTCATGCGTCAAAACAGGACATGTTTCCTGCAGATAACACGACGAGCTCCCCTGCTGGGAGGCTGCCCACAGGGGTACATACAATACAAACCAGAAAGACTGAAATAGCAGAGCTTTGTTTTTAGTTCAGTGGCTTTGAGCAAACAGTGGTAATTTAAGTCTCTTAACACACAACAGGTATCATTTGACCTTTGAGTTACTCTTGTGTGCTCCTATTAGAGGAACAGGTATGTTAACATTCATCACACAACTCCAAGCAAAAGCCCCTGTGAGAGGATTCACAAGAACTAAGGCATCAGGTATAATCCTGTTTCCTGAGACTTTATAATCAAATCATTATATCATGCTGTCATTCATACACTCAGTCAATCACACAGCTAAAACATTAACAATTACTGAATACCAGGGAATATCTGGTTTTCAATTAAGACTTGGTATTACGATCTGGTGGCATGACTTGTGAGTCAGAGTGTCTGAATGTCTTCTTTTGCTTTGAGGATAGTCTGTAAAAGAAAGTTAACTGAGTTCACTCACACACACAAACACACCCGACCTCAATACTTCACATTCTGATCGTCTAATGTCAACAGCTTCCTCTATTGTGTACTCGCACATTAATTATTTTGAATATTTATAGTATATATTTTCTTTAACAGGATACACTGACAAGTTGGTCTCATGTAAAATTGCCCTCTTGAGTGTCTAAATCCAACCCTATACTCAACTCTGCTGCCATGATGTCCCTTTGGCAACAGCAGGCTGCAATTGCGGGATGCAAATTACCTCATCAAAGACTCTGCCATGGTCCTGATAAGAGCTGACTGAATGTTTTTTCTTTCTGATGCTTAGTAGCTATGGCCTTATCAGTGCAATTTGTTCAAGAAGTTTGCCACTGTTTCATCTACTGACTCCTTGCCAATCTTCCTGTTTCACTTGATCTATTAAACAATTCCACCAAAGGTCACTGGTGCAGTTTGTGCTTCAACCAATAAACAACAACCATCCGTGATCTAAGCAGATGATTTCTAGTCACAGCACTCTTGGTAGACCAGGGGTTTAAGACACTGACCACATAATCGCAACATACTGCATCTGTTCCATGTCATAACCCATGTCTCTCCCTCCATTTCCTGACAGCTATCTTCTGTCCTCTGTTTAATAAGAGGAAAAATCCTCTCAAAATACTTTTGAGGTATTTCGTGGAGTCAGTACTCAAATTGAGCCTTGGCAGTCAGTCAGCTGTAGTCAATCATTACAGTCCACTTTTAAACAGAGATGCAGAGGTAATAAGATCTAATCTACTCTTGGCTACACTGATTTACTGTAGTAAGACCCATATAGGGAGTAATTTTGAGCTGCTGAGTATTTCAGTTATGGATTTACTTTTGTTACTTTGCATTTATTTCTGGGCTCTAAATATAACTCATACTTAGAGCCAAATGTAAAGGCATGCTATTTGCTGCTGCAGGAGGCTGGATGATATGGATAAAAACAATATCATAGTGTGAACATGTAACATGTCTCAAGCATAAAATACTGTAATCACACTGGTGTCCGATGCAGTGAGCTGTGTTCTACTGTTAATTATTTCAGACATGACTCAAATGGAAAAACTCCACTCAATCACTTTGTTAGCTCTAAATTACATTTTACTCTGAATCATGACGGCAGACAAGGTTGCATATTATGATCATTTCATCAAGATATGATACCACTAAAAGTCAGTAAATATATAATTTATATATGTGTGTATATATCAGAGTTGTCATCCAACCTGTGAATTAACAATGCTTATAGACGTTAATCTAAACACTGCATAAGAGAGAGTAATTGTGTACTGAGGATCTAATACATTTTAAAGTTTTGGATGCAGTCAGTTAAATGTAATGTAACCTGATAAAGCACAGACTCCTTCACCATATAAAGTCTGACACAGACAGAGCTGGCTTAACAACAATGCAGTTTCAGGTAGACATAGATGACAAAGGTGACTTACTCTTTCAAGTCTATCTCTCGGTTGTTATCTTCCAACTCGTGTCCATAGATGACAATCCTCTTCCAGCCATGCTCTGTCTTGGTCCAGCTCCATCCTGGTGACCTCCAGTCCTTGCCCAAGAAAGGCATTTTAGCAGGGGGGGACTGTGAGTGGGGAGAGAGTCACTCCAAACACCTGGATGGTTAAAAACAAGCAGGTTTTATGGGACATAATACCTAGAATACCTAATTGATAAAAGTAATTATGTTCAAGGGGTGCAAAGATTCAGGTAAGCACTTTGAAGAGTTCAAAATCTATAACCAAGTTTCTCAAATTCATTTTCCCATCTTGAAATTAAACTTAAGTCAAATATCTGGTTGCTCAAATTGGATGGTGAAATTCAGACACCAAAAACCATGATTAAGGATTCAAATGTGAACATCAATCAGACCTCTGACAGAGAAGTTCAATGAATTGCATCAGCTGAAATTACCTCATGCACATTTCAAAGAGAAGAACTGAAATCACATAAATTCAGCTTAGCAAAATATTTCAATGCGATACATTTAAATTTCAGCAATCATTATTTTTAAAAACACAAATGCATTAAAATCATAATGGCCTTTCTTGTCTTCCACAGCTTCAGTCTGCAGCCTACAAACAGGCCTTAATATCAGCAGACAATAACAAGAGGACCCTCACATTTATAAATCTTGTCTATATCAAACCTGATGTTACTGCTAAACACTGTCACGTATGACGGCAAACGGAGCCAAAATGCTTTTGATAACACACCTGAAAACCACCATGACGCATTTAACAGAAGCATTTTGAAAAAAATAACAGCGTTAGCAAACGATGCTTTAACGTTTAAGGGTAAAAAAAAATGGAGATAAGACAAGATGACAGTCGGTTGAACGCAAAGAATCACGACAGGAATGAAATAAAGACTCCCAACAACACAGTAATGGAGTTGTTAATTTCTGGAAAACAAACCTTAGGCGACTCCGTTATGTCTCTCTCTGCTTCTGTTTCTTGTCTCTTCTGCTTGGAAATATTGACGGAAGTAAACACAGCGCGGAGGCTAGAGCCCGTCCACGCCCCCCGCTAAACTTTGATTGGCTGAAACTCCCGTATTTATCTTGTTGCTACCCGGAGTCACGTCGCTGATTGGCCAGTTGTAGTCGTCAGTCATATTTTTTTCCTCGCCTTTGTTTTGTTGGGATTTTGCTGCTACACGTGACAGAGGACCGCGCACATGGACGTGTGTTTTGATTTTGTGTTGGAGGATGGAAACAAGATTCACTGGACATCTGTGTGAGTGATGATGTGGTTTGTTGAGGAACATTTCTAAAACATATATAATCATAGTTTCAAAATGCTAATGCTAATACAAAAAGCCTCCAGTTCTGACCGTATAATTTCATCCTGCTCTGATCTGCATATAAAGTAGAATTATTGTAAACTTTATTATCAGAATTAGGGTTACAAAATTTGTCTTTAATTGTCTTTTTCAAATACCTTTATTTTTTGGGACGTATATGTTAAAGCCTGTCAGAATTTTTAGTTTTTATTCAAGTCACAACTCCTTTAATGCAAGTCAAGTCAGAAGCTTTGTATATATAAAAAGTTGTTGTTTATGGATGTGTTGATGAATAGAAGTGACCACCTCTGACACATCTTCAATGGTATACAAAAAAGACTTTATTAAAAAAAAAAGAACAGTGTCAAGAACCTGCTGAATCTGAGAGTCTCTGGTGCCAATTATGAGGTCTCTCCCCTTATGCGATTTCTTATCTCCCAGAACCCCACTTTCTACATACAGGTGGTCAGTCAGACATCTCCCAAGACTATAAAAAACATCTGGCCTATAAATCTCAACTTATCTTTATCATCTCAAGACCTGACTTTTGATATTTAATCTGAAGAAAAAGTCTTTTATGCATGTTTAAGAATGTTCATGTGTGACTTATAAGGGACAAGATCTGAATAGCTGCAGCCATTAGATATTATGCTTTATGGGGAAAAAAAACCCAACAACCTTATTGCAAAACCTGTTGCTTCCTCAAATTGATTCAATATAACATTGTGTCAAGCATCCATCCAGACTTGATTACTTGTGATAATTAGGGTGTTGTTAGTATATAGGATTACAGTGAAGTCAGAGGTTTTGTCTGACTGGCCAGATAATGAGTTGCTTAGATTACAGTGCAGTAATTAGGTTCATTCTTGTGGTTAGACACCGCCCCCTTTAGGCTCCATGCAGTACAGTTTTCAATTACCACAGCAGGAGCCTATATTGTATTCCCACTGACATCTACTGTAGGCTTTATATATGCTATTCATACATAAAATCTTTGCAATTTGCTTCCCTTTCAATAGACTGATCAATTCAGTGAGACATCCAACACTGTTAGTAAACATGGACAGAATCTGCACCCCAACATTTTATTGGACTAAATAAAAGCTGACATTTTGACCCAGTTCTTCATCTTCATAGGGCAAATTTGTTGTCCTGCTAGATATAAGTTGAGATATGCACACAATTTATTTTAAGTAGCAATTTATATATATATAAAACAAGTAACAACTTTATTTCTGTATCAGTTTTACAAGATTTACTGTACTTCAGTATAAAATAATGTGACACAGGCAGCAAACCCAGCTTGATCCTGGTTTGGATAAGAGGTGGAGTGACATTGCAGTAATGTTTTATAGTAACACTTTTACATTATAAAAATCCTAATACAAGAAGACACAAGGCAATAATACAAACATTTTCAGTCAGTAAAAAGTGGACTTATATTCTAACTGAATCGTCAACTGAATATGAAGATAAACTTTCAGTTCTGACGACAAACAAGCGGAGAAGGCAAGACATGACTTGCCTTGATGTGAAATACTTAGTGAGGCTTCTGGAGAAGTAAAAAGGTGTGTCTAGGTGCAATGGAGTGATGTGTATCTACTAAGACATACATACATATGTACATAAATATTGTTCTGTTTTTGCGTGTGTGAGAGTGGGTCACAAGTTGAGGCGACAATAGTCTGTCCTTTGCTGTTTTTTTCCCACTCATGTTACAGCCTCTGAGCTTTGATCAGCGCAGAAAGTTGGCCAAAATACAGAAAGGGAAAGTGGTGAATAGACAAAGCAGACAGGGATTTGGGAGGGAAGTGGAGATACAGTTTCAACGGGTCACTGGACTTAAGCCTATCAGATTATTAGCTACATTCCTCTCACACAGAACTCAGGGATCGACTGATTCTTTGGCTGGAAAATAACCACATTCTACATGTTTTTGTTGATCTGATTGCAGTTAAATGATTTTACCAGTTTTATTGCTGTACATAAAAAAACCACACTCTTAAACACTTTGGTGCTTGTAGTGATCTAAAGGCTCTGCTGAGGAACATGAGAGTGAAATGTTTCATGTGTCCTTCTGTTTGGAATTACTGCTACCACTTGCTAATCATAATTTACTGATGTATTATTGACCAATTTAAAGCCATAATTAAAGATAATTTTGGGGCTGCCAGATTTTGAAAACTCCTTTTGAGGGATGACCACAGTGGCTCTTGACCAAAATCCATCCATTTGTGACTATTAATACCAAATAGAGAGGAAAAGCAAAAGCCAAAGAATTTTTTCACCATCTGGCAGCCCAAAATATGTTCACATTAGCAGTTTTTAACTGACTTTTAGATCATGAGTAAATGATTTATTAAACAAAGTCCAGCAGCTAAAACTCATAGTATGACCAGTATGTTTATTAAGGATGACTTATAGTGGTATAGAGTTTGAAAATTGAAAAAAGTGAAGTACTCTGACTTGAACTATTTTTGACCAGTGGCTCATTTTTGCTCAAAAGCCTGTTGCTAAAATTTAAATCTCCATACACTTCTGGATTTGTGCATCATTGTGTGTCTTCAGTTGTGCACACATGCACATAGTTTTGACCTTCAACATAGGATTGTAGTCAGCTTTACAAACGTATGATACGTCTATGCACAGATTTATAAAATACAACTACAAGTAAAAATACATTGTTACGATGAAAACGTCAGGAAATGGTTTTGTGTTTCTGTGTGTGTGATGTGTCTCAACATGACAGAGACCAACTAGTTTCATGCTGGTTTGAACAGAAGCGTACACGCTTATTTCAGCTGAACAAACATGTAGTACACACAGAAACCAAAGGAAACAGATAAGCACTTAGACACAGACACATACACACACATACAGTGTTTTGATGTATGTTCTGTAATAAAATGTGATAAATGGATAAAAAGTATTATCTATACAATAGTGTTGGAGGAGTTATCTCAGTCAAGGTCTCTTAATCTCTTTCCAGTCTCTATAGCATTTTTACAGCTGTACAACCATTTGATTATCCTTGCATTGCGCTCAATAACTGACGTCCCCTGACGTATCTTTTCATGCAGCTCATCCTCCAATAGTCCAATGCTGCTTCCGCTGTTCCTGGAGAACCCGCTCTCTGATGTAGAGACGCTGATGCTCCGAATCTTTATTGCAATTTCATCTGAGCGTGCCGAAAAGTTCTCCCTCCCCAAAGACTCAATAACCTCACCGCCCAGCCCGCAGTACTTGAAAAAAGCATCAAAGTCTGCAAAGTTCTTGGAGTACCTGGAGCTGATGTCAGAGTGGGAACGACTGACCCCTTTGCCAGACCTCCTTTCAAACTCGGGAACTGTCAGGAGAGCAGCAGATTTATTCACAGAGCCAGCTGTCACCTTTGTCCCAGAACCACTGTTTCCTGTGCTCTGTTGTTCTGCTACTCCATTCCTCGTCCTCTCTGATTGAGAGGTCATTTCATGTGAGCGGCATTCCTTTGCTGTTGCCTCAGGTGTGGTGATTTTTTCCTTTTTGCCCTCAGCGTCGCATTCCTTATCTGCCGCCTCAGGTAACGGAGCATTTTTCTGCACAGAGCTGAGCAGCACCTTACGTGTTATATGGTGCTTCCGGTCATTTGCCGACCCTCTCAGTAACTCACATTTCTGTCTGTAAAGCAGAAGGGAGTCGGGTCGTTTTTTGGAGCTGGACCGACGTACCTGCCCTGGCGAGCAGTCTTGTGCACCACGTGTTGCCTCTGATGAGTTACTTCCCGTGACAAGACTCCCACCACGGTTGGAGCTCCGGTTAGAGGACCCGGTGCTGCTCACAGAAGCTGATCCAAGACTGATCACTGGCTCCTGAGTGGAGTTGACCACCTGTTGGCTTTTGACATATTTCAGCTTGCTTGCAGCGAGCCTCTCCACCGCGCTCATGCCTCCTTTCGTCTCACTCTCCAGTTCCATTTGCTTCCGAAGGTATTCAGGCCCCTTCTCCAGGATTTTTGTGGTATCACTGGTTGCTTCCATTTTGGCTTTATAGTAGATTCAAATCAGTTATTTCCAAAGAGTGCGTAATCCTTTAGCTTGCAGTCTCTCCGGTGTTAGAGGTAAAAGATTCCATTCAAGCCCGTTCCTTGCCTGAGCACGTATCACGACGGGAGACTTCACCTTGTCTGTTCAAACACATTACCCCACCCATTCTGCGCAAGGCTAGTTTTAACCAAACACAAGCTTGTTCAAAGTACACTTGATACCATCGCTAGTGAGAACAGTGAAAGCCGACACTGCTATGGATTTTTTTTCTCTTGTCCTGGTGGAAATGTGGGCCTTTATCCTTTTTGCTCAGTACAGGACTAACTCAGGAAACTGGTTTCTGTCTTTACAAAGTACTTTCTGCTATATTTTATAATCTCATTAACAAGAGACACTGACTAATCTTACAGTTTAGACACTCATTACATTGTAAATGTTGTGCAATGAATGTTTACTCCAGCCTATTCATCTTTAAATCATGCGTATGATGATGCCTTGATACTTTGTCAAAGCCATCAACACAGTATTGTGCAATTCTAAGAACCTGGAGAGGATCAATAATGTATGTACTATTAAGTCAAGATTTTGGTTTCCTATTTTCTTAGTAGCTGCATCTTACTATACCCACCAGCCCTTTAAAAAATGTGCTAGGTCAATTTAGGGTGATTACAATTTTTTTGTGATTAAAATGGTTAAAACACTGATACTAACTTTATTTTAAGGTTTTATTGCATCCTAAAGATTTAAAACCCTAGACCACTAATTTGATTGCACTCTTTAGGTCATGGTCTATAACATAGCAATTGTATGTGACTTAAACAACTATACAAGCAGTTATAAGAAGAACCCTGATAGATACCCAAATGTCCACATGCTACTTAAAATAATGTAACTCTACAATAACTAGCAAATTACAGAAAAAAAAGTTATGTATTGCATAATGTGTAATTGCACTCATTGAATGTGCTTTGCCAGTCAACCCATTTGAACCCATTTCTGAGCATATGTTTCAATCTACTGACACTATAAAACAGTTCAGTCAGTCCTCAAGTTTACCAGCCCTTACACTAAATGCCATGGTGGTCTGCAGTACTGGACCATGCTGGCTTTCTTTCATCTGTGCAGTGAATACACAGATGTAGCTGGAAGATCAAGGTTTGACCAAAATGGATGGAAATAAAGGAAAAAGGCCATCAAAAAAAAAAAAAAGAAGAAGAGGTAAGGAACAGACTCCCTGCTCTCTGTTTCCTCGTGTAATTGGAAACATTCACCGAACTATAATATGAAACATCTGTGTACAAACTGAACTATAAAGCAGCAACCAGAAGTTTTTTATTTGGTTATGAAACAGTCTCATTTCAATATCAATGTTTCTGTGTGACTACACAACCAAACAGGACCAACAACAAGAAGATTGGCTATCTCTATACAGTCATATAGAAATCAGGTGACATGATTTATCACACTCAGACCAGAGATGTTTACATGTTCCCAAAGTTTCACAATGAGTCGCAGTTAAGCCAGGAAGAGATTTTATTTTAGAGGATTTAATTTTTTATGTTATATTTTGTGACACATGTAACATCAGTGTATGAGCAGTACTAAAAAAAAGTTAACTTTTTTTCCACCATCAAATATTATAGCTATAAGCTTGCACAGCCATAAACAGACACATTATCATTATATCATTCAGCTGTTTAAAAAAAGAAAAATCGTATTGGAAATAACTTCCAAAACAAATGCACCTGCTGCCAGATCAGGTTCTTATCGGTCCAAATAAAATCCTCATTACTTTCCCTTAAGAGCACAAACTTCACATCCAGTGCAATCATCCAGCATTAACAAACAGACACCTCTCTCCTTCTCTTTCAGGAACCAATGACCCAAAAACAGTTTATTGATTCCCCTCCTGAAGCTATTTCCTTGTATTTCTCATTGTGTTAGAATATAATTACCACATGATCTGTTTTCATGTTGAACAATGCAATGAACAGTTCCCGTATAGATTCTGTAGAGTTTACTAGTACTTGATCCTTCTTTGACCTCGGCCTCAATGAATCATGATCTCCCTCAGACAAATTCTCATTTTCTTAAGCGTAGTAATAAGCAGAGGTATGCCAAAGTGTCCGTGTGATTAATGATTCCGGTTATGATGAATGTTAATGTGTTCACATGAATGTAAGGATTAGGAATATGAGGTGGACCTGCATGTTGTCCATAAATTTTAATAAACATTTTTTAGGATTTAGCCATGAATTTAATGGTATTTGACAAAGCTGTCAATCCTCTTGGGTGAAATACTGCACAAGTCATTCTTATACAACTTGTGCTAAGTCTAAAGTGAGTATGTTGGGTTTGTGAGGCTGTAGCCTACTTGAGCGATGCTTTGAGCTAAATATAACATTAACATACCAACATACTTAAAGGTATAATGTTTGATATGTTCACCGTCTTTGTGCGTTAACATGGCAACATTTGCTCATCAGCACTTAACACCAAGCACAGCTGGGGCTGATGGAAATGTCATTAGTTCTGCAAGTTTAGTCATACATTTTGACCTGAAGATTGCACTAGATGAAAAGCTAAGGGATGACCAAAGTTATTACAGTTCATCCTGAAGGGAAGTACCAGATTTCATGTCACTCAATCCAGTGGTTGTTGAAACACACCTCAAAACCACAGATGTCAAGTTCATGATAGAAGCAAGTTCAGGGGACCAAAGTCAGAAGGATGTATCCTATGTGGATCATGAATGCATGCAAAGTTTAATGGAAATCCATCCAGCAGTTGTTGGGATATTTCATGAAACAGCTGACAGGCCGACATTGCCTTCCTTAGAGCCACATTATTTATGTGGCTACTAAGAATTGAAAAGAAACAACTGAAAATGATCAGTATTTTTCTGTTGAACAATTATCGCCAATTTGTTTTTGCATTGAATTCTCGTGCAAATCAAGTATATCGAGGTTTTAACAAGTGATAAAGGTTTTAATTATATCTGTTGAAAACAGGTGCACAGACACATGGACCTCCCTATCTGCCCTTTGACACAGGGCTGCAAGAGGAAACATGACTTCCAAAGACTCCTATCTATCTATTATCTTTTTGAGATGACGGAGGTGAAACTGTGTGCAAGTGCTTTTAATCATTGAGCATGTTATCTGATTGACAGGTGAAACCTGTTTCTGCTTAATTGGAAAGAAGAGAGAGAAAGCAGACTTAGGGAGGGATGAAGGGCCGCACAGTAAACACGAACATTGACGCCATCATTCCCCCTGAGCCCTTTCGCTTTTATTTAATTGTTAACTTATGCTGCGAGTTGGACAAACATATTCTACAGTTTAATGTGACACAGCATCATCCGCTAATTGTGTTTTCATTGAGTCATTCATAACAATTACCAACCATCCTTGAGACGTGAATGAAACTGGCCGGCTCAATTAAAAACGGCCCGCATATTATGAATATAATTGCTGCAGGTATCTTTTGCTTGCAGTGATTGTTTGACTGTTATGTAAAGTAACTGATAATTAGTAATTATGCATGCAGTGCTAATTACCAGGAATATAAGGTCACCTCCCACTCAATTAGTCACTGTCTGATTATCACAAGCTCATCTTACTGTATCTCAGAAAACAACTGTGTTTAGAGGATTAATGCGTATTTTTTTCATGGTGCATCAAAGGTTTTAATTTCCTTTCATTTCTGCTATCTTGTTAACCTGAGGACAGTAACAGACTTCCATCTAACAAAGTGAGCTGAAGAGCTGGTGAACAGAGCCAAATATTTCCCTCAGGAGTTGATGGAAACCAAAACAGAGCCAAATGGATGGTGAATACTGGCCCGACATTCAGGAGGTGGTCAGAAAGATGAAAATTATTTTGTGTTTTAATGTGCAAAAGCTGAAAATGTTCCAATAGATTTAACATATTAACTTCAAAGGTGACAGTATGTCATTGTTAAGTTAGTGCACTGCCTCCAATTGAGCCATACAAAGCTCTAATCAAGTGAACCCATTTACTTAAAATGCCTGTAAACTGTGGTGTTAGACTTTGATGCACCTTTAACCACACCCAACAGTGATGTCATGCTGTACTGACACGCCCTGGAGTACACTTCAACATCACTGCTCCTGCTAAAAAAAAAATTCTAATTTATTCAAATTTTCAATTTAATTCAAATCTAAAATAAAGTCACCAATGAACTAATGAAGTGACATTTATTTGAAAGTATTCAGGTCATTTGGTAGCCTGTGCTAGATAATCCCTCTTTACTTAACACATATCCAAAAAGATTTTAAATCAGAATTAGATAATCCTACCAGTAGATACATAAACTGTGCAGGTCAATGAGTGTAAACCATCGACTATAATGAGTATAAACCATCAAAATTTACAACAGTAAAATCGTATAAACACAGGAGCTGTGCACTATGACCAATCCATTCTCTCCTCACTGTCTACATGTTGAAGTGATTAAACTCTCTTCCTGTGGTAAAAGTTACAAGACTCCATAGCACAATATTGGAAAACAGCTTTTAAGTAATGAGTGCTGTACATAAAAACCCCCACAAATATTTAATCTCACAATAGCAGTGCTTTGAAGTGGAATGTTCAATGGCCCTTTTGGATCAACTCCACAAAACACAGGCCTGGTTTTCTTAACTGCTCCACATTTGTACTTGTCTGTATTAATAAATGTCCCTATCCTGGATAATAATTTCCCATATATTTAAGCCTTAATCATCGTCTTGCACGAAAAGTGGTTTTTCTTGGTAACACCCTGCTAATTCCTCTATTCACATTCTACATTCTTCTTTTCTAATAACTAGTATCTGCCCTTTGCTACCTGGAAACCAGAGCGCATATGTTGTAAAGACTATAATAACAGGATAAAATGTGGAGCAGATGAAAAGGAAACTGTGGGATGAGGAATCAGAAGAAGGCAACCAGGGAAATGGTTATGACTGACCATAGATAAATACATATAGACATTACAATGACTACTGCTGTTCATTGCAAAAGGATCCGACTGCAGCACCTCAGACCTCCTTCCTAATGCAGGTATTAACTCCCCCTGCTGATCAGAGGGTGACCTTACTGACTGGCGGCTTTTGGCCAAATGGTTGGCCAAAATCCTTCCTAGAACTGAACATAAAAGCACCATGGATATGGCTTAGGGCTCTGCAAGAGAGTAGAACAATACAAATGTAGTTGTAGTCTCATATAAATGTATGATAAAGATTGATGATGATTGTTAAATATCATGTATTCTTCTTATTATAATATATATAATTTATAAATATGTATTCCTTCTTGAAAATAGTAGAAAATTTGAAACTTAAAACGTGCATTGTGCGCACTTTTTTGCAAAGGGCATGCAGAGGGTTTTTTTTTAGTGTGCTGTGGATACACAACAAAGGTGGAGGCTGATTGTAAGGGGAAAATAAGGCTTCATGGATTTTGCACATTGAGTTTACTGATTCCAGTTGTTTTCAGTTTGCAATGTGTGTATTGCCTTGTGAAGCTGTTGCGCAACTTACATAAAAGGTTTCTCGTGCGTGAACTTGGTAATGAAAGCTGGTTTCAACAAATAATGAAAAAAAGCCATTGGCTGTTTCTTTTTTCAATTCCAAGATTTAGGTGATTCTCCCTGGGAACCCAGACATTAAAAAACATTGAAACCATGCTTTGCGAAACAGCTCAGCTTCTACTAATGCTACTTTTTTTCAGATAGCATTTTTATGGAAAACAAGTGCAGGCTGTAATCACACATTTCTTATTGATTATATTCTGATTTTAATTAGTTTGACTTCAATTTCCAATATAATATAATTTCATTTCTAATATTCACAGTTCATCAAACATCAAATTTAATATCCTCATCCCACATGTGTGTTTGCTGTAATAGTCAGCCAGGAGAATAGATTAACAATACTTCATTACATACCTACACACCTTCCTTCTTCCTTCCCTTAACACTGTCACATTTTCAATGTCCGGCTGTGTGTACTGCAGCTGTTTCAAGGAATATACAGAGAGATAAAGGTCAGTAAATATATGGTTCATTAACCTGAGTGATCCTAGAAAATCTCCAGCTGGCTTTGAGGAGCCATGGGGGAAAACAGAGCTAACCAGTGATTACTCTGGAGGTACAAAGTCCTAAACTAATTAATTAAAAGGTATTCAGTGTCTCCCATGCCCACAGCCATGTCTGGCATTTCTTGTTGGACTGTTATGTCTATTCAGCCAGGTGAATTACTCATGCAGAGCATTTTGTTTTACTACTTTGAAATCAGAAAGACCTAAATACACATTTCAATTCGCATGCATAGATGGGGAACAGAAGGATTTAAGCAGGGACTGAATTGCGTTACTTTCTTCTGCCTCATCTACATCTGCATTTCATTATCAAATGTGAGACTTTTTACTCTCCTGTCCACAGCTGTTTCCCTGCATTTAAATCACATGGACACAAACATCTTCAGACATTCCTCTGAATGGGAAACATAAAAATCACCAAAACGACTTTCATTGAAATAGTGAAAACAAATTCACCAAGATATTTTTTCAGAGCAGCATTTCAGACAACAAAGTTTAGAATCAATCAGCCAACAATCTTTGATCTGTCCATTTAAATTTTTGTGCATCCTGAACATCTCTCCACCATCTACCGGTCCACGTAAGACCGCTTGTCATCTCTTCTTCATCGGTTCTAACAACAAATACTCCCCATCACTGGCAAAGAAGAGGACCCTCGGGTAAATACACCAGGAACAATGAGTTAATTAGTTACAGGAAGCAAACAGAGGAACAACGCAACAGGCACCGCTGCTTACAGAGCTATGACACGAAGGAGTGTATTCAATGTGTTAGCCAGGAATACATGTTGTTTGGTCAAATTGGGGCTTTCCTTCCTTTGGCCTCTGGTGCATCTCATTAATCTCAGTACTACAGCCTTTTATTTAAGGATTTAGGACCAGAGCTAAGAACACATTTTATTAGCTGCTATGGCTCCAGCTCCATTTTTAGGAATGTGTATGTTTTCTGCATCATAAACAATGAAATGACCTTACCTTAAAAGGTATAACAATTGACAACTGAAAATTACAATAACACATCTGTGTTAACATCTGGAACTTGTGATTGTTGATCTGGTCTCACAGGCCAGATAGAGAAGAGCGATAACAACACAGAGAGAACACAGAGTAGCACAACGGAAGTTCCACATCTCTCAATAATCACACACATCTTAACTCAATAATAATTATAATCATGATAATAATAATAACAGCTCCAGAGGCAAAAATACTTGCAGAAAGCAAGTAGAGGGGACATGTGAAAGACGAGAAAGCACAAAACTACATGAGAGAGATGTCAAGTTAGTCACATGCATTAATGGGGAAAAAAAGAAAAGATGGAGAGAGGAGGAGAGAGGAGCTAAGTGCATCATGGGAAATCCCCTGGCAGTCTAGGACAATATAAGAGATGGGTTTTAAGACATTCAAATGTGGAGATCGTGTATGTCTTCTGAACCCAAACTGAGATCTGGCTGCACAGGATAATAGTGGTATAGGGTACCATGAGCTCTTTAAGATATAATGGCGCCTGACAATTAAGAGCTTTGTAGGTTAGAAGAAGGGTTTCAAATCCTATTATGGATTTGACAGGGATCCAATGCAGAGAAGCTAATATGGGAGGAATATGATCTCTTTTCCTAGTTCTTGTCAGTACATGCACATCAGCACTCTGGACCAGCTGGAGGGTCTTTGGAGACTTAATGGGGCAGCTTGATAAAATGGAATTGCAATAATCCAACCTAGAAGTAACAAATGCTTGAACTAGTTTTTCTGCATCTTTTTCAGACAGAACATGTCTGCAATGTTACATAGGTGAAAAAGGCACTCCTTCAACTTTGTTATATGTGGGACTTATCCTGATCAGATGTAACTCTGAGATTCCTAACAGTGAACCATTGAGACCCTTGTTCAGTTGGGAATTAAAATGTTTTCCATAAATGTGATGTAAATGCTCACAGTTCAGAGTGTTGTACAACACCCTGTAATCTGTTTGTCTGACTCTGTCTCAGTCCAGGGTTTTCACATGACCTGCATATTTCATACCATTACTCAGCAGAGCATTACTCTGAACATGGAATGGAATGAATGCCTCAGAAGCCTATAAATAGTGAACACTGTGTCTTATTAAGGGGCCGATTAGGCTCTTATAGTCTAAGGTGCCTCAAACTTGATGACGCATATCAGATAAAGTGTGAATTTCATTAAGCGTGACCTTGATTTACACTTGTAAATGGAACAATTGCAGCCAGATTATGTCTCTAATTTCCCATGTCAAGAAGGGATCTGTGAACTTTTTATATAAAATGATAAAGGTTTATTTTTCTGTCTTTAAATCAAACATTAAATCTCAAGACTTCAAAGCTTGGATGGACTTACCTAGCAATAAAAATAATAGCTGGCATAACAGGCCAGTGAGTCAGATTCGCATGTGTTTCAAATCATCACAAAAGTGTCCTTTTCTCTCCCCCCCAAAACATGGAGGTACTGTTTCTTTGGATAGCAAGTCAGTGCAACAACCTGTTAGACAGAATGATCCTTTTCTGAGTGTCACGGTAAATTATTATATATGTTATATAAAAAAAGATTTAACAATGATAAAATGTTTCAAGTATTACACATTTTCACAAAAGCTTCAGGGATTTCTCTAAACCTACAGAAAGATTAGATTTAGCACTTAGCACAGCATTTTCATAATAATCTGTCTGATGAGTTTTACAGATTTTCGTTCAGGCACAAGTTGGCCAACACTCCTGACGTCACAAAGGTCCCTTCAGAGCAACATGGCGGCCACTAGTTCGAAGTCGGTTTTGTTCGTTTGCTTGGGTAAGAGAAATTACTTAACTTCAAAGAAGCTGATATAAACCTCAGAGTGTGAGCGTATGAAGCAAATATTGCACAGGACAATTTAAAAATATATATAACGCTTTAGTAGTTTATTTAGATGTTAGATTTTCCGAGGAGCGCCAGCTAAAATGTTTCAATTAGCTAAGTCTGTATTATATAAATGAATTGAGCTGAGCTGTGAATTGTCACATAAATATTTTTACTCAGTGGAAATTTTCTATGCACATTTGATGTCCAGCCCGAATGCAATAGAAAACATCAAGAATCACTGAGCAATGATGACAGCAATCAAACAGGAAATGCACTCAGTCTGTGTCAGGTCAGGGTCCATCATGTAATCTGACTCCTGATGTTCTGCAAAGTGGTTTGAGTTGCTGCTGGTGCTGTCACTGTAATGATTGTAGGGCATAGCTGATCTGCAATAATTTACCAGAAAAGAGTTTGAATTCATAAAAAGCTTCAGTTAATGGTTTCAGGTTGTAGGAAGCCACAATGATATGTGGATATTATGAATAAAATATTCTATCATGGTATGCAATTTTATGTGATATCACCATATATTGTGATTCAGTATATTTTCTAGAAATTTGGAAAGTTATTGTTTGGTTATGATAAGGTACCTGTCAAGTTGATGCAACAGTCCTGTTAATCATTGTCATACAACATTCCTGCTCATTGTTTGTCCATATTCATGAAAATGGTCCAAAGTAACCACAGATAGCAAAGGAACAGCTACAGGACCTACCTGGGTATGGATAGTGAAACAGAATCTCCTATATGTATCATTATATTGCCAAATCTGTTTGTCATTATGGTGTTTAAAGTCTGAATCAACAGCATATTTGAAAGGTTTGCCACAGTCCCATTCCCACTAGGAACAAGTGCATCATCAGGTGCATGTGTCATCCCAGCAAGCACTGACAATCAATGAAAATCAATTCTCCCTGAAAATGTGCCTATACTTTTAAAATAGTACCTTACAATATTAAATGCTGCAGCTGTGCGTCATGGTAGATTGCAGCTTAAGTAGCAGCATTTGACTTACAGACAGTATCTCAGTGGCAATACCTGTTAGTTAGTTTTGTCTTGTGACAGCTGTTTCTCTTTATTGATGCAGTTTGATTATGCTTGACATATATTGGGGGGGATTTTTGAGTTTCCCTAGACAGTGACACAAATAAAAATATTTTACTAGCAGACCTCCTTTTGGACATAAATCATGCGATTTTGATGTCAGACGTACTGCATAATTTTAGCTGTATACTCTATACTAGTACTATAGTAGTAGTGTGGTGGTAAATACCTTGAGTGTTGCAGTTTACTGTAAAACTGTTCACACACTCCTATGAATGTTTAAAAACATTCAAGTTTGTCATGGTGTTTGTGGTTTTGAACAGGCAATATTTGCAGATCCCCCATTGCTGAAGCAGTCTTCAGGAAGATGGCAACAGATGCTGGTGTTGTTGATACGGTAATTAATCATTTTACATTGTACAGAGCAGTATTTATTATGCTGGTCATTGCTGGCATTGGCTTAATATTACATCTACTGTTATTACATCTACTGGTCATTTTTGACTGATTATAGAATAAGCACATTTTTAATATTTACAAAGAGAGTTTTTAAAAATCTTTATTTGGATTGTGTCAGTTAACACAAATTGTCAAATCAGCAACAGAAATAAAGAATTGAGCACATCTTTAAATGACCAAACCAGTTTTGTGTCGTTTATTACAAATTTGGTACAAAAAACTGTGCGTTATGACTGACCATTGATTATCATTATTAACTGATTTTAATGGAAAATTAATAGAATAGAATAGGCAGATTAAAATAAATACCCTCAGTGATTGGGTTAGTTGATAGTCATAAAATAAATTTAAAGAAAATTCCATACAACAGCTGGACACTTGTGGTTGAAATGGTAAATAGAATACATTGATACTTAACCGGAGTAAAATAACTAAAAATAACTAAAACAATGACCTGGCTGCAGCCTCTGAAGACTATGAATGAGGCCAGGATGTGTTCCTGCTGAGTCTCACTTGTAATCTTCTCCTCTAGAGTACAGCATTGTCCTGTAAATGCTCTACCACCTACCTGTGTATGAATCATTTGTGCTGTGTTACTGTTCCCCGTGCTCTGCTCTGCCTAGTGGAGGATAGACAGTGCTGCCACCTCCACCTATGAGATAGGAAACTCTCCAGACCACCGTGGTCAAGCCTGCATGAAGAAGCATGGCGTGCCCATGAGTCATGTGGCCAGGCAGGTACGACCACCCACCTCTACACCTCTCTAAGCAGTAGTTAGCGCCCCCCTTTTTGTTCTCTGTTGTTGCAGTGGGTCATAGACAGTGGTGCCACATCCGACTGGAATATAGGCAGCTCACCGGACGCCCGTGGTCTAGCCTGCCTAAGGAAGTATGGCATTGAGACGAGCCACAGGGCCCGACAGGTACAAACAGATGTCCCGTGGCTCCTCTCACCTCATTGATATTTGTGTGTATGAGTGTGATGTTGGTGAGATGATGCCTGCGACACACCCAGGTGCTGCTGTTGCTCTGTCATTTAGGATATGGCTAGCTCACTGAAGTTACTTTAAACTACAGCTGCATGCTAAGGTCCATGTAATTGCTCTGTTGTAACAAGCATATGTTCATCTGAACTGCAGCTGAACTGGATGTAAGTTTTGGCCAACATTGATGATTCAAAGTTGCGCCAAATACCATAAGTGTGTGTAATAATGATTTATGTTCACTTTTCTTTTCAAAATGGTAGAATAGGAAATTAGTTTTCATCTTTTTAATGGCCCATTTTCCTGTTTAGCCCTCTGTTTCATTGAGGATCAACTACACGACTCGGAACACACCCCAACCACAAATTAAAAACATTAATTCAAACCAAGACTCTAGCTCTGGAAAGACTGCCAGAGAAAAGCCAGACAAAGACCATTATGCTGCCATTGGTGGGCCACTTGCAATTGTGCACAAATGCTAACTGGTGTTATTCTCAGTGGTCAGAGTGATGCTCCAGCTTTTTGGCATATGGCCCCTTAAATTGAAGCTTTGTTGTGAACTCTCTTTAGAGGTGTTCGTGTCTGGATCTGGTGGTCGGTTCAACTAAAGATTTAAATTGTTTTATTTCAGTGGCCTTAATAAACTCTACAAGCAGTCGAAAAAACAGAATTTTGTTTAGCATAAAAGTTTTTTCTGCTTTTCTAACACGTTAATTATCTATCAATTCTTAGATGTTCTTGCAAATTCTTGGGTGGTCCCGACCCAGAGGTTGGAAACAACTGATCGAATATAAAATAAATCAAATTCAATATATCTTAACACTGTCTTGTGGAACAATTTGAACTGGCAAGACTATACTTATATTGTTATGTTATAGTTTATATTATAGTTTATATTATAGCTTCTTATAGTTCAACAGTGTGCTGAAGTCTTAGCTAAAACCTCAGATAGAGTGACCTCTTGTAATACACTAGAGGACATAGCAGCTGGTTCCACTTCCACTTGTGCAGTTACAAATGTGCTTTTATTTCATGGTGGCTTTTGTGCTTATTTCTACATATTTAACCATTTTAAAAAACGCTTTTCCAATGCACCAAGTAATACAACAACTTTACTATTATAGTGTTACTATCTTGGAAATCTTTTTTATGTGTGTGTAATTGTCTGTGAAAGTCATACAGAACATGTTGACCAGGCTTCTGACTGTACTGCTGTGCAAACTGATGGTACCCGTGGTGTGTAAGAAATATTAATAGAGCCAATCTAGCAATCATTGTATCACCTTGCAGCATATGTTTCAAATTCAGAAACATGTCTGAAATTACACCAAGATGTTTGTCCATGTCAGGCCTTCAGGCCTGAGGCTGAGTTGGCTTATCCTCGGTACAACGCCTACTCCCTTGTGCCCTTAGAATACTCTTTTTATGTTGTCCTGAGAGAACTCCTGGGGTTTCACCCTGTGTTTGAAATCTGCCGTCGTGTTGGTTTGTCTTTCTGCAAACCATCAGTCAGACCCTCATCTAATCTCCTCAAAGTGGGGATGGGGAGGCTCAATCCTTGGCTTAAACCCAGCCAAATCCACACAATGAGCTTTGACAAGCTTTCGCTCTTTCCTCCTTTCCCTTATCACCCTTTTTCGTTTCTATCACTGGCTTTTGCTCCCACCCTCTATTTTTTCCTCTTTCCCCACGATTTTTTTATGCATTGAACTTTGCTGAACCCCTGCTGCTGCCAGTATCCCAGTGAACTGGGCCAAGTGGGAGATGCTTCGTAGAACAGAGTATCCCCACTTAAGCACACATGTTTATTTAATAAAGCAAACATACTCCAAAGGGATCTAAAGGATATTGTGCGAAATATTTTAATATCTCATCAGAAATCAACAAACAGATGTTAAATTTATGAGAGCTGCAATTTTAATGTCATATTCATCAATATGTTATCATTGAGTCAACATTTAGATAAAGTAGTTGCCAATGTTTTAAACCAAAGACATAACCCAGAGACAGTTCAGGGTTTTTATATGGACTGTTGTTGAATAAGTTGTCATAGATTATTGTGGTTCTCTGATGATTCTAACCCTCATAACGCACTATATGTAGCTTTATGCAAAACATTTCTAAGTGTTTGCCAATGTTAAATATTTGTCAACAAATTTAACTTCATAACTCATAACAGCATTTACTAAAGTCTATTTGCACATCAGCCTTCACTCAAAAGGGTCCACAGTAGTTACAGATGTTGACAAATACATAAAACTTATATCTGCTTACTAACTACAACCCAGATTCCAAAAAAGTTGGGACACTGTGTGAAATAAAAAACAGAATGATATGTGAATAATTTCCAAACAGCTTTTTTGTGAAGTGTTTCCGAGCCGATGTATTAATCTCCTTTATACAATCATGTGTTTGACAAAGTGGTGAACCTCACTCCATCCTCCATCCAGTCTTTCCAGGATGAACCTTTCATACCCAATCATGATACTATCACCTGTTACCAATCAAGCTGTTTACCTGTGGAATGATCCAAACAGGTGTTTTTGGATCAGTCCACAACTTTCACAGTCTTTTGTTGCTCCTGTCCCAACTGCCATCAAATTCAGAATAAGCAGATATTTACAAAAATCCAGCAAGTTGATGAGGTCAAACATTAAATTGTCTCTCTGTACTGTTTTCAATTCAACTATATGTCACATTATCTTTTATTTATGTTTAACAGTGTCCCAACTTCTTTGGAATTGGATTTGTACATTATAGTGAGTTATAAACCATAAAGAGTTGTGAAATACTTTAAAGACCGTTTTTTTTCTAAATATTTGACTTATTTAAGGTAAATGGGCCTTTTTCACAGCGCACATTATAGGAAAAGTGCAGGTGTTTTCATGATGATTTATGAGAGCTCTGTTACAAATGTCCCAGTAAGCCGTGACAGTGAGCCAACATGCACATTAGCAGGACCCTGAAACTGAAGCAGCTCAAAAGAATTCATCTTCATCTTTTATTATTTACATCTGTGCTTGTGGGATGCCTATTATTGATTATTAATGTCACAATAGCTCTTCATGTCTTCTCTGATTTTTATCATTGTTTGAAATAGCCGAACATGAACTAAGCTCTGTGTTTCTCCCTGCTCATTCGTCATGCACAGTAACAGCCTCCCAGCTCGCTCGCGGCCGATATTTCTGAAATCCAACCAGGGTCTCTTGTCAGCTTTGTGAGAGGGCTCGCGTGAACCTTTCCTTGACAGGGGATAACCACTGTTTCAGTTCGAGTGTGAGAGAGCAAGGTAGACAAGAGCAGAAAGATCAACAGCTGCTGTGATTATCTCCACCACAGATTACCACCCTGTGTGTGAGAGAGAGAGGGTGAGAGTGTCCAAACGGAAAATAAAGTGATAAGACCCTCATGGCTGCAACCAGACACTGTGGGAATATAAACATGGATTTGAATCAGCCATAGTAAACATCTGTTTATTCCTCCGCTGTTACTGTACGTGAACGGCCGCAGCTGTTTGTGTGATTGAATGCGTCTGTATCTCAACATCTGGAGCGTTGCCGGAGCTTTTATTCATGTCTCCTTCTTTTGTTCCTTTCGTCTTTCATTCGCCTCCTGCTGCTTTTGCCTCCTCCTTGACATTCCTAGAAATTTACTCTCAAAACCTTTCAAAACTATTCAGGGTGCTGCCTGTTTTTATTGCTGCTCGATGCATTAAATCATCACTAAGCACAGTGAATGCTTTTCAAAACACCCCTCCACATTCTTATAAGCGTGTAGCCTATGTTTCCACTGCATGGTACGGCTCGGCTTGGCTTGACACGACTCACGTTTGGTACCTGGTACTTTTCTTGAGTTTGTTTTCCACTGTAGATAGTTTCCCCCTTTCGACGTAGACGAGATTCCTGCCTGATCATCAAAGTGAGGTCGCGTGAAAGTGCTGTGAAATCTTTTTTTTCAACGCGACACAAACACAGGAACATTGGAGGATAAGTGTTGAAGTGTCACAGCAAAGAGACAAACTTGTTGAGATAAAGAATACAGAAAAAACAAAAGACTGCTGAAAAGAACAGGAGTCACTGGGAATTCCTATATCAGAGCACAGACGACATGAGAACTCTGATTGCTCTGTGTCACGTGATTGACTGCAGCGTTTTTATTGGTTCAACTCATTTTAAACCTCGACTGAGTTGAAGTCAAAAAAAGTTCCAGGTACCAGAACCAGAACCAAAAAAAAATGAGAAGAAGCGAAGCGAGCCGAGCTGTACCATGCAGCAGTAGACCCCTTTAATAACCATGTTTTCTGTCAGAATCATGTCAAAGTTGTTGTCCTTCAGATTTTGGCCCTGGTTGATTGCGAACCTCATGGTGACAAATACATTACACTTCCTGTGACTGCCTCATAATAAAAGCCACCCTGTGTTTTGCTACTTAAAGCTTTCATGTGAAGCAGCTGTAGGAAGTGTTGTTTTCATGTTTCCATTAGCACAAACTTAAAGGAGCCCTGGGGACTTTTCTTGTTAGGTTTTGCATCATATGCATCATTTCCGGTGAATCCTTTGTGCTTGTTGAGGCAACTGGAATTAAGCCCAGGAATGGTGGACTCTACCAGTCACAATGAAACTTCTGTGTAGTGTGATAATTACAGACTGTAAATGCATTGGCTGTTCCTCAAAAACTGCTGACCGCAAATATCAAAAACATGGTTTGATTTCATGACTCAATTTTAAATGTTTATTTCAACAACCAGACTGTATTTATTGCTGTACTAGAAATGACTTGATTTTTTTTTTTTTTTTTTTACTGCATGAGATTGAACCCTCTCTGAAGGACTGTATAGAGGCTCTGCAGGCCATACTGTGTTTCCACACACAGCCAAAAGTAATATTTGTTTTGTCCTGCATTTCTCCCCTACTTCCAGGTGACCAAGGATGATTTCATGAGCTTTGAATACATTCTCTGCATGGATGAGAGCAATTTGAGGTACAGTTATTTCAGCCCACAGCAGCAGTGTTTATTATTATTTCTGTGAATGTGGAGACACGGTCACTGAACATGCTGGTGTGAAATGTCCCATTTTACTTATTAATGGTTGCCTGAGATTAAAAAAAATTGCCTTGAAGGGGGTCAAACTAGTTTTCCCCCCGCCAACTGTCTCGATTGTCCTACTTCTTCGCATGTGCACATGAAAACGGTGGTAACATTGAGCTATAACTAACGCGTAAGTGAATGCCTCCCTTTAATGAGCAATATCCTCTCTTAAGCTCCTTCCAAAGGTCAGGGGGAGGGATATTTTTTGATACTTTGAACGTTTAGGGATCATTTTGAGATCACATGCCTATGGCAGATCTGATCTGTAAGCAGCTTACTGAGTTCTTTGGATGCCTCGTCTTTGCTCTTTGGGCGGTTTTTCTCCCTTTTCTCTCCCACATAATTTTTTTCGCCACAATTGTTAAGCTGACGAGACTGAGAAAATGAGACCGTGTCCTAGACCAAAGGTACTCAGTCCAGGTTTAGTTTTCTATTTACAGAACCCATCTCGTTGTTGTCAGCTTGAAGGTGTTTATTAATTGTTTGGCATTCTGTTTGAGTTTGAATTTTGTTACTTGAGTCTTAAACAAGTTGGGTTATTTTCAGTTTCTCTGCTCTTAAATCTTAGCCCAAATCAAGTTTATATTATTTTTTGTTAGTGCTTTGGGAGCAAGTTCCACGGATATCAGTATCATGGAGTTGTCATAGTCCGGCCATTATTCAAAGTATTTTTAACATGACAGGAAAAATTGGATTTTGCACCATATAAGTGGGAAACAAAAATACTTAAATTCAATCTACAAAGAGCAGATTTTTGTTCTTGTCCAGAGGTGATATGTTAAAGCCTTCATGTTTTTCTCTTGCATTTTCTCCTGTCTTCACAGTGATTTGAACAGGAAAGCAAAGTCAGTGAAAACCTCCACAGCAAAGATCGAGCTCCTCGGTTCATATGACCCTCAGAAGCAGCGCATCATCAAAGACCCGTATTATGTAAGTATGCAAGTGAATTCCCAGGTGGGCTGTTTGCAAGCATAACTGAGGTCATTTCTCAGCGTTTGGGATGACATATTGAATGTTATTGTGGGAGCAGTGGTAATAGTCACAAGAGGTGTAACGACTTTTGGACACATTGTTAAATTTAATGACGTCAATTGAAATATGCTAAAAGAACAAGTAGTTCTGTCTGAGAGTTTAACCCTCAAAGATAACCAAGACATACAGAAAATCTCTCATGTCAATTAACCCACATATTTTGAAATTCAGCAGAAAGGTTGCGTTCATTTATGGTCCCATCACTCACAGCGAGAAGCTGACAGAACAAAGGTTTTCGGAGACCCTTGAAGCTAAACTTAAAACTCCCAGCTGGTGCATGGTTAATGTAGACTGTCAATTGTGTCTGGAAGGAACAAAGCAAAATGTCATGTTCTCATCTTGCAAAGGCTCATCCCCTGTTCTGAATACTATATGTCAAAAGAAGTTTTTTTTACGGCGACTAAAGAACAGGAACTGGGAGTGTTCTTTAAAAAGTGTGTTTAAAGACAGAACGTACCTGCCTTCTGGTACATATGGTTGTGGTTGTTCTCGAGAGAATTTTCTCCTTGTGGGTGAAAGACTTGGATCGTGCCTGGCCAAATTTCATGAAATAAACAGCACAGAAACAAAAGTGTAACAGTGAAACAGCAGCACTGTCATTTCCCCACTCACTCCATTTGAATAAATCCCTAACTTGTGACTGCAAAACATTTGCTATTGAACCTTTCCAGCCCAGCTCACCCCATGAATATCTTTTACACCATTGTTTGATTACTTGGACTATAAGAAGTCTTCTGTTTTCATATTGGTTTGCCTTTTCACCTTCCATGGCTCACTCGCCTGTTCCGTGCTTCCCCTGCAGTTGAAGGTCCTGTCAAGTGATTTGGACATGGGTCCCTGGCTGTTTTTCATCTTCTTGATGGTTATGAATGAGGAAAGGCCACAGTGGGAAAAGTGGAGCAATTGAGGGTTGGAAAAGTTTTTAATTTTTTTAGCGATGATTAGCTGTCAATACACATTTACCCAAGATCTCAACTTGGGCGGGGGGGCGGGGGGTCAGACCACTTACACTTTCATGACATATTTAATAAAAACGAATGCAGCTTGAATAGTAATTATTCGCCGTGTGGTCTTGATGACTGTCGGCCTAATAATAATAATGTATTTGTCATCATCTGCACTGCTGTATTTAATTTTAATGGAACCAGGTCCCAAGGTAAAATTATAATCTAACTAAGTGATGAAGCTAGAAGAGGTTGTGATTGACAGCAGTTGAAGTGACTGTGACTGTAGTCGGTTCTATTAGTTTGTCTCAGATTTTGTCCTCGAGCCCCTCTTTTCTTTCTGCGGTGAACAGCATGAGGCCGTCTTCTTGTAGCTCTGTTTGCCAGAAGAAGGAGTGACTGAATGCTCTTCAGAGTCAGTGTGGTTTGGACACTCGACAGCAGTGGATCATGCAAGGAAACCGCATGGCTTGCCAGCAAAGGGAGCCAAGAGGAACCAGACAGCCACTGACAATGTGTCTGGATAAATAGAGACATAAGTTTTGTTGTCCGTTTAGTGTGATCATAATGACAAACTCACAGAGGCGTCAAAACATCTTTCTCATCCTTGGCATTTTTGTGTGTCGCTACTAGACATGACTGACAGTTTATATTCATAATTCACCATGAAACACTGTGCTTTAAAGGCCCCGACAACCTACCGTCTTTACAGATTACTTTTCATGGCTACCACATACCTCTAGATCATTTAACTCAATTATAAACTTATCAACTGAATTCACAGTTTTTTTCTGTATTAGTAGCACCAATTTTTTTAGCTATGCTCGTGTAATATGGCTCTATGGGCGGTACCAAACTAAAATATCTTGGCAATTATTGGAGGAATTGTCATGAAACTTGCAACATATATTCAAGGTGGATCAATATTAAGGACTTTGTTGATCCCCTCACTTTTCCTTACATTTTTGCTTGTGATTTATCTTGACAACTATTGGATGGATATCTTTGGAATTTGGTTCAGACATTCATGGTCTCCAGAGGATGAATTGTATTAACTTTGGTCCTTTGACTTCTGATCATCAGGTCCACATTTTAGTTTGTCCAATATTGGGGTTTATGAACAAATGCCTGCAAAACTAACACTCCCATCAGTCTAAGCTAAGTCGTCTGTTAGCTTTGTTGTTGTGAGCATGTTAGTATGCTGGTGTTAGCATGTAGCTCAAAGCACTGCTGTGACTAACTACGGCCTTAAAGGTATTTTTTAGCTATTTTCTGGCATTTTTATAATTGAATATAATGAAAATGAAAAAATAAGAGAGATATCAATCAATAATGGAAATAGCTATACAGTTAGCTGCAACATTAGCTGTGTTGTTGGTCAGTTACTACACAGGATTATGGGTAAATCTTTCTTTCAAACTTTGAACATCAGCATTTGTTTTATTGAAATGCCTCTCCTCTCAGAGGTTATTGACTGACAACTGTTTTCTCAATATTTGCTTCACAATCCCTTGGTTCACTTGTGAGCTAGTGTAGATTGGACGGATATGAATTTCTATTCATAACAATTTAATCACACAATGTGAAGTTTGCTTTAGTTACAAAGGATTTTCCATAAAAATCCGTCAAGGTTTCAACACCGTCAAAACATAAACTTGAAAAGTACCCTTTCACCTTTTGACTGCATATATGAGCTACGTTACCAAATTTGCCAATTTACCAATCAGCTCACACTCAAGTGAACTGTTGAAGCCGCTTGGCAGTGTGGGAACTATTTCCTTCATAACAACTCAACAATTTGGTTTTGAGAATACCAAGTTGAAACTAATTTATCGGTTGGGTAAGAAACTCACATTGTAACATGTTTTGTTAAACTTTATCACACAATTGGCCCTCTGTAGTGACACAGCATATGTCACTTCTACACCACCACTTACAAAACATCAAACAGATGTATTTAATCATTTAATGATTCAACTCTAAGCACGGACGAAAGTTAATTTAATTTTCTCTGTTTTTTACTTTTTTATTTCTCAGGGGAGCGATGAAGACTTTGAGAAGGTGTACGAACAGTGTGAACGCTGCTGCAAAGCATTTCTGGAGGTGAACTCCTAACAATATCAAGCCGTAAACAAGCTTCACTGACTCACAGGAAAAATCAACCAAATATGCTTCGGCTGTACCACACACGCACTTATTAGTTTAAGCCTCCTGCGGATGTCAAGGAAAGAGCCAGAACACTTTATTTCAGCCCTATAAATGTTATTTTCATTTAGAAAGATGCTACATGGACGAGTTTGTTCAATGTAAATTTAGGTGATAAGTAATAAAATTAATAAAACTGATGAATTAATACGACTGTTTGAGGTTTATTTTATTTCCACACAATTCATTCATCTTTACTTTTTGAACATTCTGAGGAATTTACATGAATGAAGGTATCCTGCAGATGATAACGCATGACCGGACGTCTCTGAGATTTACAGGTCAAAGGTCGACATGGGTCAAAGTTAATGCTAGCCTAAATGTTAAACTTCCTGGATATATTGTTGGATGTTGGATGTTGGATGTTGGATGTTGATGTACGTGCCAAACAACCTGCGCTAATCTACTCAAATAGATACAAAGTTCAGAATACTTCAACATTTTTGAAAATACGCTTATTGGCTTTCTTGTCGAAGGTTGAATAAGAACATCTCACGTGTCTGTACCCTATTTGTGAATCTATGTTCACAAGCTGCTTAGAAAACACTCGTCTGGCTCTGTCTGAATTGGCCAAATCTGCCCACCAGCACGTCTGAAGCTGAAGGGACCACCAACTTCCTGGATGCATGACTAATTGAGCAGAGAAACAGAGAAATGGTCTGGAAAATAATCCCTTGTAAAAAAGGCAAATTGTAGTTTTTTACACTTATGGTTTTATGGGTTTATGTTCGGGATTAAACAAAAGACATGTAAGACGCTAATTAGTGAGTTTAGAGGTGGTAGTAGGACTTTGGTATTTTGAATAAAGCCAGATGAGCCGTTTCCCCCTGTCTTGCACTCTTAAGCAGTGCCATCGATCTTCTCATCGAACGATCTTTCACAAAATGTTGAACTTTTTCTCTAAAGGTCCTCCAGCAGTGCAGATTTTATCTTGTCATCTAACCCAAATAATTTATGTCTTTAAACAAATATGTGCTCCCAAAATTATTAATTATTGTTATTATGGACCAGTTGAATCTACTAGTGTCTCAGGGACTTCTGCCTCGCCACAAGTGCAGTAACACTGAATCGCAGCTCTAACATACGACATGTAAGACATCTGACATCAGAGTCTCTTCCAGAAAAAAGCATCTGAATCAGGTTTAAAAAAATTAGAAGACATGGCGTCCTAGTCACCTCGTGGTTTGGGACACCGCAGAGGATTTTTATTGCGCGTCATCCATTTTCGGTCTCCTTGTTTCCTGTCATCACTGCTGTCACATAAAGGCAAAAATAAAGCCCAAAAAGGGAGATTTATTAAAATGTTGGGTTACTCCAATTACACTCACTCACTTAACCCCAGTGTCCTCATTGTTCTGGATAATCCATAGAGTGTGCTGTTCAATGTATGGTGTTTTGATTGGAGTAATCAGGATATTGTTTTTTTAAATGTTACTTTTCTAAAATAGCATTTTAAGTATCATGGCAGAGAAAAGACAAGGCTAATTATATGCTATAAAGATCCCCAGCCAAGATCAAACTGGCAACATTACTGATGCCCCTAAATATCATTTTTCAATGCTGTGAACCCCTCAATTGAAATTCCATTCATATTGGTTTCTGTGTGGTGGCAAAAAATCCCACAGACACATATCTCAAATCTCTAAATACTACTGAAAACAAATATCACATTCTGGCATACTGTTCAAATGAAAATAATTTTTTTTCTTGTGCCATAACCTCCAAACAAACTCTGTCTCACCCTTGTAAACGCTCCGTCTATAACAACAGTGGGAAGTTCACCAGATCTATAGTCCCGGGACTCGACCCAGTCATGTGGTCATTCAGGGAGCATTCCACATTTCAAAGACGTGAGAGAAAAAGGCTGCACGAGACAACAAAGACCATTCATATTTGTACCAATCTTATAATTTATTTAAATATATTTCATTTAGTTTTTTATATAGATATGTGTATATATATATATTTTTATAATATATTTTATAACAGCCATTTGATAAATGCCAGTCACTTTAATTTATGGTAGGTAGCTGGATTCCTCTTATGTTTTATAGTACGTTCATGTTTCTCTTGTTTTACGTGGTCATGGCCTGTCGTATGTACAGTGGAACCTTATGACAACTCAAATATATAAATATAGGCTGTACCACACTCGACCAAGATCCACAGGAGGGCCACGACTTACAACTGCCACTTCTTCTTCTTTCTTTTTTTTTTAACGTGTCTTGCAAAGACGCGGAGAAATGTTCATGCAATTAATAATTTAATCACAGTTCTTACTCAGTGTGAACACAAGCAGGTGGAACTGTGCCGTGACGGCCAGCCCGGGGGTCTGTGAGAACTTTTTTTTTCTGTGTGCATAGGTAGTGCAGTAGAAGGGATGGGCTTCAATGAAAACATTCAGAGCAAAGGCAGAAAGCAGGTCGTGCTAAAAACAGTACATTTTGATTTTGCTCTGAAATGAAAAAAAAAATGCAATCCCTTTTATTTTGTCTTCTTTTTGGATGGCAGCAGGAAAAAAAAAAAAGAGGCCCCGTGTTTGTGTTTCTCTCAGCCACTTGTTTCTCTCTTCTTCTCCAACTCTTCAGTCTTGGTCTGGTTTTGTTGCTCCCTCGTGGTAACAGCCAACCATCAAGGCCCAGCCGGAGCGGTGAGTGGCAGTAATCCATGCCTTAGCACAACAGACGTCACTGAAGGGCAGTACTGTGCCTAATATCAGCCGGGGCCGCTCAGAGTATTTTAGGTTTCCCTCTTACTGTCCAAGGCACTTTTTTCCCATGTTATTTTCTTCTGCAGAACTCGTGTTTGGCTTCGACCTAGAAAGAAGAGGAAGTGAAGTTCAGTCTCCAACTTGGCAGCACCTGAGAGATTTTCCTTTTTCTTTCCCAAAAGAATCACGCACAATAAATCAATAAGCTTGATTTGCCACAGATCTGCTGCTCTCGCTGCGCCGCTGCTGGGGCTCTCGTGTATCGCCACAGCACGCATATCACCACTGTGAACAATTGTTTCAGTGTCTCCAGACAGGAAAACATGAATCTTTACACAGTAAACTTAAACCCTTACTTGCACATAATCTTTCACTCTTGTCTGATGTAGTGGTGGGAAAAGCATTCACATCTTTTAGCAGCAGAACTATGATGTGAAGACAATAGTTTTGTTTTTTTTTAAACTTAAGAATAGACAAAACATCAATAAGCAGATTTAATTTAATATCAAAAGTAATAGTACTGACATACTGGCCCCTTTTGGAGAATTATATTATTGGGTTATTATTGATGTTGTGGTCAAGGTAATTTTACCTTGGATAGTTCAATTTTAACAATGGATCATTTTTATAAAGTGGTCATATAACATCTTAATCTGCAAAGTAAGTAATAACTATAACACTTACCCCATTAAAATATAATGGAGTAGAAGTATAAAGTACATGAATAAGATGAAAATACTCATGTAAAATGCAGAAAAAAAAAGTACAGTATTTGAGAAAATGTGCTTTCCACCACTGCTCTGATGCATCATGCTTCACCTTGCAGCAGTGGAAAGTAACTAAGTACATTTAATCAAGTACGGCACAAATTTGAACTTTTCCGTTTTACATTACATTATACTTCCACTGCTACACTCCAGAGGGAAATGAAAGTATTAAAAAAGTATTAGTAGTATTTTTTACTCCACTACATTTATATCTGATCTATACTATATATATGTGTGTGTGTGTGTGTATGTATATATATATATATATACACACACACATATATATACATATATATATATATATATACATATATGTATATATATAGTATATATAATATAGTATATATAGTATATATAATATATATATATATTTATATATAGGTACTAGGTAGTTACTTCAAGAATTACAGTACTTTACAACTTCCTACCTCACTGCCACTTTGTCACATAAATATTGAAACTTGAATAACTAGCTCCAGCCTGCCTGGATTCTATTCCTCATCTCTCTCACAAGTACAACACACCGGTGCACATGTCTTCCCTTTAAGCTTCGAGACGTATGTTTGAATTAGAGGTTAACATATTACAGCAGGTACCTTGTGCGTGCTACCCCTCTGTGCACTGCGGGCTCCCGGCTAGTCGCGTGAGAAGCCTCGCACATCTTTTGAAGTCTGAGAAAAAAAGATGAAACAAGAGATTTGTGTGTGAGTGGATGGCTTTCACACGGTGCCGTGACACAGTACTAACAAACAAGAGTCATTCCTCAAGTGGTGTCGGAGTGTAAGTGCAGCTTACATGCAGGTATCGTGCAGTCTCTGGTGTGGTGGTAGAGTCTGTACACATGCTTCCTGCACTTGGGGCTGAAGTAGAGCGGCCCTGAAAGAGACGAGAGAGAGCAGCTTGTAAGAACATTTCCAGCTCCGCAGCCACACGTACTCACATCTGTTTTTACAACCCTTACGTAAGGCTATCATTCACTTTTCTGTTTTTTGACTGCCTTGGCCATCCTCGGTTCATCCCATAATGCTCTGTCTCTTTCATAAAAAATGCCTCTGCGAATTTCTCAACTCTCCACTACGCTCGAGTGCCAGTGGCACAGGAGTTTGCAGCGAGGCCTCACCTGTTATATGTTTGAGGAATTTCTCCTTCTTTCTGAGATCTCGGGGGAATACGACTGTGGAGAGAGAGGAGATGGGAAAGGAATGTTAGGTTTGACTACAGCTGCCTTTAAATAGCACAGGAGACATTTGCATTTTTATTAAAGCCTGTTATCGTTAATTGTCCCAGGGGGCATTGCATTGCATCACCTAGGGCAGGGACGTGAACTCTGATATCCGGTAAGAGGCCAATTATGAATTCATTACATAGGCTACTTTCTCAGTTTACCTCTTGGGGCATCTAGCCATGCAGATACTTTTGGTTGAATTTTTTCCAGTGTTTGAATTATCTGCCTTGAAGATTTTTGCCTCCAATCAATTATCTGCATGGCTACATATCATTTAAGGTAAGTCTCTTAGGTCATTTGGTTGCAACAACCCTTTGATTTGATCCCTTATTAGTTCCATCAGTCTACAGTGACTTTGCAATATGAATGTTACAGATATTCCACCTGACATTATAGGCGACGGCAGTGATTCTTAGCTTACAGCCCGTGGGCCAGATCTGCCCTGTTATGGGATGCTTGGTGGTCTGCCGTCCCTTTTCTAATCCACAATGAAAATAAATTCATTCATACTGGGAATTTCTTGTTTGTTGATATCAATTAGTCAGGGCTATGCCGAGGGCCGGATCCGCCAGCTTTGTATGATGGGATAAATGAGGCTCTTATCAACAGAGAGAAGGCTGAGTTTTGCCTGTCAGGCTGTGCAAAGTGCACTGGGATCAGATGTTGAGCTCTGCAGCTCTACAAGTGTTAACTGAAGAGGAGCAACAGTTACACAGAAAGGAGGATAATTCTAATGCTATAAATGTGTATTTCACACTAATAGAGCATAAATTGGCTCGTCATTCTGTCCTGATAGAAGCAGTTTATGTTTAAGGTTCATGTTGGTGAATGAGTCCAACATTTGAGTGATTGCATGACGGAAGATGTTCCAACTATTTTTAAAATTGTAGAAACGGTTTCAAATGTAACCGAAGCCTTTACAACTAAAACGCACTTGCAGCTATTAAATGCATCTGATTTCCCTTCCCTTGTACAAAGTTAATTTGAAAAAAAATAAATAAATCAAAGATTCATGAGTTATGTGTCTTTTATCCATTAATCCGATAAATATCATTAACGTGTGTTTATTCTCCGGTCATGTTGCACAAGTGGCCCCAGGTTAAACTAGCTGACCCCCCACTGCTCTGCACATCCTCTGGGGATCCAGCACGGGGCCACGCCCAGACCCCCTCGGGCCCTCACTTACTAATAGCCTTGTCCCCTCGCTCCGTTTTCAGCATGCGTAAAACCCTTGGCTCCCCGGTGGAGCTCCGGACCCTCGGTGTTACCGGGGCTTCCGTCCTGTTGCTGTGGCGACCCCGGCTTTCCTCCACGTGCTTCACCATCTCCACCACGCGCCTCCAGTCCTGCTGCGCGTCCCTGCCGCTCGCGGCCGCCGCCGGGGCCGCGGAGGGCGCGCACTCGCCGCTGTGGCCGGTCAGCGCGCACATCAGTAGCACCAGTCCCATGTTGACGTGCCTGCGCAGTCCGGTCATAGCTCCACGAGTGAGGGGGAGGAAAGTCACCTGCGAGAGAGAGAGAGTGAACCGGATCAAAGCGTCTGTCAGGATGAGCCACATCCATGTTTTAATTAGAGACAGACCTTTGCATCTGGTCCAAAATCACGTGCTTTTGCATCATCATCAATAAATGTAAACTCATCTGACAAGTGAATAAAATCACATGGAGACGCATTTAAGGCATTTGGTGACAAACCAATAATCTGATCTCTCCAAAAAATTAAAAAATTAAAAATAATCCCTCAACAGGCTTCACTGCAGGATGTTTAACCCATTAATCAGTACAATTGTCAACAGGTTATCAGCCTGTTTCTCTTGTTGACACTTCTCTGCCTTCATTTTTTTTTGCACATTCAGAGAGTTAAGAACATTTTACACAACTCACTCAGCAACATCATTCAAAAGAATGACCATATGTTAAGATGAATTTACCTTCAGGTCTTGATGTTTTCCAAATACTGGATGATTATTTTCCGCGCGTCCACCAAAAAAAGGATGAAAAACTGTGCAGCGCAACTTTGATTCTCCTTCTGTCCTGTCCGCAATATGTCCCCTGTAAAGTCCGCTTTCAGACAGGAAACATGAAAGCCAGTGGTCTCCTGTGATTATTCTCCGAGCATGTGGCTCATCCTGTGGAGGGAGAAAGTGGACGAACAGGCTGCAGGATCCAGGTCCCGTGTGCGTCCTCGCTCCGGCTCCGGCTCCGGCTCGGTCTCCCCCTGAAGTGAGGCTCACTTTTTATTCAGTCTCTCAGCCGGTGACCTGTCCCCCCCGTGGGTGACTCCACCGTGTCTCTGGTGACAATAAGATTGGCAAAGTCCTGCTGGGTCGACTGACCATCACTTGAGCGCAGGGTGAAGTTTTCTGCCCCTCTCCTCCTCCTCCCCTCCTCTCCTTTACTCCATTTATCTGCGCAGTTACAGGAAGCCTTTTCCCCACTGATACTTCCACTGAAATTTCCAATCAGCCCAGTATAGACCGGCATCTTAGTGGAAATGCTCCCATATCCTTCTGCTGATTCTCATAACTTCATTTAGAGCCATTGCGCACTTCACATCCATCATGGGAATTCAGATACAATTACGCACCGTTTGACTCTTTTACGCACGGGATTAAAAAGTTATTGCACAGAAGTTTCTGGTCAGAGCAAACAAATGCATGGCAGAGCTGAGCTTTACAGAAGTTTTCTCATCTTTGGAGATAAGTTTGCACTAGTCTGCTGTGTTTGGCACACCTTTTTTTAAGTCAGGGCGCACAATTTGGCACGCCCCCACCCCCCAACCTCTAAACCCCTTAAATCTGTCTGACCAGTGAGAGAGAGTAGTTTGTTGTATTATGAAGACAAAGGGGAGGGAGCATGTTTCAGAAGTATGAAATAAAGTTAATGCAGCACCATAAGTCACAAAAAGTAACATATAATCTCATTAAAACATGACTAACTTAATGACAGTCTGTCTTGTGTTTAACTCTCTCATCATAGCAGGCTGCTGGACAAAACCTCTGTGTTTTAACTCCAGAGTTGCTCCTGTGGTCCTGCCTGAAACCTTGGTGCTGAAAGGACAGCGCGCACTGTCACCCAGCTCCAACCCTTTCCTCTGAACAGGCAGTCCTGTTCTGAAGTTTCTCAGGAGGAATGTAGTGACTTCTGTTGTGATGGCACGTGACCAAAAATGACAAAACGTAGAGCTGGTATCTGGTTTCCCTGGTGATGATTTATCTTCATCTTGAGAGACTGGAACTTTTTTTTTTTTTTTTAGATGAGATGAGATAACTTATCAAACGACAATGCACGGCTTTGTGGCTTTGTTCATGCAGCAAATCTGCTTTAAGGTTGCAGGTGAATTTTGCTGCTGTCTGATGAGCAGAAACCAGTGCACGACCAGCGATAAGCACAGCAGACGTGACCTATCAGTTTGGGATGAAAGTGTACTGAGAGGATCCTTCTGCCTGGTTCTTGGTCCATTTTTGACAGATTTATGACACGTGGTGATGAAGAGGGGTTCAGGGTGAGAGCTGAAGCAGACCCTGACCTCTGACATGAGGAAGACTTAGGTGGAATCAGTGTTCCTATGCCAAAAAATCAAGTTTATCATTGTCAATAAGATTAAAGCCAGACTTCAATGTGCACTTAACCAACTATAATGTGGCAGTTTCAGCCTCCTTTAATTCACAATTAAGTGCATTTGATCATCTATGACAGCTGATATATGAGTTTCCCTTACGTAGTTTGCTAAATCCAAACTACAAATATTCCATAATTCTGCAAACATATCACAAATGAATATTCTTTTTTTTTTTCTCAAATTCACTGAAATGTTCTGTAATGAAAGACAGCAGTTTCAGCAGGGGGCGTCATTCTGCAATCACTGTACTTACAAATCCTCCCAGTGTTGTTCACATTAGTGCCGAATCATGTCCCTTTAGCCAGGCTGGATTTGAGTCTTTCATATGGGTGCTTAAAGTTAAAGACACACGACAGTGCAGATCATCCACATGGGTCATATATTTCTTGTTAACAAGTTCAGAAAGAATGACTGTAAATTCAGCCTCACTTGCAGAAAGAAAGAGTAATAGATGGCCAGTAAAGCCAAAGGTGATGATGATGATTTTTTCATGTTGGCAGTATTGTTTTAAATGGTCTGACAGGCAGGTGAGTAAAGACAGAAGAAGGTTGTCTTCATACTTTACACTGATGCCCTAATCTTCATCCGATGTCCACTCTGAAACATTTGACACTTGAAGTTAACTGCAGAATTGATGATTTCGTGGAAAGGCGTACAACCTCTTTAAACCCTCTTGTATGACCTTTCTGAACTTTGAATCAGTCATGTGTGAAATTATGTCGTCCAATATGTGTAAGTCAGTGAGTCATGTTCATATGATTCTTTAGTAAACCACGTGTGGTGAACCTCACAGATGGTCACTGGTTTCAACACGCTGATTTCTTCATTCTCCTTTCCCTCCCGAGCCCTGTGATATTTTTCTTCTGAAAGGCATTTGATTTAATCTCTCATCGGAGGGTGTGGTGGTTTTTCCACGGACGTGCCTCTTTCTTCCTGAATGTCTCGTCCAAGTTGAAATTTTCACTTCCTCGAGGTGTTACTCGAGGGCGCCTGTCAAAGAGTGAGGTCTCTGATGCTCGTCGCAACAAAGGTTCCCCGCCTCTGCAATCAAGGATGTTGAAAATATTTTCATTTGTGTGGACCACATGAACTGACAGCCGGAGCTTTTAAACAGCTTAGTAAACCTGCCAAGACGATGATGCCATCAGCAGTTCAATGGTGTGTTGGCAAGGGAAGAACAATAAGCATCAGCCATTGAAAGGGTCTAGCAATGATAATTAGATGAATGACACACGTGCCAAGTCATGTCACTTGAGGCAGTTTATCAGATTTTGTGCAACTCCCTCTGGAGCTGCAAATGTCTATTTATAACTTTTCTTCGACTCCAGTAGTATTCCCCGAGAGCTGTTAACAGACTTTGATGTGCCAAAAGGTTGTAGTTCCCCTTGAACATGAACACACTGAAAAAAAATTCCTGAAACCCACTTTAATGAAGGAGGAGGCTGGTGAAGTGGAGGGTGGTAAACTGCAAGCAGCAGGAACATTCAGGATCTGTGTGAGTGTTGAAATGAGCACAGTGTATCATCACCCCCATTTCATTCATATGAACAAGGCCAATTGGAGTAAGTCAAGACATGGTGTGTATTACGAGCACAGGACAAAGGAAGGAAGTACATTTTTTAAAGAATATGTGTACGGTGAGCAGTCATTACTGGAATGAATTGGTCATTGTGTTTGGATACAGATCCTCTGATTCATTTAGTGGATCGATGCAGTCAATCATTATAAAGGCAGTTGGGCTTGAAGGTTCAAGCTTGAGGATGGAAAAATTGACCAAAAGAGGAAAAAAACAAGGAAGTTTTCCAAATTAAATGCAAGTACAAACTATGTTGTTTGTAACTGGCCTCCAGAAGGACACATTCATGTTTTCTGATGCCTCCATCAACAGAATGATATTTTTTTTGTGTCTTCTTAAACTGTTGGGAAAGTAATTCTGTAAAATAAACTAAACTGTGACTGAAAAACAATGAAAATACTATGATTAAAAAAGACATGAATAATCATACTGTGAATGAAACCAGTTATGAAAATGCAGTAATAATGCTGTAATACAGAATATGGTATTTTTCAAGTAACTTTCTGGGGTCCAGCTTTTTTTCTTTCTTTTTTTTTTTTTTACAGCAACCTTTTTACAGTTAAGCTGACTGAATCTCCTCCTGTCTGAGTGGTGTTGGCTGGAAGTTCTCACTTCTATTTTGCCATCAGATTTTTAACCATAAACATCAGCCTTAATGGCCAACACTAATACTAATAGGCTGCTAAATGCTTAAAACCTGTCATTAGAATATCTCATACGTCGCCTGCAATCAGTCAAATAAGTGCTGACTGGCCAATTTGAAAGAAAGCTAATGGAGAACAGGACAGATTATCAACAGCTACTCTACACAGCTGCTTTCAGTTCTGTTGGCTAACCAGTCCTCTTTTTAGATTACAACAGTCCTCGATAGACTGTTGTCATGTGATCAGTTGTAATGAGGGTCGTCTCATATTTAAGACCAACTTGAAGACTGAACAATGAAGCAGACAGCAGAGCCAACTCTAGATGTTCTGAACAAATTCTATATGCACCCGCAAACAAGTGGATTTCACAAAAGAACACTTGGACAGTTTCATCCTTCTGGTCAAACTTGCGCTTTATGCAAAATGTTTTTAATATTCACGAAACTTTAAAGCACCATTGTCTTATTTTGACAAAATGAAAAATGAGTTCATGCTGCCCTGGCTGCAAAATTGCAGGTTTTCGGTTGCAGAGTTGGCTCATATGAACCAACGAGCATTGCTTTTCTCATCCAGAGCTGCAGAACGGAGGCGATGTGAAGACACAAATGCGAATAATGCAACAAAGAGGAGGAACCGCCTCAATCAGCAGGGCCTCTACGGACGAGTAAAGGTTGGGAAAAAAAACACATGTTTTCAGCAATCTGTGTGGGTGTGCCTGCGCAAATATTGTAGGTTGCATGTCTGAATGTGTGAGTGAAAGGAAGAATGTGTACATTATAAATCACTTTCCTGTGATGTGGAGGCAGTGGACAGATCAGGAATGGTGGTGGGCAGACTTGTGGTGGGATTCTTCAAGAACACAGTCTGCATCGAAAAACATTGGGAAAAAAAAAAAATAGTGCCTTCTTGCTCACATATAAATGACCGCGATAACATGATGACTGATGTTGATGATGTTCCATTTTTAAAAGCGGCTTTATATTGTCACGTGACATTTAAAAGAAGTATGTGTGATCTTATATAGGAACATGCATTTTCACAATTTAAACATGTCTTTATTAAGTTATATGTTAAGGGGGAGGTTCAGGACTCAATTGCACACACAAAGAAACAAAGTTTGGACAAGTAATTTTAATGAAAGCAAAAAGTCTTAAACACAAAATTCACGGCTGGGTCAGGCTCAAAAAAGACAAAAATCCAAAAACAGAAACATCAGGCGAGTTGATGAGGATCAAAATCCCCCAAAAGACACTACACTGCAAACTACAAGCAACAAGGACATGTATGAGAACAAGAACAACCAACTAGCACTAAGTATGACTAACAATCCGGCAAGAGCACACTGAAATGAACTGGCTTTTAAAGAGTCCTGATGGGTGATGGACTGCAGCTGGGAACACAGGTGATAAGATGAGATGAGAGGGTCTGGTAGGAGAGGTGAGGCAGAGGCGGGGTGAGAAGACAAAAAGAGACCTGATGAAACTCTATGGCAGGTGAAAAGTGACAGAACTTAAAGACAAGACTACACATGACAAGTCTAGACTACGACGTGACAAAACTAACAAGACTGAAAGAATAAGGACATGAACAGTATCAAACTGACTATAACAATAATAGAGGCTGAAACTAAGGCAGAGGACTAAGACAGAGATAAGACAGAAAACCAAGACACAACATGGCAAGACCGAACCAGGGCAGAACAAAAAAAAACAAGGCCGACCAAAAAACGAACACAAAAACTCAGGCCTGACTGGCATTACCATAACATTATAGCTATTAAATACAGTAGCATTAAGCAATAAACCTTGGTAGTCAATGGTATCTCACCTGTGAAAATACTCAATGTTATCGTCATTAACTCGACTGTGTCTGTCTGCCAGTCAGTAGCAGACAGTTAATGTTCATGTGTATTTGAATGCTCGTAGCTTTTTACAGCCAAAATCAGCGGCAGTGAAAGTGTAACAAAACAGTAAAGTTTGTGGGCTGAAAAACCGCAATAATGAGCTGAATGTGGCTGCGAGGCTCCACGTAGCTGAGGGGAACTGCACAGGTATTAATCCTCTGTGAGTTTGCCAGCAGGAGCGACACCTTTCAGATTACACCCACTCGTTTGAACCATTTTTGCAGCTTTATAAATGGACATGCATCAGCAGTGCTTTCTCCTCCAAACCACAACTACACTGTGCCACATGGAATCCACCCCACTGAGCAGTGCATATATTAATGTCACTGCTTATTAGAGTTTCTGTTTTTAAAAAGTTTTAGGTGTTGAAATCAGGTCAGCGGATTTATACATGAAGCTGCTGCACAACCCTGCATGAAATGGCGGTTTCTGTGTTGCACAGTGAAATGATTAGCGTTGAATGGTCACCAGGATAAATAAATACATGCACATGCACAAATCCACATTGAATGCAGCTCCCCTTTTATTTTAGTTTGACCCAATTGCAATCAAAAGAATGAATTCAGAGGCGACACAGTCCTCCCACCACCACACTTTTCCTCCTTCTAAGATAACATACATGTGTTTGTTATTAGAGGTTGGAATCAAGGAAGTTGAAAGTGAGAGGGCAAATAGTGTTCTTTAACACTTCAGGGCTTCTTCAGACTGTCTGTTGCTTTGTTATTGTGAGGGTTTGACGGTGACCGAGCTGCGGTCAATGCAACTTGTGCAACCTCCATCTGGCAGCCAACCTTGAACCATAACTAGAAAAACACATGCTCAGTTGTGCTGGTGTAAGGGTAATCCAGGTCACGTCTCTTATTTTCACATAATCAGGAATGGAAATATGCAAATCACATTCAAACACGCAAACAATATTTGAATCCGCACAGTTGACAGTACCATGGAGTGCGCATGATTAATGACATTTTAATTGCAACGTGGGAACTATTATTTGTTGTGCATGGTAGTGGACTAACTCACTGCTCAGGAATGACACTGTAGCTATCAGTGTAATTTGTAGTTTTGCAGTTTGCGACCCTGCCATAACTGATTTGACATCTTTATTGTGTGTTAACGAGGAGGTCAGGATAAGCATTGTTTGGCCAATTAGTGCGTCACACTGGCTCGCACACCCTCGCTTGCTGGGACGACATGAGAAGGCAGTTTTTGTTTACTCGGTGTTGCAGCCATGCGCGATTACAAAGAAACTGGAAGCCAGAAGGTCTTGTTCTGTTGACTTCTGTAATTTGTCACCGAGTCACACATGAAAGGATAAAAATGGAACAGATGAGTGAAGAAACCCAATGAATGCAATAGCTTCCATTACGCATTGAAAGACGAAGCAATTCATATTCTAATATGTCCTGTGACACGTGCAAATTAAACATATGCTGTGCACTAATTATTTGGATTGGTTAAAGCAGGAAAAGCACAAATGTGAAAAATAATAGTAACGAGATTGTTTGAGCTGGAAGTTGTTAGCTGCTGCATGTGTGTGTGTGTGTGTGTGTGTGTGTGTGTGTGTGTGTGTGTGTGTGTGTGCACATTTTGTTATTTGAATGGTGTGTGCAGATGAAAGTGTGCGGAAGCATTCAGCGACCAAAAAAATTCCCTGAAATAGAAATAAAGAAAAAGGAAGAGTAACAAACACACAACAGTGTGGGAGCTGTGTTCCAGCTCTCACACTAATAATGTTTCATTCCATTGTAATGGCTCATTAAACCATACCAGTAAGCCCTGACACTGGTAAACAGACATCATTAATACAATTAAATACACCTGTGCTATTACAGGCTTATTATTGGGGAATGGATGGTAGGAACTTCAGGCACAAAGTCTGCTCATTTGGTTTGTGTTAAAAACTGTGAAAAAGTGGCTGCTGCTTTAAATCAATGGGAGAGAAAATACACAGAAACAAAACACACACACTTTCTTCTAGGTTTCCTTCCACAAAATGTAAGCAAGCTTAGTCTGTTGACAACTGTATAGACAGGGAAATTAGAGCCAGTTTGTAAATCTTAAGTCACCTTTAGTCTCATGATATCAAGAAAGCTGGACTCTAGCCGATGCAAGGCGTTTTGCGCATCCACCTCTCCACAACTCATATGTAATGCTTACATCCCAAATGCATCTACGTACAGCACATTAGTCAGCCGTCTGTGGAAAAAGCCTCTGCAGGGTCTCTCCCCTGAGATAATGGCAGCTGAATTTGAAATAACACCGAAATTAGCCGTTGTTTACCCTGTCTCTGCAGAGCGGCGGCCTCAGCAATTTCAGCACATACGTCACTGTCTTATTGTTGTAGCTCAGCTGCTAAAGTCCACGAGTTATTCTTCTTAACAAAGAAGTGCATCACCCTCATCCAAGAGGCTTGTGTATTCTAATTTTTTGAAAGATGGTATAACTTTGAGAAATGTGATGCTAGGATTTACGGCTTATTTTCAACCTGAATCAAAGGTCATATAAGAAAATGCTGTAATTAATAACACAAGTTTATTCTGACAGATAGGAACTCTATGTGACCGATATGAACCTTATATGTATTGTGTTGCAAACTTATCATGGAATCAATGTAAGCCAAAGAGTATTTACTTAAATTCATTAAAGTGATTATTATTTTTTAAAAATTATAACAAGTAAAAGTAAGAAAATAATGGTGTATGGAACCAGTAAACCTTTGAAAAAGAAAGATAAAGAGCCCTCTGGAAGCTCCCCAGACATCCTGCATATGTTTGTGGATAGATCAAAATCCCCTTGAACCCCTGCAAGTATATTGACAATGATTTAATGGTGTAGTAAAAATATGACTCATGTAAAAGATAAGAGGAGAACCAATGAATTAGGAGATGACCTAATGGTGAAAAATGTCATGACCTATGAAATGCTTAAAGGGCTGGACAATAGGCGTGGAGAGGACGTCTATATAAGCAGTTGCACAAGCCATTGTATTTCAGAGCTGTTCCTGTGTATCTTAAGTGCATGTTGAACTTGAACTTTGCTGCCCCAGAACACAGCTGAAAACTTAGTATTTTTGGTCCAGGTGGCAGGGAGCCTTGGCCCTCTGACACCACACTTGGAGAGGGGCTTACCCTGATTCGAAACAGCAAGTGTTAACAGAGTGTTCAGCACTGCAAAAACCACACTACTCAACAGAGATGTGGGGGAAAAAAATAATTAAAGGGTCAGATGAGTCATCCTTCGCCATCATTTTCCAAAAAGACACGACTCATTGTTCTGTCTCTTTTTACACATTCAGCACATCACTACGTTTTTCCTTATTATTTTCTATTTAGGCAAGTGATGTAATTTCACCACAGTCCCTTGGTGAGTGTAAATCTGGAGCCAGCTCAAGCTCTTATTGTTCAGCTTGATTTAACTCAGCCTTAAATTGACTTCTGTTTGAAAGACAAATGCGGCAAATTGTTTCAGGAAGTGCCTTGAACAGGAAAGAGGATTTGATACATGTAGTTTCCTCTAATGCTCTCTCTCACTCTCTCTCTCTCTCTTTCAAATCCAAATTCAAATAAGCTTTATTGACATGAATATTAAGGTTACATTATTGCCAAAGCTAAATCACACATTATTGAACAATAACATTACACACAAGCAAACACACACACACACACACACACACACACACACACACACACACACACACACACACACACACTTTGAGTTCCCCCACCCTAACATCATTAAGAGATGTTGAGTCATTTGGGATCCGTCTTGTGTGTTAGCTTAATGACTGACTAGGATTCAGAGCTCGGCCTCCTGAATTAGTTACATGACAGTTATGATTATGTTCTTCCTCGTAAAGGGTTGGAGGAGTTTGATGGAGATGTCTTCACATCTGGCGCATTAAGTATAAATGTGACAAAACTAAATATACCTACCTATTAAAAGCTATCTATTTATCAAGGTTTGTCTAGACGTGACATTTTCTGTCAGAGGGCAATATCCTCTTTGATTGGTGGGACAGACTTGAAATAAAAGATAGAATAAGACATTTTTATCATGTAACCATAATCAGTGCAGGTCTATATTGGAGCACTCGTTGTTCCTGTTAGTTTAATCTGTCTTTCTTCATGTGACCTGACTCTGCAGCTTGAACCTATTGAACCAAAGGAGGTTTGCTCACACAAAGCAGAATCAAGGCCTAATTTATGTCACAATCTGCTCCTCAGTTCCCCTTTTCAGCTCCCAGCCCTCGTCTCCAGCTACATCTTCTCTTCTCCCGGCTCGTTTACTTTCCTCTGCTCGCCACCCGCCATTCGCCACCTGTCCACCAGATGCCCTCAGAATTTCCCTCCTGTACTCACCTGTTCCCACTTCTCATCAGTCTTGGGTTTCGTGATAGACGTCACAAAGACGTTGACAGATGCCACAATGACAGATTCACAGCACATTCAAACGTAAGCACTATGCATTTTTTACAACCTGTGTGTGCAATCAATATGTTCAATTTCAAACTATGGACAAACAGGAGTGTCAAAGTCCAAGCCTCGATGTTATGATTAAGTAGTGTGTCTTATGTCTATGCATACTGCGTGCAACATCATATGTAAGGGCAGCTGCAGTCCATACTTAGAATAAGAAGAAAAAGTATGTGATCAAGATCTTGGCTCTGCAGTCATCTGTCTCCTCGCCCACTCCTCACCTACACCTCATTCCCTGATCGACCATCTCGACATATACCATTTCACTTCCTTTGGTCCCTGTTGGATCGTTAACCAGGTTTCCATGTGCTTCATTTGTTTCTTCTGTTTTCTGTTTTTCTGAGACCTTAACTCTGGAACCTGTTTTCTGTTCATCTGAATTCTTTACTGCCTGCTCATTGGATTCTTGTCAGCTTCTTTTGGAATTCTCTGCATGTGTTGGACTGCTTCCTCCTAGTATTGACCCTTGCTTACATACTCTACTTTTAAACTTATCTACTTCAGCTTCCAGCAATTATATATTAAATCCATGAACTGCCACATCTGCCTCTGTTGTCTGCTTTTTCATCCTTCTTTTACTACTTTGCATCAACCTCATATGACCATCTACCAACAATATCACTGTTTAGTGTCAATTATGGATGATTTATTTTAACACGACATTTCATGTTGTGCTTCCTTCATAGTCTGTTACTTTTGGCAATGGTGGAGATGAGGATTTTGATTATGTTTTTGTGGCAGATTCCAGATGTTGTTCAGACTAAATTTCATGACTAATTAATCATCCACTCTTACTGGAAATCTTTATAGCCTGGGCCAAACAGGTCAAGGAGGCATATGGGTCACTTGATTCCTTCTGTCCAAACAAAATGTTTGTGATTGTTTTTTCAGTCCTGTCACCAACATATACATCTGTCATCATAGTTGTACGTTGTAGCTGTAGCTGTAGCTGTAGCTCAGGAGGTAGAGCGGTTGTCCATCAATTAGAAGTTGGGTGGTTCAACCCTTGGCCCCTGCAGTCTATGTGTTGTCCTTGCAAGATACTGAACCCCAAATTTCCTCCGATGGCTGCTCCATTGGCATGCATGTGTACGTCGCCTTGGATAAAAGTGTCTGCTAAATGAAATTGTAGAATTGTAGCTGCGATGGTTATGAGAAGTCCCATCAGCTTGGCGGGATGAGCACAAACCATCACAAAAATGTGGTGAGCATATATTATAAGATGAAGTACACGTGATTCAAATCTGTGTATTTGCGCTCCAGAAACAAAGTCCAATTTCGAAACATGCCGTGCAAGCTTGTGGCAGCTTTCTTATTTGTAGCTCTCTTTAAAGCATTTTTAAACATTTTGTGAATGGCTGAAACAATTTGAGGTCATTAGGTATCTTCCCACAGACGCAGCATGATGATAAAAGGAGCCCACTCTCATCCCTGTCATCCAAAAGAATAAAATATTTATTTTGGCTGCTGTTGATTATCCTGTTTCCTGAAGAAGGCCAGGCAGCACATTATCCATTCTGTTGAGTTATGTGTACTTTTTTGGAGCAGCTGTTTTCAAACATGTGCTGAGACGCAGGTTATCGCGGTGAAAGGGAAAATTATAAGGCACAGAATTATATAGAGTACGAGAGATCATTAAACTGACAGCAGAAAATAAAAGGAACAGAAATTGCAACAACATGGATGAGCTCGTGGGTAATCCACTGTACCTGGAAAGCTTTTATTTTTTTCTGTACTGAGCTGTTCACTTCCCCCTGGGGTTTTCTTCTCAGGACTGTTTATAACGTCATTTAGTAATAATAATCATAAAAATATATAGCAATAATAAAACTTTTAGCACTTTTTTAAAACAATGTTACAAAGAGCTTAACAAAAAAACGTTTTCACATAAGAAAGAGATTAAGATTAAGAAGAGATTTGTCTGAAGTTTGTCTGAGTTCAGAAGGGAGAATGTGGGAGTTCTAAATAGCAAAACACGGATCACCCTTCGTCACCTGGGAGTGATCAACAGTGCTCCATCTGCTGATTTTAATGGTTGAGAGAAATCATAAACGTATTTAAGAGGACGGTCATTTAAGGCCTTCAAAGTAGGCAACAAAATTCAAAATCTATTTGAGGACACGGGTGATGTCATCATATCTCTTTGTCCTGGTGATGTGCTACTGTTTTGTACCAACTGGAGATGGAACCTGTGCAACATTTTTGCTGATGAAATTTGGGGGACAGAATGGAATGACCATCACATTATGATTTTGAATAACCTGGCCAAGATGCAGCATATTTTTAGAAAACAGAAGGGGGCCAAGGACTGAGCCTTGAGGGACATCAAGATTCAACTGAATTGTTGATTGAATAGAGCTACCCAGTAGGACAGAAAATGTTCTGTTGGAGAGGTTTATATGTAATAAGCTAAGAGCCTTGATGCCTACTCAAGACTCAAGAATTGATTTAAGAGGATACTGTGATTAACTGTGTCAAAGGCACTTGAAAGAACTGTAATTGGGCAATGAACAAACAAGTACTGCCTCTGTCCCATGAAGTGCTCTAAAACCAGACTGGAAGCTGTTAAAAGCAGTTACTATTCATAAAAAATATAAGTTTGTTTTAAATTCCTTTATGAATACTAACTTACTAACTGACTTCTTCAGTGTTAAACAACATAACAAAAAGAGAGATTAGATGATCTATCATCTTTATCATTTGAACATGTGGAAATCAGGTCAAGTCGTCCTCTATCACGCTTCTTCTTGACGAATCTTGTTGGGGAATTAAACAATTGTTTGAGCCAGAAGGAAGTAAGAAAGGAGAATGAGAGAGCAATGTATGTTTACGATATGCAGCTGTGTAAGATAGGACAAGTTCCTAATTTGTCAGGGTCGGAACAGTATAGGAAGCCATTTATGTAGATTAGGTTTAGACAAACATCATAGGGTCACTGCCCCTGGGAAAGGATGGGTAAATGGTTCACAAGAACAGCAAATGGTCATTGGTTGAGAGAACGAATGTTTTCATGTCATGATGTATGTTTTGTCACTGTCTTGTTGTTACCTGACAATATATAAGCCAGTACATTGTGGAAGATGGCAGAGAACACTGTGGGTCTTCTCTCCATGCTGCATGTATTAAAGAGATCTGATCCATTACGCTGAGTTTCTAATCCTTGAGAAAATTACTGACTTTTTTACTCAATAAGGAGGAAATTTCCCTTACAGTCTTCACAGATGTCATGTAATTTGAGGTTGTGATTTTCTGCTTCATACGGTAAAGTCCTGGAACTCTTATCCTCTCAGCCAACTCCAAAACCAAAACATAAGTAGGAAGGAAGTAATCTGCTTCTTTAATCTGTTTTTTCTTTTGATCAAACAGTGTTTCCTTCTGCTCTTCAATGCATAATAACTGTTAGTGTGTGTTAGCTATTATCAGTTTATTACCCCGCAAAGTGCCTTTGTGTGATCTCTGGGCTCAGCACCAGTTGGTGGAGCTCCTCGAGCTCTGCAGACATGTTCCTGTCTTTGGCTGACACAGAGCATATGTGTCTGACACGCTATTAATACAGATGTTTGATTATTTTTTTGCGCCCTGTATTCACCAAACTTTGAAAAGTCTCCCACATCTGTATGAAATGCACGGATGCAAAACAGTACGAGCATGACGAGCGAAGGCTGCGGCAGATAGTTTGTTGGCTTAGGAGCGGAGTCTGACAAAACAAATGAGACAACGCTGTGGAATTTGTTTGTTTAGGCAGGATGCTCTGGTGTCTTCCAGTGTTGAATGCAGAGTTTACTCATTTTAGAGAGTTGAAGAGAGCACAGAAAATTGCGCTGAGGTAATACCCAGTGTGTTATGAGTGAAATGCATCCCATGTCATTGAAAGCATCCTCACAGTAGCCCCTGATCTCAGCACTCTGCTCACCCCTCTCTTCTCTGGTATCCACACACGATTAGTCACGTCTCATCACCTGATCCAGCATCTCCTGATGGTCAACATAACGAGCCGGGCCCTGCTTGAAAATCTATACTGCATCGCTCTCTGGCATCCAGGATAGAGTTGCCTGAACTCACGCTGTACGTTTGAAGGCAGAGGAAGCTCTTCCCAGATGTCGTCCTCCCTGGGAGCAATTGATACTAACACACTTTTCCTGCAGGGCGCCGACCACTCAGCATCGCCGCCACGGGATCTAAAAGGCTGAGGGAGAGAGGGAGAAAAATAGGTTGCGTCAGCTTAGTGTTTGTAAATGTTTGAGAGAATGAGAGCTTTGGAGATGGAAATTCCCCCAGGGAGAATAACTGGTATGGTTTCGTATTGGATTACATTGGAAAGTGTGGTTTCTTGTGTCAGCATGCGTCCATATAGGTCGAGCATGGGAAACGACAAAATGTGAGAGACAAGAAACAGTTTCCAAAGAGTAGCACGGCTGAAAAACCCTCCGAGGAAAACATTTAGTATTAGGTTTGGTATTATATCAGAGATAATAATTAATTCCTAGATGACGCTCGCTCTCGTGTTCAGTGTGTTCTCGAGAAAGGGCCTCACCATTGCCGTACGGAAAATGCACTTAGACGTGGATTGGTTGCCGTAGCAGCAGCAGCCATCGTGTGGGAGCCAGTTCCTTGGAAGAACTGTAATAGTTATACCATTATCTATGATGACATGATTCCTAGATGACATGTACACAAAGGATTTATTAAAATCCAATAGTGAAAGCTATTCCTCACATTTATGCTCTGATGATGAGAAGCCAGCGTTTCTGGACTATTACTGAAGAAATTAAAAAAAAAACCCCAAAAAACAGTCCAGACATTATTTACCAGATCAGAGTAATGTAATAATCCTCTGACACTCTGTACAGTCAGGCCTCCATGTGACCCTGATGGAGGGATTACAAAAAAGCAGCAAGATATTTGTAGCCAGCCACTTCCTGAAAGAATTTTTAGCCTGCTTACTTTGGACTGAGGTATTAACTATTTAAGGACTACTTGCCTGTGTGTATTGTACTGTATCCTTTTGGTTAAAGGTGCAGTACAGGGCTTTATTACACAGGTTTGAAAAACAATCTTGAATTAAATGCGACTGTGTGTCTGTGTGTGTGTGAGAGAGAGGGTTTTAAGCAATAATCTCAACTAGTGGAAATTAATCTTCCAAAAGCTCACTTGCCTCGTTCTTTATGAAAGATCCTGGACTACACAGGCAATACTTTTTATTAGGCTCTGTAATTGATTTGTTCGGATTTGTTGTAAAATTCAGTGTAAGTGCAACCTGGGTCACATTTTTGTACTTCTGACCCCTCGGTCATTTCATTGCATTTCTGTTGGTTATGGTAACGTTTCAGTTTCAGTGGAGGCTCTCTTGGGTCAGCTTCAAATGAAGTTGACACAAGTATTTGTGTATTTGAGATTGTGGACTTGAAAGTTGAACCACTTTAATGGAAGTAAAAAAAGGACTGGACACATGTGAAATGCCCATCAAACAACCCTTTCATATGGTTAAACTTTATGGAGAACCACTGTCATTCTGGTGAGGTGATGTATGTTAGTCATGTCAGTACATGCACAAGGAAATACTTAAGACTTCATACACACAGTTTACTCATACGGTAATTTGTTTTAATTAGAGGTTGAATGACCAGCTGATTGATTCTGCATCCTCAAGAGTTTGCAGACAGGATGTTCATTTCTTAATCTGTCTGATGTTACAGTAAACCCTCATTCCTGAGAAGTAACTGATCCTTTTCATTTGCTTATTCATGCCGCTCTGTTTTGTACCAGCTACACTGTAAGTACACTAAGTATATTATCTGTTTTTGTTATGTGACACAAAAACAGTGACACATTTCCCATCATCCTCTTTTTTCATGGGTACCGTTCTCCCCCAGTGGTCGCACGGCCAGCGTGCACTGTATTCCCGGTAGATCTCCTTGTCCAGATGACAGAGCAGGATAAACTGACCTCATGCATGAAACAGGAGATCGCCTGCGGCATACTGAATCCGCACAAACACAACATATGCACAAATACAGAAAAACTCGCACAAATCATCCTCCCTTCAACATCGTCCTTATCTCAGACACTCTTTGTGGTGAGATCCATCTGGTACTGAGTTGAAATCAAAACTGACTCCTTTCAATATTTCCAGGGAAAAAGAAATAGACAAATTGCCGTGCGAAGTAAATACAAATCTGAAGGGAGTCAGTAAAGCAACAAACGGGAGGAGGGAAAATGTTGAGAGAGAAGCCACAAAAATAAGGAGCACTGATAGAAAACAAGATAAGGGAAAGGAGGAATGAGGATAGATGGCTAAGGGGCGTGTCCAATTTTTGTGTGATTACAGAAGCCAGGAAATCTAGAAATCTTATCTGTCTGGAGACTCATCAGTGGACAACACCTTAATTTTTGTATCTATCAGATATGACTCTAGGACTATTGATATTCTTCAGTTCCGTCAATCTCGTCTTTGTTCCGTCAACCCTGTCTATGTTCCGTCAGTCTTGTTTTTATTCCATTAGTCTTGTCTATATTCCATCAGTCTTTGTCTCTGTTCTGTCTGTCATAGTTCGTCACTGTTCACCTTCATATAAAACTCCTATTAAATGAACACACATACACACACAAAAAGTAAAAAAAATTAAATTAAATTAAAAAAAATTGTCTAATTGTATGTTGCAATGTATGCCCCCCTCACTGCCTGTAGGCAGGCCCTATCTAACTTGAACCTTGCTTTTTTGGCACTTATCCAGGTTGTTTTCTCCTGACTAGATCCTTGCTTGTGTTGTATTTAATCTCGTAATACGTCGCTTTGGACAAAAGCGTCTGCTAAATGAAATTGTAGAATTGTAGAATTCATTCACCCCGCCTCTATCTCACCTCACCTGCCGGCCACTCCCACCTCATCATCCCACCTGTGAACCCAGCTGTTTTCAGTTACCAATCAGGATTCTATATAAGCCTCTCTACTTCACTCTCACTTTGCCGGATTGTCTTTGCCTCATACCAGACTCTCCAGTGATCCTCTTCGGATTTATTCTCTGTTGTCCAGTCTGCCTGTCCTTGATAGACCTCCCTTGTTGTGTCCTGGTGTTCACTTCAGCCTTCTGTTCCTGATCTGCCTGTGTGTTCTTGTTCTTGCCTGTGGCTGTTTGCCATGTGCAGTCCCTCTGTGAGTTTGGTGTTTATAGAAGATTTTGGGGGTTTTTGTTTTTGAATAAATGCCATTCCAAGAATCTCTGTTCATGGTGTGTCGCATTTGATTCTCCACAAAAGTCTTAGTACATGTCTTAATGTCTCAGTACATCTTTGCAAGTGATTAGGTACAGGTAGCACAGTTTCCAAGTGAATAGAGCTTGTTGATCTGAGCTGATTGTTGATTCTCAGTCTAATGGCTGTTCTCTCCAAAACATGTCAGCATCATTTCATTGTGTAAGTCATCACATGCACAACAGTCTGTTCAATTGTCAAAATTAGTCAAGAACATAATACCATAAATACCATATATGAATCTCTTGGAACATTTGATGAATTGATTGAAGTGAAACTAGAACTTGACTAATGAGGGAGGAGTTTCACACACACACACACACAGACACCTTTATCCTGATTTGATCCCTGAAAATGAGAGAGGTCTCGTAGGGCCTCACCTACCAAGCTATATCATTGTGTGGGACAATGTGAATTTCCACTGTAGCCAGCTCATCAGGGCCTGGTTCACTACTCATCCAAGGATGATCATGGTCATCCTACCACCTTACTCTCCTTTCCACAGTCCTATGAGGAGTTTTTTTTCTGCTTGGAGGTGGAGATTGTCTGAGCATAAGGCTCAAAATCAGAGGTCCTTGCTCCATGCAATGGATGCTGCATGTGAAGATGAGATCAGTGTAGGGGATGGTTGAGACATGCACGCCGTTTCTTCCCTCGTTGCATCGCAGAGGAGAAAATACGCTGTGATGTGATTTCAGTGCTCCTCTGCCATAGTGACGAAACAGCTAAACATTTTGACCTGCAGTGCTGACACAATGCCAAAGAGACGATGTATTTTGGGGGCACTGACTATTTATATGGGAAAGGAATTTAGTTTTGACGCATGAGTGAACAGTTTTGGGAGAGATATGAGCTTTTTGCAGGTGAACCGTTGTGCTGAACCATCCAGGTTATGTTGGCAAGAGCACCAAGAGTGTTGAGAATGTCCAGTCTGTTTCAAGAAATGAGCCAAAGCAGTTGAGAAGGATCTTTGCATTTGGGTGGCACCGGCTATTTTTATGGGAAAGGAATTTAGTTTTGAAGCATGAGCGAACAAGTGAGAGATGTTGTGCTGAACTGTAGGACTGTTTTGCCAAATGATCTTAGAGTTTGGACCATGTAATTTCTGTTTCAAGAAATGAGCCAAACCATTGAAGAATAACTGTTACTCTTGTTTATGATATCTCATTTTTTTCATTCTTTTAATCACTATCACAAAATGTGCTGTCCAATACTATTATCACAGTTGCTCTGGTAAAAACTTGAAAGGGCACCTGCTGTCTGTATTAGGAGTGTGTCTAGCGAGCTCGCTGCACAGCTGTGCACCCACACCCACAGTGGGAAGACAACAACTATGCAGTAGATCATTTCATCACACGTGCTGATAAGATGAAAACCAACGCTGTACATTTTTTTAAAAGTATCTGTGGCTTTTCAAGAATTCACTTTAACCACATACGAGACCTTGTTATCTGATAAAATGAATAAGTATTAAGAGACCTATAACTCATCTGTCTTTGAAGTTCTTCATTTCCAAATGATCTGACTTATTAACTTAGCCAATTAACTTGGTACAAGAATTGACATCAGGTCTCTATGAAAGATAAATCTGATATTTTTACTGCATTTAACAGCTGCAGCTGCATTTGGATTCTAAACGCTTTGGTTACATTTGAAGGACTTTATAGAACATTAAACATAGTGGGAACCTCTCTCCATCATGCAATCGCGTAAATGTTGGCCCAACAAATCTGGCCCATGGGCCCTTCGTTCACTATCACTTCTATACAGTATATCTGACTCTATGTGTTGCATTAGTGCACATCATCTTTTTTGGGTTACATCTGGATTTACTATCCTCCACATTTCCAGTATTCCTCTGTAGCATACTGTGAACTTGCACATTCCCTGGTGAATACTTTTCACATTCCTGCACAAAATGTACAGATCTTTCGTTTAAACACCATATTGTACATATAATATTTTTTCATATATTATCGTCAATGTTCTATTCATGTTCCTCATTCTGAGTATTTGCTTTAAATCTTTTTTTTATTTTTTTTCTACTTATATGTTTATTATAATGCACCAAAATGCCAAGTCAAATTCCTCATGTGTGAAAACTTACTTGGCAAGAAAACCCACTCTGAGTCTGATTCTGATACAGCAAGATACAAGCACTTGTAAAGAGGTCACAGGTGGAAGTCATAAAGAATCAAGACAACTTTAAACTGATGTGTAAAACATAGGTACAGTATGTTGATGCGGCCAACAGGAATCACAAACACATGCCAATGCAAACACGTGATTCGCTCTGTAGGTTGAGTGCATGCTTGTTTCGTGCATGTGCTGTCAGTGCACTGACAGCTTCTCCTTCAGTTCAGGGCTCAGAGCCATCAGAGCAACTCCTCAGCCATTCCCTTTAGATAACATACTCCAACACATTCTCAAGCTGTATATTCACTTTTCATAGTTTTAATGAGGTCAGATAAGATTTAATACTTTGTCTCTTTTGATGCCTTTGGCCATGAATTCCTGTACTTCAATAGCCTGAAATTCTCTCGGGTCTATACCACAATGCAACCTTATAGAAATAATGTTAAAATAAAGACAATAGATAAATTGACAATCTTTTGAACCTTCATTTAACTCAGCTTCCTAATATTAAAGTTATCCTCTGGGCTGCCCCTAGACCACAGCATAGTACTGAAACAACACTGAGGGTTTAGATCCTGTATTTCTTTTTTATTTGTTTTTGTGTTCCATAACTTTTGAGAACTGTTTGCATGGTACGTTCATGACCTCCTCCTGGATCATTTTTTGAAAAAACTGTTGCTGATTTCTCTTTCACAATACTACCCAAAACTTTCTGGCCCCTCAGATCTTTTTTGGCATCCCTCCGGGCTCAGTTCTAGGTCTGCTTTTATTCTCATTTTTCATTCATCCCTCAGTGCAATATGTTTTATTACTGTACAATTGATGTTGAAATTTGGCTAACATTGTAACAGAGAGAAATTTGATTTTCAAGTGATGGTCTTTGAGGCTGTGCAAAGTGTCATACCCATATTCATACTAGACTTGCCTATCAATTATTCAGCATTAAACTTTGCACGGTCATGTTCTACAACATATTGGTGATCTATGTGCTTTATTAGTGATTTATTCTTTACATTTTCAGCAAGATATGTATTGTGATAAAATTGAACTCATTAAAACTATGGATCATTAACTGGCATTGAGAGACACCGCCTATTCTGTCCAGTCCTACCTCATTTAAAGGCTACACAACACACACAGTTAGTGGTCACACATGTTGTCTCACAGGGACTCATGTAAAGGCTGCACCGGGTGTAGAGAGTGGGAGGTTTCTTCACTCTCTATCAAGTAGATTCATGAGATACAAGTGACCTCATACATTTCCCCGTTCTGGCAGCTCTGTCCACTCCTCAGTATCAAAGGACACCGCTGTGGTGGAAGTGTTCCACTTTGCACATGAAAGGCTGAATCAAGACAAAACAATTGCGTAAGGGAGTTGACCAAAGATGCGCAATTACATACAGGAATTTTAGGGAGTAACAGGGAATATTTGTCTTAATGCACTTTATTTGCAGAGGAGGTAATGTGCTCTGAAACAAAGGCATCCTCAGTTAAAAAGCAATAGATTTTCTCACTCTGAAAAATTCTGTGCATGGATGAAATACTTCCATTCTCATGCACTGGAAAAGTTTGGGCCAGAGTTTGGGTCTGTTATTTGTTTTTAGCCTTGTTCTTGTTTACTGGAATTAGATCAGTCAGTTATTTTCAAGTCTGTTTTTGCTGCCATCACGAAAACTCAGCGACGGTTAAAGATGACAGTTGTTTGCGCTCTGTGTAAAATTTTCTGGAAACCACAACAATTTTAAGATGCTTCTATTATGAATGCAACATCAAAACCAATCCACTGACTATGACTGTGACTAATATATTGACTATTATAAATAATAACACTTCAATTCTTGCCATTGTAAATAATAATAATGCTTGTCTCGCACGTATTGGCTCCTCTGGGAAATTACCTTTTGCAACACCATTTAAACAAGTGCAGTCAACAACAAAAACTACCACTATGAGAACAATCTGTCACAAACAAATCTAACTAACTGGTCAGTGGTAATGCAAATCACTGAGTCACCACTTCAGAGTCATGGGATCTTCGTTTGGATGAGAACGAGCGAGTGGGATGGCTTAATTTTTGTGTCTCATTCATGTTCATCAAACCATTTTGTGACCTTTTTGGTCTCATGGGATGGAGCACCGTCATCACCAATCCCATCAAATGAATGCTTTTGTTTTGGAGGGTATCTATAGTTCTCTGTCTATAATATCAAGGTAATATAATTATAGAATCATTGCATTATTGTTGTATTCTTTCTGTGTTTATATGGGCATGCATTTATATGTGTTTTTGTTTCTTATCTCTGTGCTTTGTGTTTTCTACATTCTGTACTGATGATCTATAACACTTTTATAACACACTGTTAAAAACGGTGCAATAAATTAATGTGATTCTAAACCATTGAGCCCTTAATGTTAAGCAATTTTTGTGCAACTTCAAAAATTGCTGCAAATACAATTCTGTGCTGCTGGAAACCACAGTGTGTTTGGAAGTGATCTTCATGAACCACATGACCACACGGCGGCGAGATCAAAGTGTCCTTCTGGGTTATACCATTGTCAAGATGCTGAAGTGTCTTGATCCATTGGGCTTAATGTCTGACCTCCTCTGACACTGGCCAACCACCATCTCTCTCTCTCTCGCTCTCTGTCTTCAGCCACACCGACATGAGTAAACCTCAGCCAGACATTCAGCAACAGAAACCACGACGGCACCGGAAAGTAAAGAAAGCAACATTGATCTTAAACCGTCTGTGCCTTAAAAAAACAAAAATAAAAGTGATGTGTGGATGTTTGATGGTGAGAGATTGCATTTTGACACCGGCCGGTGAAAATAAGAATAATACTGACACAGACGCACACTGAGTCAAAACTTCAGCACATCTGCCTAAAGGCTTGTCAAAGTTTATAAGGCATCACAGACAAATGGAGCGGCCCTGACGTCTGTGGCCACACGGAGACGTAACATTCATGCAACGGAGCCACAGACACCTTCAGTATAGGAGAGAAACACTCGCTATAAATGGAACCATCCACTTGTTGAGACTTTTTTCTACCGCTATGAAATCTATAACATGTACTTTAATTTTTCATATGTATGTATTCTATGAGCTTTCTGGACCGCTTGTAATGAAAATGTCTGTTCATGCCTTAGACTGACATTTACAGCTAATGGAGTCAAACGATTTTTCTGTCCTTACATTAGAGATAAATGCACAGGCATCATGAGAGTGCACACGCATTGACATTTCCTTTCCTCTAGATTGTGCGGGTCTGAGCTGCTGAGTTTTAAAGCATCAGAAGATCAGGAATTCTTTGTCACAGAAACTCTTTCAGAAATACTGTAATCTATTATTTTAGCTTTTTACATATCAGTCAAATTAATCAACAAGCAAATTTGTCTTAACATGCAGATTGGACCTCAAGCATGATGGGATTTCAAGAGGTTGAATGTTTTCTATGTTTTGGCAGGTACCATGTTTATCTTATCTTATCTTATTTTGGCTTATGGATTTTATTGCTCTTTCCATCCCATCACTTAACTCATATCTCAAAACATTTTTAATGGACCTTTGAAATCTGCCTGGTACTGAGTGAGATATGCACCATGCCACTCATTCATTATTATCTATATAACATATATTGGAGTTTACTCTATAGGAAGCAGTAAACAGAGACTTTGCACACTCATGGATCACAATTATTTTTATGAGTCATCATTGTTGCCATCAGCTATATAATGCTGTCTTTAATTTTCTCATCCATCAAATGCAGGTCATTGTATCATGGGAATGTTAAAGGCTATTTCTCCATCTGAACTGATTGTCAGATGGTAAAATAGCCTCGGTAACACCCTCACCTCACATCAGAACTTTAAGTCTGATTGATTCTTCCCTGGCCCCTTAGTAATGCATATGCCATGATCATTACTTTTTTGTTACATTGTAATACTATAATTTGGACACTTAAATAATTATTGGAAGTCATTATAGTGCACAATATAGTAAATGTCTTAAGAGGGCCATGTTGATGGTTTTAGATGCCATATTAATAATAATGACTGATATCCTTTCTTATATGTACAGTAAGTATCTTGAGAGATTGTCTGTCATGTCATTTGACGAGTTGACATCAGAGAAGTTATAAAACACACTGCAATGTGCTACGGAATTCCCACCAGTGCAAACCCAATGAAATGCCCCATTATTTATGGATGAAGAGGTCGAAAAAAAGGGACGAATGCAAACGTTTCACTTCAGGAAGTCGGGTAAATGGCAGCTGTTATGAGAAGATAAATAATGCAATGCAACAAGAACAAAGACTCCAGGAAGTCACCCAGCCAAGAAATAGTCCTGCCCATAACCTCTTGTAAAACCACACATTCATGTTTATACATCACAGCTATTGTAAGCATTATACAGCAAGATGTCATTGATTGTTTATTGAGCTTTAGAGATACATTTTGCTACCTTTAAAACTAGGCTAGCTGTTTGCCCTTGTTTCAAGTGTTTATGCTAAGCTAAGCTAACTGGCTGCAAATAAGAAAGAAGGAAAGCAAATAAACATATTTCCCCAAACTTCATTAATTTGTTTTTGTGCCCCAACAAAATCCTCACATTACAGTAAACATATGATATGATAAACATGTATTGATACATAATTAAAGCTCTTAATTTACAAACTAATTCATAAGTTAAAAATACATGTAAGAAAATAATGACCAGACAAATGAACATCCCACTTTGCAAAATCAAATTTGATGGCGCTGCCTGACTGTCTCTACAAAACACATTATCATCATCATCATCATCATCATCATTGCCTGTTCACATTCAATGAAGGTAACAAGTGAAATTTAATGAAATGGACATAAGGAAATGGAAAACCTCATCTGTACCACCCACACCTCTTGACTAGGAGTGCCCACCCGTGAAACCCCAGGAGAGGCCCAGTCGACAGCAGACTATCAGCAGGGAGGACAAAGTCACACAGACAAAGTGTCCGTCTGACAACCTGTTGCCTGATGGTCTCGTTCTGCAAAGCCAACAGTCACATGTTTCACAGCCAGAACAATAAACATTTACCCCGCTTGAAACATGTGTGCTCGCATTTTTCAGACGCGAGGAGATAAAAGGAAGCTGTATGAAGTGAGAGGACGATAAAGGTCAGGAGCTGAACCTTCACTGATGGAAGAGGATGTCATGTGATTTATTACAACAAGGAGGGAAGTGAAAATCCTCTCTCATGTTACTACTTCTAATTCAGTGAATGACCTCATTTCATTGATTCATGAGGAAAATTTTAATTTATCTTGATTCATTTTTACATAGGCAGACTGACAAGCTAAGCCTTTTATATGATTGTCATTATTATTGCTATTGTTTCCCATAATCTTACAACTTATTTTATGTAATTTTCTGGAGTAATAAGAAATCCAATACATGCAAAGTGACCAATCTTTCATCATTTTGACGACTGAAATTCAAATCAGAAGTCCTTCAAATTTTATATTGGAATATCTACAATTTCATGGTGGCTGAACATCAGCTGATGAAGATCATGTGAAACGGCTGAAAATTTCTATGTCAAGAGTGAAGTTAGAACCGGTCGGCATTTCTTTTCCATTAGTCCAAAATCTAATATTAGATTTGACTGAAGCTGTTCCAAAACTGAAATTTCTGCCCTATAATTTAATCCAAAATCAATCCTTTAAATACAATATGAATGTGAGGGGAACAAAGAAAGAAACAAGACATAAAAATACCTCTGTGACACAATTTTTTTCTTACTTTACTTCTCTTTCTCCCTGTTCAAATAAAGATACTTCTTTCACTCCCTCGGGCCTCTGAATATTTGTGTGAGAAGGATAAACAGTGTGAGAAGGAAAAACCACCACAACCCATATCGCCAGCAGACGATCACCAGCAATGAGGCAGCAGCACAGCACAGGAAGTAGTTCTGTTAATGATCAATAATGCATACAGGTTAACAAAATGCACATATACTGTTATGCATGCTGTGAAGGCTGTTGCATGGAGAATCGTTAAATGAAATTAAATGTGCTCTTAAGCCTGTTTTATTCATCAATAATGGATTACTAATGGAGGTCAGAGTGACACAGTCATACTCAGAACCACGACTGCTCAAACATTTGCATTTTTTTAATCTTTGTGTTTCTTTCTCTCTGTTCATGATTTCTTTTTTGTTTCAGTCGGTCTGAGTCATCATACGCCGTCACAGGTTTCATAGTATTAAGAAAACCGCTTTGGCTGATCACATTAGCAATGACATCATTCCTGCTGCGTTCATTCATTTGGATTTGGAAAGAAATTTACGGTCTCCGTTTTCCCACAAATGCTATTATGTTGGAAATTCTATTATAGTATCCGAGTGGGTAAAGCACACAACCAATGTTTTACTTTGACTCGATGACAAAGAGCATCAGGTGCAATGTACGAGCCCCAGGCTGATAAATGGGTAAATATATTTTTCAAGGAGCGAGACAGTATCTCATCCTTGCTCATCGTTGTATATTTCTTTAGAGGGGGAAAAAAGGCCCTGGTATTTTCTGGCTGGCCTTCGAGGTCCCAATATCCCCCTGTCATCTCCTTCATCTCCGTCTCCAGCAGGTGAACACCCTTTGTGCTTCCAGGAGGTGTCGTGGGTGTTTGCATAACCTACAACACTTTGTCATGTTGTGGGAAATTACCCACGGCGACAGAAACGTCTTTGCTGGGGAGACGTCAGGAAGAGAAAGTCTCCTCGGCCCCAGATGGGAACCTCAGCAAACACGTCCGGTGACGCAAAAAAGAGCGTCAGCGGAGGGAAAGACAGGATTATTTTCAGACCAGAGTTTGAAAGAATTGCTTGTCGTTTGGTATCTGAAGTTCAAGAGGAGGAGATTGAAACGATTATGAATTCATGACAAAGATGGAAGAGGGATAGGAGGAAATATTGTGTCACCTCTCAGACGCCCGAAATGTCTGTGCCCAGACATTCTCTAGACACGTGGGTGTGATTGTCTACATAGGTGAGTAATGTCTGTCTGAAGTCCGACTGATGGACGGGCACACTGGCCAAAGTGTAAGCCCAGTGTATTCTTCAATACGGCTGGCTCCAACCGGGGGGTTAACCTGAAGAGGAAGGAAAATAAACTGAATGACTGATTGGGAGAGATTGATCCAGAGGCATTATGGGATGAAGTTAAAAGGGACGTGACCACTTTCTCAGATCCAAAGATGTGTTTTTGCTGCCTGTTCCAAAGAGTTAAACAGAGAAGAGAAATGTTTGTGCTTCTTAGTCCAGTCACTTGGAATAGTGTTCACAAGGAACTAAAACTACTTCAAGGAACAGTTTGTGAAGATTGATACCCCTCTCACAACAAACAGGGAAACATCAAACCATGTCCACAGTTAACAAAATCGACTTACCAGAACTTTGTCACTACATGTTACGTGTCTTTTGTCTGTGCCTGCTTGTTTCGGTCTGTTTAAGATTGCTTTGCCTTTTTTATACCCTGTTTCTTTGTCTGTCCTTGTCAGGTCTTCTTCACAGAACAGACCCTTGTTTTAGACAAGGCAGCGTCTCAATGGTTATCAATCTACTTTTGTGACCAGTTTCTATAGAGGATCATTTTATTCATCATTAAAATCAAAATGGAAAGCTGAAAATGAAAAGATAAATTATGACTATACTGTATATGGTTATAAAGTATACTGTATGTGACAGATGAGGCTGGTCTGTTTTTCAGAGACAAAAGAGTAATTATTTGAAATAAACCAAATCTTTCTTATAAAATAATTTTCCATAGGTTCACAGTTTCATTGATATCTCTTTATGATAACAGCAATTTGCTCAAATGGAAATGTGTCACTGAAAAGGAGACTGAAAACACACACAAGGAAATTGGAAAGTGACAATTTAGTTGAGATATACAGTAATGTTATCTTTCCAGTGTCTTTCTCCAGTTCTGTCAATTACATTTTCTATATTTAGTTCAGGCTCAGTGAGATGTTTATTTTAATGATGCAAGGTTCATGAGTCCTCACAACGCACTATAACCGCTCTGAACGGGTCATCTGTACGTGAAGATCAACATCATGGCAGGTTCCTGTCGACTAACCCCGGGGGTCAGCGGGGAGCGTTCAGCTTTAATTCAGCAGATTCAGGGCAACGGTGACGGACCTGGATGAGAAAGCACCGTGCATTACTCTTTTATAGGCCCAGGAAGAGAGCAGGCGTCCAGCAGTCTCTGCCTGCAGTGCAGAGGGAAAGACACGTTCAGAAAGAGCATCCTACATGTTTTCTGCAAACAGGCAACGATGGCGAGAGGACACGTTGACAAATGTGGAAGTGAAAAGGAGAGTGACAAGATGATGGAGCATAAAATGAGTATGTCAAACATTTTTTGCATCAAGGCACTGTGCTGTATGATAGATTTATAAGACAGAGTCAGCGCATTGACATTGACACATTTTTAAAAACCCATTCATTTTTGTGCTGTTGGAGACGTTGGCTCCAAAGCGGTCTGCACATGATTGAAAATCTACTTTCATTGCATAATATGATACAGACGTGATAAAAACCAATTCATGTGTTGGTTTGCAAATAAAACTCTTCAACCATAAATATTATAATAATCGCAAAAAAAAATCCATTGACTTCAAGTTCCCATCAAGTTACAATGCAAACACTAAATATAACAGATGGCAGCTTCATCATAGTTTGTAGAGACACTCAGATATAACCAGTGCTCTTATATTGAAATACAAAATGGCCACAGGTGAGTTTGTGGTAATTTGATGAAACAGCTATTTTTTTTTTTTTTAACAAAATACACCATGTGACCACAATATAAACCAAAATATAGATTTCAGAAATAGATACTATTTTATACTGACGCAGACTGAATGACTTTTATCACATGAAGGCATTATAACATGTGTAGTATGTTATTCAAAAGTGATATTTTTGTCTTGTTTTTAGACCTTTTAATTGTTGTACTGTCATGACTGAACATCCACTTTCATTGCTGATTTTAACCATGTACTCACAGAGACTGAAGTCTTAAAGGCCCACTTGCAAAAACTGTAACTTTGTCAGGGGTCCAGAGATTGTTGGATCTAAAAATACAAAAAACTGTGTAAGCAAGTTATATTTTTCTAATGTGTGAAATGATGGCACAAAAGGTGTGAAAAATATTTATCAATGAATTTGCTGCACCATGACTTTTTCAGTACATTAAGTGTTGGTTTTAGTCTGTTTTTGCTGAGTCAGCTGATAAAATTTTGAGCTCCTACCTCCGACAGTGAGCTCGATAAATGTGGTCCTAAAGCAGCTGAAAGATGACGGGTTAGGTGACATGACGGACTGGCAGGTGGTCTGGGTGATGTTGCATTGCAGTTTTGTTGAGCGTGTGCGTTATATGTCTGTTTATTGATTTTTTAAATGCAAAATAAAACTACCATGAACTTTGATGAAACGTGTCTCTTTGTGGCATCTTTGTCTAATTTTCTCTTTTCTCGTGAAGCGAGGACAAACGTGCACAGAATTGATAGAGAGTAATTAGACAAAAAAGATGAATCTTGTTGACAGATGTGATGCTTTCACCTAAGTGCATTTGTCAGTGTTGTACCCGAACGCGTTCAACGAACGTTCGTTCATGAACTAACTCATATTTTGGGTGAACGTGAACGTCCCGTTCATTTTTGCATGATGAACGTTAAATTGTGAACGCACTCATTCTGCTGTTTCTTGAACGGCACTCTGATTTCGTTCAGATTACATTCGTGCCAGATTTCAAGAGCCCTCGGCGAAAAACCAAGCTAAAACAGTAAAAACACACGGTAAACGACCATTAAAATGTTGCGGATAACCACCCGATCTGGCAACCGCAAGTCCTGCCTGTCGCTCTACCAATTTCGTCATCAACGGTCGTCAGTCTCATCACAATTCACATATGTGCAAGGAAGGAGGATGCGTTTACTGAGAAACTAATTCCCATACAGTCGGGAATTAGCTCGTAGCTCGTGGCAACGTAAAAAAAAAAAAAAAAAAAAGAACTAAAAAAGAACGAAATAGTTCATTTTGGGGAAGCATGAACTTTAGTTCACAATTTTGAATTATGAACGATGAACTGAACTAGTTCATTTTAAAAGGTTTGAACTGAACTTTGAACTAGTTCATATAGAAAGTGAACTTTCCCAACACTGGCATTTGTGAGTACCGCATAACTTTATAATATGAGAACACAGACACATGTGCAGATAATGAACCACAGCAGCCAATCTGACAACTTTAATAACGGCTCCCAGTCCTTGCATCTGCTTAACGTTCACGAATGGATTTTTACCACGATATATAAGAAAACAGACGCCATATTTTAAAGGCAACTATACCCGACATGACTGACTAGAGAGTTCATCTGTAAATGTCATCAGAGGTGAAGGTGGCAGATTTGAAGCATTGTCAAATTAGCTGGTCGGAGCCTCCCGATGTGACACATCAGACCGTGTGCTGGCGATGAAAATGATGACTCACCGATCCAGACGGCTCTAGAAGACATTTCTCAGTGACAAAGAACAAAGGCTTGTGATTGTATAAATTCTACATTTTAATGGAAAACCAGACACATTGCGACCCCGCAGCTCCACCGTCGCCATCATCCTCCGCACTCTTTCTTCATCTTCCATCTTCCTCGGCCAGATGTTATCCTTTACAACACAATGAGTCACCCAAAGTGCTTCTTTTCATCTCTCACGGTGTTCAATATGTTAGCGAGAACTCGTGTGTTCTCTGGCCTGTGTCAGCGATAATTGTAATTTAATGGTGCTTTATTTGATACAAAGACCGAGCTACACACAAAGACATTAAACTCCACATCCATATCAAACGCAGTCTCCTCTCACGTACAGGAAGTGAAATATGGTGGATATGTTTCTGTGATGAATAACATCAGAACGTGAACTCGCCCACAAGCCTTCAGATGAAGATGATGAAGATGTCAAGAGAGTCAATTTAAATCCAAAGTGATTCAGTATATCTTAATGTTTCCATCACAAGTGAACAGTTTCTTCATGTGAGGATCAGAAAACACACTTTCATTTTCAGACTTAAAGGATGAAGCACTAGCCCTGCAAATGTTGTTCTTGCCATGAAACAAACAAACAAAATTCAGAATTCATGAGAGTAATGAGTTCTCGTAAAATACTGTCAGTAAAAATTATGACATGTCGCATCAAGTTTGGGCCACATGTTTATCACAAAGCATTTGGCCAAAATCCTTTAAGCATTAAAATTGATTTAAAAGATTTGAGTTATAAGAATCTTGGCACTCATTTGGCCGATCCAAAACTTTTCTCTGGGGGGTGACTGGTCATTAGCTAAGTATCCAAGTTGCACTCAACAAATCACATTGAGAGTATCCTGGTTTTATTCTTATGAAATTTACATGCGTACAAAGGAGGAATGGGGCCACCGTGTGCGGGTCTGCGGTCGAGACAACCTCAGGGTTTCATACGTGACCTGCCGCCCACAGTGCTACTGAACCCTCCCATTGGGCGTCATGGTGATTTTCTGCATTACAGCACATCGTCGGGGGACGTCACCCGCCAACCTCCAGCACCGCCCCCCCCCCCCCTCTCTCCATGAGGCCGATGAGTCATGGCGCGAACAGTAAGAAGGACGGACACTGAATCAGAAATACATGTAGGCATCATGAGTCTCGTCTGTCAAACATTTGAAGATGATTTGGAGGAAAGGTGCAGGGGTTTGTTCAATGTCGTGTTCAACCTGTCTCCTCCTCCTCCCTGACAGGACTTAACTACAGCCACACGGAGCAAATGAGGCATCTCTGTCTGACTGAGAAAGTTCTTTTTTTGTCCATCACAATAATGGGCTATGATTCATGCATTTCAGATTGGAGCTCCAAATTGGCGTAAGTGACAATGGAGACGCCGTCCCCGGAGTGTACACGTTGTCCAGACAGACGGATATGTGTGAGAATGGACGTTAACAAGCTTATTTCATTCAGCAGATCCTCCATCCATGGCTCCGTTTTTTATGCGTCCCAACTAGTCAGCTTGTGCTTCAGGGCCGAGCAGGACAGCACTTCAATTTTCCTTTTGATAAATACCTCACACTTAATGACCTCATAATTTTTGCTTGTTTATGTAAGAGTGTTTGCATGTGTCCACCCTTGGATTTATGACATTATGATGGGAGTCGAACGCATTTGGCAGAATCTCTTCGGAGAAACGTTCGAGCATACCGCAGTCTGCCTGTGTGATAAATTAGCGCTTTGCTCTATGAACGTAATATCTAAACCTTGACATCCGAAATTCTTACATAATGACCTGTGGCCAAATGTTTTATTTATGTGTCTCTGTATTTGACTGTTCCGCTCTCTTGAAAAATGATTCTCGCATTTCTCTTTGTCACTCCGTCGCCATCACCTCCACACCCCTGGTTCTTCTTTGGCTGCTCAGCGCTTCTTTTGTTGCGGTCTGTTTTTTGAGGGGAGGCGGTTAGAGTTTTGGAGTTCTGTGTACATGTGTGAGACAAAAAAACCTTTTATCCAGATAGAATGTTAAATCAAATCAAAGACAAGGGAACGATTGTTGATGAATTTGTTGTGGGAAAATCAAATGGGAGGGATCACTACCAAGGCATGACATGATGACGCATGAGAGGACAAAAACTGTGGGCTTAATTAAATTTTATGGTTATGTACCTTCAGGATCACTAATTTCCAGGAAGTTCCCAAAGTGTTGCTGGAATAAACTATATAATTTATTTGCAATTACAGGGAAACAATAGACTTTGCTGATTCAGTAGGTCTTCAATTAATTAATTCCAGTTGATTGCTATTTTAGTTTAGAGCCTTCTTGTCAATTATGGACACATTTGTTTACAGACAGAGCATAAATTCCCAATAGTAATGAATTGCAGTTGAATTTAAATTGAAATTCCTACTTTCCCGTTGTTTAGAGCCATGTTTTGATCAGAGTAATTCCAGGAAAATCTCTTCTCAAATGATTATGAAACCAAAGACCTGGGAATTAAAGTGTTTTCTCTGTGCTGTTAAACCGACTTTCTAAAAGTTACTTGGCTTTGTCAAAAGATTCCCTGCGCATTGCGGAACTTCTAAGACAAAACGTAGACATCTGGCCGAAGCAAACTCAAAGCAGTGTTTGCAAATGCTATTCATCCGACTCTGGTGTCCGCGTGTCAGCAACAATGAGGCGGTTCATTACCGTCGCATTGTAGCTGTTTGGAGTGAAACAGTAGGGCCCTGCAGCCAGGACAAATTGCCTGTCGTGGTGATGTAAGGATTTCGTCGAGGATCAAAGCGGATTGACTTGGCGCAGATTTCCCGATACCATCTGCAGCTTCCCACAATGCCACTGGATATCTGTTACAGAGAGGAACCAGACACTGTGGGAATGCCAGTACGTACACAAACAGGGACCGGTGAGTCAGTCGAGGAGGAATCCTGAGGAGTGCGACGCTGATAATGATCTCACCTGAAACATAAATCTCGCAATTGATTGTAGTTGAGTAATTTGCTTTTCTTCATCTGGACGTCATCTGGGAGAGAGTGAGCAGCAGCGATGTTTGGCTTGAGGAGTATTTGCTGCACAAAGCGATAACACAGCACCACTCGGTTCCTACAATCAAACTTCTTAACTGCATTTTTGAATGTGCTTTATCTTCCACGTGTAGTCATTTACTTCTACTCACACACCTATCTGTGTTCTTTTGTTTTATTTTATTTCTCTTGTATATTACAGTTTGACTTGTTTTCACTTGAGTTCTTGTATTAAAAAAGTAATTAGAGTAAGACGATTGCTACTTAATTGAATAATTATCAAATAGTTAAGATTGAAACAAATTGTTAACTTTGCATATAGCACAGGGTTTTATCATAGCATACATTTGAAATAATTAATGACCATGATATTTTTAATAAAAGTTTTTAAGATGTAAAATTTGGAACCCTTTCTGTCTTGTTGAAAGAAAATTGTTTTTGACCAATGTTTTCAGAAGCTTCTCCGAAAACAGACGATGATGAACGAAGGCGATGGTCATCTATCTGGACCGCCTTTTGAAGTAATTGATACAGGTCGATCGATGACTCACCGAGTGTGAGTGAGTTCAAGCCCTGTGTGGCTTTTGGTCTGAGGCCTATAGACATATTTGATAAAGGATAAAATACATTAATAAAAGTTAAATGTAATTTATATTTAGTGTGTGCCATATTGATTTTTAAATATCTATATATATAAGAGTATGTTCTACTGTAATGACCAGTCATTGTATTTTAATCCGTAATCGGTGGTACCAGCAGTATGCAGAATATGTCTAATAAAATAAATCTCTGTAATCACATATATCACAGTGACTCATTCATAAGCACACACAGAGTGAGTCATCTCTCACTCTGGATCAGTTACTCCAGCTTTCCCTTTCCCTCTCTCTCTCTCTCTCCCCCTCTCCTTATTGCATTACAGAGCATGCCCTGTCACAGTGTGACTCAACCAGCTGACACATGGTGCTACAGGACGCCACCATCAGGAGAAAGTGACTGCTTTCACTGCTCAGAGCTACAGTGTCACAGTTTATTTCAACCCTCTGTGTATAAGGTATAAAAGCATATGCAGTGTATAAGGCATAAGGTGTAAATGCTTAAAACACACTTTCTACAACCCAGATCCCAAAAATAGTTGCCAAGACAACGTATCACATGTTATTGTTTTATGAAAAAGATATGCTCATTTTAAACTTGATGCCAGCAACAGGTTTCAGAAAGGTTGGAACAGGGTTACACATTCCCAGATGTGCAAGCTGCTCATACCAGGCCACTCATGCATCCCTATCCTTTCATAGATACTGGCTTTTGAACTGTGGGCTGATAACAAGCCTGGTGGTCCTCCTCCTCTTTACAGCAGAGGACGCAGCATCCATGGTTCCCAAAAAGAATGTCAGATTGATTCGTCAGGCCACAAGACAGTTTTCCACTTCGCCTCAGTCCATCTTAAATTGGCTCGGGTCCAGAGAAGTCACCGGTGTTTCTGGATGATGTTTACATATGGTTTTCCTCTTGGCATGGTACAGTTTCAACCTGCATTTGTGGAAGCAGTGATGACCTGTGTTCACAGAAAAAAGGTTTTTGGTAGTGATTTTGGTTTGGGGCCCTGTCCTATTTGTACAGAGATTTCTCCAGACTCTCTACATCTTTTAATTATATTATGTTCTGTAGATGATGAAATCCCAAATTCTTTGCAATTTTACACTGAAGAACGTTATTCTGAAATTGTTGAACTATTTGCTCACGCAGTCTCACAGCATGCCCCACATATGAGGGCTCCATTAACGAGTGTATTAATAGTTAAAAAATGCTTGATAGCACATACATATCAGTTTGTGATAGCCTCCTGTATGATTAACATTTAACATATAAATATATATATAACAACATCTTCCACAGAATTTTATCAAAGTAATATAACTGTGTCAAATTGGTACAGTTCACTTTGGCATTAATAAGCAAAAGTGCTCTGTAATAACATTTTTTTGGCCACTTGGGAGCAACAGAAAAAACTCCAATGCGACATCGACATATCATCGCATTTAAAGTTGATCTTGTTGCTGTGATCTTGGTCTGTAGGAACTCCTGAAGGACTTATCCGGCTCTGTCTGGTGCTGAGCAGGTAGCTTTCCCTCTAAAAAACAGTTGCCTTTTGGCCAGACAATAAAACAAAGAGCTGCTTGAACTTCACCATAAAGCTGCGTAAAGCCGTGGGGAGCTGCAGACTCAGGTCATAAATCTTCATCACTTCGCCCGACCCCTTTCTCACTGCCACACTGAGAAATCTTCGAAGTTAATCTATATTCAAGCACCGCCGCCGTGCAGGAATGTATATTCACAACTGGTAGAGCATTTGTGGAAAAGTGGTTAAAAACTGCTCTTAATTAGCATAACATTGTAATAAACACCAGATCCAGGCCAAACATCTTTATTAGTAGATTATACAAGCGCAGATGTTGAGAACCACAGCTGGGCTCAACATAAACTGTAAAGAAACAGCGAGAGAGAACATTGTTGAAGACAAGCAAAAAAAACCCACTGTCATCATTTCAGCTCATTTCCTCTCTGCGCTCACGGTATAAACGCAGTCCAGGGCAGTATCTGCTCTATGCAACATCTGCTTATTCACATTCTTTCATATGCAGGAAAGTATGCATTTCAGGATTAGCTGGCAGTTGGCCCGACATGCAACACAATCAGAAACATCCACGAGAGGTCAGAACTCGCCGGGGTGAGTTGCGAGGGTGGTTCAGAGGTGTTCGTCTGCAATGCAGCTGAATCATGGGAGTTTTTCCATAAATCGTTTCACATGAATCGACTTACATTAGTTTAGATTCGATGCAATGAGCGGTGGATAAAGAATGGTTTGCACTGTATATACATTAGAGCTGGGCAGTAATACAACATCATTAATCACCTCTTAGAATAATCATTTAGTGACATATCATATTGAGAAAATTAACAATAACCGGTTACATTTTACCAACATCTGTTAAAACATGCAATCTTGATTCTACTGACATCATGGTTTTTAAACAGTGACCAAAACTGATGCAGCCGAACCAGAGATTTTTCTTTTGACTATTTTCATTCCAAGCATATTTCGTCTTGTTTGTTAAAAACCTGACATCACTTTAAGGCAATTTATCAGATTTCACCAAGCTCCCTCTGGAGTCACAAAGGGCTCTCGCTGATTTCCTGTTGATGGGAACGACAAGAGTTATTAGGCTACAAACACATGTTGTGCAGACAAACATTATTTAAAGCTCACAGAACTTTATTTGAATCTCTAGCCCAGATCCCAAAGTTACCAAAGACACTGCACCAAATATAATGATAATACATAAAATGATGTTTGATGGCGTGTTGCATGCATCAAAAACATGTGGAAACAGTGTGAGTGTACATGTTATATAGCTCCAATGAAGAGATGCAACTAGATTAAATAGATAAACTGCACAATACTAAAGTGATATTAAAGGAAATATAAGCAGAATCTAGTTGTTGAGGTTTGACTTTGTGCTGTGTTATTGAGGGATTAACAACGTTTTGAGTGCACTAAACCTTCACGAACCTCAGCTTCAGCTCACATGCCATAATGTACTGACATGATTCATTCATGATAAGCAAGTCAGTTTCTGGGCAAGAGTCTCCGAGTGTTTCTTAAAGCCCTGCTATGACTTTCCTACAGTTATAGAAATTGATTTCATATTGGCAACATCAGTCAGGATTTACTGATGTGTCAGGTCAACCTCGAATGAATTAACCGTTCTACTAGGTTGAGGGAATGTTTGGCAAAGGTTTTCCTTCGACACAAAGCAGGATTGATGATCATGTGAAGCTCGTTTCACAACAGAAATCATCGTATGTTTTTCCACTTTTCAGCTGGAAAACTTACTAATTATGTGCCCAGACGTCATCTTACTCTTCTCCATCAATATGAATCCTGCAGCTCATCCGCCACAAGGTTCAGCGAGTTTCTTAAAGGATGCTCTTCCCTCAGTTTTCTCATGACTCTTATCACATCGACTGTTCCCCACCTTTCGACCTGCGCACTATAGTCAACTCCTCAACCCAGCTTTCCAACAGGTGGTTTTTCTTTTATCCGCACTGTTTTAACCCACAGGACTGCAGCTGACCGGGTGTTGTGCAATGGACTGTTTTGCACGACAAATCAGAGGAGAGCAGACATGATCTGTGAAAAATGAACTGGTGAATTTGGCTGCAACTTTAACCTCAATCCGATGAGAAGGATGATGATAGTGTTTGCTCTTATATTTTGTATATAAGGCAAAAATTAACTTCTCAAACTTGTCTCAGTGCTTTTATACCTTTATTTGGCAAGACTCAAGTGTGTGTGTGTGTGTGTGTGTGTGTGTGTGTAACAGAGACACCTGCTTGTAATCATCAAAGAGAGGTCAGAGTGCAGCTTCATCTCTTCGGAGGCCACTTCACCGCCATCATTTGTCTTTTTCTCCCCGTCATCTTAGATACCTTCACATGAATTGCGATTCAATCACTCATGATCACTTAATAGATCCTGACAGATTAATGGAGGCAATGCATACCAACATTTTCTTTTTCTTGATTTGATGGCAGCAACGTGTTTCAAACAAGTCGGGACAAGAGCAACAAAAGACTGTGAGAGTTGTGAGATGATCCAAAAAGAGATCCATACACCAAGTAAATCCAGTTAGAAGGATATCAACCAGGGTATAGCAGCCATACCTGATATACATGAAGTGGGAATCATAAGAAGGATGATGATAGCATCCATTCTAATATTTTGCTTAGCAGAGAAAAATAAACTCTTCAAACTTATCTCAGTGCTTTCATACTTCATCTCTCATTTGGACACAACTCATGTGTGTGTGTGTGTAACGGAGACACCTGCTTGTGTTCACCATAGGGAGGTCAGAGGGCAACCATTACTGTTTCATCTCCTCAGAAGATGCTTCACCGCCATCATTCATCTTTTCCTCCCCTCCATCTTAAATAACTACAGTCGATGACTGCAATTCAATCACAAACCTAATAGAAACTGACAGATGAATGTGGGCAAAGCATACCAACAAAAACAAATGAAAGATTCGAATAAGATAAAACAAACAGTAGGGTTGAGGTAGGCAATCCTGTCAGCTTTGTGCGTTTCTGAGATAACAGGTTAAAAAAATGGAGTGTGAGTTGAGGAAAGTGTCCAGAAGAATAGATCTTATGGCCAGCAGGGCCGGTGTCATGTCATTTAATCCATACTGCCCTCTAGTGGTGCATCCTCAGGACTTTAGTAACTGTCAAGATAGGCCCCTATATAAAAAAAAATCAGTATCAGGAGACGGAACTTGAGTTTTTCAGAAAGATTGTGTAGCAGTGTCAGTGTATATTCTCTCAGCAGCTTCTGTGTTTTATCAGTTTTCAATATTTTTTGATCACTTATTTTGCTTTGCTTTATTGTAAACTGAAAAAAGTGATAAATATTTGAAAATAAAAAAAGACACTTCATTCAAATGAGCAAATGACTTTTGGTCCCATACATTCTCTGCATACTGTGAATTTCGCCATTGTGGACCGAATAAAGGAATATCTTTTTTTTTCTAGTCTAGTAGAGTCAAAACATGTAATACACAGATAATTCATCGAATGTAATAAACAAATTATTTTAATAGTAAAAAGGAGGAGGAAAAGCACATGTGTGAATAATGAAAAATAATGACTGCTGTATTCCATTTAGTTGCTTCAGTTTCAGGGTGCTGATTTTTTTCGTGCTGTCACATGTCTGACTGGGAATAAAACAGAATCGCTGTTAAAGTTATTAATAACATCTGTGCTTTTCCTGTTATGAAAAGTTTCCTGCTGTGAAAAAAAAACCTTAATGGGAGACCTGAAGAACAAACAGCTCCCCTTGCCCAACCCATGTGGAGGACTGCACCCCCCCCATTAGACCTACTGACAGGTCATGAGACCTTGCTTCCCCCTCCACCCCCCCGGCACTGTGTGGGAGCTGATTCTGGGATACAAAGCCAGTTAAGCTGCACTACTTTACTTTGATAAAGTCCAGATCGTGCTAACCTGTTGAGGGTTTGCTGAAGTAAATGCCGCAAGGATTTCCTGGGTGGTGAAACCTTTTGAAATTAATAACAGCATTTATGTCATGTCATGTCCTAGTCTTAATCAATGGATTGATGATGACAGGTGATGGATTATGCTTAACCCATAGTTCTCCTTCCACAAATAAGAATGGCTGCATGACAACAACTTACCAAGATTCTTGAAAGTTATCTTTCTTCGTGCAGTTTAATAACATTAAAACAATATTAAATGCAAAACAGTGAATGTCCTTTGGTCCTAGTAAATCTCATCGTGTACAGTTCAGCACACTCAGCAGCATCTTTCAACAGCCACCACCAAAAACAGACACCCAGATGTCCTGACCGACATCAATGAACAATCCTTTTACAGTTCCAAGAAAGAATTTGGCCTTCTTCTCCAAAATTCAGGATTAGCACAGCTGAGACACCGATTCTTAATTCCTCCAAATGAAGCCCATTTTTGGACATTAGTAGAGGGATCAGTCATTCTTCTCTCTCTTCTCTCTGCGGGCCTTTCGCTTGAGCTGAAGTGTCTTCAGCTCAGTCATGGTGGAAAAGGTCCTGTGCACCCACACCATCTGTCAATGTGCAACACAGACAATCATGAACAGATGTTACATAGTGCCTTTAAAATTTTATTTGACATGACACGGGTGAGGATGAAAACTAAAGCTTACCACAATGATGACTGTATTTAGCAGAAGGGGAATAGAGTAGACCAAAGATATGAACATGCCCTTGGAATCAAAGTACTGGAAATTAGAGAAGGACCTGTAAAAAATCCAAAAAGCTTCATTAGATTTTCCTAATTACTCTGTGTCCTGTTTTTGAACCACAGACAAACATTATTTCACACATGAAAGTAAAATACAGTTGAACAATGTTCTTACCTCCAATTCATGGCTGCCAGCTCATTTAGATATTCAGCACTATACACCAGGCCAACTGTGGAGAGAGGTAATGTCAATCATGCCAGAAAATTAGCTTTTGTTGAACAAACCCAAACAAGGTAAACAGGATTTACTGATACCTTTGTCTGGTTTTGAGGTATATTTGTTTTATTCAGTCTTTTGTGGTAACACACACATAGCAATTAGTAGCTGTTATTTGTTGATTTAAATTAGAATAAAATGTAACAGATTCCCGGGTGAGAAACTTGGAATTAAAAAAAATTGTGTGAAACAAGAATGTGTGCATAAAAGTAATGTATGTGAAAACCCATGAAAGCAGAGAGCACACTGTCTGTGATCATCAAGCTTTTTATGTCTCTTTATGTACTCTATATTGTTTTATGCTGTAAGCCCTGATATCACCAATTTGAAATTACTCTTGAGATGCCTGTATTCAGGATAATAAAATACAGATATGTCACAGAAAATTTTATCAAAAAATAGTAAATTAACATTGCAACTTACTGATTTGTTTATCTTAGACACACAGCAACGTTTGTCACCAGTTTTCATTCAAGTTTACGATTGTCTTCTCTCTCGTTCACTCACCCATGAGCAGGAAGTGACAGATCTGAGCTCTGTAGTAGCTGCATGTCAGCACAGTCACGAACAGACACACAACATGAAACAGCAACAGCCCGATGAGCCAAGGCTCCGACCACTGCACCTACAAACAGGATAAACACACATTCAGCAGCTGTGCTTTGATATGCACAGTGAACCATATCTGCTCCAAGAAGGCAGCTATGATTATTTAATTCATCTGTTAGCCCTAGCTAACTCACAGCTAGCTGCCCCCACGAGTCAGGAAACAAAATGTAACTTACAGACATGAGAAACGTCCATATCGAGGTGATTCTTAAATTGCTGAAGGCATCGATGGGGATAGAGCTGATATTCTCTGCTTTCTGCTCCGACATCGTCACAAAAACCTTGCTCGACAGTGTCTCATGTAAACAAATCAAGAACACGGAAGAAAGGCTTCTGTCGCCGGAGAATGACGTCACAGAGGCGACTGGAGTAGATATGCTCTGCACTTTTAAAATAACAAATAGGAACTTTAATAGTTACAACATAAATGTTATGTTATGTTGTAAATAGATAGAGAATAAAATTGTAAAATATATTCATACTTATGCTCAAATGGAAATTTGTTTTAGTTTTTATTGGAAAAAAGTTGTGTGTGCTTTACCTTGTGTCACTGAGTTAAGTCAAATAACCTATTTACAGATAAAGGTCATTTACACAGGGAACCTATTTAAGAAAAAAATCCACAAACATTTTAGTGCAAAATTAATTAACATTTTATCACATGCCAACTTACAAATATCAAAACTTGCAAAACCTTAAACTGAAAAAAACTCACACATGTACAGAAACACAGCAAAAAAATCACACTTTTACATTTCAATCTGAGAATCCTCTTGGACTTGCTAGACCAGTTGCTCCACTCTGAGGAAGAAGCTGATTTCCATCTATTCAACCAAAGTCATTCAGTGAATATTCCTGCTCTGCTGCAGGTGCCACATTCCCACATTATCCCTCTGCACACATACAAACACCAGCCAAACAATCGATTGTAAAAAAACACATATGGTTTCAGTATCTAAAATATGGGTTATTTAGTACATGAGAAATAAGTAAATTAGGTTTAAAGAGCACATACATGAAGAAGCAATTTCACAGACTAATAATGACACTCATAGACTCAGAACTGTGTATATTTATGCAAATCTGAGCCTTGTGATGAATTTAAATCTTAGTATTTTAAAATAAACAATGAAGCTCAACAACATGTCAGTAGAAAAAACACAGGTGTAAATAATGACATTAAGGATGAATGGAGTCCTCATTAATGTCAAAACATCTGCTGTAAGAAAGGTCTGTTTCAAAAAGGACTAACTTTAAAACTTAGTTATCTACAGCAAAATAACCATATTTCGATTAGTTGGTGAGAACAAATATAAAAGAATTTCAAATACACAAACATATTAAAAGTCTTTGGTCAGTGTCCGTGGGTTCACTGGTATGCATAATATTTGCTGAACAGGGTGCATGTGGCTCAGCTCAGGATGTGTTTCTGTGAAAGTCAGGGCCAAAAGTAGCAGCCACTGTGATTGGGGTAGAGTAGCCGGCGGCAAAGTTGTACAGGCCGAGCATTAGGCACTTCCAGGTGATACGAAGGGCTTTACCAACATTCTGAAAGACAAACACACAGATGAGTCATTCTGTAGATTTTAACAATAAGGAAATGAAGCAAGAAAATATGGATCAAGGTTGAATCACAAACTTTTTTGCACCAAATCTGATTGCTTCCTTTACAAAACTCACAACCATTTTTTAATTCCCACATTATTCAGATGATTGTGCTACACAGATTGTGCTTTCACAGAATTAGGTTAAAAAAATATCAGAATTAAAAACTGACACAGGACACAAAATCAGACAGTTTTAGAACAATAGCACCACAGGAGGAGAGGGGGAGTCTGCATTTATCCCTAAAGTGAAAACAAAAAGCCCTGTGAACCATATTGTGTCCTGTTCTCTTCAGTCAGGAAAGGGCTGAACGGCTGAAGCGGATACAGGAAGTCAGATGTTTGGGAAAAACAATCCTGCTTCCTCAATGTAGTTAGTAAAAATGATTTCACTCACGAGGCGGATTTATTAATAATTATCTTATTTAACCTTAAAACTGATTATTGAGTCTACTATTAAACTAACAATAATAAGAAAGATTGTAAACATTGTGAATTTCCCCACTGTGGGACGAATAAAGGTTTATCTTATCTTATCTTATCTTAACTTAAATAAAACAATAAAAGTTCAAGAACTAGCTATTAACCATTTTCAATGTCAAAATGAACTTTTACACTCTATATAATAGTAGCTTGATAGCATGTTTTCATATATTAATCTTGACCATCAATAACTGATGAGTCTCAATATAAACAAGAGAACCACGTCACAGATAAACTGATCAGATTCCAAAAGCTGTTTACTCACAACTCACACATTGATAAATTTAAATAAACAAAACTTCTGATTCTCAACAGACTGCATTTGTTTTAATGAAAATAAGATTGGATGTGCATGTAATTGATGGATGATTTGTAGCATAAAGACAAATTTAATTATTTTCACTCAACTGATTTCTTATTAGCTTACTGGATTCATGTTTTTTCCAATAATCAACAATATGAATAATTTGAATGGGGCTGTTTGATTTGATGCCATATTGAAAAGAACTGGAGTTTACATTTCAACTTACTCAAATTGAAACTGCAAGAGAAGATAAAAGTCAGATTAATTCAAGAACCCTCAATACACAATACACACATTTCAAGCACATTGTTAAACTGTATTTAAACCTACATGCTCATTGTAGTGTAAATATGAGGGGGTTATTAAACTGTCTGCTGCTCATTCATGATTTGTTTACCTGACATTTTACAGACACTAATGAGAGCATGTTAATGTTCAACATCAACAAGTGGGTCCGGCCACTGATAATTTACTGGAATACTGTTGTTAGAGATCATAGTTTGTAATCCATTTCCTTATCAATCACACGTGAGGAGCCTGCCAGTTGTAAAGCAATCTGCCTGGTAAACAACCCGCTCGTGTTGTGTTTACACACTGTGCCCTATTTATCCAGAATCAAAAGAATTGAAATGATAAATCTGAATTACAATCATTCACTCTCACGATCTATAAGAACATTGAGGTTGAAAAAATTGTGGTTCACCTCCTGATTTTTTTTCCCCCAGTACCATAAGAATACACACACTGTATATGAATATTAGCATTTAAAGACTAACCTTCTTTACTTTCTTGTACTGTTCCTTCTTCCTTTTCTTCTTCTCTTCTTTTGCCTTGATTCGTGCCTCATCGTCCACCAGTGGCTCGTACCTCTCTGGCATAAAGGCAAAATGAACTTCTCTGTGGTTTCTCTCATTTTGCCTGCTGCGGTTGTCCTCTCGTGTGGAGTGATGCAGGCTCTCCTGCTGATCCGTGCAGTCCACATGTCGTTGATATTTTGCCGCTTGCACGTTCAGAGTCTCCGCTGCTGCTGGATTTCTGTCAAACAGCATTGAAGGAAGAGATTTGGGCTTCATGTTGTCTGCTTGCTGCAGCTCTCTGGGACGTAATGAGAAGCACCCCTTTCCCTCTGGAGGTCAGGTATGTTGTCAACATACGTTATGTGCATGAGTGGGAGTGCATTCCAGTGGACCGCCTTGTGTGCAGGATTTGGCACGGAGCCCTTAAAGGTCCTTCTTCCTCACAAGACTGACCTTAATAAGTCCCATAGTTTCAAGCTGGATGTTTCAATGCAGATCAAATCAACAGGACTTTTATCCAGTGAATAATGAATACAGCTGAGAAACACATCAAGATTATGTGTTTACTACGTCCTGTCACATTGTGGTAAAAAAGAAAAAGAAGGTACATTAGGACTTTCAGTAAGAGACAGAATTTAGGTGGAAAAACTCTCCACTACAATCCTGAAATATGCTTCAATGCATTGCTTGGCTTAATATATTGCTTTATTAAATATTGTAAGAGTCATTTTGCATGTGCTTGAGTTCAGAAAAAGTTCAAAACATGTAACAGACTTCCTACTAAAAAAACAATAAAAAAATCTTATTGCTTTCAAGGACAGACAGAATTAATACTTCTCAAAGTCCACCTAATGGGTAACGGACACCACGTGGCTGCACTTCTTTCAACGTGTTCCTAGAAGACAGGAAATCAGCATATGACCCTTGGTCCTGGTGTCTGTCTGGTGGAGGGTCTTTGCACCTGCTAGTGGTCTCATTACCTTAACTGATGTTAAACTACCAGCTGGCAACACTAATGGTCCTCGTCTTGACTTCTTTGTTCCTTGTTTTGTTCTCGGTCTGGATCTTTGAGACGGAGGATGCGGATGATACTGCTCTCTGGAAGAGAACTGGAAGAACAGAAGCCAACAAAGATGACAACATGGCTTTTTTTAAGGTTAAGTGGCTCATGCTTCTTCCCAAGAAAATAAAGCTGCATACTAAAACAAAAACAAGAAAAAAAAGTTGAATAATTTACTTCATCATAGCTCATTTACTGAGTGATTATAGACAAACTAAGTCAACAAATCACATGAGTGGTCTAACTGCTCTCACATACAAATATATAAATGAGTACCTCATGCTCTGTGGGGTGAGGAAAATAAACTGTCTGTAGCGCTGACCATCAGCCACCTTTAGCATCATGTCCATTGATATCCTCCGGTTCACCATGTCCTGATTGGACAAAACAAAACCCAAGATTTGTTATTGTTTGATAAATAATGCAAAACACAGCAAGACAGTTTATTTAAGTACGACCCTGATTTCAAAAAAGTTGAGGTGTTGTGTAAAACATGAATAAAAACAGAACATGAGAATTTGCAATGTAAACTGACAATGGTTTTCTGTTACAATCGTGTGTTTCACAGCATGTCGAAGGCCTGTTGAATGCTATGAAACTACAGATGATCACACTATGCATTTGTGTGCTCTCACATCCAGACAATCTTAATCAAATAATAATGAATAAGAAAAACGGGCTCTTCCTACCATGTAAACATCGAACTCATCCAGACAGCGGAAAGGCGCCTCTGTGATGGCCCAGAGAGAGAGAACAAAGCAAACAGTGGAAAAGGAGCGCTCGCCTCCGGACAGAGAGCGCATGTCATTCAGGTGGGCCTTGTTTCCCTGGCCTGGCTGCACCTACAGAGGAGTGCACGAGAAAGCCGTTTGGCATTAGAAATGTTTGCTGTGAGCATTCAGAATTCAATGCGTTAGCTGCTGTGCCATTCAGTCTAAAATGTTCTTCTTACTGAGATGGAGAGGGTTTCATTCTTGTGGTCAAAGGTCATACTTCCAGTGTAGCCTCTCTGGGCCAGCATGCTATCAAAGTAGTATTTACAGCGGGCTGAGAGGAACCTAGGACATCAAGAGATGCAGAGAAAAGGGATCAAACGGACGAGGAAAGAAGAAAGGATGATAACATAATTTTGTTAATCCATTAGCCTGAAGAGAAATTTAACAACATAGAACCAAATTAAAGACTTTTTAAGTTTCCATTTTCTCCATCATTGTCAGTGTGAAGGTCATTTTCTATTTTATGACTTACTTCCTAAGCTCATTGTAAACATGGAGTCTGCGGTTCATAACACTATCCAGACATTTGATGAAGCTATTGAGATTCTTCATTTGGTATGCCATGTTCTTGTAGTTCTCCAGAGCCTCATGATATTGCCTGGATGATGGGGAAAAGGTAAGAGAGAGGAAGGTTTACATGTTGAAAACAATTAGCTGATGCTTCTGTTAAATGGAAAAACACTGTAACATTAATTATGACATTATGAATGGATACAACCGTCTCAGCAACATACCTCACGATCTCCTCACGGTCCCCCTGTTGTTCCTGCTGGGTAGTGATCTTAACCTTGAGACGGCTGATCTCACTGTCCAGACTCCTGGCTGTCCGTCGAATCTCCAGGCGCTCTGGATTGATTTTGGTGGCCTTGGCTACAGATGTCTGAACCACAAGGTGAAAAATCAATTTCTGAGACAATGCAGGTGAAACTACAATCTGCAAAATCTATTTAAACTCAAGAACAAAACACAATGTACTAAAGATTAACACTGCTCCAAGGTAACAAAAGGAACAAAAACTTCATTGCTTTTGTCTGAATATTACAAATGCTGTACATAATTTTGTAAGCCAAGTGTGCATATGATGACAATACTGTATCTCTCTATAGCATACCTGAAGTTCCTGCTCCTTGCGTTCCAGGTTGGCCTCGAGGGTCTGTATGTTTTGGAGATGGCCACTGCGTTTCTCATCATAGTGTTTCTTGTGATGCTTGTGCTTCATCACCTCCTGATCCGTCTTACCCAGCTCCTCCTGTATCAGAAAAAAAGGACAACAGTAACCACATGAGCTTCAGCCAGTAGTCAGGGGATGGGGGGGAAACTGGGTGAGATATAACAAACTTAAAAATTCTTGCAGCTGTTTGGCAGGAAAAGCTTCCTAGCAATTCAGAGAAGATAGGACACCACCGGAAATGCAATTTAACCTGATATATGGGGGGAGGAAGAGGTGCTAATGAGAGACTTTTACAGGAGCAGCTGTGAGATATGTTTGCACTGACAACTGCTCTGAACATGTATTTAAAACAACAAAGTGGCTAAAATGCGCCACTTTGTGCTATGTGTTCATTGCTATTGTGCTATTGTGTTCATCTATGTGTACCTTTTTTGCGTCTGCCTCCTCAGCGACTGTGTTGATCTGCTCTTTGAGCTTCTTGTACTCCTGCTCCGCCTTCTCGTAGGAGACCTTTTTCTCAGCCATCTGAGCTCGCGCCTCATTGCACTGGTCACGTTTGGCCGAGATCTTAGTAATAATCTCCTGAAGATCTTCCTCCTGCAGTGGAGTGATGACAGCAGAATTCCATGAAGATCATACATTTATTGTGGGACCTTTTATTCAGTCAAATTTCCACATTTTGTGTTCTGTACAAACCAAAGGTCTGAGATCCTCTGACTGAGGCTCCTCCACATGTTTTAGATCTGTCAGCTCCAGCTGTAGCTTTGTGGCCTTGTCCTAGAACAAACACACAAACACAAACATGTGAAATTTCATAATCATAGAGCAGAATAAGAGACATATGATTTGGAAAATTGTTAATGATTTAGCAGTTTGTTTGTTTTTTCATTATTATTATTTTACATTTACACATCTGTTTGAAATAATATTTAATGTTTTTATAATATCATGTAAAAATCTGACGTAATATTGATGCAAAAGAAGGAATTTTGAATTCTACTGAAACCAGAAGAAACTCCAAAAAAGTATGTGACATGTTCAATTTGGGAGACATAACCATTATATCAAAAACGCAGATAATCCAAATGTTAAGTGATAATCAACATCTAATGTCTTTCAAATAAGAGTCATAATCCTGGGTTCAGAAAGAGGTCAATACTGATTTGTGAGAGGTAAAAGCATTACTTTCGTTGTCTTCTGCTCCACGTGGGTTCTTCTCAGCAGCCCTTCGTTCTGTTTGATGGCTTCATCCAACTTTCTCATCTGTTGCTGAAAGTGATTTGATTGAGCTTTTTGGTTCTCTATCTCCCTCTGCATGTGCCTGTGAGAAAAGAGAGAGACAAAGTCATTAAACACCAAGAGACACTAACGACTTAGCTGGAGATGTCACTAGTGACCAAAGGTAGCCAGAGGACCTTGAATGACTTGTCTGGCAAAATTAGTCCTTCTGCACATCCACAAACGCATTTACATACCTGATCTCCTCCTCAACATCTCCCGAGAGGACATTGGCTCTGGTCTGATCAGCAGTATAACTGCGGTTATTGAAGATCTGATCTCCCTCCTTTGAGAAGGCCTGGGTACAGTTCTGAGGAGGGCGTTCGCCCTGCATCACTCTCCGAGCCTCCGTACGATTCTACACACACACACACAATAAAACACAAAACCCATGTCAATGCACCAAATCTTCTGAACACTAAAATGATACTGGCAAGGTGTTTTCACCTTTGTAGGAAAGAACTTCCATTAGAAGCGCTAAATATGAACCCAGGTTTTAAGGGCTGCATTTATATATGTGTATCAGTGGTGTCAAAACTCTTTTTCCTGGAGGGTAAAAACTGAAACCTACAGGGAGACCACAGACCAAAAACAAACACCTATTGTATTGTTAAGATGCAAAATGACACTAAGATACTCAATTAAAAGACTTCCTGTACAAAATGTCACTCTGCCGGCTGTGCTCAGATTATGAAAAACAACTAAATTTAGGGCTCTTACATATTCAAATCTCACAAAAAAAATCAAACAGGGGTTTGTATTAGAAATGACCTCCACACTAAGTTTTGTATTGTTGTGTTTGTATTGTTGTGTTTGCTGTTCTGCTAAAAATATTTGGCATGCCAAATCAAACCTTATGGCAACCCAACTTTGGCCCATGAAACGGAACCTGTCTTACCTTTATGAGAAGAATGCTCTCGATACCCCTTTGATCAATTAGACAATTGGCCACAACTGGGTCTTCAATTTCTAGAGCTTGAAGCACGGAAGGGTATTCAGGGTGATTCACGGCCCTGACATAAAGATAAACAAACCAAGACAGCTACTGATGAAAAGTTCTCACATACTCACTGTTAGGAGTGATACCTCACATCATGCCAAGCTTTTAATAAACGTTTTTGTCCTCACCTCTTTGTTGTGTCATGGACACATGGGAGAAACTGACTAGTGATGATGGCAGGCCTACGCCCAGTTAGGAACACTTTGGCCATGAGGCCCTGCAGCACCTTCTCATCATTGTGGTTATCACAAGTGAAGGCCTGCAGCAGGCTTTTAAGACAGACTTCTATAGCCAAGGCCAGTTCTGGGTCCTTCGGGCTAATAAGGTAACCTACAGGAGCAATAGGTGAAAAGAGAAGGCAAGTTAGAAGTTCATTTTTGGCACAGACAAAAAGTGAAATGAAAGAGAACGTGACCTTTTTCCTGGTTTTTAAACCTGGGTTTAACATCGCTCAGCTTACGATGGAAGGAAGATCACATGTATTGATATATTTATCGTATTACACTTCCAGACAAAGAGTACTGTAAATTTGGGTGTTTTATTGTGCACATTATCTATGATTTTATAATTCAAAAGGTTGAGGAAGGAGTCAAGGCCTGAAGCCATACACATTTTCACTTATGCACAACTGGGCACCAGGTCTTACCCAAAGGTCCTCGAGGTTTGTGCTTAAACTGGCCCTTTTTGTGAGCTTCCTGGATGGCGTTGAGGAGTGCGGGCATGTGCTCTCCAAAACGGCGCAGGCGATTGGACCGACTACTCTCCATAGTCTGCAGTTTCCTTTTGTTGCCGTCCATGGACCTATGGACCATTTCCTGCTCTCTCCTGAAGACAGAAGAGGACGGGTGTTTTCATTATGTTGAAGGCTGTTACTGCTTCAGTTATTCGATTTCCATTGTGTGTCTTATAGACCAAGAATTCTGGTCATAATTTGGTATACTTAGGGCTTTTACTTAGGACAACATGGAATTTGTGATATCGTCATTACAATAAAAATCTCTTCTTTTTCAAAGATACATTTAGTCCAGCTCAACTTCAAAACTCACCATTAGACAGAGTGGTTGTGCATGTATGATTAATTCATCAGGGCTCAGTTTGTATTTTCCTACCTTATCCTTCCTTGTTCTTCCTTGTCGCTGGTACTGGCACGCTGATACTGGTCAATCTGCTGGCCCAGAGTGGCGATCTTGTGGGTCAGGTTTTCCAGCTCAGTCTGCAATTGTTCCATACGTTCCGCCCTGGCCTGGCTTTCTGCTCCTGTTGCCTGACTGATGCTGAAGGGATTTAAAAAAGGTGACAAAAAAAATCAATTAGGAGAGTCAACAAAGAATAAAAACTGTTTCAACTTGAGTGCAAGACAAAAGACATGGAAACAAGATGAGGTGGTACCTCAGCTTGAGATCATTTATCCTTGAGGACAGCTGAACCTTGTCCTTTTCCAGGTCCCTCAGGTTAGCCTTGCATCTGTGGACAGTGACCTAGCTCACAAACATAATTGCAGAAGAGAAACAGTGGTAAGCTGCACAACAAGCGTCACAATGATAGCAGTAGCTCCCAACAGCTCCTCATAGATTCTATTTTACAAAATGACAAAGCGGTTATGATAAGTTATGACACACAGCTTTTTACATCTTAAATTAAACATTGATTGAGTTGAGTTTATCTGGACCACATTACACAAAATAAAAAACATCTTAGCACCTGGAATTTGGAATATTTTGAGCTATTGATTAAAATGCCTGTCTATGCTATATAGACATAATATGTTGGATAAATCACGGCCCTACTTGTAAAATTAAAAGATTGTATGCTCATAACTAGATAACTGACAGTGCTGTTCATTGTCTGAACTCTGACCTCGCTGGACTTGACGAATGTATTTTGTCTCTGGACCTCGGCCTTAAGCTCAGCACATTTGGACTGGAGCTCCGGAAGTTGCTGTGTGATCCCTTCCAACTCTTCCTGGGTCTGCCTTTGCCTCCTCTCAGCCTCCTCCACCTTAGTCTGCATCATGACATAAAAACATTGTAGTAGGGGGTTACAGGTCAGAGGAAAGAAGAGGGCCATCCATTGACAACTGCAGAGTTGTGATAAGAGTTATAAAAATTAGCTGTTGCTATTAACTGGTAATTACTGGTTATACTGAAACACACATTAAATGAGACGTGAAAACAGAATTTAATGATGACAAGAATAAAATGGACTTAAATGGTGTTTTAAAGTCTTTATTTCATGTTGAATACGAACTCACCTTCCATTCATCCACCTTCTCATCATATTTCGCTGTAGCACGTCTGTCACAGCACAGCTTCTCCTTCATTGGCTCCAACTCCTTCTCCACCTCAGCAACCTGCAACATTTAACTTACAGTCAATAATATTTAGATGAATGATCTTTTAAGTAATTACTGCACTAATCAAGTTTCAAGGAGTCGAGGGTGGGTGGGTGAAAGGGGTTGGGAATTTCACATTGGAAGAAAAAAAAGGGAGAAAATTGTCTCACCAAAGCCCAAGCCATTTGCTTCTGCAACTCCTCCAGTTTGGTCTGCATTTCACCAAGTGATGCCAGGCTCTTGTATTGGTCTTCTTTCTCGTGGTACTTCCGCTTCAAGTCTTTCAAGCACTGTAAAAATTATGTCAAAGTCATCAGTAGCCATACTTTACTGGCTAGCTATGCAAGGCAAACGATTAAACATTTGATATATCAAATTGTTTTTTCACATTATATTACTGCATGAACATAGTTAAACCTGTAATAACCGGCCTTTGGCCACATGGAGACAGCAGAACCAAGTTATGACCACAGCACTGACATATCATCAACAGGATTTGGTGAACTTGTTTGCAGGGAGTTGTTTATTAACACATGCAGCAGTTACAGAGCAACATTAGCTTTGATTTGGTTTCTGGCAATATGGCCAATGTAAGAGAAGTATTCACATTACATTGTAATTAGGCACACTGTTACTGTATATCAGTTATAACCACTTTAAATATGAGCATGTCAGGACTAGTTCTTACTTTACTATGTTGTTCAACTTTATCCTCTGTGACACTTTTGGTGGTTTTAATGTGGACAAAGTCTTCCCTCATTTGCTCCAGTTGGGTAGCTTTCATAAAAAACTGCAAGAGGAATGAAAGAAAAAAAAAAATCAGTATGTAACCAAGAAAATGTGTCTCAGCCAAAGTTCATGAAAACATCAGATAAAAGATCATTCACATCACTTCATCTAAAAATGAATTCAAATATAATCACCTTATACTTGTCCCCCTCTCCTTTGGAGTGTAGGAAGTATTTGCTCATCTCTTGAGTAAGAACTGACACAGGATTGTTGACCTTTGGAAAAAAAACAAGTTAATCATGCAACCCTCTAAACAACACAGGATTTCAGTTTGTTGTAACAAAGTTTAAACAAAATTGTACTGTAAGGTTTGCAAAGCACATACCTGTATATTAAAATTGTCCAAGATGAACATGAGCTCATCCTTTTTGGTTGAAACAATTTGACCTATAAAAAGAGAAAAGGAGAACAGAGTTATTCAAGCAGCTACAGAGGGAAGTCATCTACATACCAATATTTCAAAACCTTGTCTTATTTCTTCTAATTTCCACTCTTCCTCTTCAGTCTTTTTTGCCAGTGTGACTTGTGACATGGATAATATTATCATTGTATAGTCACTGCCACTTTGTGTCTATAAACTGTCATAACTATGAGATAGTGAAAATTTCCTGGAGCTCAATGTGATGGGAATCAAACAGCTTTAAGAATTTAAGAATCATTCATAACAGTTCATAGTCACATTTACCTGATTTGCTCCTCAGTTTATAGGTTCTTAACCCCTCACGTGTTATTCTCAGGTCTACAATGATGGCTTGACCATACACCTCAGGTTTATAAGCATCCTTTCCTTTGTTACGCAGGGTGATTGATACATCTGCTGAGCTGAGGAGGAAGAGTAAAACACATTGAATCTATTGTGAGTCATATGATGCAACTTTTAACAGAAGTTACCTTTGCATGTGACCCCGGAATGTTTTATAAGGTGCCAAGTCAAGGTGAGATGAGTCATGTAAGGTCAAAGGCTTCTGTCTTAATTGACAGGTTCTTAAAGACAAATACAATCTGTCTAAGAAAGAGCATGACAACTTTTCTTACCTTTCTCCTTCTTTCACAAAACCCTTGAGGGATGATCCTCTGTTGGTGGCCTGTGCATTCCCTCCTAAGGCAACTATGAGAGCTGTCAGAACAGCACTCTTTCCACCTGCCAACCAAGCAGTTTGTGCACAGACAAGAAATTATGACACTGTCATTAACAAAAGCACTAAATGGAAGTCAGACACATAAGAACAGAAGACGTTCCAGAAACAAGGTAAGCCTCAAGTAAAAAGACTGACTTACTTATATAAATAAATGATTTAGGTCTAAATCATTACACAGATCCGACATAGGGCTAACAAGAATGCACAATGCTCATCTCATATAGTGTATTTAAAACATTGTTTACAGATGAAAGTTTCAAAACCTTGCTTACAAATATAAGATTTACCAACATTTAAGACAAGACAGTTTGCACTTCTTGGTAACTACAAAAATATTATACAAGCATTTTATCAGTTTGATCAGACCACAAAGTAGGTGACACCAGCTTAGTAATGGCACTTTGAAAAACTTTAAAAATGTTACATTTAGAAATATCTTTTAATTTTTGTTTAGCCTGTGCAAGGGGCTATAATGTTACTGTACCATAAAACAGGTTAGGGCTTAGAGTTAGGATATCAGTTCAAAAAGGTCTCCATCCTACTTTTCAGGAATAGCTCACGGGTTAAGTGGTTCCACTCACTTCCATTGTTGCCGACTACAAAGTTGACATTGGATCCAAAAGTGAAGGGGCCGAGGTGAGAGTGGCACATGAAATTCTTCAGGGTGATGCTCTCCACAATCCCTGCGTCACTCACTCCCTCACTACCACACTGCACATAAACACAAGACATTAGTGTCACTCCAAAATACACACCACATATATGATACTACTGATCTATCTTGAGAGTTTAACTTTTTCTAACAATCTCAGAGAATCACCTAAAAGTCCTCTGTAGGAACAAAAACATGTTTGGCAACATGGTGACAGTACAAACCTGTTTATCGATTACTTGATCTTCCCTGTCACTGTCACGAACATCTTCATCCACTTCTTCCTCTTCCACATGTCTAACCCGTTTATGGGGCTTTTCACCCACCGAGCTGCTTTTTCTTTTAGACATCTCGGGACTCGAGTTTACTTTTGGGGGAAAAGGAAAGTGAAACTCATATGAGTTCTTAGCATCGCTGTCCCATGACTTTAATAAACTCCAGCGAAAACAACCAGCTACTGTCACATTTGTTGGCTTTGTTAGTTCGCTCAATGTATTTCGGCGAACAACGTTCAGGTGAATAATTATAATATAGAAAACTGTCCGTGAACGAAAACATTGACAATAGTAACGTTAGCAAGGTTGCATCAAGTTAGCCATCTTACAAAACTAGCTTAGCCGGCTAACTCAAGCTAACATGCTAAGCATAACAATAACAACTATCTCTCCTGACAGCAGCAGATAGAGTATGCTGTGGTTAGTTTTGCGTCTTTGCATGAAAATGAAAGGACTGATATGATGAGCATTTACCTCTGTATCTTCACACAACCCAACTGATGAGGAGGACCACCGGCCGACTGATCGAATTCGCGCCCACTGTTCCGCAAATCTCGCGTGAATACACGAACTCTCACTGTGGTCTTTTTCCAAACACAAACAGCTAAGACTTTTATTATACTTTTATTACAGTACCAAGTATTATACATATTGACAAAAGCCACCATTGTAAAGAGAAATTGTTTGTTGAATGTGTAAGAAAGAATTAAATGACCGTGGCTATGAATTTACATGATACACGCAAACAGTACACATGCATCATTTATCACTGGCAACTTTGTTTTTGATCAACTAGAATAAATATAAATGAACAACAAACAGAAAAATGATATTTTCTTTATACAGGTTACGGGGAAAAGGGGGGATTTATTGTTGTATTTTTATTGATATGAACCCTCTCAGCTCAGAGTATTACTGCAGACTGGATAGAAAGGATGTGACAATACAGGGACCCCCACTGAAGGACCCTGAATTCAGTGACCTACATATTGCATTTGATCATTGTCCGGTACAATTGTCTCAGTAGCCAGTCTTTGGACAACATTCAATGAAAACTCCCCAACTTTAAGGGAAGCCTTATGACAGATACAGATGGCTGAGAAATCACTAAAGACCAAAGCAAAACCAAACTTCCAGACAGTGATGGAGGCTTTATTACATGAAGCTCTTGATAAAATAAACTCTTACAGCAACTTTCTTTCAAATTACTTTGTTGTCACACAATTTTTCACACAATATAATATAGCAGTAATCAAAATTTCAAAAGAGATGCAGCTAAAGCCCACTGCTGGCTCCTGGCAAGTCTCCCAAGGCCAGGAACCGATTCAGTTTGAACTCAAAGTCAATGGGACGTTCACTGGGTGGTCTGTAGTTGCCTCTCATTGTTGTGCTCAGGTAAGGAATGAGCGCACAGTTCTCTTCAAACAAGGCCAGCTTCTTTTTGTACATCTGGCTGCTGTAGCCTGTGCTCTTGTGGTTGAAAGCTGTAAAAAATGTGATAAAGCAATAATAAGTAGATAAATAAAATAGCTCTTAACATCCTTACAATCATCCTTCATCCTTCCATTAAGTTTGAGCAGTTCCCACATTCTATTTTGACCTAAGGCAATGTCACATCTTGCCTACCTTTTAGATAGAAGGCCACATAGAGAAGTGCTGATCTTTGTATACTGAGGAAGGGATGCTTTGGTTTGAGACACCCAACAGCTGTCATGGCCTTGATGACTGCTACTGCCACACCCTAAAAAAACAGACGTAACTCAAAGCAGGGCAGATGTCAAAAAGACTTCAGAAATGTACATACATATATCAAATGTCGATGTTATAAGATCAGCTGCAGAAAGAATACTGTGTTGTTGGTCAGGTATGTTTGAGTGTGTATCTGACCTGTTCCAGATAGCCTAGCGTTGGTAGGGAGGTAAGGGGTACAGGCTCACAAAGAGGAGGAACTTTACTGGGCAGCTTCTGGTCCCAGTAGGTTTCAGGAACCCTTGACAGATAATGTATCAACACCAACCTTTAATCTATAAACTGATACTTATCATGGCTAACTAACACTGTCTCTAGTAGAAGCAGTGGAAAGATTTTCAAATACTATTGATATGCACAACTGAATACGATTGTGAAAACATGAGTAACTGGAAATATCAAATATACAAAAAGAAAGATCTGCACCTTAAAAACTTGTCCCGTTTCTGCTTTGTCTCAAAAATGTATATCTGTTCTCTGTATTCCACAGCATATTCCATCTTTCCTCGAACCAGGGCTTCATACCTACAGATGAATGAACCTTATTTTGTTTTGGGGTCTTAGATATGTCTCAGAAAATATATGTGACAAAAAGAGACTAATCGTGAAGTTAGATTTGTACTTTATAAGGGTGAATACTGTACCTTTGCTTTCCATCCAGATAAGTGACCGGGCAGAAGCCCTTCATTTCTACTTGCTGTGGGAACCTGTTCTTCACCTGACTCTCAGTTAGTTTTTTTGGCAGCAGGTGGGATTGTGGGAGAATGTGTGGGCAGCCTGGAGTCACAAAGTGATCTGGGGTGTTCAGGAAACACTGTGAGAGTAATATAGAAATATTATTTATTTTAATTAATTTAATTAATATAATAGAAATTAAATGTAACTTTAAAAATGTCTTGTTTATGGTGCTCAATTTCACACATTTCACAGTAGAACAACCACTCGATAATGACAGAAATCATGCACAGAATAGAAATGTCTGAAAAGAAAATCTGTTAAATTTGGCTTGAATGCTTTTCCATGCTTGTTTGATCATCTGGAAGTGCGTATTAAAAGTGCAGCTCCACTAAACTGACCTCTAAATGGTCTTCGCCACACATCTTGTAATAGTGTCCCCTGTGCTCAGCAGTGTGAGTTAAGGCTGCAATTTCAGAGCAGTCCACCAGGTGCTGATGTAGAGCCAGGCACACGGGGCAGTAATGGCCAAACTCTCCAAGTCGCAACTGCAGCTCCTTGGGTGTGATGCACAGTCGGTTGATGCAGGCTGCTTGCCCTGCAAAATTAGAATATTTTAAAATCAAGAGATAGATAATAAGTTGACAAATAGAAAAAAAGAGACTTAAAGCATCTTCTGAAATTAAAGTTTTCAATGCAAATTACAGCGCAGAGCTAATGCTTTGATAAGCTTCTAGATCTTACGGCTGCCAATCCTCTCCAGGTAACTGTGGATATATTTCATGCTGATGCTGACTTCCTTTATAATGCTGTTCGAGATCCACCATTGGCTCTTTAAGCCATCGAGCAGGATCCAGTTCTGATATTGCAGCTGGAAATGTTTCCTCACATGCTCCATCTCCTGCTTGTAACAGGAGTTGCGAATGTGGAGGAGCTGAGAGTTGTCATGCATCAGGTGAGGCCTGCAGTGGTAGGACATTGTATTACATTCAACACTGAAGATTTGTGATTTTAAACAGCTCTCAAACATTTGATTTCGGAAAATGTGTATTTAAAGCTGTTGTTGATGTGTGTTCTCTGACTTGTTGGACTTCATCTTGTCCTCAAGGCCCCTCTTCAGCACCTCCACTGTGTCCAGCTCCAGCTCAACCACTATCATGGGGATGATGCTCCGAGACCCCATCAGCTCTGCCTGCTTAAGCGTCTTTGGAAAGCCATCCAACACGTACCTGGAATTCCAAATAAGCAAAAATATTAGTATGTTCAGATTTTTTGACAGTCATAAATAAGATGGAATGGATAAATATAACACGCCCCTGGCCTACCCTTGAGTGCTGCAAACTGAGCTCATCAGCGCCACCTCCAGACACTGAATGGCCAGTTCATCAGGCACAATGAGACCCTGGGATAGATGCTTTTTCATTTGGACAGCCAAATCAGTGTGCTCCTGAGTGTTAAGCACCATACGCATAACACTGCCAATGGACAGCCGGGCCAAACCATATTTCTGAGCAAACATCTGTGCCACTGGAGACATAAAGCAAAATGAGAGAAATGAAGAGTGTGGATAAAAGAAAGAACAGAGAGAGCAGTTTGAGGAATTGTCTGGCTGTCTTCTTACCAGTGGTTTTTCCAGATTTGGGTGGTCCAATAACAGCCATTTTAATAGGAAGGGATGGTGTTGGCTTTGGCTGTCTAAGGTACTTCAAGGGGTTCAGTATAAATGTGTCACGGTTCTCCTTAGACGCAAAGAAGTAGATATACTGATGGAAGATCAGGGGATATGTGGTATTCAGAGGCCACTGCAGAGGCTGGATCAAATCTCTCTCTTTGTATTGCTGTAGAGGGTGTGTGTGTGTGGAAAAGCAAAATGTTACAATACAGTATGTATAAGAGCTATATAAGTATATAAGTACATGTTTGGTTGATTAAAATGGCAGCACAAAAGAGGGAAGGTTTACTAGTATTTGTACTTCTCCATCAGTGTTGGCCCTTACTATTGAATTATACCAACCATTATGGGGTCCCAGCAGCCAAAGGCACTGTGGAGCTTGTAAGAGAAGAGTAGCAGCTTATGTGCCAGGTTGTATGAGATGGGTTGGCAATTTTGGAAGAGCGACTCCCTGTTGGTCAGCAGGGGCTGGATTTTGCGGAGCAGCTGATGCTGCACAAACCGGAGCTTGTGGGATGCACTGATGGATACTCTGGGTATGTTTTGTTCACTCAGGAGCTCCTGATGATAAAACCACACAGAATATATACACAAGTACACTATATGAGCATACATTATGCAGACCACATTAAGTGACATTAGGTTTATACTACCTCTCTGTAAAGTCGAATAATGTGTCCTGGAATCAGAATGTAAACTGTTTATATGTCTGTTTGTATCTATCCATCAAGTGCCTGTAAATAATAGTAGAAATGTAATGGATGTGGGAACCAAATATATAGATGTCTGGCTTGCTAATGGCCTTCGTCAGGTTTTGTGTCTTTGTACCGTCAGAAGAACAAGGCTGTTTTCATCTGTCACAAAACGCTCTTCTATCTCCATCTCCAGCCTCTCAGACGCTGCCTCCTCAGTCTCCTCATTCTCTGTGTCTTCGTTATCCTCTTCTAAAGGAAACTCGTCCTCCAGCATGGCCTCTATATCATCCTCAATGTTGCCTGCAGCTTCATCCTCTTCATCATCCTCTCCATCACTACGATACCTGAACTGATTAGCAAGAGGATTGGGGATCGGAGAATGGGTGGGTTAACCAGTGATGGAGACAGGATGACAGTGCTTATGATGAATTTGATTACCTTTGTATTAGATGCCTTAGTGCCTTTCTCTGCTATCAGTTCACCTCTTCTCTTGGCAATGTTCTCCTCCTGTACCAACAAGATACATATAATTGTGCCAGATACTCACACATTCTATAATCACCATCAGGACAGACAGCAGGAGTAATGCTTGATATTAAAGTGGGTAGGACAATTATCCAATTATGTTGTCACTTGCTTACCCGGTTCTTCTTTCGTAGATCATGAAGGAGAGCCAGCTGTGCTTGATGCCGCTTGCGCTGCTCACGCCACTTTTCCAGGTATGTTGGCAAGAGACGCTTCTGAACATCTGAGACTTCCACCACCATGATGACCACAAGGTCAGGGAAAAGCTGTCGCTGTAACATGTACTGCACCTCATCAGGATTGTGAGGGAATCCCTCCAAAATAAATCCTGTAGACCTACAAGGTGGAGCATGTCAGGGTCAACAAATTCTTTGTCTTGTCATTTGTTTAAAAAGTATCTACATAACACATAAAATGCAGCTAAAATGCTTATTGGTTTTCTTGGCAAGGGTTAGATGAGATGATTGATACCGCTCTCATGTCTGCACAATAAATAGAACTTAGCTAACTTAGCTTAGCACAAAGACTGAAACACAGTGTTTTTACACTTCTTTTTCTAAGGATTAAACAAACAAGATGCCGTGTGCTAAGCTTTAAGGTGCTTGTAGATGGATAGCAAATAAACATATTTCCAAAAATGTCAAACTTTCCCTTAAAGGAAGGACAGGAAGTGTGTATTTTTGTGTGTGTTCAACTACATGTATGGTTCTTGTGTCCAGTATTGACTGATAACCGTATCCAGGATCTGTGGACTCAGTGGATCTCCATCTGACAGGTAGGCTTTGATTGCCTTTTCCTCATCAGTCAGTACCACTTCCTGGTTTAGACAAGCAGATTCACAATAATTCAGTGTCAGAATATCACAATTCACCCCAATGTCAGGCACAATAACACTTTGAAGTCTGCTACAGACAAGATTTATTGAAGCTGACCTCATTCATGTTGGCAGAGGTGTCCTTCTCATCGTCCCCTCTAGCTTCCTTTATCAGGGCCTCCAAGCCCTCTGGAGACTCCTCTGAAAATTCTGCTTCATCAGCATAAGGTACATGCTTCTTTGTCTTGGCCATGACAAACATTTGGAGTTGCTCCCTGAACTGAATATGGAAGATGCCAAGCTTTTGGGCAAGCCACTCGCCATGAGTGGTCTTGCCTGATCCTCGAGTGCCAAGCAGAAAGATCCGCAAGGCAGGAGGCTTAGAATGAAAAACAGAAGAAACTTGTTAGAATTTTTCAGTTTTTCCTACTATGACTATTTTTCACTCATCTCAAGTCAGTTTGTACCTTGAGAGGCTCAGTCTGTGAGACGAACTGTGCAGGGTCTTGAAGAAAGGAGTCCCTGGCTTCTAAGCTAGAGAAGTAGAAGGTCTTCTCACGGTACTTAGCTGCAATTTCATCCGTACAGGGAAACAGGACGTTGTGTTTTTTTAAGGCCACAGGGCAGAAATGATGGGTATCGCCTAATAATCTCTTGGCTGTTGTGTCCCCCTGCTTTCATTGAGAGGAAGAAGAGCTAGTTAAAGGTTTGCTTATATCATTGTCAACAAAGCAGAAAATCAGGCCTGTATCTTCAATCTCTACAAATATAAATAGGATTATGAAGCTGTAGCTTAATAAGTCAAAGCCACTAAACAATGGGGTGTTGAAGTTATAAGAATTCTTTGTTTACTGACTTCATCCTCCTCCTCTGCTGTGTCATTGTCAGTGCTGCCTTCCTCTGCTCTTTCCAGTTCAGCTAAAGCCTCGATATCTTCTGCCTCCTCGTCCAGGTCCGCCGCCGACAGTTCCCAGGACACATACTTAAAGGGTTCTAAAGATCATGCAGGTATACCAGACTGAATTAGGAGTTTTTCTTACAAAACATGGCATCTATCTTTCATCTGGTTTCAGATGAAACAACAAAAACACCAAAATCATTATAGAAATTCAAATTGAAATTAATTGATTTGAAACCTGGCCGTGCAATCTGACCAATTGAAAAAGGTTTGTGGTGTAACTAAAATTCAAGACTGTGATTAACAGGGCTCCACTCACTCTCCATCTGAAGGATCATCTCTTGAAGAAGGTCCTCAGGGCTTTTATCACCAATCTCCAGGATGGAGTGGGTGACAGTTAAAGCAGACTGCATTTGCTCCCACTGACGCAGAGACTGTTGCACTTGCAGTTTATAGTCATTCATCTCTGGGACGTCTGGATAACCCAACTCCCAGTGATCAGGTAGCTCCACAGCTTCAGCAACACAGAGGGGAGAAGGAGATGAAGAGAGGTGAGAGAAAGTTTTGCCACTTCAATTCTGCTTTTAAGGCACTTACATACTGTGTATTGCAATACTGCAATATTGCCAGAGTGTGAAAATTCAGTATAGTGTGATCTAAAAGTTTCAGCATTAGCCTTTACTCATTCTGAAACCGATATGAGTGGTAGTTCTTACCTGAATTTGCATTTCATTGACAAAGGAAATATTTCTCCTCTTATAACTAAGTCACTAAAATTAGTATTTTTGACATGAGAAACAACAGCTTGTAATAAAAATGTCTCACCTTCCTTTTTGCCAGGATACACAGGGCTGGTGGCATTAGATTGTTCAGGATTTTCTACAAAGGAAATGAATGAATGCCTTAAAAACAATGCTGGTAGTTTTTGTGAATTTAAGCTGCTTTCCATAGACAGACAGATAGTACCTTCAGTCTCTTCAATAACCGTAACTAGATTTGTTTGCAGTTCTGCAGACTGGGCCTCTGCCTCTGATTCTTGCTCATTCTGGTTTCTAAAATTGAGAGAACTTGAGCACAAAAACACAAGCTGCTTAACAAAATCCATTGCAGATATAACAACCCATAATTTAACCACATCACTGCACCTGCACTCACAAGGCTTGTTTCTCCTTCTCAGAGTGTTCATCCTGCAACCTCTTCCTTACTGCTTTGTCCACACTCTCCTTGTTCATCTCATACAATCGCTTCAATACTGTTTAACACATGGAAATGATACATGAACATTGATAGAACTCAAATTTAGACATATATATCTACATATTTAAATAAAACAGCTTGTCTATGATGCATTATTTCTGTGTCTCCTACCCTGATTTCCATCACTGTCTCTAAGACAGAAGAGGATGTCTGGCAGGAGTCCAGCTTGCTGTAAAGCATCCATTTGGGAGAAGTTCTTGGGAAAGTTGTCAAGCACCCAGCCAGTTCTGACATCTCCATCAGTGTCAGTCTCTTCAATCTGTAACATCGGAATCATAAGCAACACCACTGTATACTATTCATAGATGTATTAGAAATATAATTTACTTATAAATTCCACCTCAAGATAAATGCTTGATTAAACTTATCCTTGACATCATATTTATTGTATATGATAAATGTCAAATGGCAACATTTATTCTAAATACAGTCAATGGTTTGTTACAAATAAATTCAGTAAATTAAATTCGATTAAATTCTAAAAGCAGTCACAAAAAATGATCAAGTATGTTAGGCATCACAAATAGTATGCTGATAATTTTAGTGCCAAAAAGCTTGTGTAAATGCAGCTTCTGTGTTTCAGATTTTTGACATACCTCTTTTATGCGCCTCTCCAGTACCTCAGCATACAGGCTGAAGGGAGTTGTGCGCATATGTTTGGCTTCTTCTAGTGCAGTGAGCACCATGGCTTGTACCTCTGGATGATCCTCTGTCACTGAGAAGAGCAGAAAACATTTGCACACAAATACAGTATATACTATCCAGAACACTATATAATCTCCGCAACTGCATTCCAAAACTGTGGGACAAAACATAGCACTATCAAACTACCATTTGTGATTTGTATATTATACTGAAGGATTTGAAAAAATGGTTAAATTAGAGAATATTTTAACTTTTTACCTTCTACAGAGTTGGTTTCATCTGGTAAAATAAAATAACAGAGCATTAATTCTGTGTATCACAGTAAATCACTATGGCACATTGCAATACAGTCATTTAAAAAAACAACAACAATTTTGTTGTCTCCCTGCACTATATACAATTTACCTGAACAGGTGAATATCATCATCATCATCATCATCAACAATGCTCAACTTGCCTGAAATTTGTCCGCCATCCTGCTCCATCTTCATCTTGATTTTCTCTATAGAGATCTGTGTTGTCTCCTCTTTGATTTTGTCAAGCCTCTCCTGCTCAACCTTGGCCAGAACGGGCTGCACCAGTACCTCCATATCAAGCACCAACGCATTGTAGTGCTGAGCTAGAAGCTTACATAGAGTGCTCTTCCCTGCCTGTGGAGGTCCAATGATGGAAACTCTGCAGGGAGGCCTGGGCATTGGAGGAAGTAAGTACTGTCTGGGGTTGGTTATAAACTTCTGGTAGGCCTCCTGAGACGAGAGGATGTACAGTTTGTCCTGGAAGCTGCAAAGAGATTGAAGAGAAATGACATTTTCACCCAGTGTTACTGAAAGCAATTGGATAGATTCCTCACCTGGCAACTGCCTACGAAAGATCATTTACCCCACACATAATTCAGGCTTGCCAGGAATGACATTGCCCTCCTTCAGAGCAACTGGACAAGTTTGGCCCCAGCGGCTCCTTCGCCATCTAAATCCAGGGGCCACTGTTCTGGTGGAGGACATAACTCTCAGCAGGTCCTCCTGGGAAAAAGATTCAGTTATGATTGAAACTACTTCTAGTTAACAGGAGTTTATTCTGTGAATGGAGTATATTTAAAATGTCCATTCTTGCCTCAGGATCACCTGTATATTATTTGAAATACTGGTGTTTTCTAAGTATTCACATAACTGATTATAACTTGAAATAAAATATGAATATGATCATTAATGGCAGACCGTGTCAATGTCTGCTGCCAATTCTTCATCGTCAGGTTGGTGGAGGAGGACCGGAATGGAGACATGCTTTATTGCCATAGATCCAAGACGAGACATGACAGACTAGAGACAAAGCAATCAAAAATACTAAGTCAGTCCACAGAATACAGACGTAACTGAACATGCACATTTGGGCTGACAAATGCTGCTGTCTTGCATTTCCTTCAGAGTTAATTTAACCTCAGTGTTTTTACCAAGTGCAGCTCTTCAGGTGTGTTGTTTCCATCCAGTTCCAACAGATAGACGAGGTTGTGGTTTGTGATGTAGTCCTGAAAATATATAAATCAATTTAAAAATTACTGTCCCTAAGGAAAAACTTGGATGTCATTTAATATACTGTACAGATATAGATACACTACACTAAAAAGTAAACTTTCTTTAATATCTCACAAACACTACATGCTACATTTTTACAGAACATGTTGAACGATACACCTCGTCACTCTGATTTGGCATCTGAAACGTAATGCTGACCTAATGTGGGTGCCACGATTAAACAGCAAATTTGAAGTAGCTCAAAACCATTTTGTGTCAAAATAATAGAACATATTTAGCAACCCTTATGAGATAAACATTCTGGTTTCTTCCAAAATAAAGGTTCAACTTTAACACAAAATCTCTCTGACAATGACTCACCTCCAGTGGTCTAAGCATAGTATCCCTGTACATGCTGATTCTAGAAAAAGCATTTCTGGCTAAATTCTCTGGTGTCCACACCATCTGGTCAACAATATCCTTTTGTAGTTCCTCTTCCCTAACCTGCAAGCAAAAAAATTATTAGCATAATAGGATATCATGGGTTGACAGCTTTCTCTTTTAAGGTTCAAAATTTTTATATTGTTCAAATAATATAACATAATGAAATGGGGAATGCAGGAAATAACCTTTTTTTCTCTTGACCCATACCTGCTCTTCCTTATCCTCCACTTCCTCGGCCATGTTCTCCTTCTTCTTGTTAAACACGTCCTCATGCTGCCAGTGATCCCTGTTGTACAGCTGCCCTGTCTCTGGGTGCTGCTTCAGACCTGACAGCCTGTGTATCAGATCCTTGTCTGCACACTGTTGGAAGATGGGAGTGTTTAGTTCATCAACGAATACTCTCAATTTTCAATTGATTTGAAAATAATAAATAGTGCTTGAAAAAAATGAAACTTTTGCTGCTTAATGCAATGCACAACTCCAAATAGAGGACATGTGGGTAAACCTTGATGTTGATGATGAAATCAGGTGTTAGCTTGAGGTTTCTGATCAGTTCAATCTGCTCATGAATCTTCAGACACTCTTCCGACATGAATGGCAGGCAGCTCAGTACATATCCTGTATTACAACACGTGTTATCAAGTACAAGCAGTGGCAGAGCTCCTTTAGTGATGTTTTGAATAACAGGTTGCTGTGCAATTATTTGCAATTTGCATACATGATCATTTTAGTGAAGCTGATAAAATAAACTTTACGCTACATAATTTACCATAGTGCTCCACATCTGGTGAGTTAATCCTGTCGAGAATCAGCTGGAGCACCATGTCTTCTGGGATACTACTCCCCGCAGATAGCATATTCAAAAGCTAAAGTGGTAAAGGTAAAGTGGTGGTATAAAAATGTACATACTATCCATATATGGAAAACACATGACAAAAAAAGGGAACAATTGCTACTCACGTCTATCCCTTCCTTTGTTTTATTTTGAATGTGTGTGTTGAGCAGATCTGTATCTGAAATGTTACAAATGCTGTTGAGAAATATGTTATAATATAGTATGTTAGGACAACAACCAAAAATCTAGCAAGTGGACTTACCATCAATTAAGATACATTTCCAGGACTCTGCAATTTTTTTGGCCAAGGTGCTTTTGCCTACACCCTGCAACAAAGAATGACAGAAAGATAATATGGAGTCACTGGGTCATATGACACTGAGAGTATTAGAAAAACAAAATTGCCAGTGTTTGGGTGTGCCATAGTTCAATTGTGGGGGCTGGTGCCATCACTCTCCACAATGTTTGTGGTTAGGGAGTGGAGACTGACACACTGCATCCAGCAATGTTAACCTACACTCTTATAACTCTTAACATTATGGACAAGTTATGTGCTCTTATATTCCCTGTAATATTATTCAGAAATGACACTTGATGCATATTTGTCTTATCAACAGACAGCCTTTATTTTTTTTGCTTGATGACTGAAATTAAGAGACTGGGAACATTGTCCTTACATTTAACTAATTATTATCTAAACAGGAAATGATGATGGGGCATTTCATTATCTAAATACAGGTGTGTTCAAATTCTCAACTTTATCTGAGGAAGATCTGTCAATGCAATGTGGTCAAGTATGTCCACATTACATTTTCATATCAACACCAATGTGTGAATATAAAGTAGTAGAAGCCATTTTGATTGTGTTGTGTTTTGTTATATGTGTAAAACAGTGACAAATTACCGGTCTGCCAACTATGATGAAGCAGGTGGGTTTGGCCAGCAGAGTTTCTCTCTCAGCTTCATCTTCTATTAGGCTGTCCACTAAACGAGCTGTTTGAGAGTAGTGAATTATTGAAAGTGCACATGGAGAATTAAAAATCACAGAAGAGAAACAAAGCTTAGCAAGTTTCTTGTAGCATATATCACCACCTAGCATAACTTTCCATTTGTTACCTGTCAAATGTTACCACAGGTAATTACTGTCATATTTCAACAAAAGTTAACTTACCACTGCTTTGGGACATTATTTTATCTTTTTTTCCGACCCGTTCAAATTCCCTTTTTATCGTTTAGAAACTAGCATTAAATACGTTTTCTAGCTGCACATAACTTAGCTAGCCACTGTTAACAGTCACCGTTGGCATAGCAACACAAACTGAAGAGAGCGAGAGTTAGCTTTCCACATTGTAGCCTGCTAATGCTATTGTTAGCTACTTTATGGCTTGGGAGTAAGTTTGCCGCGTTAAGATGTTTTTACATTCTTAATCATTAACTGTTATAATCACCTATAGCCGATATCTGCGTGTTAAAAACAATATATTGTGAGCACTGAAAATTTTGAATCGCGTTTCCAGTGCGTCGCCTTTTTTGACCCTGCGAGGCGCCGTATCAGTTGAATGACCTCGCCCGGTCTGTCATGACAGTCACATGACTAAAACAAATTCATGTTGTCTTCTTCTGTGTGTTTGTTGTACATACTTTGGCGGGTTACAGACACATTTAATTTACTGAAAACGACCAGAGACGTTGTTTTCACTGCCGGAGGAGATGCATGTTATCGCTCCCAGGGATGATCTGTGGCTAACGCTGCTAGCTAGCTAAATTAAATGTGAGTAACTATGACGAGGAAATGCTGAGGGGCAGAATAAGATGCACACGCAGTGGCTTTAAGTATCAAGGTTAACTTCATGTCTCTTTTGATTTTCATGCATTTGCATATTGTGTTTTCTTCGCAGCTCTTTCCTTGCCTCGTCTGGATTGTGACTGTTTGGTTAATAGAGGGTTAAAAATGCCTCAGTCAGCTGGTGTCATCAGTGGGATCCAGAAGATGGTTCTCTATGAAACCAGAGCTGTAAGTCTGCCATGGCCTTAAATCTGTTATTATCACTGTCCCATCAAGACTCCCAAAACTTCTGTTCATAGGTTATACTGCAAGCAGCCATCACAAAACATCTTCATCACGTAAAGCTTTTAGCTCCTGGTACTTCCTGGTAAATATTAGTACATACTACAAAGATAAAGTGCTGAAAGAACAGGTTGAGAAAGCAACTTGTACTTTAATAATCAGAGGAAAGTTAACTGAGCACACTTCTTTTTTTATGTGCAACAAGCTGCTTTATATTCAATCCTTAATCCAAACATTTTCTTTGTCCCCCAGTTTGTCTTTCTGATGTACTGATAATAAATGAGTGGCACAAACATGAGCTAAGAACTACACAGCAGGACCACAGTCTTTCCCAGTCTTGATGGAAGTGCCTTGGTTAGGATACTGTGGCGCAACTATTTTTTCAGGACACATTTTCCCAGCCAATCTGTTTGTTTACATTGCTGACAAGTCCATCTCTAAACAGCCTAAGTCTATCTTTTGTTATAGGGACCCTATTTGTTGACTCTTATTTGTCACGCATGCTGAAATGTGGAATCTATTGATGGATTACTTAATTGTACTGATGTAAGAAAGCTATACTTAATCTAGGATTTGAACATTAAAAAAGTTCAGATGTAAACATGAGGATGGAGAAGAATGGAGAGCCCCTGTAGGATTGTGATTACTTGTCAGCAAACACTAGATGGCAGTAAAAGAGTGTTTGTGATGATTTGCTGTTCCAGGTAGACCCCAGTCTACTGACTACATACTGAAAGGGATTTGCATCATAATTGTCTAGACAGTCAAAATAATAACATAGACAGCTATCTGAAATATTAGGTTAAGTTTGATTTGGGTTTGGATTCATTTGGTATAAATGTGCATGTGTTGTAAAACAGGACAATATTTGTCACAGCTGAGTTATCATAATGTCTTATTGAACCCCTGTTAGTCCATTTTACTGAATGGATAAACTGACTGTCTAACTATTGTGGACAAAGAGGGCTCCATCAGATACTTGGACATGTGGAACAGGACAAAATGGCCTTAATGGTTGTGGACTGTACTGATACATGGTGTTCCAATTCAACACTCTTTAGTGGACAGAAAATCTTAAGGCAGCCCAGTGTGAGAAAAATAATGACTCCAAAGAAAAGTCACACAAGGAAGACACAAATCTTAACAAGGAAGATATTCGAATGTAGCCAAATCAAATATGAGCTGTGCCCACATGTAGCACACGGACAGTAGCAACTGTATATATATATATATATATATATATATATGTATATATATATATATATATATATATATATATATATATATATATATATGTGTGTGTGTGTGTGTGTGTATATATATATATATATACACATTATAGGAAAGAAAAGCCTAAAGAAAGTGAGACTTTAACAATGGGACTGTACTGAAGAAAACTGGCTTCTAATAACACAGTTATTGTCTATTGTCTGTTTCTGTCTATTGAAATGTGAAAACATGTCTTCTCTAAGATACGCTATCCTACTGTGCTCTCTCAATGAATCTGATTGAATGTCACCCAAGAGAAAGCTTCTTGTGCTGAAAAGAAGTTTCCACAAAATGTGTGTATGTAATCACAAAAGCGAAGGTGCATTCATGTATGTTTCTTTGCAGAGGTACTTTTTGGTGGGGAGCAATCAGGCACAGACCAAACACAGAGTCCTAAAAATTGACCGCACAGAACCCAAGGACCTGGTTATAATTGACGATAAGGTAAGTGCAGAGTTTCCACCAGAGTTAGTACAGTGCTAATGTATATGCTTATGTAATACAGTACAGCACGCTTGGGGTAAAATTGTACAATCACTCAGCCTGTCCCTAGTGTATTGTGGATGACAGCTTAGCTGATGAGTGCTGAGCACACCTCCTTTTCTTCTCCACTGCTCATTACCAGGATCTATGAGCTGGGAGTTGATTTGTTTGTTCGTGTTGTGGGTGATTATGATTATGATGTTTGTTATTATGAAGTATCCATGACTAAATATCCATCACCCCACGCTCTCATTTCTGCTGATATTATCCTGACCTCAGGAAACCGTGTTTGTTTTTAATTTGATTGACATAGTAAAGTATATTATGAACACAGCATGGATGCTTGAGAATTGATGAAGAAGTGGAGGTGAGCAGGTTTAAAGCTGGAGACAGCCTTGTTTTTCACACACTCTCTGTTCATATGTAAGGAGAGCTGGCTCGGCACAGATAATGAAATAAAAGGCTGCATAGAACCTTTTTATATTTCTGAGATGAATAAGGATTAATCAGTGAGCCAAGGAACCTAAATAATTGGATATTTTTATTAACTCTCCTTGACTTATTGAATTTTGCAGAGGAATTATTTTAATTCCACAATAAAAAACATTGATACAATACTATAGCATATGATAAGATAAGATAAGATAAGATAAGCCTTTATTCGTCCCACAGTGGGGAAATTCACAATATGTATGTAATATGTAGTGTATACCTGCATTTTTCTGTTGCCCCTCTAGAACAGAATTTTAATTGTGAAATCTATGATATAGATTAAGAAGTCTCCTCTGCAGAAAATGTGCATGCAAAAGTTGCTGCTCTGTTTTCTTCTGTAAAATGAAAAAAATCATTGTTTATTCATTACAATATTGCACAAAGACTTTGGAAAGCAGCTAATCTATTTTTGTCTAAATTGCCTCAGTGAGGATCAATCTAAGCCCTATTGTGGAAATTTTAGGGCAATTGATTAAACAAGACTTGCTAGTCGTTTACTTATGATTGCACAGAATAGAATTCTGTTGTGCAAGTCTCACTGGCTCTGGATTAAGTTATTACTCAAAGAACTTGTCCCACATAAACAGCAGATTTTCTTTTGAGAAAGAAATACATATGCCCTGTTTTGTCTTGTTGTTGCAAGCCAAAATGAACAATATGGCAACTATGAATAACGAAACAGAAACTGCTTACAGCTTTATTCATGGATAGACTGTATATGTATGTGTGATTTTGTTTGTAGCATGTGTACAACCATCAAGAAGTTCGGGAGTTGCTTGGCCGCCTGGACCTGGGCAACCGAACCAAGATTGGCCAAAAGGGTTCCTCAGGCCTGTCCAGGGCTGTTACAGCTTTTGGCATTGTGGGTGAGTACAGTCTGTCCACTCTCTTCCTCACTGGCATAGCAGCAACCATTGTGTGCATTGACCTGGTTTTACATATAAAGTGCTGGAGATGGAAAAACCTCAATTGAAAGGACACCTGGCAGTATAATGTAATTCTCTACAATATAGCCCCACTACCACTACTACTACCTTTGTGGAGCTTTTAATGTTCAATTTTCAGGTTCAATTGATGACCGTCAGTGGTGCGTTCAGAAGCAGCAAAAAGCATTTTCACAATTTAGTTACGTTCCCTTCTCTTTTGTAGAAAATCAGGTAAAAAGAAGCCGTGAAAGTATTGTTCAGGAGACTTGCCTATGCCTGTGAGAGCCATATAGTGTGAAGGTTTGTTACATGAGAAGTTAGTGTAACTGATTACATGTGTGATCACACAAGCTCACTCTGTACGTCTTGGTTTGCAAGTTCTTGTGTGGAAAATAATTGGTGTTACAGAGCTGTGACTTTCATGTATACATTGCATGATCACTCCTCAGGTCCTGACCTACATTTCACATCACACATTTCATGTTGAGCATCAGCTAACTTGCTTAGGTGTACCAGGTCCTATGCTTACCGTGTTCACTGTTTTACATTTAAACCACAAATATCAACCCTGATTATGTCTGGAGGAAAATCATGGGCTCACTAAAACCAGAGAGTTTCTTCCTCTGGAAACCATGAATGTCAGTCCAAAATTTCATGGCAATCCATTCACTGGTTTTGAGATATTTCAATCTTGACCAAAGTAGTGGACTGACCGACTGACTGACCGACTGACTGACTGACTGACATTACTATTCATTGATCCATGTTGCTAGTGTGGCTATAAATGCGTGTGTGGAGCTTTCTTTCTGGCAAAGAAAGATGGTAGCAGTAACTAGTATTGACAAGGCCTTTTTGATCATAATAGTAACACATCAAAGATAATTTAGCATCTTCTTTGTCAGCATCATCCTCGAGGCTGTAGATGGGTTAGATGGGTGGGTCACACTGACACAGACAGATTGTGACTTTGACGTCTGCTTAAATAAATGAGTTGCTTTTTTCCATTGGGCCCTAATGCCACCTTTGTTCACAAAACCACTATTTACCAAAGTCACTGTGTTATGTGGGATAAAAGAGTGATGCAGCCATGTAGGGTACAGTGAATCCTGTGAGCCCCTTTATGTGGCACAGTTCTTATTACTGTATATAATGAGTGCTATTATTGTAAGTGTATTTTATTTTCTTTCATCTGCTGGTTTTGTCAATCTGACCCACCTCTGGCAGGAAGAAACACACTGAACTAATGTGGAATTGTCAGTCAGCAAAGCCACAAATGAAAGAACATGAAGTGGGCTGTGGAAGTATAATATGCCCTCGTACAAGACTAACGCTCCCAAGCTTAGCTGATTGTCATTGTGCAGTGGAAAAATACCTAATTTTTGCAAATCTAGATACTTAACCTGCTACATACTTTCAGATGAGTGTCCACTCACAACTAAAGTCGTTGTTGTTCTAGTGGAGTCTGAAAGGATGGATCCTTTTATAGATTTGGATAGAATAATTCAGGAGTTATTTAGCAGACATTGAAGTCAGAAAACCATGAAAAAATGTTATAAAGCCACTACTATGTGTTTTCAAGTTTTATAGCGCAGAATGCTTTATAGAAATTTACCCATTCTAAATATCCAGCATAAGAAATAGGATTAGAATATTTTACAGGTGACAAAGCATTTTATTAAATGATGCTCAATTTAGCAGAATAACTTTGTGTTTTGTTTCATAATTAAAACCAATATCAAAGCAGGAGTATTGTCCTGTAACTTATGCCCTTTCTGTATATAAGATAGGCAGCGATATGCAATGAATGTTTGAGGATCAAAAGCCAAAGTATGGCCACAGAGAAGAGCTTGCTCTCGTTGTTAGATACTAAGAAGTATTCAAATAGGAATGGGGAAAAATATCCAACAATCTCAAACTTACAACAGCACCCTGGCAATTTGGTACTTAGACAGAATGGGTTAAAAAAAAAGAGCTTCAAATTTGCAGCAGAAGCTGAGACATTCTGTCTCAACCATCCATTAAATATAATGTGAATGTGGCATTAGACCCTCTGTGCCTGGTAAACACCCACATCTTTCAAACTCCATTTTGGAATGCAGGCTTTTCTGGTAAACGTTTATAGCCTCCATGGCTGAATAGAGATATCCAGTTTATGGAACTTTGTTTATGTTCTTTGATTTTAGAAAGCTCCCCTCTGAGGCGCATAACAAATTACACAACTGTTTTCACAGACTGAGTAGTACTTCCTGTCACTAGTAAATTGCCTCTAACATGTAAAAGTGGTGGAGTGCTACTTTAACTTCAGCTTCTATTTAGCGCCTCTTGTCGGAGTGCAGCACATGCGCTCTGTTAGATGCATAAATTATACTTGTTAAAACAATTAAAGACAGAAGGTTGATCAAATTTTCCAAACATGGAGACTGAAATATCTGATTTAGCGAATGAATTTACTGTCTGCACCTACATCTGTTGCATTCTCTTTGTATTTGGAAACATAATGTGAACATCATCAACCTCACTAGGCAGCTTACAGCACAATAGTACTGTGATTCTGAATAGTCCAAATGTCCAAATGAGACATGATTCATCTGTCAACAGAGTACTTTTAGCAGTAATGTATTGAAGGCCTTGGTGAGGCAAGTATTACTAATAATATTCAGACTGTTTAAAGACATCACCCACAACCATCTATTAGGTATTGAATCCGACTGATGAGAAATTGCCTCATCATTGACTATGTTGCATGATGTTTTCTGGGTCAGATTTTAATTATGTAAGACTAAATGGATAGGATTGTATAGGGAATATAGCAAGGTATGACACACTCATGGTCCACCTCTGCAAATTGAGCTTTTCATGTGTTTGTATTGTCAAAGCTGGAGCTGATGTGCAGCTAGGAGAAAGGTTGACCTACAAATCTACGACCTTCAGAAGTGTCATGTGAATAACTCAGGTTATGTCAGCAGCGAAAAAAGAAAGTTCCTTTAAAGAAAATTGCATTTTCTTAATTTATTCAAAATGATTTAAAATTTTGTATTTTTTTCCTCGACAGGGTTCGTACGATTCCTCGAGGGGTACTACATTGTGTTGATCACCAAGCGTAGGCAGGTGGCCGACATTGGTGGCCACTCCATCTACAAAATTGAAGACACGAGCATGATCTACATCCCCAATGACTCGGTTAGGGTTACACACCCAGATGAAGCAAGGTACTGTTGCCTTCCCTTTTTTCCCTAATTTCCCTCCCTAATTTCATGTGTTTGCTATTGTGTGTGTGTGTGTGTGTGTGTGTGTGTGTGTATATGTGTATGTCTCTGTACCCACATTTGTTCTCAAACACACCATAGTCTTCATGGACAAGGATACTTATAGTGAAGATAAAGCTGTTGCCCTTTTCAGACATGCCCTCCTTTATGTTAATCTGATGGTTATATAAAATGATAGGCTCATGTCTGAACAAGGACCACATTTTCACAATGGCAGTCTTACATGGTCTGACCTAGTAACATTTCTGTGACACTTTCAGCACCGAGCAAGTCTGAATTGAATGCCATCAGATTAACACAAAGGTGGCAACAGCAGCAAAGACAGAATGACTTTGAATAAACTATTTCTAACTATATTTGATAAACACTGAATGATGCAATTTTCAGTTGTTCATGTTGAGTGTCTTCTCAGTCTATAAAAACTGTTTTCCCAACCAAGGAGTAGAGACACTATAGAACCACAACCAAAATAATACAGACCAGCGCTCACTCCTTATATTTTCAGTTTTCATACATACCATCTGCGCCATTCACACTCAAGATGAGTTAGTTAAGGTTTCAATGGCAACATGCCTCTCGCATCAGGTGCCAAAATGTCGTGCAAACATTGGGGGTCTTTCTGTGTTTATGCAGACATGTCTGAGTAAAGCCATAAGGAACATGAACATAGAATGCACATGTTAAATGTATGAATGATAAAAAGACGACACTTTGACAGATAGATGAAGCAAAGGCGGTTATATGTTCCATAAAAGAAAAGAGCTTATGACTCTCTGTCCACTGAACTGTGCCTCCACTTTTCGGAGGAATTCAGCATGGAAAAAAATGTGGTTCAGTTCCAGCACAACATCAGGTACATAGTTATGAACATAAAATTCCAAGAAAAGTATGAAATAAATGGAAATTGTAATCTTATTAACAATTACGAGTTATAAGAGTTTCAATATCCAAAGCAAGCAAAATAAGCATGAATTCATATAGTTATAGTTTGGTTCAGATGATATAGCGTATAGATGATCAATCATGCTTTGTTTTCACCTATGGTTTTCACACTAAAAAGTCTAAAAAAAAGCCATTTAAATGTACTGAATCAGAATCATGTTGACAGACTAATATTGTAAAACCTTAAACAGCTATTAATACATTGCCTGTATAGACGAGGTTTTTGTTATATGCATATTAAGGATGTGAGTTTTGCTTTCCTAGATACGTGCGCATCTTTCAAAACGTGGACCTGTCCAGCAACTTCTACTTCAGGTAAGATGAAGAAGTTAGTTGGTAGAAAGTTAGGCTAGAGACTGTTTAGGTACATGAGTGTGATGATGATGATGATGATTGCTTAATATTTCTATTTTTACAGCAAGTAGCATGAGTCATTTGAATGGAAAAAAAATCTGGCATATGCACCCATGATTTTCTAGTAAATGCACAGGTAGGTGGAAAGACCAGAAGTGTGGCCCTCTCGCCATCCTAGCCCTGTTCTTCCTGCCTGGATTCTGCCAACAATCTCTTGGTGTTGCAGCCCAGTGACAGCTCATTCAACCTCAGTTTGACGTTCCACTTTCGGCCCATAGGAACCTTGGCATTTGTGTTCCTTACTGACTGATCAGTGGACTCTCTTAACGAGAACCAGCCTAACACTTTGATGCTCATTAGGATCCAGATATTAAAAATTGCCAATTTTTTAATATAGATTGTTAAATCGTAGAATGAAGAAAGAATACCTAAAAAAAGTAGCGAATAGAAAGCATGATTTCTTCAAGATGTCATAAACACAAAGCTGGCCATTTGCTATCCTGCTTTCTATCGTGACAAGTGTGCCCTTAGTTGTCTCAAGGAGTCTGCACAAGTATGTATCTACTGAATGTTTCAATGATAGTTCATGCCAAGATTTTCATGTCCTCTACACCAATTTGTTGATTTTTAGATTTAATTATTTGTATATTCTATTGTACATGCATATTCTTATCTTATCTTGTCTGACATGAAGTACACTTTGTGTATTGACATAGTTTATAACTCTGTTTCTGTAGTTTCTTACATCTTGAATTCATTATGGGACAGTACAGGCTGTACCTCTTTTAAACTATATTGCTGTTGTACCTTGCAGCTACAGCTATGACCTGAGCCATTCGCTGCAGTACAACCTGACTTTGCTGCAGAGGCCTTATGAACTGTGGTCCTCGCCAGCATCCTCCGCTGAGGAGGAGGTGCAAACACAGAGCAAGCAGGACAGCTTTGACATCTTTGAGGATGAGGGTTTGCCCACGCAAGGTGAGCGAATGTTAATCAATAGCCCTTATATTCCTTGGTTTGTTCTGTCGACATGGAGGAGACCTTGTAAGGCCACTGGTGAGAGATGGCACATGGCTGAATTTCATGTCTTTTTAGGCTGATTATTTTACACAAAAATTCCTGTCTATCCTTATCTTCATGGTATTCAAATGGAAAACACAGCATCTACACCCAAAACATGTTTTTTTTTTCTTGTACATTTTAACTAGTTTGAAGAAAGTAAAGTAGTTGTACTTTATTTTGATTATTTAGTTGTGTCTTAGAGGAATTAAATCATCACCTTTCTGCCTAACTACTAGTAATATATGTATTGAAATTAGAATTATAAATTGATTCATTATTTAAAATACTTAAGTTATGCGTATTGTAATACAGTAACATAAACTTAATCTCAGCATTTTAATACGAATGTTTCTAAATACTTTGCTCCTGTTCCACAGCCTGTGTCACTCCAGCTTTTTTCCATTTGTTGCCTTCTAACTAATAGTTTGGTCTGACCTGGTAAAGTAATCCAGAGGTTTTATGTGTTCTCACTCTTCCGGCACAGTGGTTTACGGGATCCAAAATGAGCCGTACTACAAGTACGTGTGGAACGGGAAGCTGCTGGAACGAGTCAAGGACATAGTACATCACGACTGGCTCATGTATATAATCCATGGCTTTTGTGGCCAGTCCAGTATCCTTTGAGCATTTCCAAGTCAGTTTTCTTTTGTGTCTCCAGGTCTCCAGGAAATGAATGTAAGTCTATATAAACATTGTGCCATATAAACTGTGTGGTGCCTTGTTAGGACTTAATTGGGACATCTTTCAGCATTGGCTCACTTGATCGATCACACACTAGTACAGGACACAACTGCATCTCTCACAATGTCCTTCGTCTGCACTCCCCCTCATCTCTCAGCCTCAGCATCAGTAGTTGAACTGTGCGTGGCCTCCATCAGAGCACGTGGATTACACTGTGAGCCAGAGTGTGTGATTCACCACAAAACTGCAGAAGCAATTTCTGTTTGTTTTTCGGGCTCTAGCAAAAACAAATATTATGGCAATTAAGTAATGGTTATCAGGTATGTAAACACTGGCACTTGCGTAATCTCTCCATCTGTTATCTGCAGGGAAAAAGCAGCATCACTGTGCATATTTAATCAGATATATTACATGTTTTTTTTTCTTTTTGGATTGAAGGCAGATCACATGTCTGTGCATGCATACACACATTTTTTGGTTTGCCGTTTGTTTCAGTGCTAGTGTAGCTTTTGCTCTGAAGTTTTAACTAGACACAAGCTGCACACCAGGGTTTTGTATGAGGCTCTCCCTGAATAATTTCCTCCGGATTTTTTGAGAAGCTTTTGTGATGTTGATGCATGGGTTAGAGCTGCAGAAGGAGCTGGAGTACACGCTCTGATTTATTATGGTAAAAATTTGCCTTAGGGTCAGGTTTCAGATTTCAATCATTTACCATCAAGTCTCCTTTGCATAAATCACATTAAGCAGTGGAAAATGTGTTGCCTTCTTGCCTTTCAGTCAAAAAAGTTACTCTTATTTTTTGTCAGTAATATATTTTTAATGAACTGATATTTCCACTCCACCTGTTGCGTTTTTGTGCTGCAGCAGGCCAATAAGCTCAGATGCACTTTACAGTCATCACTGCTATCAACACTGTCACTGCCACAGTGACATTGTGTGGGCGGTTTGAGTTGAGACAATTCCTGGAAACTGTTTGGCCTTCAGTGCTGTTTTTTTTCAGAGAGAATGAGAAGAATGGTGGGTGCAGTAAGAGGGGACTCATCAGATAAAGCAAATACAGAAATTTGCAGCAGATGAGCAGGCAGTAAGAAAAAAAAAAGCTAATTTTGAAAAGAGGCATTTGGCTTCATTAAAATATTCCCAAGCATGTATGTATCGGATGAAGAAATTTGTTGGATTCATTATTATTCATACTGTAGATAAGAACATGCATGTGTGATTTGAAGCTGTTTTGAACTGTTGCTCACAAATCTTTTAAATATTTTGTAATATTAATAACAATTTTAATAGTGTTTATGTTTATTTTCCACTTATTTAAGATCTTAAATCAATAATAATTTGGGAATTAATTAAGAAAACATCTGTGTGTTTCCAAGTAGCAAATGTTGTCAGTGCTGTATTATTACTGTTGTTCCTCCTTTACCCACCAACCCCAGAACTTCTGATCTATGGCCGACCGGTTCACATCACCCTCATTGCCAGGCGCTCCAGCAAATTTGCCGGGACCCGCTTCCTCAAAAGAGGAGCCAACTGCGAGGTACAGCGGTTGCTGAGGCAACAGGGAAGAATAGATAGTGGAGGCAGGGCCGAGGGCCGCCGGGATGATTGAGATGACTCAAGTTGATCACAGGGGGGTTAATTTGACTCGCTGCCTCTTCCTTGAGTATGTATGAGTGTCTGTGTGGGTGTGTGGTGGGAGGAGGAACAAACATAGATTTCCTCTTTCTATTTGGACTGCTATACTGAGTTTAGGGTGGAAACAATTTTCACAGTTTCCTGCTGTTATGTCCAATGCCAAACAGTGACTATTTTTATTGTAGCAGACTGTCCAGTTGGCTTTTATCACAACAGGCAGTTTGACTTGTCATAGCAGAAAATGCACAGGTAGTTAAGATAATTAATGATGGCTCTGTTTCATTTAGGTGTATCAATAAGCCATGCAGTGAGCCAGCATGGACACAGGCAGGACGCTGAAATTAGTGAAAGGGAGCGCAGCCCTTAGTGATGTTATTAATTGTACCAGTGGTTATCCTTACTGTGTGTTGCCAAAATGTCTGCCATTTAAAAGACTGTTAATGCTGAGGTTCACTCTTGACCTCGGAACCCAGAGTTTTTCTCTGCAAAATTAATTTAGTCACTCATATCACATGTTCCTCAACAGCAGGTGGAGTTTGCCCAGTTTGTCATGGATGAGTCAATTTCCTTTCTGATCATCACATGATGTTCATCAGCAGATGGACATCATGTGATGATCTCCAGAGCAGCTGCTCAACTGCTGTTTCTATTTCCATATATATTCTGTTTCCAGTTTTTTCGAAGCACTTCATGGGATTCTTGTCCATGTCAGCTTAAAAGATGAGTTCATTATTGTCCTTGGAAGCAACAGTATCACATGATCTTTGTCTGCAGATGGGCGTGATCAAGATTCAGATGGCCTATTCAACATGAATGACAATCCCTTCAATTGTTCAAAAAATGGATTTCCAAACATCTATTCCATGACAGTTTGGCAAACACCTGCTGATGGAAATCATGTACTATGATGAGATTGTTTTCTCAACCTTGTTCGTTGTTTCTTTGCCTTGTTCTGTTTTTTCCAGGGGGATGTAGCTAATGAGGTTGAGACTGAGCAAATCGTCCATGATGCCTCAGTTATGTCTTTCACAGCAGGAAGTTACTCCTCATATGTCCAGGTGCGAGGCTCAGTCCCACTCTACTGGTCCCAGGACATTTCCACCATGATGCCTAAACCCCCAATACGATGTAAGACTCCTTCTAAACACCCTTTCTTTCTTTCTTTGTGCATCAACAGCTTCTTTGTAGTTCAGTATCAGAATAGCTTGTAGGAGATATCGGACATCCATTTTTATATTGTATATTTGGAAAAATGATAGTGTGGCTTGGATTATCAATGAGCTTTTTGCTGCTGAAGGTGCCCAACATCCACTTTATAATGGAAAATGTAGAGAGTTGGCAAAGCCACCCAGTCTTTGATGGAGAATCTTTCTCAAATCCTCTTTGCCCTTATATATAACAAATGAAAGTTATCTAATATATCCTCTTTATGTGGTTGCATTCAGCACCACAGTAGGTGCTTTACTATTTATGTTTATAATACCTCAACATAATCATTCTAGTGCTGTCCAGGACCAGAAATAACCTTGTAGGGACAGAGGAAATATATAATTGGAAAATCTGCATTGAAATAAGAAAGTGGCTTTATACCAGCGCCTTCTTTTTGACCACTGGGACACAGATTAAAAAATAAAAACGAAAAAGGTGAAGGCAGGACGCCCCCCTCCTGCTTCTCATCTTTGTATCCATTCTTTTATTACAAGCAGGATAAAAACACAAAGCCAGGGCCAGAGGGAGGTTATCAGGTCCCTGAGACTGATGACATCGGAGAGGACACTGTGCGTGTTTCTGGAGTGTGTATATACAGGAAGTTATTGGCGCTTGCGTGCATACAATGCCTGTATCACATCATAATCTTTTTTGCCCAGTTTGCCCTTTAATTCATCCTCAAATGACATTTACTGGTGTGAGACAGAGACACTGAGTTTGTCCCTAAGATCCTTCTGCGTATCGACTTACCTCATCTTCCTGCTTCTGCTTTGAACCTAAAAGGCAGTCCTTATCTGACATGCCCTAATTATCGTCCAATTCATGCACCATCGGTTTATATTTCTGTGTATGTGCATGCAGGTTGACACGGTTTGCCCTTGGTATTGATGTCCTAGGTTCACTTTCTCTTTTAAATGTTGTATTTATTGATCTCTTATTTATCACTAGCTGATACATATTTGAACAGATGAAGAAAACAACAAAAAAAATTATTAATGTTGCTTTTGCTTTGTGGAGTCTGTACAGGGGTTTAATGACACAATGTCACTATCTATGTTAAAATCATAGTTATAGATTTAATAAACTCTGCTTATTTGCTTGCCTGCCGGGAGATGAGAATACTGATGCCTCTCTTGTGTCCCTACTGCCAGCAGTCGGTTTCTCTGTGCTCGGCCAAGAAATCTGGCCCCCAGTGTGAAACTGCAACATGTCATTTTTACACTTTGTTTTTTCGCACTTTTTTGCACACAATTTTGTGAGCTTTAGGCAGATTTTGTTACCTTTGAACAGAACCAGGCTACCTGTTTCTAGTCATTGTCTTAAGCCAAGATAACCATCTGTGACGCTCACGTACAGATATGAGATCAGATCTTCTCATCTTGTGCTCAGCAAGCATATTTCTCAAAATGTGAAACTATTCCTTTAAAGTCCAACTGAGATTATATTTATTGATATAATGATAGATTGAATTGCATGTTTTTTTCTGCTATATTATACTTACTGCTCTGTGCTCTAAAATATTTGTTTTGTGTTTGTTGGTTTTATGATGGCACCTGACTCTTTACATTAACCAATCAAAAAGAGCCACAGACTTTGGACCAAACAAACATCCACCAGCAATTAGTGCACTACCATCAGTTCTCAGGCAGGATAGCTATTTAGATACTGAGCTTGCTTCGCTGTCTTACTGAGAGTAAGATAAGAAAATCAATACCACTCTCTTAAATATGAGCTCTAGTGGCTTGTTAGCTTAGCAAAGAGGCTGCAAACTGTTTCCGGTTTAATCTAAATGTGATATGAACTATGATATTGAACTTCTCATTTTGCTCTCCTTGAGTTTGCTTATGTTGTCTGTTCTTGCCTCAACCCTTGCTCTGCTGTCAATCAAACAAACACTGTGACACACTCCTTTCTGACAAACTTCCATTTTTAATCATGAATGTGATATGATTTTTTTTTTTTTTTACTGCAAAAAGAGGTGACTAATTGTAGTTTCAGTTCGGCTTTCTTAGTCTGTTGAGACCTTGAATATTGCGAAACTGGCATAAAATCCAGCTCAATACAGTTGTAACATTTATTCAGTTGTGATGCGGGCTGCATAGACTGACACCTATTAGACGAATCTAGGTCAGAGACTTGGTAAAGAGATGGTTTGAGCTCAGTGTCTGTGAATCCAGAGTACAAGACAACCATATAACACCAAGCATCACCCATTGCCTCATCTCTGCCCAACTGTCAAGACTCACTGTTACATAAGTGTATATATCTAATGTGTTTATGACTGGCCTGAAGTGGGTGAATGTCTTGGTTGTGAAGGAGTTGACCTTAATAGGTGAATCTTCATCATCATCATCGCCATTACCAACATTCCCTTCCCAAGGTGCAACAAGAATGTTATAGGACGTCATCTCTTTATGTTGACATAAACTCATATTCGCCTCGAGGCCTGAGTGCAAGTGCAGTCGACAAAATGATGATGAAATGTCAGTGGAGTGAACTTGAAAAGTACGTGCATGAGCTCTTGTGTGTGCTGTCGGTTATGAGATACCAGCGAGCGACTGTGCGGGACGAACTCTGGCACGATCTGACCTACTTCCTTTAATCTTTCGTCCGACTGCCTCACTGGTCCAATTTGACAGCAGGCCGCAGGTGTGGAGCTCCGCCGGCAAATGGAGGCATTAAACTTGATTTTAGAATAAAGAACGAATGGAAGAATGAAAATAGAGGCGAATGCATGTAACAGAGAAAGTTGAACAGGACCAGAGGCAGGGGTCAGAAGTAACTTTGTTTGATCATCGTGTGGCTCTGTGAAACAGACTGGCCCTATTAAAACAAGTTACCTCATCTGCAGAAGAGGCTAGATGCATTTCTTTTAAAATCATGTTTAAATTTTGGATTTTGTTAAAAAAAAAAAAAAAACTTTCACCAGATGAGATAAAATGGCCTAAGATACTGTTTCATTTTAAACTACTTTAAAACAAATGAAGCCCTGAATGTCCTAAGTATTAAACAGTATTGGTTTGACTTCTCTCCTTCAGTGGACCAAGCCGACCCATACGCTCACGTAGCTGCCCTCCACTTTGACCAGATGCTGCAGCGGTTTGGCTCTCCTATCATCATCCTCAACCTGGTCAAGGTAACGTACACACACACACACACAATTTGTGCCTGTAACTTAACTGTCAATACAAACTAAAGTAACACTTTATTTGACGCCTATCTCTATAACGCGTTATAAATGTATTTATAATACGTTATTATGACATTATAGCACTGTATAACTATAGTTATAAACACGCATAAATGACCATAATGCTTTATAGCAATAATCATAACACACTATAAAGCATTTTATGAAAAATCAGTTAGCAAGGGACCAACAATCATGAAGTATTATAATACTTGACCTTATAAGCCATTATAAAATGCTCTATAATGTGTTATGATTATTGCTATAAAGCATTATGATCATTTATGAGTGTTTATAACTATAGTTATACAGTGTTATAATGTCATTATAACGCAGTATAAATACATTTATACTGCGTTATAGAGATAGACGTCAAATAAAGTGTTACCCAAAATAAAACACACATTTGTTTACCTCATGAATAAAAGCAAATTATCGATTACCTCAATTTTGCAGAAAATGGTGAATGTGTGTGGTATAAGTTCATCAAAGCAGTTGCTAATAAAAGGTTTTGGTGTAAAGACAAAGACAAAGGTCTGAATATATATGCACAATATGACTCCTCTTTTCCCCAAGATGTAACAAGAAAAAAAGAAATTAAAACAACTGACAGACTGGTATTCATACTAATGAAACACTGGTACATATATTTGGTTAATATGAATTTTAAGCCGCACAGAATCGCCTTGAAATCGCTGAATGATTTGACTGTGGCTGTGAAACAATTGTAATGCTGTGAGCTTGTGCACAGAACTGAGTTAATGACAGTCATTTAGCAGAGGGCATGCAGCATGCGGGTGAAGGACGTTTCTAAATAATGCGTTCATTGCAGTTTCTGGAATGAAAATGTGGAATTATATGTAGTAAATAAAATAACACTGGTGCAGTCATAGATGCTGTCCCAATCAACAGGTCATTGACATTTACAGTGGTTTAGGATCATACCCTCGAGGAGGCCTAAAAGTTATGTGGAAAAATGGATGAACACATCTCTTTTTGGGATTCTACCTAGTTCTGATGTGTGATTATTTAAGGCCTCACACCTCTTTTTCCTCGTCTATATTCAGTTTGCTTAAATGTCAATAGCAATGGATGACTAAAAGAAATGATGACAAGATGAGAAGATAATGCAAAAAGAAGAAAATGTCAATAAGGAATTGTTTTGTGAGCTATAGAGATGTAATAAGACCTAGATTGTAAAATTCTGGAGATTTTATTTTAGAAGACCTACTTGACTCTAGACTGTCTTTATTGTTGTTTTCAATCATGTACATAGGACAGTACGGTACACAGTATAGTGCACAGTGAAAACGATCTTCCTCCTGGACCATGGTGCTACATAACAACAAAAGAGTCCACATAACAAGAGACAGCATAAATCTACTCAAAACAATAATATAGTACACATGTGCAACATCTATAGAACAGTGCATAATTACTTGACAGTGCAAAGAAATACTGAGTCTGTGCAAAGTTTGAAGCAATGCCATGCAAAATTACATAAACTCAATGTAGTAGTTAAAAGCTGCTGTAAATGTAAACATAATCTTTGATATAGTGTCTGAATGAAATATGGCCAGTTTGTAGCATCACTCAACAGGTTATTATCTAATAGTGCAGGCCGGGATTGTTGCTGTGGAGACTTTTACAATCAGCAGTGATTTTCCTGTTGGCTGGTGATTACTAGCAGTTGAAATGGCAACTTGAATATTGATCCCCCTTGGCATCGCTCCAAAAACCCACACAGCAGCGATGACAGGGAAGACATCACTGAACACATGCAAACAGACGCATGACGCATTGATGAGGTATAATGCTAATAAAATGCTTCCAGCCACTCCATCTAAAAAAATGCACAACAAAGTAAACAAAAGGTTGCTTGAGTGACTGTGTTGATTCTTTTTATTCATCTTCATCCCTGTGTGCAATGCTTTAAGACATTTTCTAATTTGAGCCAGGGCTCTGGTCGTCATTTTTGCACTGCCTTTTCGGCATACACACGCATGGACACACTTGGGCACGCAGCCATACACTCTGTAGCTTAGGTTTCAAGCTCACGTTGTCACTCCCAAGGGGAGCCGTGAGGAGAGGGACCAATCGCAGACCTCGGAGGTCCGCACAAGCTGCAGCCATGTGATATGTGGAGACTGTGGGGAGTAAGGGAGGGGACGCCCTGCTTATACACTAAACCCTCCTCTCATATCCCAGGGAAGACAGAAAGAGGATGGAATTGGCAATTAACCATGAAATCATGACAGTCCATCTCTCAGTGGTGGCGACTGGGGTCGGCACGGCGGTGTCAACTCCGGCATGGCTGCGTGGTTTTGTCATGGGTCGGTGCGTGTTTCTGAGTGCGCATTAGGGAAGTGTAAGAGTGCACATGGCCAAGCATGTGAATCACTTTTTCAGCCAGCTAACTTAATTAGAGTCCATTTGTTTTGACTGCTGGCGATAACTTTGACTCTGCTCACATTGATATATTTTTAAAATATTTCATTTATTTAATCAAGATGATCTCTTAAGATGAAAATCTCTGTCCACAATGGCAGCAACCAGCCAGCGTACAACCAAAGCACACAAAAGGAAGAAGAATAAAGATGAGACAAGCATGAAAGCAAGCCATTAAACACATCATTTTACCATGCATTAAAATAATTACAGCCATCCCCTCCATTAAAATGCCTGTGCCTAGTCCCCGCCTGTCCGCACATGTGCATGTGTGTACCTTTTGTACAGTTACAACCATGGTCATGTGGCATTTTGTATGCTGTTTTATACCTGTGAACAGTACGTGTGTGTTGTCTATTTCTAGTTCACAGAAAGTGTGTGAGTGCATGTGTATACGTGCCAGACTGTATGACGCTCTCTGCTTGAATGGGAGAGAAAATGCATAAGTAATTTGACTGGTTGCTGTGTTGCTTTGCCACTGCTGGATGTGTGGATGAAGATGTGAGCTGCTAAATGATGCATCTCAGCCCATTATCACCCAGGGTGATCCGTCAAAAAGGCGCAGTGTGTGGAGGAATAACCTCATGCAGAAATAACTCAATGGGCAGTGTGACTCCAGGTCACAGAGGCAGACTGGGCGTGTGTGCATGCAGTTCATCAACAGAAAGTATTTTTATTTGTCATTGTTTTTTCCCCTTGATTAGCAATGAAGAATTATCTTATCTTGATTAGTTAAATATCTGGACCTCAGGAGCAATAAAACTAACAGCAATCAAGCTTTTCAGATGAGATCTTTAGGAATGGATGTCCTGACACAAACCACAACCACTCAAACATTTTTCACAATTTCTCTAAATCTGGAAAATATATTTACAGAAAGTACCTCTCGTTTTATTTTATTTATTTATTTTTGTCTGCCTGGCATCATACTAATCACACATAAAGCAAATTGCTATCAGTGCCTTATCCAATAATGCTTTATTCAATCACAAGCACTTGTATATATATCAAAACTCCTTAATGCACTGTTAGCAAACATTTTTTTTTTACATTCAACAAACTTGACGAAAAAAAAAGCATCATCTGCATTCTGCATTTGCTTTGCCAAATTTGCCACAGCTGAATAATTGCTTTCAATTAACAGTGTAAGAGACCGTTGTCAAATTTGCTTTACTGAATTTGAATGACATAATAAATGATGGTCACCATAGGCACAAATCAATATGTGTCCTCAGACTTGCACTAATTTGCCCTTTTACTGTATTAGGATTCAACCCTTAATCCCACTCTTTGCAACATAAGATCCAATTTGCACAAATACCCCGCAGAGCTGCACGTCTTATCATATGTCCCCCATCTATCTGCAGCATCCACTCTCACTTCTGCGCTCTCCACGATGTGTGTTCAACTCTGCTCGGCTCCTATAAATTGATTCTCTGAGCTCTTTTCCTTTGAGGTCACTCGGGAGAGAAGGACGAGGCCTGAATGGGTCTTTGCATGCCGAGCAAATATCCATCACATGTCTGATTGTATGTGCCGGTGTCTTCATGGGACCTTTTAGGCAACTGGAATTCTATTACGAACCTACATTAAGACCTTTGAATAAGATTTTCCCTCCCTCTTTGGTGGGTAGAATGAGCACAGCACATGTGACATATGTACGTCTCTCTCTGTTGTGCTGCAGAAACGAGAAAAAAGGAAACACGAAAAGATTCTGAGTGAAGAGCTCTACCCAGCTGTGATCAACCTGAATCAGTTCCTCCCTCCAGACAACTGCATCGACTACATCGCCTGGGACATGGCCCGCTACACCAAGAGGTTGTGAGAGTGAATTTGCCTGTGTATTGAGCTTAAGTATCAAAAAATAAAACAAAAAGAAATAAAAAATAGGACTTTTTTTGCCCCAATTAAACTTGATGTAACTCTCACAGTGCAACAGTAGGTCTTTTAGTTTTGTACGTGCAGGAGTGAATAGCGATAATAGTAATGACCAGCACAAAGAGAAAACCCCCCCTGGAAAAACAGTAACTTACCAGATTGTCATTTTCATCCTTTTGGCCATGTTTGAGATTTCTAACATCTCATTAGGATCAAAGATTTGAGTTATCTATTTTGGGGATTTCAGAAACGCAAATTAAAATTTTCCACCATTTTACTCTTCAGCAAAATTGTTGCCGCCATAATACCAACCTCCAGTCAAATCCAGAATCCCACTGGAATCAGAGTTCATTTTAATTGAACTCTAAAACTGAAAAACCTGTTGGCAAATTAGAGCGGTGTGGGCAGGCACCCAGAGGAGCGCTGCTGCTCCCTCCATTGGAAATAATGGCCTTGCTTTTTGAAATGGCACATTGAGGTTTTTGTGTGAAAGCCCTGGCAGGACGACTATCCCCACAAGTTGGCCTTGCTTTGCTTGTGTCAATACCTTGAAATCAATTAGAGTCAATAAGCTCATTGCAAAAGCCAAAGATTTTGTACAACATCACTGTGACCTGGATTGACTCTTCTTGGGGAAATGTTAATATGATTTTACCATTCCTCTCTCACTTAGTAAGCTGTGCAACGTTCTGGACCGCCTGAGTATGATAGCAGAGAACGTGGTCAAGCGAACAGGATTCTTTATCAACCGCTCAGACTTCTACTGCCATACTGTCAGACCGGACGACAGGTGAGCATTTCTCCTCCTCTACACCTGTTGCAGAGGCAGCTGACACTCACACTCTTTGGGACCAGAATTCAAGCTTCGTTTGCTTATGAATCTGCTCATGACAAACATCTTTGGCCGCTTTGTAGCAGCCTCGTTTTTAAAAAAAGAAAACTGATAAAATCATTGAAGGTCACACCTGGTTGAATTGAGACAAGGTAGCAGATTATGCCCCAGAAAAAATGTAAGATAAAGATTTGCGAGGCCACACCACCACCTCATTTGCATATCAGATGTATTTTTTCTAAGGGAGGGCGTATTATCCATTTTCCTATTCATACATATTCGGAATCATACATTTATCGACGCTGCTTGATTTCGAAACTCTCTCCAGATATGAATTCTTAATGGAAATTATGCCTGGTGGCACTTGTATCGCAGAGAGTTTTCCGCTAACGAGCTGAGTAGATTGCCGTCCATGTACTTAACGCATAGCTCTTCCATTGTCTGCACGTCTTAATCTCCTTCGCCCAGCATTACCATTCTGTTACATAACCCAACAGCCATGTCATGAACCACTATTTATTACCCTCTGTGCGTATTACCCAACACTATCTTACATTCTTTCTAATGCAGTCTCACTTCACACGACCAAATTCCTCCTCAGCTTTTATGTAGATGCACTCATTTGAGCACCTGTAGCCTTCATCACATGCATATAATTAGCTTGTGAATAATGATACGGAGGATTTGTAAACATTGTCTTTTCCTTATCATGCTGTTCTCATCTGTCCATGTTTTCTCAAACAAAACATGCATAATACTTGATCTACATTAGCTCATTGGTCTCAGTCAGGTTATTGAGTTCATACCACAATAAAATACACTTTGCTTTCAAACCATCAACAACTTTGTCTTCAGGCCTCCTCCTCTAAACAAATTAGAGGCAATTTTTCCTCACTGAGTTATTCTCACTTTGCCTGTTGCTGTGTTTTTGTAGAGAACTTTAAAAAGAAAGTGATGAATGAGAGTAGTGTATTGAATTGGAGGAAAGAAGAACCAATAAAGTCAGAATCCAGAGTCAGAAGTGACTGACTGGTCTTGGACTTTTAAAAACCAAAACCTGAAATTCATCATGCTTGTATTTTAAAGAATAAAAAGATTGCATATTGTATTTGCATATTTCAAAAAAAGTGAAACTATTCATTTAAAAGAAATTGAAATGTGGTTTTATACTTTTATACTTCTGCAGTCGTCTATTTAAATGTCATTTGTTCAGGTGGGGCGATTTAGGTGGACAGATCACAGCCAGCGGACGGGTGCAGGTATGTCACATAGTGAACGTGTTTTTGGTGTCACAATTCTGTTGTTTGTCTGAAGGCGCTGTTAGTGAATTGAGTCATTGATGGGAATAAATCATATTAAATATCTTTAATATCATTTTTTGGCATTCAGATGTCTAGGCCAAGGAAACAGCTTTTGTGTTTAATGTTTATTCAAAAGAGGCTCAACATACATCATTATAACTGCAAAACTGGGCCGTTGCATTTAGCTACATAATGAGAAGCATTATGAGTTTTCATGGAAACCTTGATCGTGTATATAGGGATATTCTTGGAATGATCCAAGCTGTTGACAGGAATTTAATTGCCACCACTTACACAACGTAAATACATGGAGATTTACTGTCAGTGATGTGATTCCACTAATTGGCTTTTTCAATGTATCTTGTGTCTGACTGTCTGATATACATAAAGGTCCTGTAGATTAATCAAGTCATAGGTTTCATGAATCCATGTCGTTGTAGACTGGTGTGTTGCGGACCAACTGTGTGGACTGTCTGGATCGAACCAATACCGCCCAGTTCATGGTGGGGAAGTGTGCGCTTGCCTATCAGCTTTATGCACTGGGAATGATTGACAAGCCCAAACTCCAATTTGATACTGACTCTGTGAGGTAAAACTTATTATATTTCGAAAAGGAAGTATTAGTGTGTGTACATGTATGTTTCATCTGACTGTGTCCTTGTAAAGGCTGCCAGAGCAGAACATTTTTTTTGCTATTAATTACTAAACAAATTTGCCATATATGCCTTTAACAAAATGAAAAATGATGGTCATTATAGCAATGTCATATCAAATGTGCCTGAAAACCGGGGCTAATTTGCACTTAACAGCTGTAGCAGCAAACGTAAATGCTATTCCAGCCCTTAATCCCAAAATCCGTTTTGCACATATATTCCACTCAGCTACACCCGTTGTCATATGTTCCCTATCTATTTGCTGCATTTACACACAGTTCTGGGGTCTCTACTTCTTATGTCTGGTTGTGCTTGGACACTAAAATTGCATCTTGCAGCCCTATTTTTCTATTTCTATCTATTTTCTATTTTTTACATGTTTGACTTGTTGTTGATTGTTGCTGATATCATCAGCTTGTTGGTAATAGAACAAGAATCATACATGTGATGTGTCCTACAGAAGTAGAAGAAATGCATACAGCAGTCATACACACACCTTATTGTGGATACTGTTTTTTTTTTTTTTTTTTGCATGCTGATTGTGTTCTTATCATCAAATTGCTATTTCAACCCCCTGAAAGACCTCCTTCCCAAAATGGCAGACCAATAGCCAAGATTAACATCAGGGCCATATTTTGCCTGTCTCTTAACCTGTGTGTTAATGTGAATTTCGTGTGGCCCAGGTTGTTTGAGGAGCTATATGAGGACCATGGAGACACTTTGTCGCTGCAGTACGGCGGCTCCCAGCTGGTCCACAGGGTCAAGACCTACCGCAAGATCGCTCCCTGGACGCAACACTCCAAAGACATCATGCAGACGCTGTCGCGCTACTACAGCAATGCTTTCTCAGGTGTGTTACTCATACAGGTGCTGAACATTCTTCTTTGACCTGAATTGGCTTTTCTCACACACATGCACATCGTGGTAAGCTTTTACCGCTTATGGCACATTTAACCACATTCACAGGTAAACTCAGCACTGATTGTAACTATATTGCCTCTTTAGATTGTTTGCTCCATCTTTGGAAATACTTGTTTTGTCTTTATAAGTGGAACATGTGACCCAGCAGATTACGTGGATTGGTTTACACCACATCACACAAATTCATATTGTTTTACTCCAGTATAAAGTGCAAACCTTCTATTTATCCAGCCTGTGATGTGGCATTAGCAAAAGCACACCCTGTCACATCCAGTGTAGCTCCCTCAGGACTGTGGGTGCTGGGAAACAACGTGCTGGAAGCAGTTTCTATGACATTTGCAATGCTTTAACAGAAATGCTTGAATTTATCATCAACAGCTGCAAAATGGATATTCTGAGGAGGTTTGTATTCAGGAAAATGTTATCTGGAGAAATTTAACATTGGCCAAATTGATATTTTCCTCTCTCTTCCAATTTGCTTCCATGAACTCATTGCCATCAACGCCTGATAAAGTGGCTTTGTTGTGCCTGCAATTCGGTTTTCTCATAATTATAAACGACACCCTGGTTTGTAGTCAGATACAGTGCATCTATGAAAATGTGCATGGGCGCACATAAGTGCTTTCACAACACACTAGTTCCACATCAAGGGGTAGCATTTGTAGTCCCAGAAATGAAAAGGAAGGCTGTGTACTGTGTATTAAGCCAGGAGTAATAGAGCTGTGGTACTTGACCTGTAAGTCGACCTCCTTTCTGTCTCTTTGCTTTCGAATCTTGTCACTGGCTTCATTTTGAAAAATTGGATCGTTGGTTGGTTGCGGAGCAGAGCTGGGAACATAGCAAATTGTTTATTCACACTGAAATGTCAAGTGAGGGAGGCTCATATAATACAGCACACACATAGAGAGACTATCATGCACACAAGTACTCAATATTCCTTGAACTACACACTCAATAATGCCATGACCTGCATCAGGTCTTATGACTGGTCTTAAGTGGTTGACCAAGATGATGTTGCTGGTCTACTGTTGCTAAGTTATGCCTCTGCTTTCTCTGCGAAGCCCCAAAGGAGAATATGCTGTACATACAAGGGCAAAGAAAAGCTGATGTCTGCTGTCAACCTGCCCTTTTACCAGGGCACAGCCACATTTAGCCATGATTACATTTTCATGTCCTGTTAGACAAGATAGCCATTCATAATTCTTCAGCCACTTCCCCTCGGTCAAATTGATGTTACTAAATTGGAACACTCTAAATCAAGTCCTGTATTGCTCTGTAAACATGTGTCATTTCAGGTTCTATCCTAAAGTGGATTTTAACCATAAAATTGTCCTCTAATTTTCCAGTTTAAACAAAGACCCGCTTTGTAGGATATCACCAAAATCTTTGAAATCCTTTGTCTGTAAATTAGTTCATTTAATTAATTTATGAGTTCTCAATATGCAGTATTGACAACAGAATCTATAACTGCCATTTTTAATACAAAGGAGGTAACTGGAGAACCATTTTCAGAATAAGGAAACAATATTAAACAACATGTGATTACTGAAAATGCACGGACCTCACTTTGAATTCATTGACCTTTCTTTCTGCTGGTACAATGAGGTTGAGTATGTGCTTTTTTTTAGTATTTCAACAAATAAATAATGGATGGATTGGGTTCATCACGTTGTTCTCAGGATGGATTTGTAATGACTTGCATTTTCACAAGTCTGAAGCAAATTTGTTGTCCCTAATCTGAAAAAGCCAGTCGTCGTTCGTTTCCTTTGTGGTTTTCTGAACATAGCACACCGACGATTCTTCATTTTGCAGTGAAAGACATGTGCTTTTCAATCTCTGCCAGGCTCTCAGACAGCTTCTCTATGACTCACAAATGCATTTTGGACACACATACATAACATACAGTACACGCTGCCGTATGCTTTGAAGCCTCTTGTGTTTGTTGCGATGAGACAAGTGAAAGGAGGAGGGGTGGAGGGGGGTGAAATTGAACAGACCTGTTGACAGATTTTTTACTGTGTGCATTTCAGCCGCACATTAATACATCTTGTGAGACAAGGCTTTTTGTCAACGACTTCAGCCACACGTGCATATTATGTTCACAGATCATCCATCCTCTTATCTCATGATGTATCGAATGAATCTCAGGCTGAAAATTACCTAGAGAAAAGCCATGGTAGCACGCTCTAATAGAAGCCAATTTGGTTTCTAATTATCAAACGTGACTTTTGGAGCGGCGAGCACGGGGCCTCACACTTGGGGGATGGATTAGATGGCACTGAACTGCAACATGCAAAACACGTGCCACATGCTGATCACACAAACACTCACAGCGATTATCTTTGTTCACGCCCATGGCCAAACATGCTGCCGTAGTGTGAGAGAGTTTTCACTGGTAGGATTCCTGTTCGTGCGAAGAGGACGCACAGTTGAGTTCAGCTATAATTCGTTAATTGGCACATTTGCCGCCTCTACTCTTTTCTTCTCAGCATGAATGGCCGGTGAATGGGCTTTGTGGTGTGATTATCTTGTCAGATGATGATAAGATGATAAGATATGATAAGATTATTTTAAGATTGATTAATCTAAGACTGTTTTCAATTATCAATTTTCTGTTTGGTTCATAAAATGTCAGAAAATTGTGAAGAACAATGGTCACAATTTCATAAAGCCCCAGTTTGTGTCTTCAGCTTGTTTTAGTTTAAAACACAAACGTTCTCAGTTTAATATCACATATAGTAAATTAAGAAAACAAAAGCTCAAAACTAAATTAAAATGATGAAAATAGGTGGTTAATTTTCTCTGTGTTGAGTGTATCGATTGTTTCAGCTCGACATGTATTCTCAGTATGCAAAAATCTCTAAACCAGACCCTTATTTAACAACAGATGATGACAAAGAAATCTAGAAAACATCTTTTCTCACTTAAATCTAATGGTGTGAACACATCTCTCACTTCACTGTAGCCCTATATATTGTCTCTTGGGCATTTACCACATCTTATGTCTTTATGTTTCACTTGTTTTTTCTCCTTATTTGTGTCCATTTTGCTCCTCCAGATGCCGACAGACAAGATGCAATCAACCTGTTTCTCCAAGTCTTCCAGCCGTTAGAGTCCAAGCCGCACCTGTGGGAGCTGCCCACTGACTTCTACCTGCATCAGAGGAACACCATGGCACTCCCCCAAGACAGACGCAGGTAAACGCATGTACTTGTACGCTTGAAAACACAGAACTACTTACTGTACATACATGCACAAATCTATATAAGAACATACAGTACTTACATGAACATGTTTGCATCTGAATATACAACTGTAGTTATATACAACATATACATTTGAAAAGCTGTGTGCATTCATGATGTGACATGAAAACACAAATACACACACACACAATACCTCTTTCAGTAGCTTGTAGTGTTTCGAATGTTTGTGTTGATTGAATAGGTCAGTGGGAAATCACTCACAAAAGATTAGCACCTGCTGTGGTGAGATTGTTCACATGAGCGTGTGGGTGGATTTTTATGTGATTGCTTTTTGTGGCCCCTTCAATTGCCTCATGTCAAAGTCTCTTTTCCTGGGCAAAGGGCAAGGAGCTTTGGCCTAGAGGTGTGGCTATTCTGAGGTCCACATTACTGCAGATAGAAGACTTAAGAAAACACATGGAAATGGAGAACACACAAGCAAATGAAATCATCTTCACAGCAATAAAATGATAAATGATTAATAAAATGTGCAAATAGAGAAAATCCAACCGAATACAGGGATGCTGCAAGTTTTACAGAGCTCAAGGGAAATGTTACAAAACAGCAAGTTTCCATTTGTGGCTCATGAAGTTACTGAAGTTGACAGTCGACAGTTGGAAAATGAGCAATCTTCTCTCTTATTTATGGATCTATGTTTATGTATCTGCTGTAAAAGTAAGGGCATTAATGTATGTACAAGCTTTTTGTGTCATACAGTATGTATGTCATACTGTATATATGTAATATTGTATATATATATAAAAGTGTCTGAGTCTGTTTGTGTGGCTGATTTCTGTCCAAGCTGCTTCTGTTTGGTTTGTCACTTTGTCTGTCCTTACTCAGTGCTGTTTTTTCTCTTTTATTCGTTTTCATCCGGTTTGATCCACAGTGGTTTTGTCCTTGTCATTTGTGTGCATGTATTTGGGAGCGTAGTGTGCACGGAGTTTGCTCTCCATTGTCTTCATTCTTACATAAAATGTAGACCCATTTGTCTGCTGCATGCCACTAGTTTATGTAGCCACAATGGGCCAAGGTAGGTCAGCCATTATTCCAAGAAATTAGAATGGCTGGAGCTCAATTCAATTCAGCAGCAGCACACACTGAGCTTTTGCTCTCAAACTCACCTAAGTAGCACATCACACACTAAGTCATAATCAGTGCATTCACTCAAATTGGTCATATTAAATAAAAGGCTGATGTATTCAGGAGTTTTACAGTAGGTGGTCCAGCCAAGTCAATTTTCATATCTAGGTTATGTTAAGTCTCAGAAGAGACCATGCAGCCTGGAGAATCAGTCAGTAGAAAGTGTTCTGCAAGGATTTAACACATTTCTGTGTCTTCTATCCCAGCTACACTCTGTGGTGGTCAGAGGGAATCTTGTCCTACCTTCCTGTGGCCTATGATGAAGGTATATCTTCAATATATGATGTCTGTAACAATATCCACAGTATAATAAGTAAAGAATAAAGAATATAATATATAAAAAATATAAAAATAAAGAATATAAGAAATAAAGAATTATCTTATACATAGCATGAAACAGAAAAATATATCTGTTACAGATCAATGCCCTATATTTATGAAAATGTTCATTTGTAGGTTTAACGTAAAGGGAAATCAGAATATACATACATACATATATATATATATATATATATATATATATATATATATATATATATATANGGTATATCTTCAATATATGATGTCTGTAACAATATCCACAGTATAATAAGTAAAGAATAAAGAATATAATATATAAAAAATATAAAAATAAAGAATATAAGAAATAAAGAATTATCTTATACATAGCATGAAACAGAAAAATATATCTGTTACAGATCAATGCCCTATATTTATGAAAATGTTCATTTGTAGGTTTAACGTAAAGGGAAATCAGGATATACATACATATATATATATATATATATATATATATATATATATATATATATATATATATAACAGGTAAGTTACGTTCATTGTCCTGGTCATGGGACATGTGGACAAGATGTCACCATACTTCTCCTCTAAATAAATGGATTAATGTCTTGCTTTTTCTGTGTGTTTGTTCGTGCGCTCCTGTGTGGATATAGTCCCATGTGAGGACACCATGAAGAAAGTCAGAGTGAGGAGAGTAAACCGCTTCGATGAGAGCATCGACATCTACACAGAGTTCTTCAAACCTTACGAGCTTACGTCCTTTGATGACACATTCTGCATCGCCATGACCAACTCTGCGAGGTGAACACACACACCACTGTTTCTCACACATAGACTGTACTTGGGTGTATATTAATGGCGATGGATATATGTTTTGCGACCCATCTAAGCATTTTTTTTATTTTATTTTTTTAAATTTTCGCTCTACCCCTGCTGTACCTGCTCATCCTGCTATTGTGAGAAGGGTCTACTGACAGTTGCACATGCTTTGTAGAGAGAGAGAGAGAGAGAGAGAGAGAGAGAGAGAGAGACACGTCTGGCATTACGTCCCTCCTGTAAATGCACTGATTATGGTGCGACCTCTCCACTTTAACGTAGGCCTACTCATGCCGTCCTTTTGTCAAAGCATTTAAGTGCACCTGGTTGGTGCCGATGCCCTTTCTTACCACATTGGTTTTCATCGTTTTGGCTCAGAGGAACTGAAGCAAACAAATAACATACATAAAAAAGTCAGTTTTACACAAAAGCTCCGACAACCAAAGATTTTGTTCAGGGGCAAAACTCTAAACTGGGTTGTAATCTACAGTGAGTTTCACAGCTTTCCACTGTGTCGAAGTTATTGAGGTTATTGCTTAAATGTTGGCGCAATGTTTGTGTCGACATTGCCAAGTCATCCCAGATTTTGTTGATTGCTTCAGTTGAATAGTGCGCCAAACACTCATTAGCGATGATTGTGATGGTGCTGCAGGGTGTCAGCTAATGGCTTCCTTCTGATTTGTGCTCATGAAGGGAATTTATGCCCAAGACAGTAGGAGTGGATCCAAGCCCTTTCACAGTTCGCAAGCCAGAGGAAACAGCCAAATCAGTGTTGGGGTGAGTACATTTTACATGTACGTGTTAACATCTGGGATGTTTTGTTTGGTGGTGTTTTTATGATGTCATAAATAACATGTCACATTGCCCTCATGCACAGAGCATCATTTGACACTGTGTTCTCAGGTAACCAAAAACAAGGCCCATGTCCTTTTTCCTGTCTTTGTTAAAAACACAACCCTGTGTGCCCTGTGTGTGTCTGCATATATGTTTTTACAATAATCACTCCTGCACACACACGCTGTTAGAAAATAGCTTAATGCAGATTTAAGTGCAAGTTGAATCAAAGGCAGCTGGACTTAGTGTAGATTCTTGAAGATAGATGAGATCAAGATTCTCATTCGAGAAGCTTCTTCAGTTCTGACTGACTGGCACGGAGATCCAGGTACTTAGACCACTGTGGAGTCGTTAACTGCAGGTATTGGTACTTGAATACCATGACTCAGAGACGAGCTTAAAGCAGAGTTTCTCCTTGGTTACAAGCCTCATGTACCAGTAGCTCATAATTGTCTCCACTTGAATTCAGCACAGCATAACCACTACTACCCTACACCTGACCTCTCTATTGTTCTGTACTGCTTCAATGCTTTTTTTTCCCCCTTTAGTGCTTTTTCTTCATTCTTTATATGTATCCCCATTAGTGAAATAAAGCAAATTTTAAGTCAATATTTAAGAGACCAAGAAGACATTTATCACTGTTTGAATATGTCTATGGCAGAGACAGTTTGTGTGTATGTGTGTTTTTGTGAGTTAGATTTTTTTCTTTGAGGCAGCATGAGCGTCAAGGTTGCATGTTTCAGTGATTGAATTTCTCTGTTTGTCAGCTGAAGTACAGTACATGGCAGTTAAATCTGATCTGACTCACTGGCTCTGAATCTTTCCACATCACGTGTGTACACGTGCTCACAAATACAGACACACACCACATCATTATTTTCAGTCACATCTGTACATTTTTTGATCCATCTTTTTAGCTACCTATGTGTCTTGGTCAGGTGGTAAGCAGTGGTGAGCCGAGAAATCCAATGGTCCTTGTCCCCTGAACATCTTTAAGCTCCTTCTGTGCTGAAATTTGAAATTGTAGCTCCAAAAAGAAGGACCCAGGAGTCATCGTTATCAGGAGCTCAAACAGTACCCTGTTATTTTCAGTGTCCAGGAGCAGTGGCTCAATTGAGATAAGACAGATCATAATGAACCCCTGCTTACATCATTAATGTTATTCTGTCACATCACACAACTCGTGACCATTGGTGATATTATTAAAATATGACCACTGAGCTTTACTCTGGGCTTCAGCTCTCTTCGCATCACCACATTTTTATCTAAGTTGTTCTTGATTATATGGGAAATGGGATATTCTTTGGCACATTTCAGATGCTGATCTTCATCCTGTCTATATGACACTACAGGCCATTACAGGGTATGGCAGAGCAATATTGATTTTCTGATGCCAATACCAACATCAATATCAAAAGTCTGAAACTCAAAAGCATGTTTGATTATAAAAGCAAACATGTGTGAGAGGGTTAGGTTTCGACTGGTCATAGATTCTTTTGAGTGATTGCAGAAAATTTCTGCAACATTCAGTGACTCACTCAAGCTTTTCTTGGCAACAAATTATAGTTGCAGAATCAAGGGGGCACTTTAGACATTGTCTGGAAAAGAATTGTGGGTCTGCACTTTTTTAGATTCTTGGGGACCAGACAGTTTGTTTCAGGCGTTAGTCAGGTTTCTTCAGGAAGAAGTTGTCCAAGTACATGGTGTGTTTCTTGCTATGGTGGGTTGTATAGTCTCTTAAACCCACTGCTTGATCAAATTTAAAATGATCCACAGCCTCATTGCATACAAATACAAATATTCTTGAAATATATATAAATTATATAAATTATATATGACAGCTAATTGCACGCCAACACACTTGTCACTGTACATGTTTGCGCACATGTTAACCCATGTGGCTGTTTGTGAATATCGGCAGCAACAAGAGCAGTAAGGAGGAGACTCTGCTCCAGAGGAAGACCGCAGCCAGCGCACCTCCTCCCCCAAGCGAGGAGGCCATCAGCAGCACGTCAGAGGACGAGTCAGAGGAGGACCGCGACGATGACGCGTCCGTGTCACAGCGCTCTACCCCGATCAAACTGCTGACAGAGTCTGGCGAGAGCGGTCGCACACAGGAGGTATGAAAACACAAATCATCTAATCGCCAATTTCTGGAGATAGATTTATATGTTCAAAGACAAATGTGCACATCAAGGAGACACATTTACAACAATGAGATATACAATAAGTCACAAGTAAAACAAAATCTTAATTTCTGTCTTCTTGTTTGATATGGAGGAAATAAAGCAGCCAATCAAATGAGATCCTCTAATGATTCAAGGATATGTAATCTCCTCTAAGGATCTCAGGGAAATGTCATCGCAGTTCAGCCTGTGTTGATGCCATCTGTTTGTATTTTTGGCCTCAAAAGTGTTTTTGCATTCCTATTTGGGTTTGTCACCCTAATTGTATTATCGCCTCTCCACCTCTCTGGAGTCCTCCCGAAGAAATTAGTTTTCTGTTTGCGTCAGACAGAAGAGTAGACATCAGCCTAATCAGCCTCAGTGGCAGGGGTTTTCAGAGCAGAGGAGGAATAAAAGAGAGGTGCAGTGTTTATGTAATTATTCTTCTGTTTTTTCCTCCATCTCTTTGTTCTTTATCTTTAACTCACTGCTTCTACTCTCAGTCTTGCTCTTGAGAATACAAACCTTTCTAGACTCATATCATCCCTTTTCTCTAAGCTTTGGTTATGGTTTGCTCACATGCTGGTTGAACCGACTCCTCTTGGAACTAGATAATTGTTCCATAAGAAATCCAATTCTGTACACATACTGACCATTACTGCACACATAACATGGAGAAAGCAACTCCGTGTGTATCCCTGTACGACCGTATGTTTTTGCTCCCTGTTGCAAAGACAACAAATATGTTTTGTTGATCGCTTTTATGAAATTGGTCAGAGGCTGGCCAGATATGAATGTCTGAATAAGCCTCTTGATGGCAACTGGTTTGACATGACTCAGGCATGAATGAGGAACTTGCTTTTATTTAGTGACCTTTCAGTTAAAATCCAGAGAAAAAGAATAATGGTGAAATAAATTGATCTTGTGTTTTTCAGTCACAGTTACCGTCAATGATAGAGCTGCTCTGTGTTCTTAGTAAAATATGATTGATACCTTTCTAAAATGGTTTATAAACTAACGTCATTCTTACAGTGGATCAGAGCCCATATTTGGCTGGAATCATATTGAAGTATATTATTGACCACGACATGGCTTGAATACTTTTGCACTGAATCAGCGAAGAGGTGACCGTTTGATACAATGTCAACAGTTATTTTCAAAGTTATAACATCCTCTGTAGTTAAAGCCTTCTTACTGATACCAGCCTGTCATGTCTGCAGGATCTGATGCAGCACACTCCTCCTTCTGTCCAGCGTGACCAGGACTTTTCTCTAGTTCTCGTCTTCATTTGTGTTGCCTTAATGGGAAATATTATTAGAATTAGTATTAGTATTAGAGTGATCCATTCTTGTATGGCTTCCTCCTCCAAGGCCCAGGTATCATTAAGGAGTGTATGTAGGACATGTGCAGTGGGATTTTGGTCTGCTTTTAGGACATCAGGTGATTCATGGTCACCTGCAGGTGTCTTGCCTGCCTTAATTTTTTTGACGTCTCATTTAATCTCCTCTTTGTGTTTCTTGCAAAGGTTGACGTGAAGGTCTGAGTCTGCTTTAACAGGATCAGTGCTTATTCATAGGATCAGCTGTTTAACAAATGTTTTCTTGTTTGTCTTGCATTCTGGCCACAATGTTCTTTTTTCTATAGTCCGAGAAACATCCGCTTTCTTGGTGTCATTTGTGATTTGTGATCTGTGGTTAAGTCAAGTCCAGAACCAGTCTAACTAAATCACTGAGACTGTGACAGTACAGAAACAAGGTTGATGAGAGTTGTGAGACTGAACCGAAACAGTGAAGTTTCAGGAAGTAAAACTAAAGCACTGAGCTGAAAAATACTAAAACATCATGCAGAGCAAGGGGAACCACATTTATTTGATCAGTCATTAATACAAAAATATATCGTAGTGAAGTTTTCTGCCATCAAACATGTGGCTTTCAGTATCAGTTTATTCTCTCTTTTTTGACTTGAAAAGACTTGAAAAGCTCAAAATATTCCTTTAGACGTCACCATTTACCTGACAATACATGAGATATATATCAGATCTCATTGCTGTTTTTATAACTGTGCCTCTCATTATATAGTTCACCTGCTGTGATACTGTGCAGACTACAGTATAGGTGTGACAAATTCGTCATCACTATATCGGTATCTATTTCACGCCCCAGGTGGACCTGACGCATGTTCTTCGTTTGACCTAGATCCCATACCACAGCATGGAGACGGAGCACATTAATCAGCACAGGTAGTAGGTCAGTGTGTCAACAGGATGAGTCGGATGAGCCGGCAATCGACATCCTCTCTGAGTTTGTCTGAAGACGTCTCCTTCATGATGCATAAGGAGCCCCCAGTGACGTGTAAACTGTTAATTGCAGCAGCCATAGTGTTGTGTAACGTATTACAGCCGTCGTGACATCAGCAGGGGTGGCGGTGTCCTGACATCTCATTTAGTGCCACCATCATGTTGGCAACTGCGGTTTTGAATCCGATATCTCAAGAATTGAATGAACATTTTGGTGCAGACATTCATGTTCCTTCCTGCTTGGTCTTCGATTGAATAGTTTTTGATTTGAATAAACATTTTTGCTATATTTAATTCTCCTGAAGCTACTTGTTAGTATTGACAGGTAACATGAGAACTTAAGCACCAATTGAAAAGATTAATACTACAGCCAGCGAGTGATTAGCTTAGCATAAAGACTGGAAGCAAAGGGAAACTGATAGCATGGCTCAAAAATCGACCTCTTACAGTTGATAATTAATTCAACACGATTTCAAAGTGCTATATCAAAAAGGTTGAATCAGTACCACAAAGAAAATAGCGTTTTAAATGGCAGGTGTACAGTAGGTGTCAGGTGCAAGATGCTGCAAAATTGGCTTTGTCTTTTAATGCATCAAGAAAAGATTTTAGCTGAGCAGAGAATCTTTTCAAGAGAAATTTCAACAGGACCATTTATGATCTTCAGAGTTTGAAGCGAAGGCTCTCCCTCCTGCTCCATCCGTCTCTTTCCCCCCTTCTAATTTATGATGTGTTTTCCATAGGTTTTCTCTGGTCTGTCTCCTCGGGGCCTTGAGCAATGAGCTGGTCATGAATATTTCGGGGCCGGACAGCTCGCTCACGTGTTGAGAGCGCACACTCGCTCGCATGCGTCTCGTGTCGCTGCCTCCGAGCCTGTCCCTGAGAATGGATTGCCTGGGTGCCAGCACAACACAAAACTGTTGAAATATTTAAACATCAGATCATTACGACGTTTGCCATGTAATTACACATGCTCATTTCATATTCCCCTCAATATGGGCAGACGTGTGCCCACATGAGCACGGACAGATTTGCAATGTGTGTGGGTGTGTGTTCAAGTATAAACAAGTATGTGTTTACACTGCCGTCTGCTCTCTCGCACACCATATGAATGTGTATATGCTGCAGTAGGTGTGCGTTCCCGTGTGCTCTGTGTTTGCGTGAGGCTCTGTGTGTTTTTGTGATTGTGACTGTACGCCTGTGTATGTGTGTGTGTGTGTGTGTGTGTGTTCACAGCTGCCATTTCTTGGACATGGTCCTGGAACACCCTCATTCGTTCTCCCCTCCCTGCAGCTCAGATCAATACAATTACAGTGAAAAATTAATGCATTATGTTGAGCATATTGCTGCAGTGTCAGAAAACAGTCAGAGAGAACGACGGCACGGCTGACTGCTTTACGGCCGCTCCTGTTACATAACGAGCTTCCCTCTGAAAGGTTGTAGAAAGATTCATAATTTGTTCAAGAATTCATTTTCCTCGGGACTGTTTGAAGGACGTTTTTAAACTTTGAGAGTAAAAAGTTTCTCTGCATTAAGTCTTACTTGAAATACTGATCATTGGTTTAGTCTCTTGATCCAAAAACACCTGTTTGGATCATTACACAGGTAAACAGTTTCATTGGTAACAGGTGATAGTATCATGATTGGGTATGAAAGGTTCATCCTGCAAAGACTCAGTCGTTCACAAGCAAGGATGGAGAGAGGTTCACCCATTTGATTGTATAAAGGAGATTACTGCATGGGCTTCTCTGTAAACACAGTTGGTTGCAAATGATTCCATTCTGTTTTTATATAAGTTTTGCACAGCATCTCAAATTTTTTGGAATCAGGATTGAATGCTGTGGGTGGAAAGGGATTCCAGCGGGCTGCTTTATGACAAAATTGCATTTACAGAATTTTGCATCATAAAATATGTCGATTTTTCACTGATTTAATTCATATTAGTAATAAGTAAGATTTTTACCATCTTGTGTCCATCATGGTGGTACCTGAGGCTGCTATGCCATGTGACTGATAGATACAAAGCGAAAAAAAAAAAACACACAAAACAATATGATCATCATCCTTGTTTAAAAATTGTTAATTCACTAGATAAGCCAAACACAGACATTCCCAGATCTGTATTTGGTCTAAATGGTTTATAATACATTTTTACACATTTTATGATATTGCATCCGTATCAAAATATAAAATTACGAAACCCTAATATAAAAAAAAACAAATTTTCAAATAATTTTTTTCCCGAGTGTACATGTGTTGCACTACAGGTCATGCTCAGTTGTTATGAAATGGCCGATGTCTGAAAAAAACACAAAATAACACCATCCCCACAATCTCACATCACGACACAACATGACACGACACGAAGAGGCAAGATGCATTCATGCTGTTTACATGAAATTCCCGCCCTGCCACCAGCATGCGAACACAGAAACTGAGATTAATCACAGCAGACAATGTTTTCTCACTCCTCGCCGGCCTGGTTTTGATGAGCACGTGTCCACTGGAGTCTCGTCGTCTTGTCCTTAGCTAACAGGAATGTAATTTGCCGCACTCTGCTGCTTGTTTGTTCCACAGTTCAACGAGTCTTTCTGCACTCCACCGTTGCACCAAGCTCTTATTTGATCACCAGTCTTGTGCTTAATAGGAAGGAAATTAGAGGATGCTAATACTTAATAACATTGCTGGTTTATTGATGAAATATTTTTTTATAATTTGCTCTTAATGTGGCTTAACTACACCAGTTTTTTTTTTAAGAAAATAAAGGACTTGACATAAATCATAGGACGTCCTAATGAGGAAATATTGTGTAATCGTGACTTATCTTGGCCAGTTGTTTTATTTCATTTTGTTTTAAAATTAGGTGATTAAGCCACATTAATTTTATTGGTTAATTACGTTTTTGATTGACGGTCTTGTTTCACACAGTATATTGTGTAATAATGTGTTTCTTTTTTCAAGCTTACCCTCATGATCAATGGCCCTTGGCTATAATTTCATCTTCCAACTCAATTTTCCTGCTACTTATTTTGGACTGATATTTATAACATCTTAAATTCAAGTGACAGAAAAAGTTCTGACTCTACCATCTTTTTACATGACGCCTCTCAGAATCGGCCTGAACTGGTCTGACCCTTTTTGAAGCCGATGATCTCTCTTGTTTGTTGTGATTATTATGCCTCTACAAACTTTGGACGCTGTGTGCAAGAACCCCAGGAGGGCACTGTCGCTGAACATGAAAAATTACATTCATAGTTGCTTAGATTACACTCTTTGGTCCATCCTAATTGGGCAATCAGTTGTAGAGCAGCAGCTGAACCTGATGATCTTGTCTGCATGGTTTTATATTTAGAGTTGCAGCTATTTGATTTTCAGCTCGCTGTTAGCAAGCAGCCGCCATTTAGCTCTTTGTAGTAGTCTTTAAAAAACGTACAGAGTTATAGTGATTTTTTTTTTTAAAAAGAAAACCTTTCTGTGTTTTTCTGTCTCAGTCACATGCACCTGTAACATCGCACCTTCTCACCTCTTCAGGAGATCCAGCTGCAGTCAGTGAAGGAGCCGTATGGACTCAATCTGGCTGAGTTTCCTGCTGAGGACGACCTGCTCATTTATGAAAGGTGATGGACCCAAAGCTGCCACACACATACATACATACATACTACTACTATATATGATGTACTAGTAAGTAAAGTATGCTTTTACTACAGTGGTGAAAGGTAATAACATCTGTAATACGCTTTGTGCCCACTTTATTAGACACATCTGTAAAATCTGATGCGAACAGCTCAGCCATAAACTCTATTACTAACTATATATACAAGGATGATACTTGTTTTGATTGACTTTGGTTTTGGAGGTACTTGATCATAAACCAAGTTATTGGGCATACTGAAACTTTGTCCCGATGATAGTGTAAAATAAAAAGTCAAAGGATAAAGACCAAATTTCATCCAGTAGTTGTTGAGATCCACGCCACATGTCAGTAACAAGTGCTGTGATACTGATACTTAAATAATTAAAAAAAAAAAAAAAAAGATGCTACAAGCCAGAGAAAGTAACACACACACGCAATTCAGGCTCCATTTTTGTTATGTCTCATGCCCCCGCTTGAGTCGGCCTCTGCTTGTTTGTTTGGCCTTCAGGTATACTGTATGTCCAGCATGTTTTTTGGTGCCACGTTGAACCAAACGCCTGCAAAATCAAATAGCTCTTAGCTCTTAGTCGTATTTTCAAGCTGTCTCTGCCTGTTTAACGAGTCCTGAGGAAAAGTCTTTTTATCGTTATGGACAATGCACCCAGTGCCCAAGACAGAGAGGTGAATAACAAGCAGTCAGTGTCAGCAGCCCCCTCAGGGTGACATGGGTCATTCTGCAAAAGGGGCGTCGCCAACTTTGCCCTGCTGTATACATAACACTTCTGACCTCAGTGCTCTTTGTCCACCTATCCCTTCCTTCACCCCTGAGTTTCATTTTCTGTCTGTCCCTTTTATTTCATTTTGTCCTTTCTCCCTGTTTGCTCCAAACCAAGCTGATGAGTGAACAGCCATCGTCAGGCTCGGAAAAAACTGTTTGTTCTTTGGCTGTGGACTGCATGTTTGATGCATATGCTTTGATGGAGCTTTAATAGCTTTTTCCCCCACACTCCCCACTCTCTAGACCTACTGAGGATAACTGGTCGAGTATATTATTTTCAATGTCATTGTGTGCTTATGTCTTTGAAGCAATGTTTGTGGATTAAATGTTGGAGTCCATGGTTTTCATAAAGTGCGGCAAATCACAGAAACTTAGTTTACTGTACGAACTGTCGTCTCAGTGTTAACATGAGCAGTCATTGGTTTAAGGAGAATTTCCCTCTTGGTTGTGCTTCATTTGAAGACATTTTAGAGGCTTTCCGTATACAATTTTTCAAAAGAAGAAAGCAATGATGAGAGAGAAAAGTCAGAAAAAATAAACTCTGCGTAACACAAATGTTCTTTTTACGTCTCTGGCCTCAACTGTGACCAAATACATGATGTTTTCAGGTTTTATGTCCTTTCATACGTCCATCTCTTTCTTGTGAATGCAGCATCTTTTTGGCACAAACATCCACTGAAACTCAAGGACTTACTCATTAGAATTTGGTCGACAAAGGTTTTTTGGCCAAAGCTAAAGAATCCATTCACTGAATATGTCTGAGCAGTAATAGTATTTGTATCTCTGACTTTGATGACAGGTACAGTTTAAGGCTTGATTGACTTGGCTTGATAATTAATAATTATTATTGTAAAAAAAAAAAAAAAAAAAAAAATCCAAATTGTCATGAAGAATGTTGTTCATATCCTCCTACTGTAGTGGCACATAATGAGAGACTGCATTCATTATTGAGGCTGTAAGTTGGATTGGCTCCAAAGATGTTAGCTGCAGCCAGAGCTCCGCTAATCAGTGCATTAATATTAAAAATCATAAGCAAGAGCCAGACGGGAACTCTCAACTGTTGCATATTATTGTGTCTTTGCGAGAGAAAAATAACCTGCAGGGAAATTTGAGATTAGATGATAATGTGCTCTGAGCATTAGAGATCTCAACGGGCATGTTTAGCTCATCTCTGTGTATTTGTATTGTAAAATTAGCAGTGTGAAGCTGAAATTTAAGGGTCCTTTAGAGATCAGTTACACCGTTACCCAATTACCTTTTGTAAATGGATCTTCTCATGATGACGATGGAAGGAGTATGTGGCAGAGACAAACATGTTTGACGTGTGCGTATACTATAGGCTTTTCGCATATATTGCAGTTGTTTTTCATTTTGTGTGTGTGTGTGTTTTTTTCAGGTTTGCACGTCTGGGTGAGAGCCAGCACCAGGTGGAAAGAACTGAACGCATAAACCTGGCAAACATCATCTGCTTGTGAGTGAAACATGTGACACATTAACCCAAACACACACAGAAAAAAAACATATGTACCCAAACTCAATAGTCCTCACTCACGTGTCATGTTTGGCATTATGTTGCAATATTCGTTTGTAGTTATAATCCGACCCTTTTAAGCACCACTCAGCATTTCCAGTAGCCTTGGGAAAAGTGAACACAGTTGCTCCCACTAAGTGGTCTCCAGGGAGGCTTCTCTCTGTGTGCTGTTTAATCTTCATCTCTTATAACCAAACACTCTTTCTTTACTTCTCGACATCCCTGCTATTTCCCAGTCGGTCCACCTCTTTGCCTTCCTGCCCACCGCGGCCCTGACCCGGGGGGTCGTGGACGGAGTATTTTTCCTCAGCCAGTTTCAAAACTCAAACACACGTGAGAAGCCAATGTGCAGCCGTACAGACGCATAGGCAATTTCCTTCTTTGTTTTGCTCTCTTTCTTTGTAGCTCCAACTCACACACACACACACACACACACACACACATTCAGACACAGACACACACTCACAGGCAGCGTCAACAATGGCTGTAATCAGGATTCCTCTAAATATGTTTTCTTTTGAATCCTTCCTGTTGCTCTCGCCCTTTGCCCTTTTTCTGTCTGTCTAACAGACTGAAAACAGTCCCCAGTGTTTTTATTTGATCCTATCAGAGAGGACAGATAGCGAAACGTGACGGTAGCCCATGCTTACTTTATATCATTGTAATTCTTCTCAAGCTACTTGCTTCTTCTTTATTAAACATTTACAAAGATATGCTTATATAATGTAGCCACATAGGCACAACTGGACGCATGTTTTGCAGTTCATCAAGGTCAGTTAGCGATTTGCAAATCCAATGTCAGACATTTTAATATTTTACAGGCATGTTTCAACATTAAAGGAAATATGTACGCTCCAGCAGCCAAGAAATAATTTGACACATAACCCCTATAAAACAGTATTTTTTGAGTTTATACATTTTAGTTTTTGTAGGTATTAAACAAACCAGATATAACTTGTTAATCACTGAGCTTTGAAGGTGGTGGTAGACAGAGCCAGGCTAGCTGTTTCCCCCTGTTTCCAGTCTTTGTGCTAAGCTAAGCTAACAAGTTGACAGACAGATATGGGAGTGATATCAATCTGCTTATCTCAATCTCCGTCACAAAGCATTTCCCAAAATTTGTCCCAAATCTGTTCCTTCAAACTTTTCAGACTCTAGTGTATTCAAAGACGTAATAACCTAATAGTCCTTTTTATTTTCCAGTCAGTGCAGTGGTCTTCCTAAATATATTACCCCCTACTCAGGGAAAAAAAACTTTTAGCTCAATTCAGAATGGGAGATGTTTCAGTGAAGAAGAAAGTGCTGAGAGGCAACAGAGGCACAAAAGGAGACAACAACCCCTATTGTATTCCTTTGCTCTAAAAATACATCCAGGAAGCCAGGTGGGCTTTGTGGTATAGCTTTGTGAATCATAGCTAGATGGAACATCATTTGAAACTGAGATAAAATTATACCTGTGCAGAACAGAAAAATGCTATAGACAGGTCAAAAATATATCCACGTGTTGGTTCAAGGGATTTCTATTTGTACAAGATTTCACCGTTAACCAACTTTGTAGGAGGATTGAGTTAGAAGTTTGTCATGGCCAAACATTTCCTCGAAAGCCAGATGGAGCCTAAGGTCGCTGTTTAGGGGAAGAAAGGCAGAAGGTCATGTGATATTGAAGAAGAGGATAAAGGCAGAAGCAGATTCAAATCGATGAAAAGAGCTCAGAGGGACACAGGAGGGAGTTAGACAAGCAGAAGCGAGCTTAAGAGTGGAATATAAGATAGGAAGCAAAATTGTTTGTTATAACCACTCAGTAAAGTAAATGATGTCATGAAACCCTGAAACCAATACATGAATAATTGAAGTTGTCACATGCTGAAGTCTCAGGTGCTCACGTTTGGTTTGGCCAAGGGGAATGTCAGTTTTGCAGAAGTTCGGTTATGATCCAAAGCACAAATAATAAATCTGACCAAATGATGATGACACTAGATGAAAGGTCATGGGATTTCCAAAGTGATTGCAGTTCATCCATGAATATTTTTAGCAAATTTCATGGCACCTCATTTAACAGTTGTTGAGATGTTTCACTAAAAACCACAAATGTCAACCTCATGGCAGAACTGATGGATTGTATGAAAAGGTGGGGTATCACCAAAATCACTAGGATTCATCCTCTGGTAACCACACACAAAATTTTGAGCCTGTTTTGTGGTGGATCAACCAGCTGATTGACTGATCTACAGGAGCATGCTGTCAGACAGTTGACAACATTCTGATGTGCTGTCAGTGAACAGATTCTACATTTTTCTTTCCCAGGACTGAGCTCCTGTCACGGAGCAATAAAGACATTGATTATTCGCCTGCTGGACATCTTCCTATAATGATGAGTAGATGGGAATTGGTGACTTGAAGGAAAGGATGAGATGAACTGTCTCAGATGCATTTTCTAACCTCTGACTCTGTCTTTAGGCAGCTGTCTATAACCTTTCCAGATTGAACACATGACTCTCGTCTAACACGTGACTCTACATATTGGCTGAAAACGAATTTCTTTGTTGGCTACAGGTGAAAGTTGCGACAGGTCAAACAAAAGCTGGCAGACATATTGACTTTTGGTTTGCAAAAGCAGCCTCAGTCAGCGGGGAACCGTAGCATCTATTCATCCTCGTTCAGTCTGAATCTCCCCTCGTCCGCCTGTGTCTTCACCTTTCATCACTCTGGCCATTCATTAGCCCATCCATCCGTCGCTGTTTTCCTCATGTCAGGTCCACAGGGTCCGACAGGTGTGTCTGCTGTTGTGCAACAGTGCTATTCTGAGACGCTGTTACAGCACCCAAAATGTGTTTCCACTGTTAGGAGCCCTTTAGTCTGTCACCTCCCTCTGTGTAGTTCCTCTGTTGACCCATCGGGAATAGGCAAAGCTGACTCAATTGGTGGAGACAAAAGCAGACAGGATATGAAAACTGTGGTGGATTCCTGCTCAGAAGCAACAGTGAGGTGTGGTGATTATCTTTTAAGTCACAGATTCATTTTAATGGACAGTTCTGACTGACTTTAAAAGACCTACTTACTTCATGTGTAATTAAAGTGAGATCAACATTTTATATAAGCTGCGATTTATTTCTGATCACCTTAACACCTTCTAACCAGGCAGCCAGTTCATTTAGTTTTAGTTTTGCAGTTTTACATTTTGAATAATTTGAATATTTACATTACCCGCAGGGTCATATTTTAGTGTGACACTGAAGGCAGGAAATATTTTTGTAGCTAGGCGATCTCATCATTTTCCTACATCATCACTTGACATGTCGGCAGGCTGTGGTGATTATCTGTAAAAGCTGCTGAGATGTTAGTGGAGTGTAAAGAGTCACCACAAGTCACAAACTGAGAGAAGGTTTGCTACAAATTGAAAAACACAACTGCACTTCTGGTCAAAGGCAGGAGCGAAGTGGACTTCCATCTACATGGTTTTATACACTTTCTCAATTTGCAAAAAAATTGACAAATAACAACTTGGAATATTTATAATATAATATATCTTACACAAACATCATTTTGTTGTGTCTTCATCTTCTGCAATTGTTTAATGGGACCTGACTGGACATTGGCACCATTAGATTTTATCTTGATGAACTAATTCATGAATAGAAAATAGCACCACTTTTGGATTGAAACCTGGCTTCGGCATGTTCAAAAACTCAAACATGCTAAACCATATATTTAAAGCCTATTCAGTGATGGTCTCAGCCTCTTGCTCGTCCTGAGTTGATGCGTCTTTTTGGTGTCAAGTTGAGCCTTGGACCCCAATATATAGTATCTGCTTGCTAGCTTTCATTTGAATTAATCCCTTGGACTCCATGTACATTTGATATTAAAATGCAATCTATGTCTTGACACATAACCCAGATAAGGAAAAACTCATGTCAATGCAAGGTGTAAATTGGATCTGCCAGACCACATCTGGCGGTAGTCTGGCTCGTATTGTGTTCGGATCTTAACCCTTTATATGGCACTCATTGAAATACTTTGAAATTCAAAAATTCAACCTTGGAGTGTTATTGGAGGACATAGCAAAACTTTATTTCTGTTGTAAAATTTTTCACGATTTGTCACTTTTGTAAATTGTGCAGAAATGACCAAAAATAGTCACTTGCCCATAAAGGGTTAAGAAGGTGTAAACGCAATCCATACAACCATGCCATATGTACACATTTGGATTTTACATGAAATATAGGTTGTTGTTCAAGCTTAGAGCGCAAGCGAGCGAGAAGGCTGAACGAGACACACCTCTGGATACTGATTATAGGTCTATTCTGTGCCATGAAAGAAGAAAAGATTGCCGTGTTCGACAGAACTGTGTTAAAATGAAAGCAATGCAGGTGGGAAATGAAGGAGAAACTGTAAGATATAAAATGTGTGTGTTGCACTCATCTGATCAGCTGTTAACAAGACAAACAGTAGCCATATAATTTGTCCAGTCACACAACAGAATACACGCTGGGACAATAGACACAATATTTTGTTTTATACAAAGAAAGGACCTTAATGTATTACATTTGCTGAATTTCAAGATGGGACCAATAATTAAGAATTTGTCATGGACACTGTTTCACAAAGTTATTAAAATTGCTCCAAACTCAACGCAACTCAAACAGATTTTTTTAAAGGGAGTCTGATTTTCCACCACCTCAAATATCCTCATGTGCAGGCTTTGCTCTGGAGGACAGAGATCCCATCTCAATGACACAAATTCAAGATTGAATCGTTCATTTTTCAGATACAGATCTCTTTTTAATAACAGGTGTAAAACAGCGTGTTAGTTGAGGACTCCATGATGACACTTACTGAGCTGATAATTTAATTCTGCCGTGGCTTCGATCCAGCCAATAATCGAGGATGTGAGTTGGCGATGCGGCCGTGCGCCTGTGCAGCCTCTCTCTCTCTGCGGCTGACTGAGTGGATGACCTGACGAGCACGCAGTTGATAATCCGCTCTCAAGATGGTGAGACATGCGTTAGAGTCTAATTTCTGCGAAAAAAAAAAAAGAGTAATTCTGCAGTAAAAGCGCCCACCTCTGCCACGTTGTTTCCATTAACAGACCTCTCAGTGACCTCTCTCCACAAGGTTTTCACTAGATCTTATTGGTTGGACTCAAACATTTTTCCACTCACTGGTGCATTTTATCATCTAGTGACAACTATACATAGCAATACTTGATCATGTTTTTTTTTCTGCTATCAAGTGATTCTTCAATACATCCACTACTTGAACATACTCGAGCCTTCCCCCTCCCCTCCTTGTCTTTGTTCCTCCCTCTCCAGAGAGCCTGTGTCCCGCTTCCCAGAGGACAGCATCTACGGTGTCTCTCCTCCGCAGGTCGACAGAGACAGCCGCGACGAGTTCGAGAGCCATGTGATGACGGGCCATGGCCAGGTGAGGGGGCTGTGCAGGGACGACATGTTGATGTACAGGGAGTACGTCAAGAACAGATACATGTGAGAGGCACGCCAACAGGACCTGGAGCGCTTTTGAAGACTATGCAAATCCAGATTATCAGCTCCAATCCAGCACATGAGACAAGATTTGTTTCAAGACTTGACTTTAAGATTTGGGCTTGTAGCTACAGGACGGAGCAGGAGGTGTTTTCCTGTGTTTGGACTAAACTATGCGGGTTGATTTTCTTTTTAACCAAAATCATTTGTGTGTTTTAATAGCTTCAGGTGTTAATGTCAGTTTTTTATTCAATTAGACATGACTCCCATACGGTACTTTTTTATTTGTTCCTCGTGTTGTTTTCCGATTAATCGATTAAATTTTAATTGCAGCTCTTTTAAGAACGTTTATTTAACTATATGTACATTTTGAATATAACAGTTGGTGTAAATTGCTTTGACTCTTACACGTTGGAACCATTAGTACGATGGCAGGCCCAAAGATTATGATGACACTTCAGATGTCATTTGAGATGCTGAAAGCCGTGATGATAATATACACTGTTGTTTTTTATTTAATTGCTCAAAAACCATTTCAAACATTCCTATATAATGTTAAACATGTACTATAAATATATATCCATGTAACTGGATTTTTTTTTTTTTAGGTTTGTCATATTTTGCATTATTTGATTAAAACTGAATTTTGTCCGTCTGCAGACAAAACACATCACAGATACTTTGATATTGTGGGTTTTATCAATCTCCTCTCTCAGTTTACATAACTGCACACTGATTAGCTTTGTATAAATGCGTATCTCATTTGCCAGCTGATGTTGTTGCTGATGCGCATGATAGTTCTAAATTAAACCTTTATTTATAACGCAACGTGACAGATTTGATTGCTGCCGCCTTTAAGCAGTTTTCCACACTGCAATTTTGCTGCTTTCACGTCTGCGCCCTTTTGTTCTCCACATTTTTTCTCTCTCTCATTCCCTTTTTACACATTAACGCACACCGTTCACTTTCCTGTCTATCACACTTTCTTCTGTCCTCCCTCCCTCTCGCTCGCTCACTCTTTCAGTCGCCAGCTTTCAGCCACAGGTGTCAGAAAATGTGAATTGTGATGAAGACTGCCTTTTCCTGTAATCCACATTCAGTCAGCATACTGATCGACCACTGCTCTCTGCATCGGTGCCTCGTGAGCCGGAGGACGGGCGGAGGGGTGGGAACAGAGGAGGGCTACTTCAGCATGTGATGTGTTCGACAACGACTGGGGAATTGAAGGAAGATAACTTGTCCACCGTATTTAAAACGGAATTAACTCGAGAACGGCTGGAGAAGAGGGAATGTGTTGTGTGCATGGTCTGTCTTGCTTATATTCAAACCCTGCAGCACTGTCATTATAATTGGTAAGTGCTGGAAGACATTCAGAGTGCACTAGAGATATCTGGAATACAATCCGGTAATAACACAATAACACACAACCAAAGTGAAGAGAGCCTCACATCTCAATTGTCCACCCTTTGCCCCTTGAAAGCCTCTTAGTTGACTCAGAGGGCCTCTTGTACATTTCTACATGTTGTTAACTTGGTTGGTTATAAGAGAGGGATGCGGATCAAGCCAGGCTCCTTTTGTTCTTACCCTGGATGCTGCTCCTTGGTTTCTGATGGTGCTTTTCCAACGAATACATTAAACTCAACAGAAATCTATAGGTCTCTGTGAGGGACCAAGCAGGCAGGTATGAGGAGACAAAAGTAGATTTTGAAAGAAAAGGTTTTATTTACAATAATGAATCTATACATAAAGTTCTGGGCCCATAAAAAGGTCAACTAAACAGAACTTAACTCAAGCTACAACAAATTAAACGGGAAGAACTGAGTGGATAGAACTAACTTAACAAAGACAAAACAAACCACCCACACTGCGAACACATGGGGACATATATAATGGCTGATCAAACCATTAGGAAACAAAAGGGGGTAACACAAGGACAAATACAATTAACTAGACTACAAATGACACAAAACAGGACAATTCATAACTCAGTTAACATTACTAATAATTCTACACCAAACAAAGCCATAAAAATCCTAAACTAATGTAAAGAAGCAAACAAACAACTGAACTAAATTCCCTAAATCCCCGCATGATGCGGCAGGCAGATAGTGCAGCCTAATTAGCCTCTGCCTGGATTTAAGGCATCCATTCACAGTCGCCAACCCTTTTACAATGGCCTGGCCAGATGATGCCTCCTCTTCAGCTGAACCCTCACCACAGGTAACTCAAAAGAAACAAGGTCAAAACTTAAGACAAACTAACTTAAACAAAAGTGTAAATGTACAAAAGTTAACTAAATGTGCGCGCTTACAAATAGAAACTATTGTACTATCAACTTAAACCAAATAAACATGCGTGTGTTGCATGAAACAAAACCTTTGTGTCTTCATTTATGTGTATAGTTTGTATGTGCAATGTGAGTGTCATGTATAAGGTCAAAAGGTCAACTGAATAAGCAAATAGACAATTTATGTAAACTAAAAAACCTGTGGTGAGTGCAGGAGGGTTAACACTATGTGCAGTTTAGCTGTGTGGCAGCAGAGGCAGCCATCACAGTCTCACACAAGGCTGGTTTTCTCGGATGTGAGTTGCAAGTTTTTCACATCACAACAGCTTTACACTTGTGCCTTGAGCCCTGGTCTCAGGATAGATCAATACAACCCCAATTCCATAAAAGTTGGGGTGATTTAAAACCTAAAAAACGAATTTAATCATTTTCAAAAACTGTTTGTGTGTGTTCCTAAGTAGATGTATTAATCTCCTTCATACAATCATGTGTTTGACAAAGTGTTGAACCTCTCTCCATTCTCGCTTGTGAGTCTTTCCAGGATGAACCTTTCATACCCAGTCATGATACTATCACCTGTTACCAATGAACCTGTTTACCTGTGGAATGATCCAAACAGATGTTTTTGGATCAGTCCACAACTTTCAGTCTTTTGTTGCTCCTGTCCCGACTCAATTGAAACATGTTGCTGCCATCAAATTCAGAATAAGCAGATATGAACAAAAACTAATGAAGTTGATGAGGTCAAATATTGAATATATATTGGCTTTGTACTGTTTTCAATTACGTCAAGAAGGATTCAGCAAATGATCACATGTAATGTTTTATATCAGTGTACAGGTTTATAACTTTTTACTGAAGCATATCTTATAATTACATTTTGCTTGAATATGGCTACAAAGGAAATACAAGTGAAGCTCAGTCATCTAATGCAGTTTTTCTCCATTTTATTTTGATGGATCAGAACATGTCAGTCAGTGTAATATAAAACTTTAATTGATGAGCGTAAACTTCTCTTTGTGTTATAAAAGTCTCCACGTTCCCAAACAGCTCCTCAATCGTAGCTGCTTGGTGAACAGGAACCAAAACCTCACTGAAAAGCATTTGAATCAAACTGTGGCTACGATTTCACCCCGTGTGATGTTAAAAAAAAGAAAAGAAGGGGGGGGAGGCCTTTTGGCTGTTCAGATCAATCACTTTATCTGTGTTTACAACCAGCGCTTCATTTCATAACACACAGTTTGAAACTAATTCGATCAGGACCATTAGCGATCGGCAAGTTTTTAGCAGATGTAATTATCATAAAATCGAGGTCACGATGACATCTGCGGCGAGGCAGGTGGAGGCGAGTGGGCCGCACACATTCATCAGATTATGCCATCGTTTCTTTTGAGTGATCTACTTATTTTGTTTTCCAGGAGCGAGAGTGTGTGTGTGCGTGCTTGAGTGGACCAAAATTACTTCAAGACAAGAAGTGGACGTTAGTGGGTAAAATGAGGTGTTTTGCTGACACATGTCATCTCCATTTTCCACCAACGCCTTCCTTCCTATAAGTTCATCTCCTGTATTCTCTCCCATAATCATGTTTTCTTCGTCTCTGCTGCTTCATTAGTGGCCTTTTTCTCTGTCTGATGAGGGACGTGCTTTTCTTGAGTAGATATCTGCATCAGTGAGGGTAAATGTGTGTTTGTGTAGGAGCACGTGAGAGCACTCTTGAAAACAGGAGGGGGGGGGGGGGGGCTCAGGGTTTGTTTCCCAAAAGGGGGGCTGTTTTGACCGGGAAAGAGGTATTTTATGTAAGGCCCTGTTTTCCCTCATGTTTTCACTTCCTAATGGCAGGTGTCTCATTACACCGAAACCTCTCAGCACACATGGATGAATAACTGCATGTAGTCACTGATATTTTTGGGCAGCTCGCGCTCGAAAAATAGAATCAAGATTGAATGTTTATGTGTGGCGCAGGCAGCGCAGAGCCTCTGTTTGGGGTGGAAAATTCAATTTATTTTGTTTGGTCCATCATAGAAAACAATCCGAAATGATTTTGAGGTGTATTTTTGGTCCTGTGTGTGGTTGGGTATCTGCCCGGCTCCAACATGAGTCACTAGGCACTTCATGTGACCGCTTAGCTTATGAATGAAGACAACCCCCTCTCCAGCCCCCGGTCCACCGACAAAAGGTGGCCAAACAGCTGTTGCCTGGAAACTAAAACTGGTTTCCATATTGCTGTGCTGCTTTGAATCCCCCCCCCACTTCCCACTGCCTCTCAGCATGTCATCCATTGTTATATGACATTTAATTGGTACAACACTTTTGGTAGCTATTACATTCTCTTAAAATTCAATCTTTGCATTGTTAATGTAGCTCTATTAAACAATTTTGAAAATAAATGCCCTCCTTAATAAGTAAGTGATTTTTTTGTGTGTGTTTGTGTTCTTTGTGTTCGTCACTGTTCTCATTTTTTTCATTCTTGTTTCATTTAAAGCAAAAGTTACGAGAGAAAAATAAATGTCAGATGAACAGATGATCTAATGGAAAATTTTTAAAAAGGTTGTAGGAAGATTTTTTTTTTAGGCAACAAGGTTTTAAATAACTAATCCGCCCTCCTCTGAGCAGTTGACCTTATCCCCACCTTAACTTTATTTACGTCCGAAGCATTGACAATAAAAAGAAAAAAAGTGTATTGTGCGTCACACTGGAGTATTTTTTTTTTCAATACAAAAGCAATTCTTTGGCAAATAATAAAATAAGATAAAGGTGAGTGAAAACGTGTCGAACAGAAGAAAGATGTAAAGAGTAACAGCAGTACTGCCAGTCCCTATTGGATATAACAAGATGTTTGTTCCTGGACGAACATTCACCCGACACACTGGATTCAGTGTGTCGGCCAAGTGTGCCTCGGTGTGTGTCTGTGATACTGTAACTTGTTGCAGGTATGCAGAACACGCTGTGCTTTAGAACTCATCAGAGTGAGCAGGATCTGTTTCTGCCAGGTGGGAAAGTAGTTGTTCAGGGAATACATGCGTGCACACACAGTTCAGTAGTTAACTCATGCAGGGGTTCAAGGGTTCAAGGCAGAAAATGGGCTTTTCCAGAAGCAAATGTGAAGCAATATTAGAAAAAAAACTCTGCAGCTCTAGTGGCTGCAAATGAGAAAAGGAGATGCTGAATGAATACGGCAACAATGAAATCGGCTTCACATAGTCTATCAGTTACATTGTCCCTCTTTAATAGAATATATAAAGAAGAAACAACTACTGGTGAAAGAATAACATCAGTACAACACAGTAATTGGCCCCACAATATAATTCACTTAACATTAAACTAATCATAGAATACGACTAGTCAGTTTTAGGGTCAGAAGACTAAGACTAGTCTAGTTCACCTGAGACAAATCTGCGATGACAACAGCTCTGTGACACTGTAGGTCCATAAGTGGCTTGAGCTTAAGTGTAATGCCACTTTGCCAATGCGCTCACAAATCCTGATTGTTAAGCATACATTTAATATATTTAACATGATTTTCATTGCAATTCATCTTTAATATTTGTCCTGATGATCCAGTCTGGACCAAAGTCAGCATGGCTTGAAACTCCATTTACATCTCAAATTACAGACTCCAAAAGCAATAATTAATGGATCTATAGAGATCAAAATGCAGGTGGCAGAGATAGTAGATGAAAATATTCAAAGGCTGGTGTTTATTTCTGCCAATAATCAATACTACCTACAGATAAAAACCAAGTTTAAACGTTTAAGAATTTTACTCCTGAGACACTGAAACCTTCCAGGGAAACTCCACACTCTTGAATCTGGGTGAAATCAGGAGGTGTTCCCACCTGTTCAGTGTGAAACTCTGGTCTACCTTTAATCTGCTCATTAAAAAAAGCATGGATGACAGTGCAGCCAGGAATTTCGAGTGTTGGCTTTCACACCAGTTCCTCACCAGTTTGCCTGTCTCAGGAGAGAAGTGTTGGCAGAAGGAAGAAGAGCGTGCAAGAAGCTTCAACTGCTCAGTGAAAAAGGGCTGAAATGTGCCTTGATGCCAGAGAGAGAGAGAGAGAGAGAGAGAGGCAGAAAGAAGTAGAGGGATAGACTTGATGCCAGAGAGAGACTGGCATCAAATCTCTCTCTGTCCACCCATCTCTTGCTCTCTCTCTCTCTCTCTCTCTCTCTCTCTCTCTCTCTCTCTCTCTCTGCCTTTCTCTTTCACTCTCTTTCTGTCTAAAGGAGAGAGAGAGAGAAAGACAGAGGGAGAGAGACCTGAAGTCTTGATGCCGGAGAGAGTGTGGCATCAAGTCTCTCTCTCTCTCTCTCCCTCCCTCCCTCTCTCTGTCTCTGTCTTTCTCTCTCTCTCTCTTTCCCTGTCTCCTTCTCTCTCTCAGTCTCTCTCTCCCTCTCTCTCTCCCTTGCTCTCTGCCCTGACGTCAGGCAGGTTTAAAGCTCTCCTCTCATGTCTCCGCTCGGATCCCCTCTCCTCCCTCCTCCGCCTCCTCCTCCTCCTCTTCAACGTTCACCTTCCTCACTGGAGCTGAACACCAGCCAATGCTTCACACCACTCCTGCCCTCGGTGTCTGTCCCACACGTGGGAATCACAACAAAATCAAGGGCTTCACCTGAGAGGGTCCACAGGAGCCAGAAAACAAGGGGGAACAATCCTTACATCTGTTTTTTGATTTTTGATTTTTGACAGTTTCCCATCAAGACGAGGGGCTCTGATTTCAGCTCATAGCCTTTTGTCACTGAGGTAGGTCCTCTCAACTTTTCACAAATCCTCTTCTTGATTGGACAATTGTTAAAAGCATAGTAGTGATAATAAGTAATGGTGTAAAATAGATAAACACAGCAAGACATATTACCATTATCTTACTTCTTAGTGGATGAAAAAAATGATAATATTTATATAGTTAAGCTTCACACTGTCTGTAAGTGTTTATAAAACTATTAAATCTCATTGGCAAATAAAGTTAGATCAAGAAACTGATGGTGTGAAAGATGTTTTGTTGGTGGCTTTCTGTGGAGAGTTGTTGTGATTTCAGCACCTCGGACAGCTCCTGTAACTTTTGCAGGTAAATCCACCTTAAAACTGAATTTCAGTTGTGCCATGCCGGTGGTTTCGGTGAAAACTGTTGGTTCAAGCTGAATAAACAGAGCTTTTGAAAGCTGAATTCATCTTGTTTGTCCTTGAACACAAAGAGTTTTGTGGGAGATAGTTCATCTAAATGAGCTGAATGCAGGGCTTTTTGTATGTGAAATGCAGTATTTACTCGGTCAGATTTGAAGGTGAATCCATCATATATCACTATAGCTTGTTTCTCTGCTGTGCAACTTAAATTCATAAATGAAAAGTAAGCTGTGCAGTGGGTAATTTAAAAATGACAGAAATCTGTTTTAGGGTGGATTTTCTCTGTAACTTTTGCTCGTTTCCTGCAGCATTTTTTTCTGTCTGAACCTACAACTGCTTTGATCTTATTTCACTTCATCATACTGTCATTATCGATCCGTTTTTTCAGCCTTTCTTTCATATGAATTTTGCATTCAGCACTTGTTTTTCAGAGAGTAAGTAGAATTGAGTTTAAACTTCACTTGTAGGCAAAGGTGAACAAACACCCTCCACATGTGTCACTGAGCACAATGCTGAAAACTTGTCGTGTAACATCTCTGACTTTTGACATCTTACATGTGATCATTAACAAACCGATCCTCTTGTTCCTCTGCTGCCTGCAGGACAAAAGGAACGACAGCGTGGAGACATGAACGAGTCGCTGGTGGTGAACGACTCCTCTGCGAGCCCTGGGGCTGGAGAGGCTCTCCTCCCGTGGATGGAGGCTGACTCTCCAGAGCACAACGGCAGCCTGGAGTTCTCCACTGCCCCATTAGAGTTCCCCATCAACCCATGGGACATTATGCTCTGCATGTCGGGCACGGTCATCGCCTGTGAAAACGCCATAGTTGTAGCCATCATCTTCTACACGCCCACGCTAAGGACTCCCATGTTTGTGCTGATTGGGAGCCTGGCCACGGCGGACCTGCTGGCCGGCATGGGATTAATCCTCAACTTTGTGTTTCAGTACGTGATCTCCTCTGAGACTATCAGCCTTATCACTGTCGGCTTCCTGGTGGCCTCCTTCACTGCGTCCATCAGCAGCCTTTTAGCCATAACAGTGGACCGTTACTTCTCCCTCTACAATGCTCTGACATACTTCTCGGAGAAGACGCTGCAGTACGTCCACCTGATGCTGCTGGGGACCTGGGGCGTGTCTCTGTTCCTGGGCTTGCTGCCAGTGCTGGGCTGGAACTGCCTGGACGAGCCGGCCTCCTGCAGCATCGTTCGACCTTTGACCCGGAGCAACCTCACCCTCCTGGCCACCTCCTTCTTCGCCATCTTCGTGCTCATGCTGACCCTCTACTTCAAGATTTGTAAGATCGTGTGCCACCACGCCCACCAGATCGCCCTCCAGCAGCACTTTTTCGCCACGTCGCACTATGTGGCCACCAAGAAGGGGGTCTCCACTCTGGCCATCATCTTGGGGACATTTGGCGCCAGCTGGCTGCCCTTCGCCATCTACTGCCTGGTGGGTGAGAGGGAGTATCCGTCAGTGTACACCTACGCCACGCTGCTGCCGGCCACCTATAACTCCATGATCAACCCCATCATCTACGCCTACAGGAACGCAGAGATCCAGCGCTCCATCTACATGCTTCTCTGCGGCTGCTTTCAGGCCAACAAGGCCTACCGCTCCAGGTCGCCGAGCGAAGTCTGAAAAGGCACTAGGGCTCCTTTTTGTGCGAGTGTATGTGTGCGTGTGAGAAAGAGCAAAAAGACAAACCGTCCTGTGACCAGTGACAATCTGCTTACAACTGACAGCGAATGCTTCACAAACACAAACAGGGGTGCGATGCTAGAAATGTGTCTCTCATGCATACTGTGTCTGCACTTTACGACGTCTCAACACAAGCTAGGATGAGATTTTTTTTTTTTTTGGAAAATGCTGTGAACAAGAAAAAACTTCTGTGAAAAAGACAAAACAAACCTGTGAATGTACTTAAAATGAGAAAAAGGAATGGAAAATCTTGCACTTTAGTCCGTGTTATTTTGGAAATGCCAAAGCAGTATTGTATAGCCCTTACTGTGTTTAAATGTTTGAACTTGTGAGTGCTCTGTGCCATTTTTCTATTTTGTATGGTATTTGTCTTTGATGTACATTTTCTACAAGAGGAATAAAGGAATAAAATCCAGCTGGGGCTCCGTCACGTGTCTTTACTGTAGCGGGTTCCTTTGAAGGAGTCCTTGCGTTTACACCTGACTTGTTTTCATTTTTTACATCCTCTTCAGCTCGTTCCAGCCTCCTCCTCTTCCTCTTGCAGAGCGCAGGTGGGTCTGTTTGAAGAGACTAATGGCACACTGAGAAAGCAAGTACCGTGGCCCGGAAAATAGCTTCAATTTTACACATAGACACATTTGAATCCTGTTTGCTCAGTCTGTGCATGTCCTGTGTGTGTGAGCGTGTGTGTGTGAAAGAGAGGGGGTGACACATATATAGTGATACCACAAACGTGTGAAAACATGTGCCATGTGCTCAGCAGCTCTCAGGATGAGCAGGTGTAATCTAACCCAATGCACCCATCTATTAAAGCTGAAGTCAAAGCAGCATTTGCGTTTTTTATGCACTTTACTATTTGTGTAACTCCTTATTAACTTTACTATATGGCTGCGTTGATAAGATATGATGCACTCTGCCGCGTAAGAGCAGGACATGAGAAGAGAAGTTGTTTGGACTGTTGCCTTATCTCTCTTTGTCTCATCAACATCTGCAGTGAGAGTTCAGGAGGGAAGCGGCCGCAGGCACGTGTAGGTGTGTGTGACAGGGTGTGAAGAGCGGTGATAATAAGTCTGTCTGCTCTTCCCCGTCAGCCGCTGTGCAGACTCTGAATGAACCTGGCAGCTTCAGCGGCCACAAACACAGCAGTTTATCTGCCAGGCTGTTTAGTCAGGTAGTGGCACGAGGGCATTAGAGAGCCACACGGGGACGAAGAGGCCCGCAGGTGTGTTTGGATACACGGACAGATGTCTCGTCCTTGTAAAAGTTTTTTACACGCCAAGCTGTCATTGCTTTTATAGAATGACATCAGCAAATGAATGTCTCTTTTTCAGAGTATGAGATTATACAAACCAACATTAACTCCATGTTCACTTATATATATTCATTAACAATTAATATCGATGCCAGGAAAGATCTTACATGATTCTTGGAGTTTGAAGAGCATCCATCCTGAATGTGGAAATGAGGTTCATGTGCTTTTAAAAGACAAAGACATTAGTTGGAAAAGCACAGGTGTAGATAATAAAATAATGATTCCATTCAACTGCTTCAGTTTCAGGGTCCTGGTGTTGTGTCTGCTGGCTTACTGTTCCACTGTCGTAATACAACAGAGCCATTGTTGCTGTTATTAGTAACATCTGAGCTTTTTCTACAACCCTGATTCTAAAGAAGATGGAACACAGAATACAGTCATTTGAAAACAGTTTTAGAAAGTGTCCCCAAGCCCATATAGTAATCTCCTTCATACAATAATGTGTCTGACAAAGTGTTGAACCTTTCTCCATCCTCGCTTATGAATGACTGAGTCTTTCCAGGATGAAGCTTTCAGACCCAATCATGATACTATCACCTGTTACCAATGAACCTGTTTACCTGTGGAATGATCCAAACAGGTGTTTTTGGATCAGTCCACAACTTTCACAGTCTTTTGTTGCTCCTGTCGCTGCTGCCATCAAATTCAGAATAAGCTTTACAGAAATCAATGAAGTTGATGAAGTCAAATATATTGTCTTTGTACTGTTTTCAGATGATTTAAAAAAAAAAAAATCTTTTACACAGCATCATAACTTTTTTTCAAATATGGGTTGTACTATGAGAAAGGCCTTTTTGTTAGTGCTTGGTTTAAGCACAACTTTAGATCCGTCTGTAAAAGAATTGAAGTTAGCACAGACATTCATTTAAGAACTACAGGCTCCCTACAAGGCCACAGAGGAAATACTTTATAGAAAATACTTTGTGCATTCTCTTTCGATCGTCCTTGCTCGTTCTTTGCAGCAGCAGCGTCTCTCCACTCCCTCGCAAACTGTCTTAGAGTCCCTTTGTAATTATGTTCCCACACGATACTTGCAATCCCTCTGAGTCATGTTTTCATATTCTAACATTGTGCAGCACCCAGCTTTAACCTACTGATGCCAACTTGTTGAATCCTGCTTTGAACATAGCCTACGTATTGTGACGATGCCATCGCTTCATTAGCGTGGTTATGTAATAATTGAAAAATGAAACTCATGTAACTTGTTGGACTGAATTGTTGGAGTGCTCAGGAGAAAGTCACATGTACAGTTGAATGTATTGTAAATGGAAGCACAGTATGTATGTACTGTATATACTGACATGTATCAGAGGTGATGTATAAATGCAAAATATAAGCAGCACAAAAATGTCTATATCATCTACAATAAAGCAGCAGTACAGCAAGAGATGCATGTTCTTACATACTAAATTTGCTGCACTTGATACCTGATTACATGAAATTAATTATGTGTCGAAATGTTTCCTTCAATGTAACAAACAGTTGCTTTTCTACAGTATTTCTTATAGACCTTTGCATCAGATTTAAGTCCAGAACAGACTGAGAAAGCACCTTTACAGAAGATAATGAAGCAGGCTCCTCCTTGTCATGTGTTCACAGTTGCAAGTGTGTTTAGCTTCAGCTGGACTTAAAAGTGGATTTTTCTCCACTGGACACACTCATGTCTCAGTAAGCTCTAACCAAACAGCAAAAATAAATGTCAGGGCAATTGCTCCTCGTGCGGCCCATCAGCTGTAATAATCTCCAGTTTGAGAGCTGGCCTCGGTCGGTTTCAGGCTGATCACAAAGTCGGGGAAAGGTGAGGGATGCTGCAGGCCACTAATGGACTGCACACTGAGCACCGGGAGCTGTGAGAGCGTGTGATGTTTGTCCACCTTGTTTTTTTTCTCCTCCTCAACAGATGTTGCTTTTGGTCCCCGGCCAGAGCAGCCGACCTGTTTGTACACAGGCCTCATAGAGTCAACTTGTGGCAATATGCTACAGCACACGGTGTCATATTTTTGATGTGTGTTGGTGAAGCTTATTGGGTTAGAGATAGAGGATATAAGCTTTAAGTTTTAAGGTCCTTACACACCGGGAATGACGCAAATATACGATGCGAAATTGCGAAATATTCGGAGGCGAATTTTGCCGCGCCTGATGTGACGCACACAAATGTATGGTCACATTTATGTTTTTATTTTGATTTTGAAATATTTTTTCTTAAATAGAAATATTGTAAATGGACTCTTATGCCCAGTTAATAGGCTGTGGTACACAGGCTACATAAAAACAATGTTAGTTGTTTTTTATTTTCAGCCCAGTCGCTAGGGGGCAGTGGCGCCATGTTCTTCTCCCAAGGACCCTTCTTGTTGCACGGACTTTGGCGATTTCCTCACTCTGCTCAATGAGGCTGCAGTAAGAAGGACATAAGCGTCGCTTTTTCATTATTTGTCCTGTTTTAACAGGTTGGTGGACACTTACAAGTTAGAAAAGTACATGCTCATGTTGGTTAAGTTTTTATATTGCTCTGGAATAAATTTTGGTATTTATGGTGATGTTTTGAGTTAGTTTGTGACCAAGAAAAAAACGCAGTTTGCTCCCTTTAGCAGGTGGTTGCGGTCACCTTGAGGATTAGCGTAAGTAGCTAGCTAGCTAGCGGTGGCTAAACGTAATTAATTTTGAGCTCCAGTAGATTTCTTTTTCAGTTCAAAAGGTTTTATAAGCTAACATGTTGTGTTGTGTCTGTTTATATGTCATTTGATGTTGAAATTTATGTTCCTAATGAATGTTTTATAACATGGTCAAACACTTTAAAATGATAATTCACGCCATCCATTGATGCATTATTATATGCCCTGGTCAATTCTAGCATTATGTTAAATTAGTTATAGGATACATTCATTATTAATGAGGTATAGTGTAAATGGGATAAGAAACCGAGAAGGGCTACACTCCCTGATCTGTCTTTTATTTTTATTGTGAATGTGGTTTATGTTGAAAACAGATACAAATGTGATTATTGATACAGATGTGAGAAAAACTTGAATTGTGAGTTTAAATAACATGTTTACTGACATGAAAAAAGAGAATAACAGGTGTTAATAAATTCATTCTGCTCAATGAGGCTGCAGTAAAAAGGACATGAGCGTCGCTGTTTCATTATTTCTCCTGTTTCAACAGGAAACTCATCTGCTTACCGGTCATCACTGTGAGACCTGTAACACTGACTAAACATATCAAGCGCAATGCGATTTTGCGACTTTCCGAGGGGGAAAAAAGACGTGTCCCAGGAGGAAGCGAGAGGACGAAAATGGAGTCTACTTCAACCTCAAGTAATGGTGAATTGGTGCTCCTTTTGCACCAATTCGCTATAAATGTAAATATTTTATCTGAACAGGTTAGCTTACGAGCTAAAGTTACTTAGCACAGATGATAGTTAAAACAAAGATGTTTAACAAACTGTTAATAAGCACACACACACCATCGTCATATGGGAGATCAGATGCTATGACTTGCAAGTTGTTATACAATTTTTATGTTTTTTATCAAAAAGCACTCTGTTCTCCGACATGTAAACAATCAGCCTGTCGGCCATGTTGGATACACCAGTTAATGTGACGGCTCAACAACACGCAAACTGATTGGTCAGAAGTGAACACACAGGATGCGAAACTTCGGAAAATGTGATCTTGATGCGAAAAAATAAATGCCGCAATATTGCTGGACGAGAAAATGTCACTGATGTGAACGCTTGTATTGACAGGATACAATTTCGGGGGAAAAAATTGACATCAAAATTAATCGCACGGTGTGTAATGACCTTTAGTCTCATTCAGTTTGCCTCAGTTTGCCTTTGTATAGAAGGTGTATTTTTTCCTTTTCAGAGATGACAATGACGGCACCTTTGATTGGAAAAAGTTGATCAGTTCTTATACTGCACCACCGTAGATTTATGATACGCTGAGAGTGAACCTAAACAAAGAGCAGAAAGATGCTAAAATGCAATGCAGAGCTGAGGGGAAGTGTGCTCCGTTAGATTCATTGCTACTATAAAAAATTGATTATATCATGTTTAACATTTTTGGAGCTTGACATAGGGACTAAAATCAGGATATCTTGACCTGTGCTGCATTGATTTTCAGCATTTCCAAATCTGTCTGTGATTCCATCTACAACCTGTGTGCAATTGGAATCCTGCATCACCTCTTTTAACAAGCAGGTTTGAAGTCTAATGCAGCTCATCAGTTGATTGTGCACCACATCAACCAATCCATGTCTTGGTTACGCAACACTTGGGAATGTAACATGTTGCTTGTTGAGTCACAAACACAATGTGTAGCGACAGTTATTGGAGCCAAAGACGGTCCCACACACGTCTCAACGTCTTTTTTTCCCTTCCTGGTTTCTGCGTAACATCACACCTGTGGGTGCCCGACACAAAGATCATAGGCTAAAGATGCAACTTTTTCCTCTTGGCTCCGCACATGTACTCTCACATATTTGCTTATATCCTTGTATCTATTGACATGGCTCGAGCCTGATTACAGAAGTAAGATTTACATTTCAGCAGTGTCAGGAATGCACATCTGATATAAGCCTAAATAAAAGCTTATTTAATAAAGAAAACATGATTAAATAGAGTTATAAATCTGCGTCATCTTAACGGCTAAGCGGACTGTTTATTCGTGCCGAGGTTGATATTAACGACGGTGAAATTCGCCTGTATTCCCTTCGCTTTGATATCACATCCATTAGACTAAATAGGGGCTGGTAGCAGTGTTTGAATTATGTAATGCTTGATCAGTGCAGACCTGAGCAGCTTTCCAGGCAATTACCAAAGTACACAGTCGAATGATTCCCTCATTAATAATATTAATTACAGTGGTGTAGCAAATGCTCTCCATAGAAACATTATTATTACTCAGTTAGCCATTAGCTCGATGGAAAAGGCTTTTGGTGTTATTGATTATGTAATCGCACAAATTGCAGGTTTTTTGCTCTGCTCCCGGCCTGTCGTTTCATATTCAGACAAAGGTTGTGTGACAGGAATGTTCAAGGTACAGGTGGAGCTTAGAAACACACAGAAATATCATTGGTGGTATTCATTTCTGATCTTCCACCTCATGGAGAGTGCAGTGGTATCCAGGGCTGTCCACACACACACACACACACACACACTGGCACAGGCACAGACACAAACACGTTTTATCTCTCAGAAAAGCGGAGGCGGGCTCACATCGGCAACATAAAATCTGCTTTGCAATAAAAGTTAGCGTCATTTGCCTCTGTCCCTCTGCCTGCGGCCTGTTCAAACAAAAATGTGTGTGTGTGCACGTGTTGGCACAGGCTTGTACTGTATGAGTGTGCTTGTTAGTAGCCTGGCACCTACCAGGATTCGTCACTGGTAGTTTACCAGTTTGTGGGTGGGTGTATGGTGCATGTGCTGCCTGTATGCTGTGTCAAGGCGCGTGCGTGTGTGTGTGCGTGTTTAGACCAGCCCTAAACCAGGCCCAGGGGACATTAACTCCTCTCCCCTTGGCTGCTCAGAAAAACAGTGTGTGACATGGCAAACGTGAGTGAGAGATTTTTCAAGGTGCAACGAGCTTAATAAGCTTCATGGACAGCAAAGGTTCAATTATATTCACTTTAGAAGTCAAAGCATGAAAAGGACAGAATGACATTTCAATATGGAGACACATTCATAAAGTTAAAAAGCTGTTTTTAGCTCATTTCAAAGTTAACATTTCTGGGCAGATTCAAATTAATTAGAGGTTTAGTTGTGTGAGGGTGGAATATAACTGTACATCATTATTATGAACATCACTTATGAATACACTCAGAAACATTGCTAGTGTATCAGTTTAGTGGCTCTAAATAAAAATGTGTACCATTGATGATTAGTTATCAAATCTAAAAAGACAAACATTTTCACGTATGAATGAACAGTTTTCTCTTTTTCTGTTTAGTTCTCCATTGACTACACATTTTAACATCTCATATTAAATGTATGCAAAATAAACTGGCATATCATATTCATTACTCACACGACCCTGAAAAGGCACTACAAATCCCTCAAAGCTAGAAAGTCGTATTGTACATTAGTTCAGCGTGATTCAGAGTTAAACAATAATTTCTCCAAGTGCTGTAGATTGACAATACTACTACTGTTAGTAACAAATCAACTCAAGGGAATTAGTGACTAAAACAAATTGTTCTGTGCATAGTGAAAAGTTGAACTGTTCTGATTCCCATTATCAGAACTTACAGTGCAATATTTTTTAGGAGATGCAAGTCCCAACTCAGTCTTTATATACCCTGAAATATGGCAGTGAAGATCATATGGTTTCATAAAACAGTTTAAAATAATGACTGGCCAGAAAGGGTCACACTTTAAAGAGTAAAAGAAGGAGGGAAGTAAAGTCTTCTGTCATGCTCATGCTTTCATAACTGAAGGAGAGGATGGTTTATAGTGATTCCATGTTACACAAACTGTGTATGTCTGTGCTTGTCCAGCCAGATATTTAGAAAATCAAGTAAGAAAGAGTCAATCAAATATGTTATGGCTCAGTGTAGACCCTTCATCCCCTGTTTAGCTTAAATTATCACCAGGTCAAATTGAGCTAAACCAACTATTTAAAAATGCCCATGAGCTCTCTCTCTCTTTCACAAGTTCATTAAGACAGCAGAGGCAAAGAGAGAAAGTGTCATACTGCAATGTCTGTGTGAAGTGTATGAGGTCAGTTTGACCTGAAAGATGATGAGAGGGTTAAGAAGTTGGATAAAACTGCTGAAGTTCATTGTGTCAGTTCTGCTGCATGAATGAATGTGGCTGCATCCGGTTCACTTACTGTCTGACACTTGTACAGGTCAGGTTCTCCATTACTCACTCATTCATTCACCCTCATTGCCTGTCATCAGCGTTCCTCGTCCGGACAATAGAGACAAATGCAACCTTGATAACCCGGCAGCTCGACTCTTAAGATGCACTTCTGTAAGAAATGAACTCTCCTCCATGTCACCAGTCACTCTCCCATCTCCCCCTTCTACCCCCCTTCTGCTCTTGTCGAGAAACACCTATTTACTTATAAGGAGATTCGTCACCAATGTGAATGCAGCAAAGATGACTAATGTAGAAATTAGGTGCAGGGAGGATCAATTCAGTCAGGACCAGCCTCAGGACTCAGAAATATGACTTGCATTATTATCTGGGCATGATGACTGATCTCCTTACTGTAAGGAGCTTTCAATTCTGGTAATTTGAAAATAATAAGCTTAAGATCTGCTTTTACACGTCACTGAAGATGACAGCTGGGGCAATGCATAAAGAGCAGTTGTGTAAATGTGGCAAGATCATGAGATGGAGCCATTTGAATAATGGTAATTCATGTGACCAGAAGTAGACAACACCTCTAAAATCTATAACTAGTGCTGCTGAAATCAGAATATTGCACAATTTTTATTTTTCAATTTTATGATGATATGATTTTTTTTCTTTACTGAAGATGCAAATTAAGACTTTAGACAAAACATTAAACCTCTTGTAAAACATGATGCATTAGTATAGACTAAACTACAGCACATGTGAAGTAGTTAAAATTATATCTTTGACAAACGAGTAAAATGCTGCTTATACATTTGTGCCTCAGTAATATTTAATGCAATAAATAACACAGACAAAAGCCATTTTACTGCATAATGTGAACTTTACATTTTGCTTGTGATCTTTTGTCCTTTTAATCAAGTCGAATTTTGAATACTGGATTTGTATTTGTAACAGTGTTTTTGTTTTTTCAGTATTTCTGCTTTTACTTATCTGACCACTTCTATCACTGATGGACAGTACAGTCATTTTGTGCTAGACCTGCAGACACATGCAGCCAGACAGGTATGCGTAAAGATGTATAAACAATGTACAAGACACACATATTAAATTCACATGAAAAAATATATTTGATTAAAAAAACCTTCTGATGTAATACAGCTCAAGTGAACTGGTCAAGAAGGGCAGCGGGGAAGGTTCAGCACCTGAAGAGATGACCGAACAACTGTTGCAAAACTGGCACATGACATCTGACCCAAGTGCGGACACTGAACCTCCACCTGCAGCAGGCCAGCTCAAACATCCTTCTGCTTCACAGTGGAAAGGATTCAAAGTGACAGTTGGCATTTTGGTGCTCAGACAGACCTCTTTTCAAATTGTTTTCTGGTAAGTTTTGTAAGTACGCTGTGTCATGAAAAGCACACAGGGTCAGATCTGACTGTACAGGACAAGGCACTCAAGCAAAAGGACTGTTCCTTTCATAGCAAGTGACCAAAAGTGAGACGAATTCACAAAAAGGCTACAATATTTTTTAAAATTGTTGTAAATGAAAAACCCCCAGTTAATAAGAGTATATATTTTAAAAGTCAAGTCCAGAATTGAGCAAAAACACTAAATAATGTTTAGTACCATTCAGACTAATTGTTACTAATCACATTTGAAGCATAAATTTTAAATGAGCGACATTATCAGACACAACATGGAAATGAGTATTTACATTTATCCAGTGGTGATAATTATCATTTAAGTCCCACAGAAGTGTTGCATAATGGGTTTGTTTACATTTGTTTTATCTGGGGATGAGAGATTGAGAGTGAGTAGGCGTGACGTGGACTGTGTCGGTGATACTACAGCGTGTAGGAGGAGGAGGGCAAGCAAACAACTATTTGCCTGGATGTCCTGTTTTACATTTAACGGCATTAGCATCCCAAGCAAACATCTGAGCTGTGCATCCAAAGCAAGGAATCAGAAAATATTTTAAAGCCATGAAAAGACATAAAGCCAACAACTGATCAAACTAACAACTAACTAGTCCATCATTGGATTTGTTGGCAATCAGAAAATGATATAATTTTGCCAGCAGTGTTGGAGGAAGGAGTCTTTTTTTTTTTTTTTTTTTTTAAGTGAAAATACCACAGTGCAGAAATACTCTGTTACAAGTAAAAGTCTAATTTACTTCAGTAAAAGTATTAGCATCAAAAATACACTTCAAGTACCAAAAGTAAAAGTACGCATTTTGAAGAAGTACAGTAATGTATATTGAATTATTGGATTATGATTCATGTGCACATCATAAATTATTTATATATATTTTAAATAAATTACTTTATGTTCTGCTGAGTAGCTTTTGAATGCTTCTCAGGCTAGGATAGTGACAGATAATGGGACACAAGTCATTCATCTACCATGTTGACACACTTTGTCTGTAATTGCGTGACACCTTTGACCAGGGGAATCTCAGTGAAAGCAACTCCATTATTTCTCCACTTGTGTCTATTTCATTCCTGAATGGCAACGTGGCCAAGTCTTAGGTCTTCAAGAGAGTCATTATAGACAAAGCAATGAGAATCAATATCACACTAGTCACACCATAACTTGGTCACTGGGTGAAAAATGACACCTCCTCCCTATCTGTCTGGTTCCTTAACATGTAAAATGTTCTGTTATGTTATTTGTTGTTCTAGTGTGATGTTGAAAAGACGAAATCACACAATCAACAAATGACACATCCAGTTATGAAAAATTTGGACCTCCATTAAAGCTGAGTCATGTAATGACTTTATATAAAAAATTAATAGTTCACATTTTTTATACTAATGCACCACAGATAATAAACCCATAAACAACAAACAACACAACAAAGATGCTTCAAAAATTGATATATTTATTATACATATTCAGTTATAAGGACAAACAATTATCATGCCCTCATTCTTTATGTATATATTTTAGAAAACTGTGAACATGTTGGAGCTTTTATTAGCAGATGTGTGAGTATCAAAACTACATTCTTCAGGTTCTCTATTTGCTGTAATGACAAAAAACACTGTATAGCTCACACCAAGGAACCAAGAAATGTATCAAATATTTTCATCCATCTCACTGCACGTGAGATATGTGTATAATGTATTATCACATATAATTTATTCATTTGTGACTCAAAAGATAAAAGCATACTTCATTGGCACCATTTGATGAAGCATCTCTTTGATATATTGCAGAAAATACAGCGATATTACACTGGCTTGTTTGTAGCATAAGGCAAACGTTAATTGTAATCAGCTATTTAGGTGAACAATGGTTACACTGTGACTATATACACGTTAGAGAAAAGAGCTCATAAGTGTTAAAAAACTTTACTGAGTTGCAGGTGATACCATCCTGTGTCACCTGCAGTAGTATAGAAATGTCATATGTGGGTTGGGATTATTATGGGGTGACCATCAAGCAAGTCACATACTGATGCACATTCAATTTTGTCCCTTGACATTCTTAAAACAGCAACCCAGCAGTCCAAGAAGCTCTGGTGATGTTTGGACTGTGCAGGATGAATCCAGCATGAATGCCACAGGAGATCAAGCAAATGACAATGATGCCATCTAGCGGCAGAGCTGGAGTATCTCATCAGCACAGCTCTTAAAGCTTTCCAATGGATTTAATTCCCATGTCCTCTTATTTAAACATGACAACATTGTTCTGAGGTCGTCTCTATTAAGGCCATTACACTAGGTCCCTTTAAAATACCAGGTGGTATCATGAGTCCTCTTCATTGCAAAAAAAGACATAGTAGAAGAGAGCGCTGATAACAAGCAGAGCGACGGAGAGCAGCATGTTCTTCCGATTCTCTCCTCTTAAAGTCTCCAGCTCCTTGTCTAGAAAAGAAAAACAAAAGTGATATGAAGGCAGCAATGTGTGACAGAATTAAATCTATAATCTCATAATGGAAGGCCAGCAACTGCTCCATCATGGCCCTGATGAAATATTTCACCACCTTTTAACTCAGATATTAATGTTATTATATATGACTATATAAATGGTAAATTATCAGGAGCTTCTTCAGGTCTTCTTCGGTTCATTGGGAGCTATTTTAGGCTCAGTGTCTAACTACAACACATGTAGTCAGAGGGGCCGTTAAAATGTCTGTTTGAACAAGGATTTGATTGACATGGACTCACCAAGCTTTTGCACCCTCTCATTCATGATCTCCATTTCATCTTCTAGTTCCTGCCTGTGGATCAGAGAGGAGGGAGAAGGATATTTACACTCTGGACAAGCCACAAACTCAGACAGTCATTCTTTAGGTTTTATCCTTGACAGTAAGAACAGACAACAGCTACAGACAGAAAGTGGGATTTCCAGCTGTCACAGTCTCCACCATCATCTTCAGCTTCCTCACCTCTCCTTCTCAGAGAGCTTCTCCTTTCTGCTCCTGAACTCCGCCCTCTCCAGGTTGTTTTGACAATGTGCCTTTCGCTCCTCCAAGCGGTCAATCTGCAATATTTACGGATAAAATATAAAAAGAAGATTAAACAGCAATAATCGAGAGAGTTAATAGACATGAATGAAACTAGATGATGTTAAGAAGCTACAACAAGCTAAAGAGCTATTCTAGCGGCTAAGCTAACTAATAGCTAAAGGCAACATCTTACCTCCGTGGCAACACTTATTTTCTCTCGTCTTTTATCCTTTAATTTAGTCATTTTGTGATACAACCCACAGTCTGGCTGAGGTGGATAAACTGACTATGCGGAAGTGTTTTTCTTCTTCGCAGCGTCACGTTTCTTCCTTCTGGCGCATCGCTCCTCAGAGGCTTTGCTGCCCCCTGTTGGTGCAGCTAAATTTATCAATCACAGCTCAATCAACAACACGTGTTGCTTGAAGTCGCGTCTTTCTGCATCCGTTTAGGTAAAATACACTCGTGATGTTTCACATTAAGACGTTAAATAATGCAGTTTCAACAAAAATGAATCGAATTATCACTTTGAATTAGAAATATGAAAGAAATATTTCGACTATATTACTTCATCTCCAAGGCTGAGGCTGCCATCCTCCTCCTCCTCTTCCTCTTCAGACAGGTGAGCAGAGTTGAGAGAGTTGTTGTTGACCTTTGTTAATCGGATTATATGACCTCAGAGGACAACACATGATCAGCTGAGAAGGGAAGAGCGGAGGATATTCATTCTAGTCTCTACTGGCTCCTTTTCTTTAAAGGGAAAAACAATGCCTCTCTTTATAAACAGGGACCAAATATTTGCACATCAGGTGCATCTGCTGGAGCACAAACTGAGGGTGAGACAGACTTTCAATTCAAATCATTCATTGCAAATTGTGTGCATTAGACTTGTATCATATCTATTGGTGTTTTCCAAATCACTCTATTAACATAATGCTCAAACTGTTTCTTATGTCTTTTATAATATTTCACTGTGTTTTCAGAGTAAAGAGGAGCGAATACTGGAACTGGAGACAGAGAATGCTATTCTTCATTTGAGACTTGCCGAGGTAAGAAGATTTCTGCCATTCATTGATTACAGGCTTAAACCTACAGGCCTCTATGATTCTTCTATTCTGTTCTATTCTAGATGAGCATGAAACTATTACATTTATTCTTTCACCTGCCGAGTTGCTCATGAGGGTTTTTGTGTGTTTTTGTGAATGACTTGTCGTAGACGCTTGGCTTAAAGTCAACAAGGTTTTACACCTCTGTGAATGCTCTGGAAGCTGGATCAACTTTACTGGAGTGTGTCTCCAAGCAGTTGATGATAATTATAACTGTGTGGATACAAGTATTGTGGGTGAACACCTGAATGGGACAGATGCTTGGTACTGTCTGATAAAGAAGCCAACACATAGCAGATGTTTAATAATTTCACCTACACCTTTCCCATATTTCCAACAAGACACATTGTTCTTAGACTGGCCGATAATTCCTTATACTGTACAGTATGTTATATATGAGAATATAGACACAAAAATCATCCCACTGTGACTGTCCCTGCTTAATGCTAATACTCCAACACAGACTAGTTGTAAGCAGGCAACTAGTATTACTGAAATTAATATGTCTAATTGGGCTTTGAATGCCTTTTTAACTGCAGACATTTTGACATCATGTAATTTATACCATTAATTAAAGGGTGCTGATGCTGTGCATGTTTGCTCACATCCGTATCTTGTAGGGGCACATAAAGTGAACAGCATCAGTGTAATTGATTACACCTATGCTTTCTGTGCTCTGACCATTGAAACACTAATTAACAGTAAAGCACTTTCAGGTGAGTAGCCATTGCTTGCATTTAAAATTGAACCGCCTGACTCTGAAGCTGTTCATACTGTATATTCACCTGCAGTAGAAGACCCTAAAATACTGAATAATACAATTTCTGCGCATTTAGCATCAGAGCTGTTAGTGTACAGGTTTTTGGGATAAGGATAGTTCACACTGGAGTGAATTGTCTTTCATAGAAATTTGTTGGTTTCTCTTTTCTTAACTTCTCAATTGTGGGCAAACAAACCAGGCTTTAAAAAAACTCATATGACATAAAGAATGAAGCGGTGCAGAATAAGTATGTTGAGGCTCTCTGCTCTTCAGTGTCTGGGGAAACTCCGCCGGGACCAGGAGGAGGACACCAAGGCCCTGGACCTTCCTCAGCACCAGAGGAATCCACAGACGATAACCCGGTCAGCCCTTGCCAAACTCCTGCCTGACGTCCAGGTACAAATGCACTGAGATGTGTGTGCATGATAGGTTGTGAGGTGTCTTTGTCATCACCTCACACGATAACCTGTGGGTGTGTGTGTTTGTGGCAGGCTGTGAAGCAGGACTTGAGTGAGGTTTTTGCTGTGTACTTGAGTTTCGCCACTGAGCTGGAGGAGCAGAGCAAGCAGCTGCTGGAGAAAGTAGAGCAGGCCAGCTCCTCTCTGAATGGCCACCGTGGAGACGAGATTCAGAGTAAGTATCAGACTGTGTACATCCATAGGCTTAAGATAGTAAGATTGACGTCATCCTCAAGCTAGGTTTCTGAAGTGAATGTGATCAGTTTTACTGTTATGGCTGGTGTTCGGAGTTTGGACCACGCTGGACTGTAGATTTTTGACACTGACACCAGTAACTTAAATTGAAGAGTCTAACAAATAATGATGTATCAGCCAATATTTATATTTATTTACATACTCCAAATGCACAAATTGCTTTATATTTGAATTCCCTCCCTTCTGCCTCTCACCCCTATGAGCTTTCCTGTTCTGCTCACACACCCTCACTGTGTGTGTGTGTGTGTGTCCTCACTAAAGTGGTTTACAGGTTACGTGCTGGCTGTATCTCTATTACGGTGTGTTTGCTGGTAATCCTCTCACACGGTCCCTCCCCCTCCCTCCCTTACCCCGCCCTCTTGAGCTTGTCCAAGGTTGACCGTCCTGTTCTAGGCTGTCCCGCGAATCAGCTGGTCACCACGGCTCTGATGATTGGTGAAAACTGATCTTGTCAAATTTGCTGCTTTGCTCATAATTATGTGTTTTTCATTTTATGTCTGTTAATTGATTTTTAGCTGAAATTTGATATAAGATGCATCATTTCACTTTTGCATAGTTGGCCTGTTTTTTCAGAAACAGACAGATTTTGTTTTAACAAGTATCTAATTGGTACAATAACAGTGTTAAATCCTGCAACTTTAAAAAAAATATTTTGATTGCATGGTTTGGAACCACTGATTCTTGATGCAACAACAGCACCCAGAATATTATCTGTACTGTCTTATGCATTACACTAATGTTGCTCGGAGCATGCCAACTGCAGAGTAAATAAATGCGTAAATCGTTCACACAGCCTGTTAATGTTCTGAAGGCATAAATATTTTACAATGAGAAAAGATGATCGAGCTGTTTGTTACTTTTATGTGGAATTTTTGAGAATAGTTCAAATCATCTTTAAACACAGAGAAAAGATCCCAATCGTTCTACACTATTCTGATCTATTTATGTTTGATCCAGCCTATTCTTGAATGTCTCAGACCGTCCTGTGTGAATGGAGGCGTTTGGTGCCAGGTGTGTGTGTGTACATGTGTGCTCCGGGATTAAAGACTTGGCCTGAATTCAAAGATTTGCGCCAGACGCTTCTGGCTTTGGAGTCGATTTCCAGTAATTCATTCACTTAAGTCTACGAAGCTGACCTGATGGCGCATGGCGTCTAATGCAGAGGCCACATCTCATCTGTTTATTGCCACAGAAATCGACAACAGCTTAATCATGTCACCTTTAACCTCAGCCCATGAAAACTGAAGTCTTCGCATTGAATTTTGATCATCTTTCTACTCTCTCTGACCAGGCTTACAAGCTCAAGTTGCAGCTCTGGAGCGCTCCCTGGAGGAAGAGAAGGAGAGGTGCAGGGCAGAAAGGCAGAGAAGGAAAGAACTCCATAACAAACTAGTGGTGAGGACAAATGTTTAAGTGTCATTTGATCATGATGATAATAGAGTAAAGACCTGCAGTATACATATAAAATAAGATTTGATCTTTATTATTGTTCATTGTTTTGCTGCAGGAGTTGAGAGGGAACATCAGGGTTCACTGCAGGGTGCGACCAGTTCTACCCTTTGACCACGTCCAGTCCTCCACCTCTGGATCCAGGTGGGTGGAGGCATGACTCATCAACCAACAACATCAAACCGCTGTATGATAATCGAGACAAACTGAAGCTAAAAATAATCCAGTTCCCTCTCTTTTCTCTACCAGGCCTGTGTCATCAGAAGAAGTTGTCTTTGCGATCACTGATGTGAGTTTCACAGGCTCTTCTTGGAATTTATTTAATTTAATCATCTCTAGCTTCTTCACTTTTTTTTTGTTTTATTCCTCATTTGTTGTTTTCAGGACACAGTGATGGTGAATTGCATGAAAACAGGGATGCCAGTGAACAACAAGATGTTTGAGTTTGAGAGGTAAAAACAGCCACGATGCCATGTAAACTATTTACTTAATTTCCAGTTTGTGAATTATTATTCACTGCGGTGACTTTGTTTCTTGCAGAGTGCATGGACCAGAGGATTCCCAGGATGCCGTGTTCGAGGAAGTCAAGCCCCTCCTCACGTCTCTGCTGGACGGGTGAGTGTGAAAGGACAACATCACATGTTCTTTAAATGTACTGTATTCCTGCAGCTACTCTCATTAAACACAACACAGTGTAAATGCAGAGCAAACTGAGTGACATTCATGACAAACAGCTCAGTATGACTGCATGAACTGAATGTCATCTCCCTCTCTGTCATGCAGCTATAATGTATGTATCATGGCGTATGGGCAAACAGGCAGTGGGAAGACTCACACCATGATGGGATCCCAGTCGCTGGTGGAGCACTCGGGGACGCAGCAGGAGTCACAGCAGGGTATCATCCCCAAGGCTGCTGCTGAGCTCTTTCGGTGAGAGGCAAAGGCATTTTGTATTCATCTGGCTTTGTGATATTTACACAGTGCAGTGGGTGTTTTCAGTAGATCATATTTTAATGTATTCTAATTCAGTCCTTTTATTCATCAGAAATAAAATAAATTCTATCCCTGTGTTTAGAATTTGCACTGAGAGTTGAAATGAAATCTAACTTTTTTTGAAAAAACTCTTCTCTCCCTCACCCTGCTTGTATCTGTTCCTGTGGCTGTGACCCAGGCTGATCTCTGAGAAGCCTGCAGAGAGCCACACGGTGGAGGTGTCAGTGATGGAGGTGTACAACAACGAGGTGTTCGACCTTCTGGCCAGAGATGAGCAGGGCAACGCCGCCGGCCAGCGCCGGGACGTCATCACCACCTCCTCTGGTACCAGCCAGGTCACCTCCCTCACATACGAGTGAGTGCAGCCAGAGCTGAGGCGACTGTGTGCAGATGGTGTTTGTTTGGACTTTATATTGAAGGGTTGAAAATGTGACATTCTGCAGTTAAACTTTTTCATGAAATAGCTTTTTTGTAGTAGCAGTTCTTTTAAAGCTCCTCCAGTCAATACTTTGAAAAATGTATCAAATTATGTGAAAACGTTAAAGGTGAAGTGATGAACCCACAGAGGACCATCGCTCAGCTATATCCCCTCAGATTTATGGAGCGTTATAGCCTGTTTTACTGAGCTGCTTTTGGTTTTATGACCAACAAATTTCACTCTCCAAAACCAGTAAGAAGATAAAAAGTAAGTTGTTTTCCTCAAAAGTTAATTGTTGACAAAAGCAGACCTGAAGTGAAAGGGAAGTTTAGACATCCTGACTTTTACCAGAAACACATCAGGTGGCCTGAAACAACACTCCAACTAAATGCCAGTGTTGCACTGGAAAACTGCTAAGTTATTCATCATAACAGCTTTATGTTCCATGTTTCAGTTTTTAGTATGTCATCCTAAATTTTATCTGATTTAATCAACAAGATATAACCACAATATTATCAACTTTTGAGTCATTTTGTGCTGGGCAGGCAGTGCAGAGTGGGTTTTTGGAGCTCTACCCTGAAAACAGCTGCCTGTAGTGGCTGAGCATCTCTAGCCTGATTCTGTCCTTGAGTGCTTGCTCATGATGGGAACTGTTGGGTCTCTATAAATAATATTATAAAGAGTATGGTCTAGACCTGCTCTTTATGTAAGTGCCTTGAGATGGCTTGTATTGTGATTTGGCGCTATACAAATAAAATTGAATTTAATTGAAAATGGCACTATGAGAGAGGTGAGGTCACATGCCTTTTCATCATTTCTTGCATGAATTTGTTTAATATGTTTTTACAGGCCTGTGTCTAACGCCTCTGAGGTGATGCAGATAATCAGTGGTGTTCTTAAGCTCAGGGCTCACTGTCCCACCCTCGTGCACACCGACTCTTCACGCTCTCACCTCATTGTCACCCTCACCATTTCCTCCAAGAGCCCCAACGCGCTGGCCCTGGGTGAGACGCATTCATACACAACACACACACACACCTCAGCATTGAATGACCCCTGTCAGATTCCTGCATTGTGACTTTATCGCTCATTTACTCAGCTCGCAGGCTCCAGAGTGCCAAGAAGGACCTGCAGCGCTCCACCCAGAAGGAGTGGTGGAGCCCACGCTGTCGACGTGCCAACCCTGCCGCCCGCCACTCGTCTGACGAGCTCTGGGCGAGCCCAGCCTCCTCCCCCTGCCCCTCCCCTTGTTATTCCCCATGTCCCTCCCCCAGGACCAGCATCTCACAGGATCCGTTCAGGACCAAGCTGCAGCTGGTGGACCTGGCAGGGAGCGAGTGTGTTGGTAAGAGAGGCTCAGCGCTTGAGGACGTGTTTGTAGATGTCGTGGGAGCGCTGGTCCCCGAATGTCTCATAATGCACCAGCCAATATTTTAACTGGAAAACATACCCTTCTTAACATGCCAAATTACAAAATTAGGCTTTAGGCATGTTCCTAATTGAGTAAATAAACTGAAGCTAAAAATGAAATTCAAGTGTCAGGGGGGTACATGTCTTTGTTCTGATGAGGTAATTCTTAAGAGACAGCAACACTCAAATCAAGCTGGACTCCCCAAACATTGAATCTGTCTCCTTTCTCATTCCTATTGCATTGTTTCCTATAAAGCAGTGTAAATCTGGCAGGTAGAACTGTTAAAAAAAAGACATTCACTACATGACATAATTGCTGTGTGAGAGTTTGGTAAATACATTTTAACAGCTTTCAGTTGCAGCTTGGTGTTAATTTGAAATGATTAGCTGCTTAGTTTCCTGTTTTCTCTAAGTGTGTGAACCATGAAATATCAAATGATTTATACTCACAGGTTCACAATACAAACAAGGCTGTGCTCTTTTGTTTACCTTTATATGAATGTAGCAAAACCAACTTGTTCACTGAGCAGGTCAATTAGCTACAGGGCAACAGATATGTGAGTTTGTATGTGTGCACCAGGTATGTCTGGAGTTTCGGGTGCAGCTCTGTGGGAGGTGTCCTGTATAAACCGCAGCCTCTCGGCTCTGTCGGACGTCCTGGGAGCTCTGGCTGAGCAGAGACCGCACGTCCCCTACAGGAACAGCAAACTCACTCATCTGCTGCAGGATGCCATAGGTGACGCACACACGCACACACCATCTTTTCATGACCTATGACTCATGCATCCTGTGACTTCTTCCTCTGGGAAAGACTCATTCATTTCCACAATATCTACATCCAGCTGAGAGATTCCACATGTGCATTCAAAAATGAAAAGGAAAAACAAAAGTGCAATGCATGTAATTAAATCTAATATTTCTGTTGTCGTTTAACATCTCTTCTCCATCTTCTCCACCAGGTGGCGACGCCAAGCTGCTGGTGATGCTGTGCGTCTCTCCCACGCAGCGCTTCATCACCGAGTCCCTGCAGTCTCTGGGCTTAGGCACGCGGGCCCGCCAGGTCCAGAAGGAGCTACCTCGAAAGAAGAACAACACCCTCAAAGTTAAGTGACGGGGGGGCAGTGAAGGAGATTTCATCCTCTGCAGATGCTGTGGCCACATTGATCCTTTCATCAGTCATGCCAACAGGACAGATTGGAGGGTATAAGATGCAGACCTGCAAATGTGTTATTGTTAAAGTTCACAGCCTTAAACAGTGTGATAATATCTTACTGCAGTTATTACACCTGATTTGAGCAATGGTTTACCAGGTGCTAAGATCTTGTCTTTTTATCCCAACCCTATGATTATAACTACAGTAATAGTGTAACTCCTTCTAGTTACTTTAACTAGAACATAGTTTATGTTTCCCAGGATTCATTCTTCTATTTTTGTTTTTAAGTAAATCTCTGTAGCATTAAATATCTTAACAGGACTGTCTGAAGCTGCAAATACTCTTATGCTTGAATGTACAGTAAAAAATATTATTGATGTGTAAATAACTTAAGTAGCTATTAATGACAATGGAATTACACAAAAGTTGGGTTATGATAACTCAATTTACTATAAAATAACTGTATTTAGCATTTTTCTCCACTTTATTTTCACTTTTATTTTAAACTGTAGATGATGGCATTAGTCAATATTCCTGTATTTGCAAAAGCTTTTGTGGCTTCTGCTGTAAATACATTTCAGTACTTGCTCATGCATGCCTTCTCTTTTTTTAGTGCTTTGGGTGCAGCTATGTTTCTACAGATTTTAACGTATCCTGTAATCAACACCTTTCAAACGCCTTGATAGACTAGTTTCAGAAAATGCTTTCAGTTTAACTAAAATAAACAGGTGATGTGCAGATGTCTTTGTGTATTACTCTGCTCCAGGAAAATGTACTCATTAGGTAATAATAAAACAGTCAATACGTGGCGCAGCCCCCTCTGATTTTACACCGTCTCTCTAAAACAATACATGATTCATATACAGTTTATTTCTCACAAAAAACTTTCCATAAAGACGTGCTCCACTGTGGGGCATTGTTCCAGCAAGCTGTCTGCTGCTGTGTAGATTAAGGCAAAGACAAAAGCATGCAATAGTTTAGCATTAGGGCAACATTATTTTCAGCTTTTTTTTCTCCAGTGAATTATTTTGAGCAGCAATCAGGTGGAAAAAAAATCTCCATGAGCGTTAATTCAAGTAGGGAGCTGTAAAAACTCATCGTCCAATGTGGCAGAACTCATCAGCGTGATACTAAAATACACCAGCCGATGATTATTCACAGAAGAGTTTTCAGGTCTGTTTACTGCAGTTTAATGTTGGAAGAAAACAAATCGGGCAGTTTTCTCCAAGGTGAAACAGTTGGACGTCTTCCAATGCATGAAAAGAATAACACATTGTATCTGATAATTAAATCTCTTTTTCATCAGCTCCCCTTAGACACGCACATTTTTAATAAGCCTCCTCCTACCGGCGTGCCGCAAACTGCACCATGTATTGAAGTTATGTATTCCACGTGGTCCCAAAGCTGACATCAGATGTCAGGTGCGAAAGCTGAGAATTCCCAGAGCGTCCTTTTGAAACTGCAGGCATAGAGCGACAGGAAAACTAAGACTATAACGAGAGCGACGTGATGATAAACCTGGAAAAACTGCACGAGCATCCTCCTGTTTCGAGACATGACAGACGGAGGAGAAGAGAGGCGAGAAGAGGTAAGAAACTGGAGAAAGATGAGTGTAAATGAGACGAGAGAGAAATGGGAATTGAAGTGAAAGTGTGAACTTGATTTAATCTTCAGTCTTTATCTACGTATGACTACCAGAATCTGCCGTGTCTGCCAGGAAGGTTCTTCTATTCCAGAGGTTCATGTGTGGATCAACTGGAAAAAAAACACCCCAGATAAACTCCAGGGTCCTGTTCTTCATATATTGAGTGAGTAAGCTTGATATAATGCCTCATATGTGAACTTTTAGATACAAATAACCAGTTTTCTAAAAAATATATTGAAAAAGCGTTGACATGATTTTAAACGAGAAACAGAATTACAACTATCAATTTCACAATAATGAGTTTAAATGCCTACACATGATAAAGTATACAATAAAATAGGAAGCAGGTTATATTTAGTTTGACACTATGAGTAAAAAGACAGCCCTCAACTAATTAGTTTCTGACTATTAAAAGACAAATGGAGCCATAAAACAAGACAATTAACTATGACATTAGAATTTGTCATATGCATTTTATAAAACCTAATTGCATAAATACAGACAGGACTTCAATCATGGTTAAACTTCTCCATGCTAATCTGCTCATCCAGAGAAATGTATCCTGTGAATTCTCATCAGATAACTTTGTTCTTAAAGTGCAGTTAGAAGTTATATTTGTTCGTCTTGGATGGAAGAGTCAGCTCTTATTTTGAAAAAAGGTAATGAGAGCAGACTGTAAACCACGATCAGCTCTCATAGGAGTGCTGATGATTTCCTGTCTATCTCTTGATCAACCATCCAACAAAGGCAAAAAATACAGGTGTTCGTAGCTTTTTATCATTGCAGATATTCAATTATTGTGAAAATTAAATGATGGTGATTACATTTATTTAGTTAATTTCTCAATAATTAACAGTCATCTAATATCATTTTGTCAACATGATTCTGCCCATAATGAAAGGAGTCATGTCTAAAATTGATTTCATGTTTGGGGTTCACCTTGAAAACTCTTGATCATGATCAAAACTGTGTACAAGGTTTGGAACCTGACTTGCTGCTAAGTTATCCACCTATGAAGAACGGTGCTCAACAACAACAACAAACCCATAACAGTTAGGGCGGAAACATAACATTAGATTTTTATTAATTCAAGCAAACTGTTACAGTCAACAGTTACATAAGTTACATGGTATACAGTATTGATCTAATCTTTTTCTTTTTTAAACCAGGGTTTCTGTCCCTCCGGCCCTTCCCCCCCAAACATAGAAACAGCAAATCCATACAAGCGCAGGCAAGTAAGTAGTAACAGCACAATACATTCATCAACTCAACGATACGTTTTGTACGAACAATAAGGCAAGTAGAAGAAAGAACAAACGAACAAACGGAAAAGGATGGCAGACATTTTCTTTGAAATGAGCCAAAACAAGGCATAATGTATCCTTCTCTTTCAGGCCCGAAAAGGCGATATCACGCAAAGTGTTTTCTTCTTTGAACAACAGTTGCTGCTGCGGATCAGAACGAGGTAAGGCTTCTCGTTAGTGGGCAGGTACACGGTAAAGGGGGATCTGAGGGAAGAGCTGCCTTCAGTTGTGTTGAGTGGTTTGTGACTGGTCAGACTCATTATAATGGGAAGCGTCTCAAAAATCAAAAGTTTCCCTCGGCACACTGAATATTCATCAGGGACAATAGAGAGAGGCAGGAAATCTGATGTACAGCATCTCATCGCTTCCAGTGTCCGTTTCCATGGCAGAGAACTTGAGACCAGGATGTGAGCTCAGTATACTAAAAACCAATGGCTCAGTGTTTCTCTTTGACATTGATGTCAACATGAGCATATGTGGCTCCTTCAGAACTGGGACAGACAAAAAAAAAAAAAAGCTCAATCTCTTGGCATACATTTCCCTGGGCTAAAAGTTAGATGTAAGTGGATGGATATGCACACGTGTGGCCATATGCTTCCCCTTCTTCATTTTCAACCATACATCAATCGTCACATAACATAACACAATCTTCAGCTTGTTCTAAGTGGATAAAGTCAGTCCTGATAACGAGAGAGAAAACAAAAGATGTGTTCACACTGAGTGGCTGTTCATGTCATGTAGTGGTCAGTATCAGCAACGACTGGCCCGTTTAAAACCGCAAATGTTTCATCAGAAAAAAAAGTAAATAAAAGACGATAAAATAAATCAGCATTCATTCAATGCCACGTTCAGCCACCAGGTGGCAAAACAATGCTGGAAAACTAAGGATAAATGCAACATGCCTTCATTTTTCCTTTTCTATTTTCTTGTTTTTTTTGTTTTTTTTTACATCGACAGACATAAGAAACAAAAAACAAGTGGTTCTTCAAAAAAGTTATTTTCATGTATAACAAGAGTAAACATGGGGGATTTCATCACAAGAAATCCAGCAGAAACAAGGTTGTGTGGTAGTGCAGAAAAGAACGAATGCAAAAAAAAAAACCTTCTCTTGGAGACACTAGAGAGACAGACGAGGACGACGTGGAGATTCCCCTCCGAACACAAACCACAACGAGACAGAGATATGACGAGATAAAAAAGCTCGACAGAGGAAAAAGTGAGCAACAATGATGTTTCTCTCCAGAGTAGAAAGGACTCTGATGGCGAGGTGTGGAGTGCAGGGTTGGTTGGGGGAGGGGGCACCTGAACAAGTTTGTCCTCTGCTGCCAGCACTGCTTTTTTCCCCCCCTCCATCCCTCTGATCATCATCACTCCATCCAGTCTCCTTCGTCGAACTCGGACTCGTCCTCTGAGTCGGAGTACTCCACGGCGATGCGGCGGGACAGGATGGTGGCCACGTCGTTGCCAACACGCTCGTGCTTAGCCTCTTGCTCTCGCTGCTCCTCCACTTTCCGCAGCTGTATGCCTGGAGTGGAGGCAGGGAAAGACTTGAGTTTATGAGGATGCAATGCGAGGTCTTCAGATTCATTAATTTGTCTGACCAGCAGTCCAAAGATATTTACTATTGTAAGCAATTAAAATCAGCAAATATTTAAATTAGAGAATCTGGAACAAGTTTTGCATTTTTTGCTTGAAAAGACTTTTTCTTTGGACGATTAATTAAATATTTTTGCAGATTATCTGTCCCTCAACCAATTAACTGACTTATTTGCCAGCTTTAACTTGAGTTGATATATTTTGGCATTGGAAAAGCATCCAGGGAATCAAAGACAAAATCGACACTTTGAGCATGTTCTTTTTCATCACACATTTCTAGTGAAGGCACGACCCACCTTTTCTGATGGCTTCCAACAGGACACTGCGTGCGTCGCTGATGGGTGGCAGATTGGCTGGATGGTGCCTCTTGGACCCCACATCGTGGATGGTGTGTGGCGGCGGGGAGGCCATGGCTCCTGCTGAGGGGAAGGCCGGCACAGGTGGCGGGCCTGACAGGCAGGGCGAGGAGCTCCGAGCTCCGGGGAGGGGCAGAGGAGGGGGTGGCGGGGGAGGAGGCAGAATGGTGCCGTCCGACTGGGTCCCAGAGCCCATGGGTTGGCCCCTGTCCAGGACCTGTTGGAGACGGGCCGGGGAGGAGGAGTGGAGGGGAGGCGCCACGGGTGGAGGGGCCGGGTGGAGCACCCCCGGGGCGATCTGGAGAGGAGCAGGGGGAGGCGGGATGGCCGGGAGTTGTTGCTGGATCGGTAGAGGAGGAATGGGAGGAGGAGGGGTGCCCCGCATGCCCGTGGAGGGTAACGGGGGAGGTGGAGGGGGAAGAGGGGGAGGCGGTGGAGGAGGAGTGGAGTTGAGGCCCGCTGTCCGGGCTGGAGACTGGGGTCTGCTGTCTGAGAAACCCGAACTGGAACTAGAGGGAAGAAGAGAAGGAAAGGGAAGCAGGTCAGGACTTGGTGAAATAATTTTTCAGCAGGTCATCAGGCTCAGCTGAAGCACACCTTAGTTTCATGTTAAATTTTTTCAGTGGGGAGGTGAAGCCCATGCGGGTGGTCCTTAACTCTTCCACCAGCCCTAACAAACTACTGGAAATCACAGCATGAATTTTAGTGGACCAAATTAGAGGGTAAAGGATGCTGCACGTCTGAGAGTGGAACTGGAAAAACGGAGCCTCTAGATCTTACTCGTACATTAAGGACATAGCGTTATCAGCATCGGCCATTAACTGATGCCGAAGCTGTGTGGGTGGATGGAGCTGCTAACCAGGACATCGCAACACAAAGACTGACACAATCAATTTTGTTCCTGCAGAGAAAATTGCTGCAAACAAAAAAAAAGCAAAGCGAGAGGAAGAAGGGGGGGAGGAAAATAATCTGTTGAGTATTTCCTCCAAGCCTGCTTAAGACCGTGTCTGTACCAATATCTGCTCTAATGTGCCGCATTAAATGTGGGAAGAGAGCGAAGTAAGAAAATGAGATATGGAAACACCATGGAGCAAGAAAACAGCAAAACACCGGCAGCAAAGGTCAGGAAAAGACTGAGAAGTGGAAGTAAATAAAAACAGACGGACTAAGATGGAGATGGAAAGAGTCTGTGAGTAAAAGGAGATAGCTGCAAGGACTTCTGCTAAAAATCAATGAGATATTTCTCTGGTGCTGCAGGCACAGCCTTAATCATTCCCTCTGATCTCTCCATCCCTTCAAACAGTGACATATGCGGCAAAAGTGCGCAGCAGAAAAACAACCTGTAATACGCTCAGTGGCCTTAACACTTTATTGATCCTGCCCTTCTCCCAGCCTCTTTTTTTTTTCTTAATCTTTAGTCCACAAAACCTCCCATCTATCCATCCATCTAGCACTCCACCCATCCCTTCTTCTCCCTTTTTCTGCCGACGAACAACGAGTGAAAAATCCTCTCAAACAGAAATAAATAGACAAAAAGAAAAGTAATGGAATGTCATTCCCTACAACCAATTGATCCTTAAGGGAGAAGAAAAGGAAAAAGTCAAAAGAGATGTTTGATGGGATGTGTGCTGCTTCTGAATCAGACACAAGGTGAAACGGCAATTACAAGTAATTCTTCACACTTGAATCTGCTCAAAAGCGTCAGATGAGCAGGATTAGTGTTGGAAATCAGAGCTACAGTGACTTTCTTAGCACCTCTTATGAAAACTTTTAAAGGAGACACAACACTGAGGTGGTGCGTCGTGTCACTCTGTCCCACCTGATCACAGAGGGTGGCTTGATCTCTCCCAGTGGGTGCATGAGAGGTGGAGGCGGTGGAGGGTCGTGGGGCCGCGAATACATTCTGTCCCCGGTACGGTTCAGCAGCTCGTTCATCTGGCTGTAGGGCAGCGCCGCCAGCGAGAAGGGCCCGTCCAAATGTTCCATGTACAAGGGAGCCCTGAGCAGAGAGATATGGGTTCATTTCCTCACTGTGCTTCGTTCCCCTTTGAATCTCCCTTGCTCGTTTTTTTTTGTTTTTAATTAGCGTCCCTTATCTAGTTCATGCCGCACACAGAATGAAAGTGCCAAAAAAAATCCTGCACACTGTTGATATTTTTTTGCACATTCATCTTGAATTTTACCTGATGAAGGGTGTGAGTGATTGACAGCGGCCAGAATTTTTAATCCAACACATGACAGTAAGACGAGCACTAATTCTGCTAAAGCTTGCTGGATTCATTTGGATCATGTTTTGAGGCTTGATGGCGTCGAACATCCAGCATTTCACAAGAAAACAAAGATGTGAGAAAATAAAACGAATATGATTTTGTGAAGCCATGTCTTCCATCTCATCCTGAAAAATTATCTCACAGGATGAAGATGATTTCCCCCCTGGTTGGAAACTATTACACAGCAATACTGATAATGTAGCTACAAGGTCATGAAAGTAAATACACTTTGCCATCATGTGGGTTTACTTTCAAATTAAGTAAAGAAAACCATCCTGGCAGGAAGCAGACGAACCAATCCTGTATTCATGAAGCTGTTAAAAATCAACTGCGCTAAGTTAGAGTAAAACTAAAAATAGGCCTAAATCAAAGCTGGGAGATGGGGGGGCAATTAGGAAGCATAAATCTTGAAACTTGTTCGAGCTTGTTGAAGTTCTTTTTTTTGGGGAGCGAATGTCATTTTACATCACTTTGAAGTGAAGAGGTGACATGAAGTTTTTCTTAGTGAGTGTGTGGAGCCAGCATCTGATCCGGCAACACAGGGGAAAATGAATTGAAACAGAACAACTATAGAAAGTAGCATCAGATCTGGCTGTATCACACAAATCAAGGCCAAAAACTCTTCTTCTACAGTGGATTAAGTAGCTCAGAGACGATTAGAGTTAAGCTGCTTCTTTCGAAATATCTTGCACCCGTTTTTGTTATTTATAAGAAAAATGCTATGAAAATAATTCAGATGATGTTTCGGCTATTTGGTCATCACTTAACATGCAGTCAAAGGCACCTACATGTGCTGATGCTGCGCTATCAATGTACTGAACTCCTTCCTCATCAATGCTTGGATTTCATGCCAGATATTCATGCCACTAAGAAATCCAAGAAACCCACCAATTTGCATAAAGTCTTTTCTTATTAATCACACTGACTGGCGGTGAAATGACTGAGCGTGAGTGGCATTTGGAGCTTTGAGGCGCGATAAATGCAATCACGACTGCGAGGAACCATAATCATCGCCGCTGTGGCTGAATCGCAAGAACTCGTTCTCGGAGGAGTGGGCGCAATTTATTTTTGTAGATGGAGCGATTACGTCCTGCTGACAAATCAGCGTTTATCCAATCAGAATTAGAAGTTCGACAGTCTGGGTTAACAGGATGTATGAGCGTGTTAGTCTCATCATTTGGCACCTATTGGTAAGTGAACAAGCCAAGTCGCACTATTAAAACCTAGTGGAGCCTAAATGTTTTTCCTCTGAGAACTTTGGCCTAGTTACAGCCAATTTCCCAAACTCTGGGATGCTTGACGAGTGCTGGACAGCCACAGACCTGTTTTCGTGGTAGCCTGCAGATCCGTTGGCCTCTCTGTGTTTGTCGTCCGGGATGTCTTGGGCGAGCTCTGCACCCAGCGCCAGTTTCTGCCACTCCTTTTTACGATCGTGAGGCGCCCGCGGTACCTTCTCCGGCTCCTGCGGACGGTCGATCGCCTTCAGCTTTGGAGGAGGGGGGGCGGAAATGGGATGATGATGAAGCGGGAAGAAAGCGTTTGAGGGAAGAGGCAGATGTGGGAGAGGGTGAGAATCAAATGGAGAACGATGGTTTGTGGATGAGGGGGGAAAAAGAAAACGGTGAAATGAGACGGGAGGGACAGAGGAGGAGAGAAAGGATAACAGATTAGCTGATGGTTGAATATAAATCCAATTTGTCATAAGACAAAACAGTAACTGCCTGTTGCACATTACAACAACAGGCAAAAGTGGGATTTGCAAGTAAAATGAGTGTAAAAGAAGCATTTGACACACACACACACACACACACAATTAGATCCAAATTTTAAACATGGATCTACGTTGCCCCCTCTGGCCTTTAACACCCTCTTTATTTAACTGTGCACTTCACATAAATAGTCTATAGTCTGTAGCAAAGCCTCCCTCATAAGCAATTCACCTTTTTACATAGCAGCTACTGTCAAAGTATCTTTGTGTGATTTCTATCCGTCTCAAACTAGGTGGTGACTTTTCAAAAACAGACAGTGCAGTGAATTAACTCTGAGGAGACAAATCACACAGACATTGAAGTAAATGCTGTCGTACAAGCTTGGGAACAGGGAGTGTGCATCGACCGACTTGGACCAAATCAAATTATTATATGTGTTTTTACTGAAGCACTGACTTCAGAAATTAACATATAAAATGACAATTTGAAAGTTTTTACATGTTTACTCAGCAGCACTCCCTGCCTCCCAGACTTCAACATGACTGACTTTCAACACACACACACACACACACACGGTTGTAAAGAAACTGAGCAGCGAGCTGCTGTAGCAGAAATCACACACAGTGTTTTTGAAATAATCGCTGTATTTTCACATACCTGCCCTGGAAGGTCTAAGTACCTATAGACCTGATCATACATGCGGGGGTCCTGCAACTATAAGAACAAAAACAAAAAAACCACAAGAGAAGCACCGGGGGTGAGGGGAGGAGGGTTGAAAAAAATCAACACGGCACAGGATTGAGCACAACACGGCTGCACAGTCACAGTCAACGGGGACAAAAACAGAGTGGGCGGTGAGAGAAGGTGGGGACAAAAGGGAAAGAGGGGAAAAGAAAAAGTGCTGTTAAACAGAAAATGACAACACGCGCAGCTCGGGGGGGGGACGTCACAATGCAGGTAGAATGCAGCGGCAACACACAGTCCGGTGCAAACACAAACACACACACACACACAGGCTGGGAGATAACAGAGCCGAGCTTCAGCGCAAAAAAACAGAAAGGAGGTAGAAAGAGAGAGATCTCGCTGGAATGGGAGGAGAAACTACAAAAGGTGTGACTCTACATGTGGGGGGAAAGAAAAGTCTGAAAACTGACAAACACACCGAAGAATGGCATGCAACACACAAACACACATGCTCGAGTCAACTCAGAAATAACACACACACACACAGCTTTAAGCACAAGAACACTAACATGAAGCATTTCACAGTTCAACTAAGGTACTGATTTGCATAACAGAACCTTCTCAATCATTTCAGTTATCCTCAGCCACTTTATGCATTCATATTAGAAAGTAGAGTGCAATAAATAATTCTATCAAAAACACATTTTCTATCTCTATAGGCGAATATTTTTAAGCTGGTGTTATTCGATATTTTTCCTAGTGTCAACAAATCCGATGAAAACACTAAAATCAGCAGTGTGTTAGTCAGTGATGTGTTAGTGTCTTCCTCGGCCTGCCTGTGGCTCTCGGTCCTCTGCTTTCATGCTGAAGATCTATAGAAAGGTGACAAGGACTGAAACAGCACGGCACTGTAGATTTAAGCAAAAACCTCTAAAACACGACAAAGTAGCATCTTTGTTGGGAACTATTTTCAGCTCCGGATTCAGAGTGAAAACATCCACAGGGTGTTGGTGTAGGTGTTTTGTTCATGGTATCAGTGAGACAAATATGATAGAAGGTCAAGTTGAAGCAAGCTGAAGGTTTATCATCTTATTCATCTCTGGAAAGTCATCATGGCGCCGAATACTTGATCTTTCATTGCGATCATTGCGAGCTCAAGTCGGTCTGCGCAGTGAGTATTTACAAGACGGTGTGTGGCATCGATTTAAAATAAACAAGTGCCAATGATCGTTGTAATGAAATTAATTAACATGTGCACGCTCTGTATCACTAATGTTCTGTATCAAGGTCTACGGCGTAGAGTGATAAGATATGAGACTTCAGCTGGATCAGCAGGATCAATTCATTGTTGGTTTCGTTCTTTTCATGGCATTTGTTGACAATGAGAATAATAACAGATATTCTTATCATTCAAGTGTAGGTGACTATAAAAGCAGGTATTAAGCAAGCTGCAGTACAGTATGAATGAAATTACAACACAGACATAACTTTTTTTCCCTGTTGGCTTTCTCGCTACTGAGGAAGCAATTATTGCAATCCTATTTCTTGTAGTAGTAATACACAGTTTGTTTGTGAATGTGTGTGTGTGAGTTGGTGTATCATTTCCCCTAGAAACATTTCTAGGTAAGGTAAAGAAAAGGCCTCTGAAACATAATTTCCAGCCTGTGACAATGGGACTGCATTAAAGCCAAAACTAATCGATTTCTTTTATGTCACTTAGATCCTCCAGGGTGACCTATCCTGCTTATTTAATAACTGTCTCTCTGTGTGTGTGTGTGTGTGTGTGTGTGTGTGTGTGTGTGTGTTGGTCCTCAAATGAAACATGCTGGCTGACAGGCGGCTGATTTAACACAACGTGGGTTGTGGACAGCATCTCCTCTGGTTCGGCTAAAGGATGTTGATTTTGTCTGTCCACTGCTGTGACCGGGCCACTGAGAGCGAGCGTGGGAATAAATCCTAATGGTAATGCACATTGATTAGGCACTGATTCATCATGGCTCATTACCCCTGATGAGGCACTGGCTGAGTGGTAGCCTCTGCTCTCGAACACACACACACACACACACACACACACACACACACACACTCGGCCGACAACCAGCCTTCCTCCTGCTCTGCGGCTGCACATTAATATATCTGGACTGACAAAGCGAATAGTCCAAACATGAGGCAGCAGTGCATCTTGACAACACTGCCCGCCGAGGCTGAGGAGGCTGCATCAGAAGGTCAGACATTTTAACTTATCGCGCTCTGCCATTTTCCAAACTGAGCCCAGCCCCGAGAACTCAACCGCGGTTTCTGAATGATTATTTTTAGTCGGCCTAACCTCTGACTCCCTTAAAGGTTGGCAGTCATTGTGTCTTGGCGATATTTGAGGAAGCATTACAGAGCGCATTTGCTGAAAATGACTGTGCATACTGCAAGGCTGCTCGGAGCTTTATAGACTCATCATTATGGGATTTTGGTTTTATTGAAGTTGCAATGAGCAGTGGCAGGAAAGGACAGGTGGTGGGACAGATAAAAGGGCGAGGAAAGGCAGGTAGAGAGCCGGAGTCAAACACATAAGACAAGCATCTGCCCGACAGAGAGCACGGCAGAGTGCAGGTTTTAGCGTGGTGAACGAGGCAAGAGGGAGGTACGCTGTGTTTGTATATGAGAGAAAATGAGAAACAGTGCATCTGTGTGTGTGTGTGTGTTTGTCACAGCTGTTATAAATGTAGATAATTTAAGAGGGCTGTGGTGCCTCTGCGAGCTCGTCATCCTTCATTTGAATGGACTGGCACTGGCGGAGAAAGTGTCTCTGTGCGGGTGTGTATGAGTGTGTGTATCGCTGTGGTTATAGATTTGCATTATATACAGGACTCGCTCTCACGTGTCTGTCTGTGCATGTAATGATACTCACTGGTATGTAAATTTTTTGAGTGTACCCATGTGCCATGTTTGCGTGTGCTCAATATGCCCGACTCAGCAGAACTGCAGCTATGTTGCTGGGTAAATAACCCCCACAGGGAGGCCCGGCAGAGGCCAGTGGACCACCCTGCTGCTGACAATAACACAAACCCCTCACACAATACACACACTGCTGCTGCTGATCTATTGGATTTGGGTCGCGCAGACTTGTACAGTAATTATCTGCAGCTGCTTATTTCACTGATGAACATAATAAAATAATCAGCGTACAAGTAAAACTTTAAAGGACTTCAGAAAACACTGGGTGTGCAGGAGACGAGAACATTGCACTCCCACTTGGTTTGCAATATTATGCATTATCATGAAGCCCTGTGGCAATATCAAATACATTTGGCGAGCAAGCGGGAAAAGGCTCTAATAAAAAACAGCACGCTGAAGGTCAAAAGTGGCAGAAAAGCAAATGTGGATCTGTATTATGATTTCATATATGCAACAAAGAGGAAGACATCTCGGCTCAAATGTGGGTCAGAAAGTGTTAGTTGGAACACCAAAACCGAAGCCAGCGAGGCAAACACATCATCTAAAGAGGGCTCTCAATCCAAAGAAACGAGCAGTTAGACTCACAACCACAATCACCGAGCATATGAGCGCTCCGAGTTAGTGAAGGGTTTGCACCGTGGCTGTGTCCCAAATTCCTTACTGTCACTGCATCCTCTCCTGCTTCACAGACACTCGAGTGCAGTGTGGCCAAAGTACATTGTAAATGACAGTTTGACGCATTAAAAAAATCTATGATCTCATTAAAGGCTTTGGTTGTGAAAAGACATACATAATTAAATAGGAATAAATAACTCAAACAGCCATACAGGATGTTATTTTCTAGCCATTAATAGCATTGCAATTCAAATCAGCTTTACTGGTTTGCAATATGTATTGGCCACAACTGACAGTGTGTATGGAAGAAAAACACAGCTAATGAGGACTTTAAAAGGCTTTTTTTTACCCCGAGTGTCAGCCAGTTAGTCAACCAGAAGTTATCATAATTATGAGATTTACAAATAGTGTTCACATCTACATCAGCATAATTAGGACTTCCCTGAAAGTTCTGATGTATCAAACTTAATGCATTTATAATATGGAAGTAGCCTGAAAGTCAAGTAAATATGGACGCCTTGTGTCAGCTAGAGAATTTAATTCAAGGCGATTAAACAGAAATTATACCCTCACTCGACAGAGTCTGTAATCATGCAACTGTCCTCCCATGACGTGAACACTCATGAGTCATAAACATGGGAGTTTTTCTAATCTCTACCATCTCATCCTGTGTGGTGTGAACGCAACATGAGGCCGGGTATTACATTTGAAACTATTCTGTAACCGAGCAACACTGCACTGAACTAGTCAGACATCTAGTGAGAATTTCGAAGCATGGTGAGTCAAATTTAGTCCAACAATTTTTCCTTTTTTGGAGGATTACTGATAAAATATCTCTAGTGTCAAAGAGCCTCCTGTCCCTAGAGTAGAACTGGGATGCAGTCAGGGCAGGTTGTTAGTAACGGGGGTGGAGCTGGGGAGCTCATTTGTCTCACTTGTGAGCAAACCAGAGGGTGAGTGGATAGAAAGAAGGGAGAGGAAGGGAGGGCTGCAGGCTACCGCGTGGGGAGCAGATGCTCTGGTGGAAGGGGAGAAGGGAGAAAGTCTTACCTCTGGGGGAGTGAGGAAGGGAGGAGGGGTGTCAGAGAGGACTCTTATAGGACCATTGGGACACACAAGATAAGGCATTTCCAGCTGCACAGAGTTAGACCGGGAGTCAGAAAAGAGAATGTAAAGCAACAAAGACAGGAAGAGAGAAAGAAGCAGCATTTCTACAACTTTATTCTGGGGCACTAACCAGCCTTAACAAGATGAGTCACATATGTAGGTAGTTGAAAAGGGGAACAATCTTGGCGCACTCGATCTAAACCAGTCCAAAATTAGAAAACCACTGTCCTGCCTCACTTTCATTTGATGCCGAAACACACAAGGAGAAGACAATTAGGTGTGATATTATTACACTGGCTGAAAAAATCCGGTCTTAAAGTGCAACATCCTGCCCACTTTCTCAGCTCATAAGAAACCTTCTGGCATGTTGCACCATGTAAAGCGATCCAGTCTGAAGTCTTTTTTCATACCTATCCCTTGGATGCAACAGTGAGTGCACATCCTCACATTGACGGTGCATGATTTAAACCGTGTGTAATCTTGATCAAAACTGTTCCTGTTGTTGTGCAGCTGGCTACATTTGCTCATCACAAGTAAAAGAAAACGTGGGTGAACACATCACAAGTTAATTTAGCAAATGCATTTTGCTGCTTAGACGCAAATTGCTGCTTTAATGAGATGTTTGCATACAATCTAGATGACATTAAGCACATTTCTCAATGCTCGTGTGTCAAAAGGTGCTGTGAAAGCAAAATATCTGCTGTTGAAATCACAGTCATTAGAACGCTTGTATCTGGTCAGTAACATCATTAGAGCTGCCGCCTGGTACGTGTTGGAACTGTGTGTGAGGCTGAAATAATTAACATGCTCATTATGTTGCCAAAAGATTATGATATTTGCATGCATGACTTTTTACTCAAAGATGTTCGCTGTGCTTTACTAATGATAGTTGTGGCCACAGTTGCACAAAGCAGCATGATGAAAGGTCAACATTCAACATGAAATCCATTTCTGCTGATTTGCATTGTGCAGCAGTGTCACACAGCTCCAACAGAGGACCTTTGGTAATATCCTTCTCCTAATCCTGTTGTCCTTAAAGAACCCCACCCAGAGGTGACCTGTGCCTCGCCACACACAAAAAGCCCACTGTGTCGGCGCTGACAGTGGACCTCGGATGTGTGCAGCTGCCGCGGCCTGTGGCAGGGCGGGCACTGTTCTCGGTGTCAGTCCCGGTCCATCTCTGCGTCTCACTGCTGCCTCAGTCTCTTGAATGGACCGGATTAGTTGCCACGGCAACGGCAGCAAATGAAGGGGGGTTAAAGGGATTGTGTGATTTTTCTGGGAAAGGGGCGACTTAACATAGGAAATCAGAAAGCAGTAATGATGGAGACATGATGCTCACTGCTGCTGTATGAGGATGTAAAAGTTGGGACGCTGTGCTAAACATAGATAAATAGAGAATGAGATCATTTGCAAATTGACTTTGCTTACCAACAACTGTTTTACAAAGTGTTCCTGAACCCATGTATTAATATCCTTTATACAATCATGTGTTCACAAACCTCTCTCCATCCTTGCTTGTGAACAACTGGGTCTTTCCAGGATGAACCTTTCATACCCAATCATGATCCTATCACCTGTTACTAATGAACCTGTTTACCTGTGGAATGATCCAAACAGGTGTTTTTGGATCAGTCCACAACTTTCACATTCTTTTGTTGCTCCCGTCCCAACTTGTTGGAAACGAGCTGCTGACATCAAATCCAGAATAAGCAGACATTCACAAAAAATCAATGAGGTTGATGAGATGAAACATTTAATATATTGTCTTTGTGCTGTTGTCAGTTACGATGAGCCAATGATCACATTCTGTTTTATTTACGTTTTACACTGTGAGCCAACTTTTTTGGAATCACAGTTGAAGACATTTTCTTGGCGTTTCATGGTATTTACTGCCGGTTTTGGCTCTAGTGAGTAAGGAAAACATTATTTATATTGGACATAAGGGAAATTCATTTTTCAGACTGTCGTTGCTTATGCTGTTGCTGGCATTATATTCTCCTTGATTGCTACAAGCTGAGATATTCCTCGTGCCAGACTCTTTGGTGAATGAAATACTCTACTTATGAGTGTCGGACAATGTGTAGGACTATTTGCCCTAACTTTTCTGATGAATCTCTCTCTTGGAGCTTTCATACAAGCATGTAGCGGGACATCTTGTTTGACCGAAATGAGTGGAGTGAATTCTTTTTTTTCTGAGCCGTTGCCTTCTATTATTGATGAAAATAACAACACATGAGATCAAGTCAGGTCTCATAATGTTAAATTGCCTTCGTTATTTTTAATTTTTTATCCTCAGAGGACACATGCAACTTGCACACACACAAGGATTATGTGGGTGTCCCATAAGCATTGCAAGTAAAAATCACAAATAAGCTTTTTGTCTTTATTAGTGTGTGGACCTTAATTATCTCCTTGTAAATAGAAAATCTGGTTTTATTGGCCCAGGCTAACAACTTGGTCTGCTTTTACAACTCCCTATTGATACATTACATCAGATATTGGCACTGTAAATTTAATGCCTTGTACTCATTTGATACTTTGACATTTGGCACTTTAATCGAGGGAGATTTTCTGTGACAATGTGAGAAAAAATTTGGACACCCACTAGTTTTAATGGGGACTGGTAGAGGTATTTTTTTTAGGATTGAACAAATCCAGAAAATATTTCCCTACTCCTGGACGAAGTGTATGAAATTGAAAAAAATAGGCAGAAATTTAAATGTCAATATATTCCGTTATGATGATAAGGCATTTCCAGCTGCCTGTGCCCATGAGTGCTATAATGAGAGGGGAAGAGGAGAAGCAGAGCTGGAGGGGCTCCTCCACAGGGGATCCAGACACCAGAGACGAACCTCAGTGTAGTGTGGACTCCTACACTGATCACAAAGAGAGGAAGCAACACTCTCCTTCTCCTCTCTTGCAGACTTTCTTTTTTGCCTCAGCTCTCCTGAGTCCCTGAGCTTCTCTCTCAGTCTCTCTGACTGGCTCAGCACATAGTCTGCTGCTAATCCACCGAGGGTGAGGCTAACACAGGAGCTAATGAGATTAGGACACTATAGGCTTCTTTTTCCTCCCTTTCTCTCTGCCCTGCACTGCTATTCATTTATCACTGCCTGCTAATCTGTGTGTGCTTGTGTGCAACGTTGGGTAAATATGGTTTCAGACTAACAGTGATGTGACTCAGTAAGAAAATGGCTGATGATCTGCAGAAATCCTACTTTTCCAAGCAAATACTGTGCACGGCAGTCTCACCATTTCGGCTCTCTGTCTCTCTTTTTCCAGATGTTACCAGATTCCAGATGTTGGTTTTTGGTAGCAGAGAGCCCAGTGTTCACACACAGACTTCACATTTTTGACTCTGCCATGAATGAGTCATCCAGACTTTAAAAAAATATGTTTCACATTCTAAGGAACCTTTTTACTTTTCACTTTTTCATGTAACTTTGATTCCCCCAACGCTCCACGAGGACATACCTTATGAGCTATTCTGAATGTAAATCCTCATAACATAGATATATTTCCTGTGATGAATGATTCAGTCAAGAACACTGGCACTTAACTTAAGGAAAAGTCAAGGTTTCTTGGGCCCATTTTAGGTGAATACGTCTCTCAGATAAAGCTGAAAAGGACATTAAACACATCTACGCACTTGTTCTGTTAAAACCGACAACCGTCTATCACGACTGCCCTCGCCACCACTCCGCTCACTGAGTCATTCAATCTGCTCTTTCTACACTTTGAGCAAGAATATTTGATTTGTTGTCTTTCCTCTGTGGTGCAGGAAGAAAACTTTGACCTGAACTCATGAACTGTGTCTCCCTCTACACCAGCTGGAGTCAATTGCTTTTGCTACTCACTGGAAGGCATCCAGACCCTGTTTCCTGGCTCAGTGGATTCAAGGGTTGATGTGTTTAGAAGAACTTTTAAAGAGTCAGTAACACAAGGCTGGAGTTCCCTTAAGACCAGACCTGATGTCGATTTATTAAACATGTCACGATCTCTTAAACTGTCATTTGATTATTGATTTTCATTGTCATCAGAAATCCTGGCTGCTGTTGCTGTTTGCATTCCTTCTCTCCTTCCTTCCTTTTTTTAAAACTTGACCTCAGGTAAGAAGACAGGAAGTTGGAAGTTACAGTAGAGAAAATCAAATTGTCTATGTTTTAAAAAGAACTGACAGACTTTCAGTGGCATCGTATTATGATGATAAGTTCATATTGTTATCACATTGTGTTTTGTCCAAATTAATTATTCAAAGCAAAATGTGATAAAAACTAAAGAAGCTGATTTATAGCAGATTTTCTTTTACATATTTGGAACTTTTGGAATTTTACATGCGTCTTTGCATACATGTGCCACATCATGATGTATATGATATCGAAAAATGCTCTAATGCGAATATTAATTTCAACTCTATTTCCCAACAATCAGCTGTAATTATTAATAAAAAGTCGCTGGGGAAAAAAGGATAGAGAGAAAAAGAGTGAAGACAGACTGACTTCAGGGAGGAGAGAAAGTGACGTGGAACATTTTTTGCCGTGGAACAAAATGCGTTGGCAGCCAATCTCAGATAGCTTCAGAGTGACTGACAGGCGGCACGGCCCGTCAGGTCCTCGACACTGCAGCCACACGGTCGATCAAGGTTCATTTAGATCTTTCTGTCTGTGCCTGTGTGGGTCTGTTTGTGTGTGAGCTAATGGTAAAACTGTCATTAGGGGAAAAAATGAAATAATAAAATGGAGCATAAAGAGTGTACACAGTCACTGCAACAAACACACACACTTCATGAGAGTGAGAGATGATGTGGCAGAACCACTCGATCAACTAAGCGCTAAACTGTAAATCTGTCAATGATTCACACACTCAATTTCACCCATTTGAGTGTATGTAATATATGTGATGCATTTTTCAAGCCTCACGGCTCAAATGGGCTGATTCTGCATGCTATCCATACACACACATCCTCTCCACACTGTATGGACTCTGATCCCCATTCAGACCATTTATCTGCCATGATGATTACACAAACCAACAAATATGTGCCTCTAATCCGTCCTGCTCCCCCTGCGAGTGTCCTCCAGGCCTTTCCATGGGGTCCGTCTAACTACCAGTGTGGTGAAGGGGGAAATGAACGTGGCTTTACGAGCTGAGCCCACCCGGGGCTTTAATTAGAATGAAATCATTGGAATGAGCTTTGGCTACATGCAGTCATATCAACCTAATCCTCTCAAGGTCTGTCTCTTGCCGCGACTAAGTCTCATTTTACACTTTAAAAAAAAAAATCCATGTGCATTTATTATAAAAAGGTGATGAGCACTAAACCAGACCACAAATAAACATCCTTCATTTTACTGCAACTCTCTCCAGCCTTCCAACTAATTCATGCTTAAACTTGCCCTCTCTCATCATTAAAAACCTCCTACAAACCAACAAATTATATCTTATCTCGAATCATATAACGCGGACCCTCGGCGGAAAATCTCCTTACTCTTCATTGACATGACTGTAATAAGCTCTGATTGACTGTGAGAGGGCAAAATGTGGAGCACGCCCTGCTTCCCACGCGGAGAAATGCAAGCTGGTGCTGATTAGAGCTCCTGATGCTGAGGGTGGGAAACCCCTCTATTAGGCGCAAGGAGGGGGGAATCACAGCTCTGCATTTGATAGAGGGGCTTTCTATGGATGTGCAAGAGCTCTCTCATTTATTTTGTGTGCGTAAAAATCAGATTGCATGTGTGTGTGAACAGAGGTCAGCCATGTGTGTGTGTGCTTGCATGTGCAGAGGCAGAGAGGTGACACACAGTGCCGGGCATGTGAACAGCAGATGCTCCCATTAATTAGATATAATGATCACACAAGTAATAACTAAGAGGGCTGACTGCAGGAAGAGTTGATTCATCTCAGAATGTTGGCTAATTAATGCATTAGACTATGTGGTATGAAGGCAGGCCTGTGAATCTATTGGTGAATCAGTCAGTTTATTCAAGCAGGACGCATCAATCTGTATCTGTGGAGAACAGGCTAATACTCGCTCTCACTTCACGTCCTCCTGTTCCCTAACCTCAGTGTTCACGTCCTCACAGTTTCACTGCTCATCACCAACACCTCGATCTATTGCAGCAACCAAAGAATGAGCGCAGTTCTAAATTGGTCGGATGAAAATAGAGCACAATGTACCGCGGGCTGCCGGGACCCGGCGCTTGTAATTGTTCAGACATACCTTCTGTTTCCGCCTCTCCTTCCTCTTGTCCTCTGTGTCCTGCAGCATCTTCTCTCTCCACAGGTCAAAGAAGTAGGATGGATTGGTGTAGAACTTCAGACCCTCCTTCCCATCGTCCCTGCAGACCAACCAAGACATGTCATTACATTTTGGTTGGCATGTTGAAGAAGTTTTTTTTTCCTTTTACAAACTGAATTTAAAAAGTCACATAAATCTTGTCAAAATGTGCCAAATGTCAAGACCTTCAGTTGAAACTAGACCTCCAACAATTAGTCAATTAATAGATTTGTCAAAAAGGCAATTAACCTGCAACTACTTTGATACTCAAAGAACATTTTGTCGTTATTTAAGTAAAAATTCCAAACATTTTCTCAACTTATCAAATGTGAATATTTGCCGCTTTTCTTTGTCATATGGGATAATAAACTGAATATCTTTTTTTTAAAAATATCACGTCAGACTGTTGGTCAGACAAAACAAGACATCTGAAGAGGAGACATGTTGCCGTGTGAAAAACTAGAACATGCATTTCACACCATTTTCCAGAGCAAACTTTTCCAATGACTTTTCCCAATGGTGTGTTGATTATTTCCTCAATTACTCTGTTAGCTGTTTGGACCAAAAATGGTGGTAAATGGCCAACACAGTTCCCCAGAGATCTTCAAAAGGCTTGTTTTGTTTGACAAAACCCCCCAAAATATTCACTTTACAATAGTGTACGACTCATAAAACAGATGGACTAATCAACAATCAACTGATGATTACAGCTCTATATAAAGAACAAGATGAAAAGGGGCAAAATTATACTTCTACAAAAAGGCCTTTTCCCTCTTTTTCTGTTTGTCTCTTAAAATTCAGAGGGAAGGTGCGACACAATTTGGACAACCCTGAAAAATAGTGAGTGAGTGGAATGCGTGACAATCATTTTTCTCTTCCTGTGTCCTGCCTGTCTTAGACTGCCTTCCTTCAAGAAATCATATCTGTTTGCCGTTTGAATAAAAGCCCCTGTGTTATCATTCTTTCCCTCTCAGCTCTGCTCCGCTGTCTGTCTTCTCCACTCGCATTACAGAGGCTTCTCTGGTCGGTGGTCACTGGGGGGAAAAAGTGCCATGATGACAGGGAGGGAAATGAAAGTAGACTTCTGACAGGCACAGGTAGTTATCACATCAAAAGGTCCCTCTTGACGGAGAAATTATCATTCTCAAGTGTTGTCCAGTAATGTCACTCCATATCAATACAGGGATAAGCCTTGTAAATTGCCCTGATGATGTCTTTCTTTCGGCGGCCTGTGTTTGACCAAGCAGCAATGTTCAGCCTTGAAAACTAAATAGTCCTTCCAGCACTGTAAAACACTCATCCTTAAAACGATCTTGGCCTGACCCTGGGAAATTTAAATAATTGGTCCAAAATATTGTTTTGCAGTAGAGAAAAAATAGAGCAAGTTTGTGTACACATTAGACTAGATTTTGAAAGAGTTTTAAAACTGAAAACAACAATCTGAAGCTTAAATAAATTCTCTTTTAAATTCTGGATTCTGAGTTCAACTGTGCCATGTTTTTCTTAACAGCAATAATAAAGTGTTTTAAATTTGCTACCACTTTGATTTGCACCTCTGATTGGCTTCTTCTCTAAAGCGACAGCAGCCGGGCTCATGGGTATTGTTGTCATATCTAGAAAAATAATTTAATTATTTTACTGTCTTGTCCTGTGTTTCATGTTGTCTTGTGATTTCCTGCCTTATTGTGAAACTAACTTCCCCTCTCGTTTCAGGTTGCTTGCCCTTCCTTTTGTGTTTCCCGCCGTTGTGATTGTCTGCCCCGCCCTGATTGTTTCCACCTGATCCCCTTCCTTGTGTATTTAAGTCTGTGTCTCCCCTTGTCTTGTGCCAGATTGTCTTGTCTCGTCATGAGTAAGTCTCTCCAGCCATTTTCCATGTCACGTCTCGACCTTGTCTTTGTTAAGTTTTCATTTGATACTTTGTCTTGCCTTTTTGCCAATTTGTTCCTCTTTAGAATGATTTTGAGTTCTTGCATTTTTTCACGTTTTGACTCTTTTTGTTTCCTCGTAGTGAGTGACTTTAATTTGATACTTTTAATAAACACTCTTATTTTGAAGAAGCCCCTCTCTGAGTCTTGCATTTGGGTTCAGTGCATTCTCCAGTTGTGTCAATTGTAGTATTTCGAGCCATCTCAACCATGTTAACATAATAAAAACTGGAGCAGACAACACAAACCTATAGGATCATTACAACACCCAGGAAAGCCCCATATTTCTATGTTATGTAACAATGAGGAAAAAACTGAAAGAAGAAAACAGGGCGAGGAATTTTTGGAACCAGCACCGGGAACAAATGTGTACATGTTGGGTTTGAAGGTCCCCGACCAGGCATCACAAACAGTTCTGTCCATAAATCTGAGTCACAGAACAACTCAATAACATATTTCAATATATGTACAAACACTGCAAGTCCACATATGACCTAATCAATATCTGGGGTTCTCCTGCAAAGAGCAAAGTAACAATATTGATCTGAATAGCTTTCCTCCTTAATCTTACTCTCTGCAAACTAGCACAGACAAACTTGTAGTGCAGTAATCAACTTCATTTTTCAGCCTCTTACAAAACTATTTGTGAACATGGCTGAAGGGCACATAAAAAGGTACTTCAGATTCCCTTTCACTCTAAGAAACACTATAAAGAAATAGTTGGTTCGCCCCGTCCATTTGGCGATCCTGACCTGAACCCGTGTGCGGCTGCCTTCGCCCAACGTCGGACATATTTTGGGAGGCAATTATTTGATGATGACACCGAGCAAGAGCGAGAACACAGAACATGAAAAGGAGCAGCTTCAAAAGGCAAGAGTGGAAAGTGTAATGATATGCAACACAACAAAGGGAAGAAAATAGAATTTAACAACGGGATAAGGCAAAGGGTGGAGAGGGAGCTACTGTAGTGTGTGTGTGCACTGCGGGTAGTATTTGCCTGTTTGTGTAAATCATTATGCATGGTATTCACTCTGTGTTTATTTGAGGTGGAGTGTTTGTGTGTGTATGAAAGATAGAAGGAGAGAGAGAGAGAGAGAGCAAAGCAGCTGTGCTCACGGTGGATCTGAAAAAGAACAGCCTGGGGAGGTGTCCCAGGGAGACTCCTGGTGTGATGTGTGGAGAGGAGAGGAGAAGAAAATTAGGAGAGGAGAAGAAAATGAGGAGAGGGGAGTGAAGGAAGGAAAGGAGGGAAGAAGAAAATGAAGAGAGCAGCGGAAGGTAAAGTAAAGACGAGGTAAACCAAATGATGAGAGGAAAGGAGAGGAGTAAAAAAATGAAGAGGGGGGAGGAGGAGCAAATGAAAGACAAGGAGAAGAAAATGAGGAGAGCAAAGGAAAAGAGACGAGAGAAGATGAAAGGAGAAGAAATGAAAATTAGTAGAGGAGAGCAGGGCACAGGAAAGGAAAAGAAAAGGAAAGGAAAGGAAAAGAAGAGAGGAAAGGAAAAGAAAAGGAAAGGAAAAGAGAGGAAAGGAAAGGAAAGGAAAAGAAAAGGAAAGGAAAAGGAAAGGAAAGGAAAAGAGAGACACTACATGGACAGCTGCGGACACCATGGAGTAGGTTGCATTATATACATGCACAGACACATTCAATAGCTTCTTGTAACAGGTGTCCTCACAGAACACAATGAAATTAACATCACACAATTCCTTGCTCACATGTGTGTGCCAACAATAATTTAACCAATGTTAAGGCCCACAGTTTTAAAACACACCCTTGACAGATTTAGACACCGCAGCTTACACCTGCACCTGTTTCCCTCTGGTACATGTCTATATTCACACAAAATAAAAAGATTGTGTTCGACCTGTAAACTCCAACTGGCTTGGTGGTGGTGACTGTATTACACAGAGATGGGTCATGTAAGATGCTTCAGGAGAAAAAAAATGGAGTGAGAGTGAGAAAAATAAAGGAGTGAGAAAGCAGCTGGGTGAGAAGGAGAAATAAAAGGGAGGGGAGCGCTGGCCAGCAGAGCTTTTTATGGATTATTCATCTTCAGATGACTCCCTCTATTGCTCTGCTCGCCCGGCTCAACCTCGAGAGCTGAGAGAGATGCCTGGTGTGAAAGAGTCACAGGCCTGCTGATAATAATATACCAGCCGACCGAGGTGCACAAGCAAGTGTTTGGCAAAGTCAAACTTTTTATCCATTTGAGATTATAGCAAGCTCAGGTTGTCTTTTCCATTTTGCATTACTGTCATCATCCTTAACAAGGAAAACACGTAACATAGTGTAAATACTCTACCTCACTTAATGTAAATACTTTTTCTTGTCACTTTATTTTTCTATGCCACTGAATTTTCTTGTTCTTGTTATTGGTGCCTTATTTCTTAATTAGCCACTTTAATGGTATTTATTTTTGAGTTTGCCTGTTCTGCTGCTGTGACAAGTAAATTTCCCCTAAGGGGGATCAATAAAAGTTATCTTATCTTATCTTATCTTATCTTATCTTATCTTATCTTATCTCATCTTATGAGCATCACTGTTGTGATCATAAGAGCTTTAATAGTGGCAATAATACAAAAGAAAAATTAGGTACTTGTGTTTTAACACATGGGGTGAAATGAGGCTCTTTTTATTCCTGCCAGTAAAAAACATTCTTTCCCCATCCTCTAAACCGAGAGTGGAAACGGGAAAATATATGTAAAGGTCGATGTAGTTAGCATCATGCTGGGTTCAGAAAAGGGGCTGCAATTAAACCCTCCCAGCTGTAGTCGAGATCAGATTTTTCTTCAAGACTGTACTCTACTATAGTGGCATCACCTATTTATCATACAATTCCCTTTTGAAAAAAAACATCCCAGTAAAACCCCAGACGGTGTTTTGTAAAGTCAGTGGAAGAGGCTGGATTCAGACCTGTAGGGCGTGAGGATGTTGAGGGGCGGTGGCTGCTCGCAGGTCTGGAAGGTCTCCTGCAGCGGGATGGGCAGCGACTTGCGGTCGAACAACTGCTGGTCCTGAATGGTGGAACTCCTGAAAGCCTTCCTCATGGTGATGTCCTGAAGAGACACTGAGGAAGGGATGGAAGGATGGAGAAGAAAGAAAAGACAGAAAGTTATTAATACAGCTTCTTTAAAAAAATGTGATGCACGTGTGTGGACTGTCAGAAAGCTCATTAGAGAGAGAATGAGAAATCAGTTTAGGACTCATGCTTGTTGCTGTTTGGCTGTACTTCCCCCAACAGACTCGCTGTCTCTCTCATGTCCCTGATGAACGCGATAATTAACATTTGGCTCCATGTCATCATTATCATCATCAAAACCGAGACTGACATCATAACTCAAACCCTCACAATCAACATTACAGAGTACAAAACCTATAATAAACCACTAATCATCCTCTATGGGGCTAACTCTACATTGTTGTCCTAATTGGCTAATTCCAATTCTCCCCAGAGCAAAACCACACGTGACAGCGAAGCTAAGCCGGGGTAGTCTCGGCTATGGATGTCTGTCAGACAGAGGCTGTGGGAATAACTGTGCTTCTTTGATACAGGCATAGATAACATTTTCAAAAAAGAATAATAATGCTCTAAAATTAGACACATTCATATCCACTGATGAACTGAACTGTTATGGTTATGCCAGTCAGGCCTCTGATTTGTGTTGGTCCGCCTTAGTTTTGTTCTATGCACACTCTGCCTGACGTGCTTTTGTTCAGCACTGGTTGTGTCCTGCCATGTTGTGTCTTAGTTCTGTGTCTGAGTTCATGTCTTTATTTTTCAGCCTTGTCAGTCTTGTCTTGTCTTGTCGTAGTCTTGTCTAAGTTTTGTCTGACACTATTCACCTGCCATAGCCTCTCATCTCAGGTCTCTGTACTTTCCTTATCACCCCACCTCTGCCTCACCTCATCTCCCAGCCACTCCCACCTCATCCTCATCGCCTGTGTTCCCAGCTGCAGCTAATCACCTATCAGGACCCTATATAAGTCAGTTCATTTCAGTTTGCCCTTGCCGGATTGTTTTCTTCTTGTCTTGTTTGTGTCCATGTTGTTCTCGATCATGCTTCCTTTGTCATGTAATGCCGGTTTCCCTCAAGATTTTGTGTTTGGATTTTGACTTTCTTGGACCCATCTTGGACCCAAGATTTCACTTATTTCATTAAAGACCATTCTGAGCAGCAGTTGTGTGATGCATTTGAGTCCTCACCCACCCCACCTGACATGAACAGCATCATAAAGAATATGGTGACGGAGATTTTCTTGGGAGGCCACTGTGTTTGAATACCTTCTGTTTTATTTGTGGATTTTTGAACCTCATGTTTTCACTTTAGTATGTCGTGACTTTGTGTGGCTGCTACCTTGGACAGGTCTCTCTTGTGAAAGGGATTGTTGGTCTCAATGGGACTTAAAATAAGTAAAAATAACACGGGCAAAAAAAAAAAAAATCAATGCTGCCCAGCTGAAGCTTTCAGAAAAAAAAACAGGCTGGAGAAATAGCTGAGAGGAAACACAACCGCACTAATGCTATCCCTCAATCTGGTCCGGGCCAAGTAGAAAATGGCAAGTCTTGGAAAGAAATCCAGAGCGTTGCAACCAGATCTGAATTATACATGAGAGGATGACAAATGGATACACTTTACTGCTGCCCAGGGGAAGACTGACAAAGTCATATGGTATGCAGAAAAAGTATTGTTACAGTGCTGTTATTGGCCTTTCTAGCAGACATGAACAGAACAAAATGACAGCCAATACACATGGTAAGTAGATTTCTCTGGATCCAGACTAATAGAACAATTGTGTTATCAAGACCTTCACTGAATGCTTGTCTTAATTAAATGAGACAGAACCATTTTACTGTACAAACGACTGCGCCCAATCAGATCTCTGTAGGAGTGCAGCCGAGTAATGACTTCCACAGACTCGCTACAGTAAAGGGCCAGCCACCTGAGGCACTCCAGTATCATTATTAACAAACACTTATCAGCGAGCCAAGGTTTGGTAAGTAACACTCAGGGAGAGAGGAAGGAGGCCAGAGAATGCAAGAGGGAGATAATAAAACTGCACAGACACAACAGAGACAGAGACGAGCAGAGACGAGAGAGATGTAAAACAAAGAGCAGGGACTGACATGAAGGAAGGGTTCATGGGAAAATACAGGCAAGCAAATGACATGAGGACGCCGGGGATCGGAGAGCTGAGGGAAAAAAACGAATATGGAAACATGCAAATAAAGAAGACGGAGCGGTGTAGAAGAGAAACCCATCAAAACACACGGTTAACCGTCAATGAGAGAAACAGAAAGGCTTGAGCGAGGTGTCCCACGAGAGGCGTGCAGTAACCTGAGAAGAGTCAGAGGGTGGATTAAGCTCGGAAGGCAGCACGAGGGAGAAACTCTAGCAGTCGTTTAAACAGCAAACACACACAGACAAACAGTGAGCGTACAGTTTATTGTTCTACAGCAAACAGAAATAACCACAGGAGAAAACTAATACCACATGTCTGATATTGGTTTTATAAGAGTTTATTATAAATAGCTCTACTTGTGGTTTTTTTTAAATCCTGGGATTCACTGCTGTAGAGTTATAAATACAAGCCCAATAACATTGTTCTATATGTATTTTTCTCCTTTTCATTTTACTAAAAAAATGCTCAGGGGAGCGAGGCGACGGCGCTACGGCAAAGTTTGACAAAGCAAGAAACATAAGCGGTCAATTCAGACGGGTCAGGAAACAAAGCAGCTGGATGATATATTTGAATTTCAAACTGAAAAGTGTATAAACCTGTCATCAAGTATGGTAGGTTGAAACGGCGTTGACAATATATAACAATGTGAAGCATTTATGTTGTAGTTCACTTAACGGCCACCGGTGTCATTAAAAACAAGGATGTTCCACAAAGCACCTTTAACCTTCACTTTCCCCTTAAAAATAAGTTTAACCTGAGGTTTTGTTTAAAACTTGAAAGATTTGACTGTGTTTCTGGCCCCATCTGACTTACTTTTTTGCAGTTTTTCCAGCCTACAAAATGTACAATGTTAGATTCATTGACAGGAACAATGCCCAAAATTACACTGAACAAAAATATTGTTTTTGCTCCCATTTTTCATGAGGTGAACTCAAAGATCTAAGACTTTTTTTTTGTACACAAAAGATGTGTGTCTCTCAAATATTGTTCACAAATCTGTCTAAGTCTGTGTTAGTGAGCACTTCCCATCCACCTCACAGGTGTGGCATATCAAGATGCTGATTAGACAGCATGATTATTGCACAGGTGTGTCTTAGGCTGGCCACAACAAAAGGCCGGAAAACCAGTCAGTATCTATCATTTGCCTTACACAGTGCAACTCATCTCCTTCACATAGAGTCGATCAGGTTGTTAATTGCTGCCTGTGAAATGTTGGTCCACTCCTCTTCAATGGATGTGCAAAGCTGCTGGATATTGGCAGGAACTGGAACACCGATCCAGAGCATCCCAAACATGCTCAATGGGTGACATGTCCGGTGAGTATGCTGGCCATGCAAGAACTGGGATGTTTTCAGCTTCCAGGAATTGTGTACAGATCCTTATATTGGCAAAGGAGAAGTGCTCACTGACACAGATTTAGACAGATTTGTGAACAATATTTGAGAGAAACAGGCCATTTGTGTACACAGAAAACGTTTTAGATCTTTGAGTTCAGCTCATGAAAAAATGGTAGTAAAAACAAAAGCGTTTATATTTTTGTTCAGTGTAGAAAATAAGACCAGTTGCAGTAAAGAGTGATTATACATTATGAATTTTACTTGTATCTGGGAGGGAAAATGGAATAAACTTTAGTATGTAGATCAGCAATTTCAGAAGTGGCAAATGATAAGAAGGGCAAAAAAAAAAAAAAAAAAAAAAAAAAAATCAAAGCCTTAGCCACAGTGGCATGACAATTATGCTGCTCCCAGTGATCACAGAGGGGAGAAATGCTCGGGATAAGTAGGAGTAATGGTGAGATCTAAGAAGCTGAGAAGATTAGAGAGGGTGAGGGGATATAGTGGATGTGGGAAAGGAGATATGAACATTAAAGTGATGCTTTTTTTTGATGCCTCAGTGATCCCTGTAGGACATTTCACTTTGAGCTTTGGCCCCTTTGCACAGGAAGGTCAGATTGAAGGTCAGGAAGGTGGAACCCGGAGCCGCCATCATCGCTCGCATCTCTTTGATAACGAATGTGCAGAATAGATCTACAGAGGCGACCGTCGCAGACAACACCAGGAGAGAATTGCAATTTGGTGTTGGAGTGCTGTGAGTTAAGCAAAAGTGCTGCGTCCTGCCGCCCCAAAGTGTTTAGGGTAGAGCAGAGGACTGTCAGATGGTGTGACAAGTACGTGCAAAGGCGACAAACAAGAGCGAGGCAGTGCAAAAAAGTGTGTGTCAGGATGCGTTTGATGCGGAGCGAGGTGGCTGTAAACCTCTGCCAAGCAACGCTGAGCAGTGAGAGAGGCACGCTGCACTAATCGATGTGGGCAGAGAGGCAGAAGGCACACACGCCGGATCATTCAAACACACACACATGCAGATGGATATCTTAACATGATGCTCTACATCCTAATTACAAAACGCCACTTATTCAGCTGAACTACCAATTACACCCATTTAGCGAGGACATTTAGCTAATGAGAAAAATGCGAGTGTACGCTTTTGGGAGTGAATGAGTGAGTTAGTGAGAGGCTGAAAGTGTGTGTGTGTGTGTGTGTGTGTGTGTGTGTGTGTGTGTGTGTGTGTGNTGTGTGTGTGTGTGTGTGTGTGTGTGTGTGTGTGTGTGTGTGTGTGTGTGTGTGTCAAGTCGAGTGGCACCAGGTGCAGCCGCAGCCTCTGATCTCAGCCTGTGAAGCTCCTTATCAGTAAGCGAGTGGTGGATAGTTTATCTCCCTCTCTCTCTCTCTCTCTCTCATATCTTTCTCTTTGACAGATAGCATCCAGCTAAAACACCCTCAGCCAAAGAGAGGTGAGGAAGTTCTTGTCACACACACACACACACACACACACATGCATGCAAAAACACAAACACACACGCCCTCTCTCAGCTTCCCTCAAAGTTTCAGGGAAATGATGTTTTCCCTCTTCCCTCTTTTCATCCCCTCCCTCATAGAGATGCAGTCCAACACACACGCGCTGAAGATAAGAAAAGGCACAGGCCAAGCTGTCTTTTAGCATGCAGACACAGCTCTCTACTCTGTTGTACTTCAATGCAAATGTTGCCCTATATTTCCCCTCCTGCATGCTTCCTCCTCCTGCAGCCTTGAATCACTTTCTCCTCTCCCAGACTCCATCTTTTTTTTTTTTTTTGTTCCATCCTTTCTCTTGCATATTGTTTGTCCTTTCTTTCATTTTGTCCTCTTCCTCTCCTGGAGTCGATCTGCATCTTCTCCCTCTTGCATTGGCAAACTTTGCAAATCTCCAGTGTTGTGCACAGTATGAAAGTAAACAATATAATCCAGAATGTAACAAAAGTGAGGAAGGACTTCAAATACATAAAGCACATGTCCTCCAAATACAATAAGCATGGGGACATTGTATTAGTATGTTGTGTTATGAGTTGTATGCTAAGATGTGAGTGGATGGACTGTGCACACTTTCGACTCAAGAAGGCTCTTGTCGCAGTGTTTCTGAAATCTGCTTGCTCGCCATCACCCACAATGCTTCTGGATGAACTATCATAACTGCAAATTATATCTTTCAGCATCTGCATAATTGCTGGCATCTGCAGGACATAAATTTTGTCACACCAGTATCCCTCCGGTTGCCAAATGGTGACGCGGGCCAGAAACACACACAGTATCTGATCATGGACATAAATAAAAAGAAGTGGGCGATTGGAATAAAATCATGTATCATGACTTAAAGTGAGAAATACACTTTTTTATTAGAATGAGTCAGTTGAAAAATGATTTATGGATAAATAACCAAAAAGGAAATGTCTATTTTTGACTAATCCAATAAATTAACCAAAGATCCAAATTTCCATAAAGTAGTCCCACCTCAACACCCAGGGATACTAACGAGAATTAATTTACTATACTGTGATATAGGGTGACATCACAATATGAATTTACATATACTGTGACACTTGGCTGGAGGATGATCTGAGCCTCACTTGCCTTTAGGCTCTCAGTGTGTGTAGTAAAAAAGGCAGTATCATTATGTTGCTGTTCAAAACACACACACATTCATGGGTGGCGAATTTTTGCATAGGTGTGCACAGAGGAATACTGAGTGATCTGTGATATGCATTTTCCTCACCCTTGAACTAGACACACATATGATGCACTTTTCATTCATTGCACTCTGCTGATCTTAATACAACTTGCACTTTAATGTCTCCCTACTTGTTCTCTGTTTTTTTTTATGCTTTCTGTTTATGTTGTGAGCACCGATGCGCTGCAGAAATGCAATTTAATTCTCCTGGATGCTGAGTATTGTGTACAGAATGGAAAAATTCTACCATGGCTTTGACCTTGAAGAGGATTTTATTCAAATAGACATCTATCACGTAACCCTATGTGTAAATAGAGGAGGAGTATGCAACTATGGCATACACACATGTGAAAAAGAGAGCACCTTACACAGTGAATTTCATCTAAACCTTTCTGCCCTCTCTGAGTTGTGTATATATCTGTAAACCTGATCATTTGAAATTCTGTGCCTTTCAGCAAATGACTCATCTCACCACTCCAGACTAGAGTCTTTCCAGAAGAAAACAAAGCTGATAAATAACATATAAGAGTTTCGGAGAAAAGGAGAGATACAATTTTATGAAATACCTATTATATTCAGTATGTACCTTAACAGAGAGAGACAAAGGCAGAGCGAGATGAAGGGGAGATTAGAAGAGATATTTACTAAAGTGCTGGAGAAAATAGGAGTCAAGGCGGGTTAACAAGCGGTAGACGATAAAAAAGCAGGGAAAAATGAGAAACGTAAATACTGAAAGATCAAGATGTCACGCGAGAGAAGAAAACAAAATTGGCAATAGAAGAAGAATAAAAGAAAGCTCTTATGAAATATACAAACAGAGACATGCACGGAGTAATAGAAAAAGAAGGAAGCCGTGAGTACATAAAGAAACAGTTAGAGCCCAGAGGGACTCGGGCTGGCTTTGTGGCCTTCCATAATGGCCTGCAGCCAGTGCGGTGATATAACGGTGCCATTAAATAGGGGATACAGGCCATTAGTTTGGCTGGCTGGAGTGATAGGGGGGAGTGAGCCTGACAGCACACAAATAGCATCCACGCAGGATGGAGGGAGAGCGGGGATCAATCAGAGAGATGGGAGTGGGCTGGGGAGGACAACAAAGACAGGGAAGGTGTGGGGGGGGCGCAGCTAGCGGTCAGGAGAGAGGAGGAGGGAGAGGAGAGGGGGGAGTCAAAGGGCAAAGTGAGGCATGATACCCTTTAAAGGCTGTGGGCAAGGTGAGCGTGTGTGTGTGTGCATGTGTGTTTATCATATTGAACGTGCATAAATTCACAGGATGAAGCACTTTTGACCTCAAAGACTGCACCACCAATGACACCGCATACATCAATCCAGCCCGTCTCTCCATCTCCCCCGACCTTCGGCTGAACATCTTTCACGCCGTCCACCATCTCACACACTGCGTCCTGATGCTTTCGACTGATAAAGCATAATTCACTTCAGTCTGTCCGGACCGCGTTTGAATCGCAGTTAAGCCTGTCTGAAGATTACGAGGTGTAGCGTGCAGAGATTCAAAGATTGTGACTGATTTTTACATCCAATACTGAAGTTGCAATTTGCATTTATCACCTTACAGTATGTCTGAAGTGTGAAGTTTTAATTTCCTACTCCAGTGTATAAACAGCTGTCATAGTTAGGTTACAGGCATAAATATGTAATCATGCGGAAAAGTCTATTTAGAGAATGTGATGTATTCAAATATTGACTGCAACCTAACCTTACTTATTTTTGTTTCGCATATATTGTCATCTTTTATGACACATGCTTCTTCAGTGTTTGCAAATGATATACTAATAATCCAAGTGGCCACTAATAGTCTCTGTAAGGTGCCTCATGTTGCACTGAATGGTAACTTTAACACCCCTATTATAATTGGCACATAGTGTAGTTTGTATTTGAGCCTTCTCATCTCTGTAGCTGTGTTTTAGTCTTTATTAATACTGCTTTCATTACTCAGTTAAAAATGAAGAGGAAAAAGGCTCAATGCAACAATGATGGGCAAACACAGGAGAAGAGGAACAGTGGTCACAGTCACTCACCAATAAATAGTGCCTGAAAGACATTTAACTGGATATTACAGCCTCGGCACAAAACAGTGAATTTCATCGAAATACTGCAGCGCTATTATATAATAAGGTCTCTCTCTCTCTCTCTCTCTCTCTCTCTCTCTCTCTCTCTCTCTCTGTGTATGTTCAGCTTTATTTCTTTTCAAAGCACTTAACTGTTGCATTGTCCTTGCTATGTCTGTAGAGTAGAATCAAGGCACTACAGCTCTTCACTGCTGTTTCCTGTGTGTCCACTACTGACCTTACTGCCATTTGCTCTAAATTATATAGTAGTAATGAAGGGCTGGAAGACCATTCACCACAACCAATGAAAATTCTCATCCAGGTTGAATGACGAGTTGCATTTACTTAAGGTTTGTCATTGTGGTTATGGCTCAGAAAACCTATGTGGCATGAATTCTTTTTATTCCGGATTTTGAAATTATGAATTCAAATTTTTAACATTTGAGCAAGAATATTTTAATTATGATATAAATATAATGCTGTAATGCTGCACAGAAGAGTTAGAAGAAGGAGCAAGTGAGAAGGAGTGCAATCTGTTGGTCGCCAAATTTTTCTCAGGTCATTAAGAGCTTTAAAGAACAGCAACTGTGTAACCGCATCTGTAAAATACTTATCGTGTGCTCCGCTCTCCTCTGTCCTTCCTGACCTCCATCCTCCTATCTTCATCCCTCCACAGTCCTGATTTATGGCGCCATCCCTGCCAGCACTCATTTCTCTCGCCTTCACTCCACCTCTCATGCCGACCACAGACCCACACAGACAATTACAAGGCAGGGCTGTATGATTGTGCTAAAAGCATACACTTTAAACCGTGTACCGCAGTGTGTGTTTGAGAGTGTGGGGGTAAAGAAAGGGTGTACGTGGGGATGAAGGGTGGCATTTACAGGAAGCAAACCCCTCCCGCAATTGTCCATCTTTCTTTATCAGACCTGTCTCTTTGAATCAATGGCAGGCGGCACACTACTACACTGATGCTATTGTAGTCATTTAATTTTTACAAATCTTACATGAAAGGCGGTCAGGAGAGGAACGCAGAGTGTTCCATTTGCAAGACAGCTTCATTTGGTCGTACACGAGCGCGGAGGAGTTGAACTGAGTGGGAAATCTGTGTAACCTGCAGAGGAGGCCATTTCAACCTGGCCCAGAAAATTCTGCGGTAGAATCCTTTTTACACTCCACTGCTTTTGCTGCAGTGCCCGGTATTATGCACCCGTCCCTCTATCCTTCCATCTTTCTTAGTCTCCTCCTCCTCGCCGACTCCCCGCCACCACGCACTTAAACTGCAACTGAGCTGATCCTTATCCACGGACTCTCGAGCCAATACTTCAGGGCAGAGGGAGGAAAGTCGGGCTTATTTATGAAGGGAGATAAAAACCAAGGGCCGCATGCACGGACGCAGCAGCTGCACGCGTACGCACAGAATCGCTCGTAATCTGTGTCCAAACACAGGGACGCCGCATGAATATGAACAAGTAATCGTGCCAAAATGATACAAAGATCGGCTTTGTTGCTACTGGGGTACTTCCCCGAGTAAATCTGTAGATGCGTATCTAATAAGATAAATGTTAATATCTTATCCTCTGCAGGGTGAGATAGTTAGCCCTGTGTGCATGAGAGGGAGAGTACGGCGGTGTGTGTGTGTGTGCGTGTGTGTGTGTGTGTGTGTGTCTGCGTGTGTGTGTGTGTCCGTGTGTGTGTCTGTGTGTGCGCGTGCGTGTTTTTCTATAGTTGTGAGGACCAACTCTTGACAAACAATCTTTCTTGTGAGGACATTTTGTCATTTTGTCTTGTGAGGACATTTTGCCTGGTCCTCACAAGGATTATGCTACGATGCCTTGGTTTTAGGGTTAAGGTTACAATTACAAAAAGTTTATGGTTTGGGTAAAGGCTAGGGTTAGACATTCAGTTGTGATGGTTAGGGTTAGGGTAAGGGGCTAGGGAATGCATTATGTCAATGGAACGTCCTCACAAGAATAGCAAAACAAACCTCTGTGTGTGTGTGTGTAGTGAGACAAAAAGTGCGTCGTCCACAATTGGATCACAGGCAATTATTCAATTAGTATGGCTCCAGTATGTGAACAGGGTGAGGAGAAAGTGGTGGTGGAGAGCAGGGAAAAAGAAGTGGGAACGTGGAGGAAGAGCAGAGGTACTATAAAAAAAAGAGTAGTTCAAAGGAGGGAAAAAAAATGGAAGGCCTATCAGAGCATTGCACAACCGCGCGTGCATTCAGAGAAAAACCATACGCAGCGAGCACGGCCCAGAGAGCATTTGACTGTCTCCGTGTCAGTGACAACGAAGCAGTTAGAGTAGCATTGTGCAAAGCCGTAAACACACCGCTGGCCCATGGGAAATCGATACGGCGCCTTGGAGCATGGTATTAAACTGCTGTGATTCCCTCCCTTTTCACTCTGCAGCCACTGCACTCTCCTCCAGCTACGCTGCTATCCTGTCACGCTGCCTCCCCTCTCTCAGGATAACCTGGCTTACCTGCCAATTATCACATTCCTTTTTATTATTGCTCAGCGCAGATACGACCCGACCACAGATCCAATTTCTCCTCACAAAGAGAGGAGGCCTTTAATGGGTAAGCGAGCATCTCGGCAAAGTGAAAATCTGGCAGAATGATTCTAATAGAGGCCGGGGGTTTGTACGATTGGGATGTGAAAAATGACACCGTCTCATAGCCGCCTGTTCCTTTAATAACAGCCATTAACAGTGGAGGGCAGGGGGGCAGGGGAGATCCATCACACAGCTGACCCACACTCAAAGGCACCAATCTAATTTGGTGCAACAGCAGACACACAGATGAAACTCAAGAAGTGAAGGTGTGGCTAAAGGAAGGAGGGAGAGTGCACCAGTAAGTAAGTGTGGGTGTGAGGTTACAGTACTCACGTTCCTCTTCTTTGGGGTCCAGCTGTGTGACACTGATGGAGAGGCGGTCCACGCGCTCCTGCAGGGAGTTGACCCGGAAAGAGAAGGTGTGGGCCTCGTTGAACAGCTCTCCAAACAGGTCCTCTGCATATTTACCTACACACAGAATGCATTTTTAAATAACCAACAAAGTTCTAAACTGGAAGGAGAGGAATAATTTAACGCATTTATTTCAAAGTCCTTTACGAATCAATATGCAGCGATAATGAGAAAACGGTGAGTTGTCTGAAATAATACCTGCTATTCGTAAGTGTCATTTCACTTAAACAAACCTGTTAGGTGTGTTTTAGATCATGAGTCTCTGTGGGCTTCTACAACACTTGTTGTGTTGATTTTGTCTTGAAAACCAAAATTAAAATACATGATCAGACACAATCACAGCAAACTACAAGTGCCGTCGTTTTAAAGGCGTGCAATTACTGATATTGAGACATGGAGTGTCAGTGGTGACTGGAAATCCACAGGGAGTCTAACGTTGGAGGCTGAATGCTCCGATAGAGATGTTAGTGCTGCAAATGTTTTACCATAGACAGCTGTGTGGTACCAGAGTGAGGGAGGGAAAATAATGCTGATTAAACTGAAGAAGAAAACTATTTTACTTCAATTTTCTGTAACAGCAACAAATGTGACAGGTTTTTTTTGTCATATCACCTAAATGTAGGCAATGACCTCCATTATCTGCAAACCATTTCCATCACGAACTGAATTAGGCTTTTAGTCTCTATAAATCTCTAGAAACTAGTCTCTATCTATAAATAAAAGTGGATTTATGTCATAGCATGAGTCATGACCGTTTTCTCACGCTTCCTTGTACAAAGCTTTGCATTAGAACTACACCAACTAAAACAGGCTCAAAATTAAGTGATTTACAATTCAGCACATTAATAGATTTGTAAATAGCAGAGAATGTCAAATATGTACATTCTATATAAATGATTTTGAACATGAGCATGTGAACTGCAAATAATTCAAATATCTTCAGTCTGTCATTTGCTAATTTTCCAGATTTCTTTCTATTCACATTTCCGGAGAAGCTAATGGGAGCTGACATGACAAATGACTACTGCCATTGGCCGGTTTTCTGGGTAACTGAGTGTAGCCACGAACGGTCCTGCTGCCCTACTTTATGGAATCATGAAATCTGCTCTTTATCACAAAAATTCTGACGGGGAATATCAGGCCATCAAGGCCGTGATCTGAACATCAAGCACAATTGGGTTATGCAGCAAGACAATGATCGGCAGCGCAAGAGCAAGTCCACCTCTGACTGGATCAAAAGAAACAAAATTAAAGTTTTTTGGAATGGCCTTGTCAAACTCCTGACTCGAATTTAAAGCAATTCTGCAAAGAAGAGTGGGTCAAAAATCCCTCCAGAGCAATGTGAAAGACTGATCTCCAGTTATCAAAAGCCTGTAGTTGCAGTTGTTGCTGCTAAAGGTGCCACAACCAGGTATTAAGTTTATCTGGCTTTTACTGATACATAGAAGGTTTTTACTTCAATAAATGAAACAAGCATGGTAAAACTGTATTTTGTGTTTCATCTGGTTGTCTTTGAAGGTCTGAAACAATGGAGTGTGACAAATATGTAAAACTGGAAGAAATCAGGAAGAACATCTTTTCATGGGACTGTTTCTCATATGTGTAGGTAAGGTGTATTGAAAAGAAGACACAGTGTTAAGCATGAATAAAAATATCTATAGTTCACAAAATGCATGAAACAGATGACGAATTAATCTATCAAACATGTGTGTATCTGTGTGTGTGTGTGTGTGTGTGCTACTGACTGAGGCTGCTGAGCTGGCGTATGACGTTGGCCAAGGAGATGTTAGTCACACACTCCAGTTCATTCTTGATGTTCCTTGGCAGCACCGTGTGGCACAGGTGCCTGGGCTCGATGGTGCGCTTCACCAGCGGCATCCTTCTGCTGCGACACCACTACCTGCACGAGTCAGGTGGAAGGGGCGAGAGAGCAGAGGAGAGGGAGAGGGGAATGAAGAAGTGGAGGACAAAATTTCATTAGTGGAACAATTGTAGTGGCAAACCTTGTGATTTCTTGCTGTTTACTACAACACTGAACCCAATAGAGGAGACAGATAGGAAAGAGAAAATGCTTGTTTCACTGATTGTTTTTTTGCTGCCATAACACCGGAATTATCACAACAGAGCAATGGAGAGAAGAACATTAGCATAAGAGAAGATGACTGGAGTTCAGGGCACGTGCAGAGGGAATATAAAGTGAGAAGTACAGTTAAACTGGAGAAATATAAAGTGCAACAGAACAGCGGGGAAGTAATGTTGTGACAGTGCTAACAGCCATGTTGCCTCATCCGTTTCACTGACTTGGCACCGTCTTGTCCTTTTCATCATGCATGGCCAGGGCTAACAAACCTCAGCACTTTGTCTGCCCACTCAGCCATGCTAATGGTATTAAGGCTGCGACTCCGCTCCACTCACACAACATCAGAAAGGATGATGACCCCAAAACCACAGAAGACAGAGAGGCTGCACTTATCCTGAACCAGAATATGTTGGTATGAACCAAAAGAAACTGTTAAACATGGAATCCACAACTACACTGTGAGGCTGTAATCATGAGCATTAGTTTTGGACAAATCACAATTTTGATTTAAAAAAATGTACTCAGTTTCTTGTTCTAACAAGAAACTTTTCTAGTTTGTCGAATGTCTTGGTATAAATGGGTCTTTGTGTATATATGTATACATATGTGTGTGTGAGTATATATATATATGTGTGTGTGTGTGTGTGTGTCTGTGTGTTAATATGTATGAGCGTGTGTATGCTTGTATATAAATATGTATATAGGTAATTTAGACACAAACTGTCATATAGGGTACACAGGGTGAGGTAAGGCATAATTAAATAATGTTCAATGTTTGAAATATAGAGAAGGGTTAGGATTAAATAAGTGTATACTTCTTCCTACTCCTTTTCAGGCATGTAAATATGTGCGAATTGAGGCAACAATGAAACGCAACTCCCGAATTTCCCCTATGGGGGATCAATAAAGAATTATCTTATCTTACTGTGCTTGCCTAATTGTCTTGCAATATGGATATGCTGCTTGTTTTTTTTTTTTTTTTTTTTTTTTTGGTTGTTGTTTTCACATGTCTGAAATAAAAAGGTTTCATATTTCATAGTTTTACAAGATTCTTTTCACATTATAAACAAGATATTTCTTATGCTATTATGTCAGAATTTTCATGATTATTAGATACCAAAGTTTTCACAAAACAAGTTCATTGTAATGTTACATTCCTTTGCAAGGCAGCACATCTCTAAGGCTTGCTTTTCTCTTGCACCATAAGTTGACGTGTTGTCATAACAAGACACTTTGAATGCTGATAAAATGACACTGAGAGATCATCTGTCAGAGGTCAAAGTACTTTCTACCGGCACAACTCCCTCTGTGACAACACCGGTTAATCATCTCAACAACACCTTGTCTTTCTGCTATTAGCTTTTTATAATTAGAGCGAGTGCGGACATCAGGTGCTCGGATGGACCGCCTGGCTGACGGGGCTTGACAGTGATCAGGCCTCGTTAGAGCGCTGATTAAACTTTAATTGACATCTGGTACTTTTAATACCCCGCTGTATTCTTAGCTGTGTTGCCGTCACTGAGGAATAAACATGATAATTGACCGTATCCATAAAAATGTAGGGCAAGGAGGGCTATTCTAGGAAGTGGCCCAGCTCTGGATGGTTAGAGGGGAGAGAGAGAAAGAGAGAGAGAGAGAGAGAGAGAGAGAGAGAGAGAGAGAGAGAGAGAGAGAGAGAGAGAGACCAGTACAAAGCTTTGTGAGCTTTTGAAGTGATTCATCTTGGAAGCGTCTTAAATGGGGGCAAAAATATCCATAAAAGGAAAGAATGAGAACTCGCACCTCTCTGAGCCGTTGTTAAAGTGGTTTGAATGAGATGTGCGGGTGATGTTACTGCGACACAAACCCAAACACAGCACCAAAATCCCTGCCCACTTCTACAATAACAAGAGATTCTTTCTACTCTTTAGAGCATTTTTTTTATTTTTTTTTATCATTTCCTCCCACAGTCTCTCCATCACCCACACACACGCACGCACACTCTCACACATCGCCTCCTGATTGGAAACACCTCTCAACCCAAGGTGCGCTGACATTTTCCGCCGCCTCCAGAAGTCGCAGTAATGGAGGGCTGACCCTGAGCCGCCACTTGCCAAGGTGGAGGTGTAAACTCAATTGTTACTGTGTTGACCTTTAACATACACACCCAACACTACTTGTAATGTAATATCTACTGTACATTCAGGAGCTTCAGCTTTGGAACAGACAATAGTGAGAAAAGAGAACTGCAATGTCAAATCAAGGATGGCACTAAAGGAAAAGTTCAACATTTTGGGAAAACACTTTTCACTTTCTTGTTGAGAGGTAGATGACACGGCTGCCAGTAACTGCATAACACAGCAATTTGCCATTTTCACACTTTCGTTGTGGTACAGATAAAACAAATGAGAGATGAAATATCAATTAGTTATCTTAATTATCTTTACCATTGGACAGAACTGAATAAAAATACTTGTACTAAGTTTGATATTTATCTTATCTTCTTAAAGCTGAGTTGCATTCAAACCTCCATCACAGCTCTCTCGGGTCAAAACATTTTGCCCACTTTAAACTATCCCCTCCTTTGGGATTCATGCGGCTCATATATCAGAGATCAATAAGACATTTATTTACCTTTATTCGGCTCATCAGTTTTCTTTATGAGAACAATAAGTGTTCCTATATTTTGCACGTTCAGCATATCTCTGGGGTACAGGTGTACACAGAGAAACAGAGACAGATTAATGGAGAAGCAAACAAATATTAAATCAATCAATCATAACTGTGTTTATGTCTCTGCCGTGCGTGCACACCAGGCGGTTCAATACAGACACGCAGACGAGGTGTTGTCTTCTTAACAACCTTCCTCCTACATGCTGGGTCATAAGAGTTATTTCTGAGATGACGGGGGGAATAAAAAAACAATGATGGGAAATAAGGCTTTCAGATTGCAAAAGAACCACGTAAGGAAAGAGGTGGGAGACAATAAAGCTACATATTTTCAAGATTAATTTGTCTTTATATGACTGAACAATTCACTCATAGCCTCTAAGCTCCATAACATAAAAGCACATAGAAATGGGTGTTGGGGGAGTTGGGATTTTCAAAGAGTACAGATGCTGCTTCAAATAGAAAAATGATCAAAAAATTTAAGAGCTAGTTTCAAAGTCATCCACAAAATCATAAAAATCAATAATGAAATGTATGTCTCTGTTATCTCGGTTCATTCTTGTTTGTCTGTAAAACAGCAAAATGAGGAAGGATAGCTGCTGTATCCTTATCTACTGTGCTGTGGGGTGATTCAAATTTGTGCTCCACTTCCAACCCTGTTCAGTCCCTGTTGTGAATCTAGTGCCTGCAAAGCAAGGTTACGAATTTTTTTTTTTTGCATCGTGCATCAAAAAACACCCCATTAATTTAGGATGATATCTCTTTTCCTTTACAGTATCATGGGCTCAATTACATTTTCTTGATATTTCCTGACACATCATTAGTGAGTAAACACTGCTCACTTGCCTTGCTTTTCAGAAAATTCCTCAGATGGCCTCGCCACAGTGTGTACGCGTTCCTGTGTGTGTGTGATTAATGACTGCAGCATACGTTTGCAGGCTCGCTGATTGGACATAAGTTAACTCAAGACTGCTGTCCACAGGAGGGAAGATTTTCTCTGCACACACAGCCACTCACTACTGTATGCACACACACACACACACATACACATGTGCGTACATGCTGCATTTGTCCACTGAGGTTTCCATACCATACTATGACATGATAACATATGACAGCGCTGCTCCCATGAGAATAGTGCTGTCATATCTCATGGGTTCCCCCGAGAAATCCCTTACATGTCGCCTTGGTTCTGGCAGAGGGAGAAGAAGAAAAGGGAAGAGACGGCAAGAGAGAGAGAGAGAAGAAACTTGAGAATGCTAGAGTCAAACCCATTAAAATGTACAAAACCATAACAATGTTGACAGCACTTAACAAGGCAGACATGGACGAAGAGGCTTAATAAGCACCTCAGAAGAACCTAAACAAAAAGGTTTACTCCACAAAGAGTCCACCGCTGGATAAATACAGGACGTTCATCACGACTAGTTAATGTCAAGGCTTTTTTTTTCCATGAAAGATTCACAGTAATAATTGTCTGACTATGTAGGAAAAACATTTCAGCACAAGTGGCGAGATCTGCCTTGCTGAAGTCATTAAACATGAGCTCGGATGAGATTTTAAAGTGAAAGAGATTTAAAGCCCTGGTAGAATATGTGGTGTAGCAGGCACAGTGTGGCAAGATGGTAAATTATAAAGATGTTGTGTTTTTGATGTGTCAGGACTTTCCTCAGACACCAGAACTGTAAGCATTATAGAGGACTGAATTACTTGCAGGTAACCAATTAGGAAGACAGCCAATTAGAGCAGTCGGTTACCACCTTGACTGAAACGCTGATATCAGGGGAACATATAATCGACTTCTGTTGAGTTAATAAAAGTAGTATCAAGCTGTAGCAAGCTGACACGCTTTGACTCACACTATTATCTGGTGAACAAGTTTTACATACCTGTAAAACCAGACGCCTTTCAGATCATCCCCGATAAAGAGAAGTGCAGGCGGAGTTTGCATGTAAAGTGACTATTCAATGACATTTGAAACTCTTTGCACACAAACAAATGATACTGGACAAACTGAATATGAGAAGGTCCAGACTGTCAGGGGTCCCTTTGTGGAGATGAAAGTATTTCAGGTACAAGGTTTTTTTTTCCTCCAAAACACTGTGTGTAAAATATTTGCACTAATGCCTTAAAAAGTGTAAAATCTAACACTTACACTTTAAGTTTTAGCACCATCCCAGTATTCATCGAATATTTTTCACACATTGCATATTTCCTCAAGCTTTTCACTTTCTCTGACCACTCTTGCACAGCAGGTTGAGGGCATAAAAACTTCCAAACGTGTCCACTGTGCTCACTTTAAAAAGATCAACTACAACAATACAACAGAACCAGTGAGTAGAAACCTTTTAAGTTTGGATATTTCATAATTATTCCTGCCAGAATAACAAGCAATTTCAACTATTGGTCAATCATGGTAAGTGATTCAAAGGTGCCCAGCTGATATTCCACAAAAGGCTGAAAGCCTAGTGATTACTCGTCAAATTTCTGACTATTCAGCACAATAGCTGCTCCATGAAATAATGGATGTGGATGACAGAACTGACAGATTTGCCACAGAGAAAATTGCATTCTTCCATTTTCAATTTGATCCTGATTTAATGAGCAAGGCAGCTGAAAGATTTTAGTGAGACAACGATGGTTTGCCTTGCCAGTTAAACAAAGGAGGGCCATCAGTGCAGCCCATATAAATATAAAAAAAAAATCCGGGATGATCACTACACAAAGAAATATTTCACATACCTGCTGTTTCCCTTTCCTTCTTTTAGCTTTCCATCCAGTCTACGGGCTAGCCAGCCTCATTTCTGCCTACACCCCTTCCCACTGTCCTCCTACTTTTACGGCCCATACATCTTGGGTGGTGCTTCCCGCTGTCACCTATCACCATGGCAACGGCTGCAGTGGGATGTCATTGGTCACTTCGTAATATCCCAAGAGAGGCAAAGGCAGAGATGGTGGACAGAAAAAAAAAAAAAAGCGAGCGAGAGAGCGGAGCGGGTGAAGGGAGGAGTGACTGGGCTAAGATCGGGGTGATGTGTCAAAAACAATGATAGCATTTGATGAATGAATGCAATATGAGGGGCAGGAAAAGAGGCAGATCAGGGGGTTGCTCCTCTATTGTGTGCGAACACAAAGCGGGGTGAGGGATGGCACGTGCCGGCGGAGAGCAGGAGGGGGCCTCCGCGGCACGGGTCATTGCACTCGGGACAATATGTCCAACTAGAGGCTCTAATGAATCGTAATGGAGCATTTACTCACTCGCGCTGCCACACAATACGGACAAGGACGCCTCAATATGGTGCAGGTCAAGGGCCTTTTATTTGGAGGGCTCGGTAGAGACACCAGACCCTTGAAACGTCATCAGTTACAATCTGATCTCGAGCACACAGCCATACAAAAGCAACCAGTTTTTCTTGTAGAGTCATGTGTCACATTATGGAAAGAAGGGATGATTAATTCTACTGAGATGAAAAACAAAAAACACTATCACACATGGATAGCAACTACAAATCCTAAAAAAAACCCAACTCATAGCAGCGATGCAAATTTTTAAGCATCTCATTACTGGTTCTGTGTAACTGGAGGATCACAAGTAGACAGAGATAGAGAAAGCAACTAGCAGTAAACCAGTAAGGGAGCTGGTTAAAAAGAAAATGAAATGGCCTCTGCCTTCTGAAACAAGAGAGACCTCATCAATAAGTGATGTAAAATTCATGGTGTGAACAGTTAGTCAAGCTGATTTTCTCTCTGGATCACCATGAAACAGAATCCAACACGAGATTAAGAGACTGGTTCTAACCAAAGGCTCACACAGTGAGTGCAGGGTTTCTGCAGGGACCACCAGGTTACACAAGACTGTTTTTTCAGACAGACTGCGATTTAATAAGTGTTTTATAATCACACCGTCCTAATCACATAATTATTATATCGACCTGGATCAGTGCCAGAAAATGGATGGACAGATAATTTAAGCTCATTCAATTGCATGTTAAAATCAACGCTTGCCACTTATGAGACGATATGCATCAAAGCTAGTGTAACTACAAATAGTCAGTGTTTGCTTTAGGCCACAAAAAAGGATGTAAAAGCCTTCTGTGTGCATAATCTTCTGTCACAGCAAACAAACTTTTAGTTTATAGGTGCACAATGCTTCCAAACAGTCTGCAATAAGATAACATTTTATAACTGACAGAATTGCCTGAGGAAGCAAGTGGAAAAAAGACTTTTTAATATCTTCCAAGACCTTTTGTTTTGAGGAAAGTGAATGTTTTCCAGGCTCTTCAGGATCTGCAGAAACAATTGTAAGCGTCAGAAAAACAATAAAAGCAAGTGCCCTTTACACATCCCATAACCTATAAGGGTCAACAATTAAACTGATACAAAAGACCAATGTGTGCTTCCAGAGCCATGTGTCATCAGTAACACTTACTTAACAGATTAAAACAAAGCTTCTTCCTAAAACCTTCCCTCAAAGCCAGCTCAAGATGGTCGCATTTTCCATGTGAAATTAGCCCGAACATTTTGTCCTTTTCCCAGGGATTCTGGGAACTCACATTCTCCCAACTGTGGACTTGGTTTCTTCCTGCATTATGAACAGCTGCAAACATAAAAACACAGACGTCTCATCAGGGAAACTGGCAGAGTCACAGCCGCCAATGGCAGAGGGAGCAGAGATCAGACTGGCAAAGCTTCACCAGCAGCTGGTTTATATCAGTGATGCAGATATGCAGTGCAGGACAGAGGCCGCAGCTCATTTTTCAAAGAAAACAAGAAGGCAGAAAAAAAATAAATGTACATTTGTCTAACTCAGACCTTATCAAGGAGACTGCTGCTTTCATTAGCTGCTGCAGAAGACTTTTCCTCAGCCACTACAGAGACCGAACAGGAAAAATAATAATATGTCCCGCTCATCATTTCTGTTATTCTAATGAGGCAGCTCTAAATTTTTAAATGCTATTTGTTCTTTCATTTTCTGTCTCATTAACACATAGGAAATTCATCTTTATTCCCTTTAAAAGCAAATAGCCAGACAGTTTTAATAACTTATTTAAGATTCATATTAATGTTTAAGATAATAAAAAGCTTCATTTGCAGTGGCTACAACTGAATCACGTCACTGGGGGAATTGGAACGGGCTGAGATGTTTGAACTCATGGATAAAATACTGAGAGGAAGAAGAACCTCTCAGCTCACTCAGGCACTTCCTCTCCACCTTGATCAGTATGTTTTAAGCAAAGTGCTGGTAAGATTTTACATCTGAAACCTCCTCACCTCAAACATGACCTCTTTATGGAAAGACTGTGTAACAGTAATAAAAGAATTTCTCTCTCAGCTGCTTTGGTCACTTTTTACATATGCAAAAGAACATTTCAGGAAAAGCTATAAACACGCTGTATGAACGAGTTGATTTTGTTGGTGTTGGTGGCAACAGACTGTCGTATTTGACAGGAGAGGAGAGCTGGCGCCTCTGCACAGTAAGGGGTCCCTCGGTGCACGTGTGCAGAACGAAACATCGCGCACAAACACACCGAACATGTTGCGATTCTCTGACAGCAACCCACGAGGTTGGAAGGCGCTCTTATCAAAGCTCTGCGCAAGCAGCGGGCCGATATCACTAAAATAACCTCGCACGCACATCAACCCCTCCGTTTGAGAGTACAACATCCCCGTTACGCCCCCCCCCCC